>JAQQAC010008880.1:37773378-37866028 GCA_029783875.1 Phataginus tricuspis | reverse complement strand
AAAAAAAAAAATATATATATATATATATATATATATATATATATATCATGTAGCTTTTTTCTTGTAATTTAAAGCAATAAAATATAAGGTATATTGCAAAATTACTTTTAACCAGTAGAGGGCAGACAATGTTCCATGGGTGTACTTAAAACTAATTTTTAATTCTTAGAGCAAAATAGCCACCATCACCACAGTTACAAAAAGCCTTTGAGATCCTCGTTTTATACTGTACAATATACTGTATATATAAGACTCAGTTAACAACCTAAAATTTTTTAACTAAAATACAATCACCTCCGTTCAACAGTTTACAGAAGGCTAAAGAAAACATCATTTTTGCAGCCTGAGTGTAGCTATGAGTTAAGGATTATTAGCATCAGGGAATCAGTACATCCTAAAGGAAAGGCAGAGTGCTTAAACAAAACAAAGCAAACAGCACCCACTGAGAGTCAACAAGATTCTATGTTAAAATATCTGCAATGAAATGTAAAGGTTATATTTATATAAAATTGAAATGTTACTGAAGTCACACAGCAAATGTTAAAATATTTAATTTGACTCTTTAATTGCTAGATATCCCTTCTTTTACCATAAACCAACTGTAGATTGTTGCAAAGATGTTTTTAGTTCCTTCTTAATATATCTTTTGACCTAATTAACTTTTGCTTCCCCTCTCAATTAATTCATTTGCATTTCAGTAACTAAAGCATTACTTTGTTTGATTAGAAACTACAACCTCTTCACATTTTCACTCTCATTAATTAAAATGCATCATGGTAAATTAAGCCATTTGGATTTCAGTCTGTGTGGCTGACATTTTAACAACTGCCTTTCACCCTTTTCTCTCTGTCAATCTTGGTCGTGTCCTACATCATAGGACAGCGAGAGGGCAATGGTGGCAGCCTGACAGAGGAATGGAGCAGGCATGCAGCCAGGGACTATACGTCACTGAAGTCAGTGATTTCTCTGATGCATGAGCCTTTCGCTTGCCAATCAAACCTGATAAAGCTTTTACCTTAGAGTTATGCATGACTCTACCCAAGACACTAAATCATTTCTAAAGTCTTGTTTCTTACTCTCTACAAACCTGCCCTCCCCAATTTTCAGGTCTATGGACAGTGTTCACTCTAATAGTAATAAACATAACACTGTGATACAGAAAAGCTGGCGGCTGGGACAGGGTAGAGGTGTCACTTCTTTTGAAATAATGAAAGCAATGCACTTTTAAAATCAGGGCAAGTTACAGAAGAAAAAGGCTTCTATATTATTACCTACTGGCAGAAGTTTCAAATTGCCAAGTTTGAAAGAAGCTGCTAACAATTATAGCTGCCCAGTAATAGATCTGAATAACATGAGCCATGGAAAGGTGTTTAAGCAAAGACTGGATGGTTATATGTCAGGAATATCACAGACGTCATTTCTGCATGGACTGTGAAGTTGTACTAATTGACTTCCAAACCTCACCAGTCTTCTTTCAAGATTAATTTTATGTTAGAAAGAAATACATGCACAAAGTTTTAAAAATCAAAGGAATTCTCCAAGGCTTATAATTAGTGACTGCATCCCTATTTTACAGGGACAGTTCTAACTTATGCTTATTACCTCAGTGTAATTTTAATAGTGCCCCCCTTTCACCCTTAAAAGCGTCCCAGTTGGATGAAAGCCTGCTGTCCCAAGCCCAGGAGTAACTATGTTAAATTTATTTAAGATTTTTTTCTATATGGCTTCAAATTTCTAAACAAAAACAAAAAACTTTATTATACTACTTGCATCAGTTAAAAATTGCCTTTGAATTCAAAGATGGGAAGAGGGGGTGGGGGGACCACGGACTTAGAAAGAGATGCCTGGAAGGTACATTGTTTGAAGACTTACTCATCTGAAAATTACTTTTACTCCTTCACACTTGGTGGGATTTTATAACCATCCAAATTCTCAACAAAATATAGGGGTAGGAAAAGTAATGTCATTGTTAAGACAAGCTACCTAAATCTCCCTTCAAAACAGGATTTGGTGCCCAAGCTGTCAGCTCTGTCAGGGACTGCCTCAGCTGCAGAGAGCTACCTGGCCCCACTGTAACATCCTTCCCAGATCGAAGGCATCCAACATCTTATCAAGGCAGCGCTATAAAAGCCATTTCCACCCAATCTGGGACCACTCCGATATGTGCTCCAGAGCTCCCCTGAGGATTAGCCAAGGTTTTGCCAGGCTCACGTCACAGATAGATTTCTGCCTCTCCCAATCCTGCAACCTTTCTTTCCTTCCACAAGTGATCATCTTTAATCAACATCTTATACCCCAAATTCCATCTCAGCATCTGCTACCAGAAAATATGTCATACCAGCTTTTCCCTGAAGCCCCCATGCTCCAATCTGCAACAAATAGATAATATGGTTCAAAATTCAAAAGGTGCAAGGAACCTTCCTCCCTCCACTGAGTTCCAGTTACTAGTCATATATAAGAAATGCACTTCTTTCATTTGCTACACAAATGGTAGCATACCCTACCACTGCTCTAGACCTTGATTTTTTTCCCTTCATATGTCTCTCGGAGGTTGTTTCAAGGCAGTAGATAAAAAGTACCATCATTCTTTCTAATGGCTGCATGGTATTCTTTTGCGTGGATGTAATATAATTTACTTAGTGGGCATTTGAGTCACATCAATTCTTTTCCTATTAAAACAATGGGGCACTGAATCATCTCTGTGTATGCTTGAGCCCTATGTGTGCATGTACACAGGAAAAATTCCTGGAAGGTATTCCCAGGTCAAAATGCTATCTGGTCATAATTTTGATAGATGTTGGTAAGTTGCCTTCCATTTAGATTCTACCAGTTTACACTCCCTTGAAAAATATATGAGTGCCTCTTTCCCCAGACCTTTCCTTTATGTGTATCACTAAACTAATAAAATCCAGTATAAAATATAAACAAAAATAGAAATCTTAAATTTTAGGATAAAAAAGTATATGAGTTCTAATATTTTTTTCATGCCCTATTGGATAATTTTGTGCTGTCTTAGTGATGCTTCGCCCCACTTTGGACACAGTTATTCAATTAACATACATGTAATGAGTAAGGAATGTGGTTCACATTCATTTCTTGGCCGGCGGCAGGAAGAGCGGAGGGAGAGCGTGGTAAGGAGTTGGTAACTGAGGAAATTAAAGCGGGGCTAGGTCCTTGGGGTCTGGGTAGGGCAACGGCAAGCTAGCCGCCGGTCCATCACGTTTCACCACGTAGGGAGAAGGAGCCAGGGCGTTGCGCTTGCAGAGTCCTGCGGAAGCCACCGTCGGCCCGGCCGCACTGGCCCCCACTCCAGCGAGGGAGGCGCACGGGCAGTACAGGTCGCAGGCTCTCGCCTCACCAAGGTCTCCTCTGCCCGCCTCCGGGGCCCTGCGCTCTTCCCCCGCCCGGTCCACAGGAGAGAACGCCCCGGCCAGGGGTCGGCGCTAGAACCTGCCGCCCGACCGGGAAAAATAACACCGCCCCCAGAGGACGCCTCCGGGCGGAGCCGAGGGTGGGGGGTGGGGGCCTGGGAACGCGGGAGCGCCTGCTACGCTGCGGGACTGGGGTTTGGTCCTGCCTCACCGCTGCCGATTCTTACAGGGCCCTGGAGCGCCTGGCCGGGCTTCCTCCGAAACGTGGGAGAGCCGCCCGCCGCCCCGCAAGAATGCGTCACCTAGTGCCGCGGTCACGGTCGCCGTCACAGGCACCCGCGACCCCACCCCAGACCTGCTCGCGGTCCCTCTCCCCTCACCCGCACCTGCCCTGAAGCTCCCCGGGCCGCAGGTGCGACGACGGCGGGATTCCACGCCCCGCAGAGGCCCGCCGGCCCTTGGGAGGGGAAGGGGAGACGCGGCCCGGAGCCGCCCAGGCTGATGCCCCACGTGCGTCCGAGCCCCGAGGCGCCGCCGAGCTGGGCGCCCTGGGTGCTCGGCCCTGGCTCCCGGGGCCCGCGGTCCTAGATACGGCTCCTCCTTGGCTTCCCCCTCCGAGTCCGACCGAGGCGTGGGATTCTCACCCTTTGGGATCCTGACTCTCCACCCCTCTGCAAAGGACTTTCTCTCATTCCGGACCTCCGAAGCCTTCAGAAGCATAGTTGTTGGTTCTGCTGGATAATGAGCCTCCTGCTTTTTAAAAGCTACGGTGTGGGAGTTGGGGCGGCAGCTGGGGGGAGTGAGTGTTAATCAGCTGAGCGTTCTTGAAATTTTTTATTACATTTAAGGAAGAACTGAATTTCAGTCGATGCCCGCAAAGTAGTGCCTTGTATGGGCCTACATGTCCAGGTAGTGTTCCCACTCTACGTAGGAACATCTTCCACTTTGTGGATTTGTTTCAGTTGTAACTTATTTCCATAAAACTTAAGTTGCTGTTTATTACTGATGTGACATCTGAGGGTCCACAGACAAGCTCTTGGTGAGGGAGCAAGCCCGATTTCTGTGCAGCCTTGGACTGAATAATTTAGCAGCAGAAAGCATGTTTCCTGTCTGCCCTGAGGGAGAGGCAGTGTGATGGTGACCAAGTCTGTTGACTAAGCAACCAAGTACGCCTCCCTTTCTTTTCCAGATTGTGACTTTTTAGCCCGCAAGCATGGAGGTCGCTCACCGCAGGCCCTACTGTTGCGGGGAGCTTGAAGGAGCTGACATGCTGTCAGACACCTTCTACTCTAATGAATTGCACACTCCGCTACAAACAACTGCCCGCCCAACTGCCTCAGAGGACAGGTAACACAAAACCTAGAGCAAGTGGTGCGAAAGGGTGTATTTTTATATGTGAGAAAAAAATATTTACAGTTAATGGGCTCTTCTGTTTATCACATCATTAGGAAGGTATAACATGACAACTAAACTTTAAACTGTCCACATTTGTTAGGAACTTGTTAAAAGTAAGTTGGTGTGTATTTCTAGTAGGCAGACATCAAATTCATCCACTTCATTTTAGAACTCTAGAATGATCACTTCCTTCGTTTGAAAATTTATCCATTTCAACTAAACATTACTTTATAAACAGAAGTGTAGTGGTTCCCTATTATCCCCACCTGCTCAAAAATACAGAATCTGTTGTTTACATTTGCTGTGTAAAATTTTGCTTTACCAAATTCCCTGTTACACGTGAATTACAGATTATGATTTAAATTGCATCAAACATACATTGAGTGATTACTGTGTAGACACTATACCAAATGCTTTGTATATAGTAATTCTTTTATTTCTCACAACAGCCCTATGAGATAAGTACTATTATCCCATTTTATATATGAAATAACAGATATAAATAAGGAGTTTTCCAAGATCTTAGTGACAGCTTTTCTGTATTGTTTTACTTGAATCATTTCAAGGAAAAAAAATCTCAAAACACTTGGAGAGTGAAAAAATAGCTTATGTGGTTGTTTTCTTGTTTGTTTTGTTTTTAAATTTTTTTCACTTGGTCTAATCTCTAATTTAAGTATTCTTTAAGAAATCAAACAAGAAGTCACCAAGCCCCAACTTAAACACTTCCAAATGGGGTATCAGTACCTTTCCAACTTTGAGTGCTCCTGACAGAGAATTTTCTTTCTACTGAGAATGTTTTCCTCCTTGTAATTTCTACCTGCGATCCTGGACCTACCCTCCAAAGCCATGCAAAATAAGCGTAATCCATCATCTCCATGATAGCTGCCCTTCAAGGGTTGAAAGATTCTTCTGATTCTCTAAGCGTTCTCTTCCCCAGACTAAACACTGGCTCAGACTTTACTCTCCCTCCCTCTTGCACCTAGGCTTTCACTCTCTTGACCAGATATCCGTGGGTCTAGTACAGTTTGTAAATATGCTCTTTATATGAAAAAAGAATGTTTTTTTCCTAACTACAAAACTAACACATGTTCCTGATAAATAATTTAGAAATCATGGAAATCCATAAAAAAAAACAAATTTTCCATTTTCCAACAGAAAGAAAAATTATGAAATTAAACCTCAAGAAATAAACCTTTGTACTTCCTTTATCCAGAAATACTAACCACAAAAAAGGATAATCAATGTGTCCTTTCCATTTTTCTTAATTTAAAGATCATATTCAACATGTTTTGTAAACCACTATTTTTACTTAATGAAAAGGAATGTTTTCATATTTGCGAGAAAGAGGACTTAGCTCACATCTATTGAGCCAATCCTTGCTACACCTGCTCTTCTGTTACCTGATTCCCAAAAGCGGCTTGCCAGCCCTAAACTTCTATTCAGCTCCAAGAGCCATCAGATTAGGCAGAGCTTCTCTTGAGTCAGAGTAAACCTTCAGCAGATCGTATGTGATCACAGGATGAGCAACAGTCCCTGGCTCAAAAGCAGCACTGTGAGGTTTTACATTTGGCCAAAAGGGGTCTGAGCAGGAATTTAGGACTGCCATGGCTGATTAAATTCATTATCCCCTCAAAAGCACTCATCTAAGAATTTTCACTGAAATTTCGATCCCCTCTACCTAAATGGTCCTACGGTTGATTAGTAATTCACTCCAAAACCCTTTAACTCACATAAAATTTAAGAGTAGCATCTATGAGAAAATACTGCTTTTTGTTAACTGACTATAAAATTAAACACGAGTATGTTGTAGTTACTTATAAACTACAATAAGGTATTATTTGAAGCAGTATCTAGGTCCAAGCATGTTCCTGATTCCTAATAACTAAAACCTGCTTTCTCCCTTTTGTTCCATGTGAATTCTTTCTTTTCATATTCCCCAAATGGGAAACCCAGAATGATCATGTATCAGAACCCCTCATTTTAACTCCCTCTTAAAAAGCAGTTGGGCAGCTTACAGAAACAGAAGTTCTCTTTTTTCTCAGTGTTAATTCTCCTGAACTGCTCTGGAAAGTATCATCAGAGTAACATTGATACCTCTGCTCTGTCACTGCTGAGGCTTAACTTCTTCAGACCAGGTTCAGGATTTAAGCCTCCCAACTCAAAACCTCAAGGTACCTCAAAAGCAAAACAAAACTAAAAGCTCTTGGCTTTTAGGGATTACCCTTCATAATGATAAGGATGGACATGGTTTAATATTTTAATATTAATTTATTAATGAATCCTAGCATAGGTTAGCTCTTGGTAGCTTAATTTTCTAAACATGGATGTATTTAAGGGGATGCCTTTTTTAATATCTTAATGTATTTTGAACTAACCTGGCAATTTTAATAGCAATGCAAAATTATTTCCTCACAACGGCCTATGTTTTTTCTTTTCAGAATAGGTAATGCAGTCTAGCTCCATTGTTACCCAGCATTGCTATACAGACAGGAACCATCAAAATCACCTGAGAAGCTCTCTAAAAATACCGATTCCCAGGCTCTGTTCATAGATAATTCTGGCTTGGTGGGTCTAGGAAATATGCATTTTTAGAAGTTTTTCAGCTTATTTTGAGAGCCACTGGACTAGCAGAAAGCACTAAAAACAGACAAAAAACCAGGATTGTGGTTCTGGCTGACCCACTGACCAGGGGCAAGTTGATCTTTCTACTTCAGTTACTTTCTTTACTGGTATATTTTGGAGCAATTACAGAAGTCACTGTTATATATCCTCCGACTTGATCTCCTTTGAAATTATTAATCAACAGTTGGTATTCTTTTTGTATTCCTTTCACTGAAAAATAAGAATGGCAGGTACAGCTCTTCAGAACCACTGCTGATGCTTATCTCCCTTTCCATTCAGGTGATGTCTCCTTAACTCTTGCAAATTCTGTAGCTCATTAGGCAAAAAAAATATCAGTTCAGGAAGTGCTTTGAGAATTGCTTTAGATTTCATTATACAGCCCAATTTTGTTTATGGATGCATTCCACTGCTTTCTGATTCCTGCATTTTTTATTTAACCATTAGCTTTCTACCAGCTAACAATGAGATTATGTCTGTTCTGAGCTTTCCTTTAATCATGACTTCTAATAATTACTGGCTAAGTTCAGCCCCCCACATTTAGAATGTGATGCTTAAAATTCTGTAAAGTGATTCCAAAGTGAGGTGTTGGTTCATCCGTAGGGAACATATCTTTCTCAAAAACAAGTAAGGACTTAATTTTATGTGGCTACAGATTACAGCACTAATAATTTTCTGTTTCTTTGTTATGGAAACATGTATTATTTAAGCTTTAAAATGATTTAATCCTAAAACTCAATATTTATCTTAATTCCTTCTATAAAATGATGTTAGTATTAAAGTTAAGGGGGGAGGGAATGAGAGATCCAAAAATAAAAGAGAAATATGACTTACTTTTCCCTTGCCTTTTATTTTAAATGGTTTCCTGCAATTTACTGGCTTTTGATGGATGCCAACCCAAATGATTGATTAACATTTTCTACTAGCTCATCTTCCTGGGACAATGTAATATATGGGGGTCAGATGTTGAGAAATTGACTCATCTGATTTAAATGTAACTTTTAAAAACTTAGGCATTAAAGCTTAGGTTGTCATTAATCAAATATGTTTAAATATTTTTCGCTTGTCATGCCCCCAAACTGTGTCTGTTGATCATAGTCACAGAGCTGGTAAAGGCCTCAGAGGTCTCAGAGCTGAATACCACCGTCCCTTCTATAGCACTCCCAATCAATGGTCACCCAGATTCTCCTTGACTAGCTAGGACAGAGGTTTACAAGCTTCTGTAAAGGACCAGATGGTAATTATTTTAGGATTTACAGTCTCTGACAAACTGTTGTTGTTGTGGGGCAAAAATAGCCATAGACAATAGATATATATGATGAACGGTCATAGCTGCATTCCAATAAAGCTTCGCTTATGAAAACAAGCAGTAGGTTGGCGTTGGCCTATGGGCAGTAGTTTGCCAACCCCTTTCTAATGACTTTATGAGATAAAGCATTCCATTTATAAGACAGTCCTGAATGTTAGTTCTTAATTCCACTCAGCAAATATTTATAGGGGGACTTTATTTAAGTCAAGCACTGTAGTGCCACAAAGAAGGGGAACTAATTCTCCAGTCCAAACCTCTCTCTCTTGAGCTCCTCTCCCATGTTTCTAACCAGCTCCACATCACTCAGATGGTGCAGTCCAAAGGGCCTTTGAGGCCCTGCAGGATATTGTTCTTGTTTCCCTCTCTTGCTTTACCTCTCACAATAGCTCTTCTCTACTGGGCCTCAAATTCCTGAATTCTGTATCTACTGATTTGACCCAAAATTCAACTCTATTTTCTCAGCCTTTAAGATCTAGATAAGTTCCACCAGAATCTTTATTCTATACCTTCTGGAAGCCCAAAGCCTCCCTCAGGTTCCCAGAATGGAGGTGGGAGATGGCCATTACTGACTTGGGGTTCCTGGCTCCCCTTAGGCTGCTTCTGTTCAACTCTTTGACCCAGATGTGAAACTCAGTCATTCTTCAGTTTCCTCTAAAGACCTCATGCACACAGTATTTGTGAACCTAGTAAACTCCACTGATCAGTTAGTTAGGGGTCAAGAGGAAGAAATCACATCACACAATACAACATATAACTTAGAGACCCTTCCAAATCCCTCCCATTGCAGAGCAGCATAATAAGTCTTAGGTTGCTTGATCTCTTACCAACACCCATACTTGCAAAGTCTGTCTCTACACCAAGTGACCTAACAAAATATTTTATCAAACAAAGCAGATGCTTCCCTGAGAAGAACTCTGGAGCCAACACTGTCGGAATTTTCAATTCCATAACCTTTCTAACCTTTAGGCCATTATATGCTATTCACCCTAGCTAGACTATTCCCTTTCTTCCACTTGGTGTCCGATTCATCCTTTAGAAATCATCTTAGACAATGATTCGTCCAAGAATCCTTCCTCCAGAAATGAATCCTGTTGGCCCTGCAAAGTGTCTGGAGATATGCTGTCTATCCTGGGCCACTTAATCCAAGGTCAAATCCTGAGCATCTATAAATTTGGGCAGAAGGCAACGAGAGAGCTGCTTTACTTCTAACTCACCCTTAAAATGAAAGACTAGCCTTTTAAGGTCCCAGCTTATAGCCTCCTTTGGATTCCTCACCTAGCTGATTTCTATACCCTTCACCCTGCAAATCCTTAAAACGAAAATAAAATTTGCCAGAATTGGCACTGCCCTAAGGGCAAAAGTGGCTTCTGTGCTGGTTTACCTCTGGATTCCCATTTTCCCTCTTATGGAGGCCTAGTATCCTTTCTGCCTTGTTAACAACTAGTTGCTTTTACACTTTTTCTTTCCTTTTTTTCTTTTCAGCATTTTTGTTGTTTTGTTTTATTTTGTCTTTCCAGGCGAGTTAATAAGGTCAAATAGAGAATTCAAATACTCCAAGAAAACTTAACCTGAAGTACAATTGGTTCCCTTTTTAAGATTTTCATGTCCTGTATCTCACACCATGTATAAAAACTAACTCAACATGGATCAGAGAACCAAGTATAAGAGCTAAAACTATAAAAACTATAAGTAGAAAACAGGTAAATTTTCATGATCTTAGATTTGGCAATGTATTCTTAGATATGACACTAAGGACACAAAAAAGAAAAAAGATAAATTGGACATCATCAAAACTTCATTAAAAACTGTGCTTCAAAGGACACTATCAAGAAAATAAAAAGACAATAGCAGAATAGGAGAAAATATTTGCAAATCACGTATCTGACAAGGGACTTGTATCTAGAATATATGAAGAACGCTTACACCTCAATAATAAAAAGACAACCCAATTTAAAAATGGCCAGGTATCTGAATAGACTTTCCTCCAGAGAACATACCCAAATGGCCAATAAGCACATGAAAAGATGCTTAACTTCATTAATCATTTGGTAATTGCAAATCAAAACCACAAAGAGAGACCACTTCACATGTACTAGATGACTATTAAAAAAAAGAAAGAAAGAAAATAAGTGTTGGCAAGGATATGGAGGAGAAATTGGAACCCTTGTACATTGCTGGTGGGAATGTAAATTGGTACAGCCACTGTGGAAAACAATTTGACAGTTTCTCAAAAACTTATGGCTCAGTATACCCAAAGAACTGAAAATAAGTATTCAAACAAAAACTTTTCCATGAGTGCTCATAGGTGCACTAGTCACAACAGCCAAAAGGTGGAAACAACCCAAATGTCCACCAACTAATGAATGGATAAACAAAATGTATCATATCCATACAATGGAATATTATTCAGCTGTAAGAATTTTAGTTATTTGTCCTAGTCCATTCAGACTGCTCTAACAAATACCACAGGCTGGGTAGCTTAGAAACAACGATTCTGTAGACTGAACGTCCAGGATCACAGAACCAGCATGGTTGCATTCTGGTGAGAGCCTGCTTTCTCATTCACAGCTGGCACGTTCTCACTGGATCCTCACAAGATGGAAGGGGCTAGCAAGCTCTCTGGGGTCTCTGTTACAAGAGATTGGTCCCATTCATGAGGGCTCCACCCTCATGCCCTAGTCACCTCCTAAAGGCCCCACCTTCTTATACCATCACCTGGGGCATTAGGATTTCAACATTTTGGGGGACACAGACATTCAGATCATAGCACTCTGTGCTGAAGCTACTTTAAAAGTCTCTCTTTTTTCACAGGTATCAGGAATTAAGGGAGTCACTCCGACAATGTAGGCTTCCATGGGGTGCTGGAAGGGAATGTGGAGGGGCGATACCCATTTCACTCCCTGAGGAACACCGGCCAAAGTGTGAGCCACCTCGTGTCGTGGGCAAAGGACATCAGCATTATGGATTTGGTGGAGAAATCTGGCCAAGGTAAATAGAATTTCTGCACTTCACAGAGAGGTCTTTATTATTCATTTCTCTTTTTTCTACTGTGAGTCCTTTGTTAACTAAAATCTACCTCCAAATATATTTCTTTTACTGTTTATGAAAAGACACAAATGGAAAACTATATAATTTCTCATTGTGAAGTCAGTAAAAAATCTGTTTAAGGATGTCTTCGCCATCCGTGGAAGATGTTCAAGTATTATGATTAGAGATTTTGATGAATTTAATTCCCTTGCTAATCACGTTTTATCTAAAACTAAGTGGGAATATTTTAGAAAGGGATTAAATAAAAAATGTTTGTGCTTGAGCAAATAGATGGCCTAATTTGTACAAATATCCTTGATTCGTGGAACTTCTGATTTCTAATTTGTTCAACTTATAGTCATTGGGATCTACTGGGCATTGTTTTCAAGTCTTAAAATAGTTCTATAATCATTTATAAACCTTAAAATCACTCTTCCAGCAGCATAATTCGAAACACAGATAAGAACTGAAGAGAAAGCAAAAATCAAAATCCGAGCAGCAAATTAAATGTCACGTTAAATATTTACTAAAAATTATGAAATTTTCTCAAAGCAAAATCCATCAAACCTTCCCACAGAGCCTACTTACTCCTGCTGTATGTAACAGTCCTAGTTACCGAATTAATAACAATCTAGCTAACTCGTTTTTTGTTCTAAAGCAGTTAAAATAAAGCAATTCTGAAAGGCAGCCGCAGCTAGAGAGAAACAGTAACAAAAGGGACACTAGCAGCCCGATGACCTTACTGAAGACTCAGTAAAACAATAAAAAGCAACTGAAAAGGCCTGTCAGTCCAAATGGAAAAATGCAAATATCAACACATTATAGATAGTGAGCGCCTCAAGTTCATTAATTAACCCAACAGATTTTTTTAAATCCTTACTCTTGTGGAATTTACTTTCTAATACAGATTTACAGTATCTTTGTAAAATGGATATTGTTTCCCTGGTTTTATAATAAACAGAGACCAAAGAGATGCAGCACTTTTCCCCAGGTCAAACAATTATGAAGTCATGAAACAGATGACTCCATGTTTATTTGATTCCAAAGCCCAAGTTCTTTTCATCTGTTCATTTGCTCATTCACCCCAGCTATTTGTTTATCAGTTCAGGAAACTGAGTGTAGCAAGCACTGTTCTAGAGACTAGAGATAGAGCTCTTTGTGGCGCTTAGAGCTGTTGTCCCCAAAATCTGTATATTAAAAAAAAAAAGCACAGTAGTCCACAAGAGTTAGAATTATACTCACAGAATCCAAGTGTGTAAAAAGAAAGCACAAAGACTGGTTTCTTAAGGGAAATCTAGCTTGAAATGAGAGGTTTGTGTTTGGTGCCTCACGGAATTCAGCCCCAGACACTGGGGAAAGAAATACTTGTTCCAGTTAGAATGCCAGTCATCCCTGACTCAGAAATGACATGAGTGGAAGTCCAAATATGAAATGGCTGAGCATTAAACAGTGAGCATTGAATCCATTCACGACTGGGAAAATTATTACTGTAGAACCAGGTAAATGTTATAAACCCTGGCAAGGTAGAGATTATTTATATAAACAACCAAAACAGAGAGACGAGGGATAAGAAGCAGAAACAAGCAAAATAAGGTTTATCATCTTAATCTTCCATGCCTAAGAGTCAGTACGATCTAAAAAATAATATTGACTCCAACATTTTAAATGTTTCAAAAACTTTTTCTTAATTCTACACAGATCTCTTAGAAATTTATATCTGTGTAATGAAGAGATATTTATTCAAGAGTTCCTTCAGTTTATTTTTTATCTATTAAATAGTAAAATTTTTAAGTTTTAATTTTCCTTCAAAAATTGCATGAACTTTGATCCTATTCTTGATGTTTTAGTACTGACTAAAGCTGTCCATCTCTCCATTCTTACTTTGTTACATGTTTTTCAGAGAAAGATCTCTAAATCATGGCAGTCTTTGAATATAATTTTTTGTAATTATCAAACTTTTATAATGAGGATGTGTCATTTCCATAAAAATAAGAAAACAATCTTTTTTGAGCAATAGCATTAATCCAGTTCTTCTGTATGCTATGTATTGTGCTGAGTGCTTAATAGACATTATCTCACTAAATTAAATTACATTTGCTTTTTTTAAAGTTCATTTTGCCAGTTAAACTACTTTTATTCTTTTTTAAGTTAAATTTTAACTCCACAAATTACCCATTTATATGCATTAAGTAGTTTAGTTGCAAACAACAGAATCCATTCTGGCTAGTTGAAGAAGAGGATTCATTAGAGGATACCGCATTAACTCAAGAACAAAACAGCAGCAGACTCACAGAACCCACGAATGGACTAACAGTTACCAAAGGGAAAGGGACTGGGGAGATGGGTGGGAAGGGAGGGATAAGAGGGTAAAAGGGGCATTACAATTGGCAGACATAGGGTGGGGAGGCACGGGGGGGACTATACAGCTCAGAGAAGACAAGTAGTGATTCTCATCTCACTACACTGATGGACAGTGACTGTAATAGGGTTGGTGGGGGGGACCTGATGAAGCAGGTAGTTTAATCATCACAATATTGCCCATGTAATTGTAGGTTAATGATACTAAAATAAAATAAATTGTTAAAAAAAAAAAAGAAAGAATATATTTGACCCTACTAAATAAAGACAAAAAAAAAAAAAACTATGGGAAGGCTAAAGAAATAGACTACCTGCTAAGCTTCCAGGAATAATAGCCAGACTCATTCCCAGGCCTGACCTAATCAGGGGAAGTGTCTCTGCTAAAATGGACACCTGCCCTACTACTTTATTAGCCATGTGGATGCCCACTTGAGGACTGTGTTCTCAGATTACTCACATCCAACAAAATCTAGTACGATATGGAAGACTGGCAGAACTTGGTGCACACGTTTAGATTCCACCTGCTAGGGAGGCAGGATTTTCTAGATTCTACCTGGGGAAGTGGAGTGTTAAAAATGTAGGTAACTAGCAAAATGTAGAGAGGATATTGTAAAGATGTTAGATAGCCATCAGTGCATGTAGAACTGTCCTTCTAAACAATAACATGTTTTTCTATTCAATATTTGGTCCATGGGCCAGCAGTATACATCACCTAGGAAATGGTGAATGCAAAATCTTGGACCCTACCCCAGATTTGCTGAAACAAAATCTGCATGTTAACAAAATCCCTCAGGTAATTCAAACATGCAGCAAAGTTTGAGAACTGCTGCTCCAAAGTAAGAAAATGCCACATTTTTTCATGCAAATGAGAGTGTACTCACCTCCCAAAAAGGGGAGACCCAAAGTCTCATCAGGCCCACGTCCAGGGTGATGATCACTCCCTTCTAGGTCAGTCATCATCCTGTCCTGAGAGTCCACACCTTGCACTTAATAAAGTAAACCATCGCCAATACACTCTATGAACAATAAGGAAAAAGGAGGGGGAAAAAAAGATTCGTTTATATATATATATATATAAGCATATGGGACATACCAAGAAAAAAAAATGGGAAGTGACTACAGTCCTCATTTCTACCGCTGGTCATGAAGCTATTGTTGGTGTTATAATTTCTTTCCTCCACTACCCACTCCATTTGCCCTCAGCCAGTACTTAAGCTTGTAGGAGTTCATTACCTGGTGGGGCAACCCCAGATTTTGTTCCTGGGTGATCTAAGCTCTGAGTGGTTCTGGCTATATGTGGCTGCTACAGTGTTGCATTAACTTTATGCTACTGCAACCAGTCCTAGGAGACATCCAAAAGATGCTTTAGGTTATAGAAATACTCCTTTTCCCCATCTTTGCAGAGCAGCAGTCCTCTTGCTCTTGACCTTCATATAATCATCATTTGTATAATCCTTTCTTGCCTCAATTGCAGAGTCCACACATATTACATATTAACTTCTGTCCGTGCCCCTGTGATAACTTGTTTATGAAGCCATTGAGCAAGCATTGGGGTGCCTGGAGAAAGCCTGACTGACACCCCCATAGTTTTTCAGTTTATCTACCTAATTTTTAAGAACATCCTCAATTGTGGGGTTCTCTTGGTGAGTATTCTTGTGGGCTACAAATAACCCTCGCATTCTAGGTTCATTCTCAGAGGCTAAGAAAGCAAATTTTTTGCAATCTACACTGAGTAGATGAACTATAGGGTGGGTGTTCAAGATAATCAGTAGCCATGAGGAACAGTTGAGCATTACAATGTATATTAAAACATAAGCACCAAATTATTGACTTTAGGTGGTAATGGTGTGTCCATGTAGGTTCATCAATTATAGCAAACGTATCACTCTGGTGGGAGATACTGATAATGAGAGAGGCTAAGCATGTGTGGTAAAGGGTGTTTGGGAAATCTCTCTACCTTCCTCTCAACTTTGCTATGAACCTAGAACTGCTCTAAAAAAAAATTAAATCTTTTAAAAAATATTAAAGATAAGGTCCAGTCTCCTTTGACCATCACTCCACCAATCCATTTCCTTCCTAGAGGGAACCACTGTTACCACTTTGGTGTGTCTCCTTTCACATCTTTTGTTAGACGTTTACATCATTACACACACACCCATTGAAAACATATGGTATTATTTTATGTATGGAATCGTCTGATATATAGTATTAGGCGACTTGGTTCTTTTTGCTCTCTACAATCTAGAGGTTGTAAATACAGATCTTTCTCATTCTTTTTAATTTCTCATAGTGTTCCACAATATGCATTATAGATTATTTGGAATTCTCTAATTGTTTCCTGTTTTGTTTTGTTTTTTTGCACTAGACCTTAAACTCATATACAAACGTTTCTCTAGAGAAAATCCTAAGTGAAAGTTACGGGTCACAATATATGAGTATTATTTTTAGGATATGAATATTGGGTATTTTTAGGTTTAATTTTCCAGCATTGTTTATTGAAAAGGAAATCCTCTTCCACTGGTTTAAAATGCCACCTTTTCATATACTGAATTTCCATATGCATGGTTGTATTAGTTTAATTGCCTTTTACTATCTCACCATTACAGTGTTAATTTGAAAAAATGTTCAGTTTGACTTTTCTTTCTTTTCAGAACACTTCCTATTGAACAATTCTATTATTTGACGCAGAACAAAAAAAGCAATGTCTATGGAAACGATTCTTTGTAAGTTTGGAGTTTCTTTTCCTTATATGAGCTCACGTAACATTTTCAAATGGAAATATATTATGTGAGTAATTTTAAAAGCCCCCAAATGGGAACTTTCAGAAAAATGAAAGTATTCCTTTTTATCCAAAGGAGATTATTAATAATAAAAACCAAGACCAAAGAAATAACAAAAATAAAACACATAAACCTAAACCTACTACTAGTTTGTAGCATTTAAACAAGTGAACTGAAAATAAGAAATATGGAATAGTAATCCTAAAAGGGATTCATCCAGACGATCTTTGATCGTTTTCCTGCCTTTGACCTAGTTACTCACACAAATTAGAATCTGTTACATTTCTTAAAAGGCTCGTAGAAAGATGCCTCAGCACCCTCCACAAAATTTCTAATCAGAATTTTATGAGGAGAGAGGTTCATTATGACACTCTACCAATAACTCAATAATATTACACCTTAAATCTTTTTTGGATAAGGAACCCTTAATTTACCCATTGCTTACAGGAATTATTTTCCAGTATGTTAACTTATTTTTTACTCTTTGAAATAGTGTGTTGTATATGTTACAAAAGCATACTTCTTAATTTTCAGATAAAAATAAACACTCACACCATTGAAGAAGCAATGAAAATATCACCTCTTTACCTTTTAATTATTTTAAGTGTTAGGAATTTGTTTGTAGGTAAGAAGTTAATATACAGTTAAGCCACAAGAGGGAGCCAAAGAGACATGAAATTTGTAGTTGGTAGGGCCTGTTTATCCCTTTGGGATTAGTAAACTGAAAAGGAGATGCAGTATGTGGCAATATGGACTGGTTCAGGTCAAGGAATTGACGTCTGAGAATTTTTTATTTTTATTTTATCCTTTCAAGCTTTAAATTTTTTTAAACAGCTTTCTTTTTTTTTACATTTTTTTACATTTTTAATCAAATCAATTTTAGACATATACTTGTCAATATCAGAAATTCATGAGAAAAATTTTAAATGCTGATTTGATGTTTCATATATAATAACCAATATAGGAACCCTAGAGCCCTTGCTTCCTTATATTCATTGTCCCTTATTCTCCAACTCAACCAGAATATAACTGTAAAACAAGACATGTTTTCTCTTAGTTCCAAGTCCACAGACGTGGAGTCCAAATAAATAAAGATATAAACCTCTATGTTTCACATGAATTATGTGTTTATAATGCATTATAGAATAATAAAATTATATTACTCATGTGCCACTTTCTAAGTACAGAAATATGTTTTAAAAATTAAACAGTATACTCCACTTTTCTGATCTTTACTATCAACTGATAACATTTTGTTCATTTTTCATGCCTGGAGTATTACAGAAATATTCGCAGAGGCTGAAATTAATTGTTGAAAAACAATGAAAGTGGATAACACTTCCCTAGTGTAGACTTTATTCCTGGCTGCAATATTATTTCTTGGCAATGCAGGACTCAGAGTAATTAGTAAATACACAACCTTCGAAAGAACTGAGTCAGAAAAGACACGCCTCCAAGAACGTGCTCAGCTTTGTTCTAGCCTCTCTGTCAACTGGGCAACATTTACTGTCATGACAGACCAGCAATCATGGGCCAAGGAACACAGCACACACAGTACTTCCGTATCTTCAGCCAGGCCACGCATGGTTCGTGTTAGTTCATATAATTGCACACACGCATGGTGTCAGGCTGCCTTAGAGCACCTGAGGGTGAATGTCAGTAGGAACCAGAGCTGTGTTATCGTTAGAAGTAGTTAGTCTGGTGTCTGCCCTGCAAGTGAGAAATGCCAAACAGGAGGTGAGTAGGACTGAAGTTAGAATAAGCATGATGGAAAAAAACTGGTCAATAGACAATTGATAAGTAATGATATCCTATCTCTCTGCCTGGTCAATATTCAGTGGTCCAAAAAGTAAGTCAAGAATAATATCTTAAAGTCACTTTAGTTTGAGAATGGGATACATTGTTATTCTCAAGTTAGTTTTTAATCGGAATTAAGTTTGAAAAAAACCTTAATATAAATTGAATTTTATTTCCTTTCTTATTCTAGGATGCCCAAACCACCTAATTCAACAGTAGGGTAAGTGTACAACTTACATTTTCCTTCCCTCTTATTATCAAGAAAAAAAATTTGCAATCCATATGTCTTGGACAGTGTGAGAACAAATCACACTTTTCATGAAAGATTTTTTTAAAAAAACAAGTAAAAGGAGAAGCTGATAAAAATCCAAGGTAGCAGTACTACTAATTCCCCCAGTTATAGCCCCTGGTGACCTTTTTTTTTAAACTTTTTAATTTAGTAGTTTAGATTTACAAAATTAATGGGAAAATAGTACAGAGAGTTCCTATATACCTCATACCCAGTTTCCCCTATTAACATCTTAAATTAGTGTGGTACATTTGTCACAATTAATGAGCCAGTATTGGTACATTACTGTTAACTGAAGTCTATACTTTACTCACATTTCCTCAGGTTTTCCCTAATGTCCTTCTTCTGCTCCAGGATCCCATCCAGGTATCACATTACATCTAATGATCATGTCCCCTTAGCTTCCTTTTGGCTGAGTTTCTCAGACTTTCCCTTTTATTTTTTTCTTTTAATGACCTAAATAGTTTTGAAAATTATTGGTCAGATATTTTGTAGAAAGTTGGGATCTGTCTGATGTTTTCCTTATGATTAGCCTGGGGCAGCTTGCCTGGCTGAGGTAGTGTTCTTCAAGTTTCCCCACTCTACAGCTAATCTTTTTTTTCCCCCTTTCCATTCTGTACTCTTTAGAAAGTCACTGTGTGCAACCCACACTTAAGGAGTCTGGAATTATGCTTCCAGAGTACAGAGCACCTACATAAATTATTTGGCACCGATCTGCATGGGAAATTTGTGCTCCCCCATTTATTATTTATTCAATCACTTATTTATATCCATATGGACTCATGGATATTTATTTTGTACTTTGGTACTTTAATAGCAATCCGTTATTATTTATTTTGTTACTCAAGTTGGCCATTGGGAGCCCTTTCAGTTGGCTCCTCTCTCCATACCCCTACCATTGTGGGATTTTTGGGGGGGTGGGGGTTGAGTACTTCTTCATTTATCTTTGTTTTTTTGTTTGTTTTTTTTTTCTCTTTTAGCACTTCCTTTCTAACACAACAAGATGATCCAAGCTCCTCTTGGATAGTTCCTTGCCCCACTCCCAGAATCATCCATCTCTCCAAGGAGTCTAGTTCCCTCTATTGGACAATAGTTTTACAAACCAAGATCAAAACATTAAGTACTCTTGGCGCTACTGGAATAATTATCAATCTTAACTGAATATTAAGCTGACACTTAAAAATTGTACTTCAATTAAAGCAAAGATGTGCTCAAAAAGTTATTAAATTTTGTTTGGGGTTTTGTTTATTTAAAAACAACTATGTGAAGACCCTTGTTCTAGACTCTTCTTCATAGCAATGTGAAAAGTAAAGCCCTTTTTGTTGGTTTCATTTTCTCAGGTCACTTGCTACTTGTAGTCTAAGTTCCAAAGTCTCTTCCCTTGACCTGACCTCCTCAACATCCTCCTGGGAGAGCCGTGTAACACCTTGACAAGCGTCCTAGTAGACCTTGCTCAGCAGGGTAGCCTGAGTCCAGAGATAGCCCATGCCTCTAACTGAATGATTCAGAGAATAGAAACAATTCTTTTATTTAAATGTGTATGTGGCTAAGTGTTTGATGTTCTGCCTTTTCCTTAATATTTCTTTTCTATTTAGGGGCTCAAAACTAAATGAAAAGTGACCTCTGTAAGTCATTTAATGCAATAGAAATATAATTATTTTCTACACAGTCTTAATTTAAAGGAATAAATGTACATTATGGGCATTTTAAAGAGTTGTACTCCAAACTTGAATGGGATCCAACTTGAAAATTTAGTTGAAGGTATAATTTTGCAATTTTTTAATAAACAAAAATAAACTTTGCAGTATATACAAGATACTGAATGAAATCTCATAACATATATAGACTCAAGATATACAAAGTCCATAGCTCTCAGGTCTTAGAGTAAAGTATAAAATCATTACCAGATATAACTTAATACTGTTTGCTAGGAAATATACATTTCTAGAATATGAAGGGAAAGAAAATTGTGCCTCGATTCCAAGTGATGAGAATTAACTGGGGCCACTCCATGACTCCTTAACTCCTACCTTTTACTCCTTCTTCACGAAGCCAAAACCTACAAAAACCAGAAGATCCCGAGGACTACATAGATGACATTTTGCGAATTCCTATCAGGAGAACCAATCCTCAGAAAGAAATGGGTTTGGGAATTCTTGTATTTCTTTTTTTGATTTAACATGCTCTTGGCCTTTATAACTTACTTTTAACAATTTAATCTCTACTTTCTGGTCATGTCTTTGTGATAAAACAAGATATTAAGAAAACAAATGTAATGGCCTTTGTTCAGGAAATCCTGACCAACATCAGATTAGTAGAAAATGGAGTCACAGTGCCTTGGCCTCTGGCCTGGTGCTAAATGCATATTAGCATTTAGCTTGTTGAATGATTCTCAGAAAAAGAATATAGATAAAGCAGTTAGCACAGGGCCTGGCACTTAGGTGCTTTGTTACTGTTATAGCTATTGTTGTAGCTAACAACATTTAAAGGCAGTGTCCTCTGAGTGTACTTCCTTCTCATGCAGCAATTAGTATCTGAGAACCCCACACCCCCAACCATCCCCACACCACACCACCCCCGCCAAGATTATCTACTGAGATACTTTCTAGGGAGAGTGGTCAGACATGACCATTTTATGAAATAGTCATATCACATTTCCTTAAACTGCTTCAGGTCTGTGGGAAATGATATCAGAAGTTCAAAAATTAATCCCACTGATTTCACATTCCACTGATTTTTACACATTAGCTCAACCTGGCACTATGGAGAAGAACCCAAGAGAATCAAAATGAATCGTCTATCCTGATAAGTTCATTAGCACATATTAAGACAATCAATTTACTCCACTAGCCAATGTTTCTAGTACATTTTGTGACTAAATGTCTGCTGGCTGTTGGACAATATATGAGCCCCAGCCTTTCTCATTTCATTCCTTGCCAGCCAAGGCTCTCTCTTCTTCTTGTCTAGTTCCTCTGCTTTCTGCCTTCTCCACCTGAAAGCGAATGAGGCAAACTGCCAAAGCCTTGAACATGCAGGAACCTCTTAGAACATGGGCTTTTTACTAGGTCACAGTCAACTCCATCCTTTCCTGACTCGAGTCAGGACACTCTCTCCATAAGCACAAATATGTTCCTTCCTGATTTAGTTACACAAAGTTTGCTCAAACCATACCTCATTTATTTTCAGATTTATAAGGGGAAATTAATTCAAGTGGGATAGATCACTGTAGAATCCACTGAATTTGATGCTGGAAATATTTATTTAGAACAATGTGTAGTACATAAATGAAGTACAGTATGTATTATTTCACTGAAAGAGCAGTTACTATACTAGTGTTTCTGTGACTCCAAGGGATATCAGTCCGTTAGGATTCAGTAAAGCCTTGATTCTGTGTTCCCATATCGTCACAGAATTGACCATCTTGTGCCTTGTACCAACCCATTTAGTAGTTGATGTGCCACTTTTTAAGCAAAGTAAATGGTTGGAAAATGTTTCATAATTAACAATAAAATACTGCTATACTCAATTCCAAAATGAGTTCAAGTGAGAGAGTTTGTGACAAGGGCGAGAAAATGGAATCACTTTGCACAAAAACAGGAAGAGCTGACTGGCCTCATAAATGACTTTTGCCTGGAATCCAGACTTTTCCTGTTACAAATTAATCTTAACTTCTTGTGAGATCTACAGAAGACCAGGAACTTGCTAAGGCTTTTGAACTGCTGGGTATTTCAGAAAGCCCAACAAGGTGCCAAGGCTGTTGAATTCAGTACAGAGTTCCTTAGAATGTGCTGCGTAAGTGATCTGGAGCTGGGGCTTGTTGTCTACCATAACAATAACTACTCATACCAGTTGGGTGAGATCTGGGTTTGAAATAGAAATTTCATGATAAAACTTACAATACCCTAATACATCCGCCATTTTTTAAATGTTTCTTATAGAAGGTATTCTCATTATTTCAAAGTCATGTCATCATAGTGACTTGCAGAAGTTTTAAGTCTGCCAGTACCTAGGTTAGATAATAGTGACAGGAAAAATTCTGTAACAAGACTCTAATACTAACAGTCATGGCATTATCTATACACTTATTTTGACCTGCCAAATATAGACATGAAACAGCTTTCCCATAGCTTCTGTGGGTTATAATTGTTAGCACTATAAATGAAGCTAATCTTTTAAAGTCTTTAGCTGTTCTGTGAGAACCCAGAGCATGCATCCTCCTGGTATGTGTACTTCTCACTGCTTGCATGTGCTGTATTGGAGATCTCCCTGGTTATATTTGCTGGAAAAACACCCAGAAATTTACTGCCTCACAGTTACAGAGACCAGAAGTGTGAGATCAGAGTTTTATCAGAGTTGGTTCCTCCTGAGAGCTGTGAGACTGGTTCATGTCTGACTCCTACTTCCAGAGGTTTGCTGGCACTCTGATGTTCCTTGGCTTGTGGATGTGTCACCCCAATCTGCCTTCACCTTCATGTGCCCTTCACCCTGTGTGTGTGTCTAAGTTTCCCTTTTTTATAGAGACACCAGTCATATTGGCTTAGGGGGCTCACCCCACTCCAGTATGACCTCATCCTAACTAATTATATCCACAGTTACCCTATTTCCAAATAAGGTCACATTCTGAGGTACTTTGCATTAGGACTTAAACTTACAGATTTGGGCGGAGCACAATTCAACCACTAATAATGGTCTTGCTTTTTTAAACTTTATGGTCTAATTATATATAACATCTCTCTATTCCATAGACTTCCTAATCTCAATTTTCTTCTTATCTCTTTTCTTCAATTTTCTTTCTTCTCACTTTCTTCTTCTCTAATTGAGAAAGCGCTCATACAATTTTTATTTAACCTCTGCAAATTCTTTTAAGAGCTCTGCTTCAAAAGATAGAAAAAGTATATCCCTATGGTCTTTTAACTTGTTGGGGTTTTTTTTTTCCTTCGGTGTACTAGCTATTTTTGGCTTTTTATTTCCAAACAGTACTGTGTACATAAACAGGCACTATATTTTGTTGATTGACTGCTTAAAGAAACAGATGGCCTGGGTTGAAAGTTCATTCCAAGATGTTTAGCGATCCAAGATGGTTTGCACACTGAAGCTCAATGCCCAAAATAATTCCATAAAATATAGTAGTGGGACCCTCTTAAAACAAGATATAGGAATTGAAAGCAAATAAAAATTCTTGTAGCAGTCTTAAAATTACAAAACTCGTATCTTCTTTATATTTTATATCAGTTGTGAAAGTTATTCACTGGTACGGAATTCAGTATGATTTGCTTTTAAAATAAAATTTGTTTTTTATTTGCCTAGGAAAATTAAGAAAATGTATTATCTTTTATGGTATATATTCCACCAGGAGGCTAACTCTCTGAATATAGGGACTTTGGCACACTGCCATAGCCTCAGGGAGTAGAACAGTCCCTGCCACAAAGAAGGGTTCCCATTAAATATTTCATGATTCATTTGTCGTCAATTTCATTTCTTTCTACTCTGTTTTCTTTGCCCAACTAAATCTCAGAGAAATCTGCTGCCCGTACCCGACTGAACACCCCTACCACACACACATCTCTCGTGGTGCCATGTTCCCGACCTTTACCTCGCCTCGGGACCTCTACACCAGCAGTAAAGCCCGGAGCCAGCAGCCATTCCCTCCCACTGTGCCAACGAAGGCTTATGACACAACAAATTGGAAGACAAGAGGTAAAGTGTGATTTGAAATAAGAATAGTATTAATTCTTCTTGTATTCGGAGTTTATTCAGTAATAAAATTAAAGGAGGTAGGACGTAAGTCACAAAAGTGTGAACCATTAGTAGATGTGGAAAGTTGTTCGCAGCTGTGCCTGCGCTTTAGTGTCAGGTGGGACCCACCGCAGACCAGTTAAATCAGGTTCTCTGCAGATGCTCTTGACTTTTCTTCTTTATATAGAGCCTCCCACGGTAGAATCGGAAACCAAACACTGTATAATTGGTTGTTTTTATTCTACCTGTATTTTTTATTTTTATTTCCTTCCTGCTCTTTCTTATGGTTTAGCTTTTTAAAAATCCATGTTGGCTCAGGTGATCAGCATGAGAGACAAGGTCTGGTTCAGATCATCAGAGTCTAAACAAGGATGCAGCAGTTGTGATGAAATTGAAAGATCATCATTGAAATAAGACTCACAAAGTAATGGGAGCAGTTTGTTCAGTTCCAGTTTAACACCTTGGAGCATCTTCTCAGAGATACAAACCTGGGGTCTTCCCAGATGTGGTTCATTAGGATGGTAAACCCACACACCAGTCATCAAGTCTCTCCCACACTAGACACCTCAAAACAGTGAAGTAACCTATGGAAAATATTGAATATACTAAAGAGAAGGTAACTGGACGTGACAGAAAAGGTACCGAGATAAATATTTGTTAAGTGAATTTAGGCTGTGAGGTAAGTAAGATCCCAGAACTGTCCTATAATGCAGTTCCTCCTCACATGAATACTTGGACTCAAATGTAAGAAGAGAATACTGCCATAATCAGTATCAACCTCAGTACCTTATTAGGAGACAGTGTCATTTTGGGAAACACTACAGTGGAGTGTGTTTGGAGTCAGACTACATGGGTAGAATTCTGGCTGTGCCACTTCATCACCATGGACCATAGGAAAGTTTCTTAATTCTCTGTCTTCATTTCCCAACCTAAAGTGGGAATATTAGTACCTACTTCATGGGTGACAGAGATTGTTAGTATTTATTGTTTTTATTACTCCACGACTGTAATAATGATTCCAGTATGTGTGCAGCATGCTGAACTTTCCATTACCTCTCAGTCCAGTCAGCACTGACAACAGGTAGCGAAAGCTGTATCAAATAAGTTATAGAGATTCATACATATGTATACATGTATACACTCAGCACCCAGTGATGCATTTAATGTTGAGTGCTATGCCTAGTTATACTGGGGAAGTGGGGGTGGGAGAGGGGGTTGTGCAAAAGAACTACAAGATAGGATACCTAAGCAATTGAAATTGTTGTGATCTCATTAGGTAAGCTGTCAAATTTTTCAATATCTGAATTAGATAATTTCTGAAATTCTATGAAGTGCATACAATTAGCAAGAAATCACAGACGTGTGTGTTAAGTTTCTAAAAACACTTCAGTGCAGTTATGGATCAGGGACTGAAGAAGTAAGTTACCACCTTAATTTTCTGCTCTTCTGAGCTCTACGTACCCCTGACCAGTTAGTCACTCCTAAGGGGTTTTAAAACATGAGAATATTCTAACAGCCCTTATAAAGTACCTTTCTGGGATCTAGTGCTGAACTAGGTTTTCTTCTCTTCCACTTACTCTAACTCTTCTCTATTTGAAATAAGTAGCATATAGGTTAAGAGCGCAGGCTGTAGAACCACACAGGCCAGGTTTGAACTATTCTACTTATTAGCTGTGTGATCTTGGGCAAATTGCTTATTTATTTTGTGCCTCAGTTTCCTCATTCATTAAGGTGGAAATAATAGTACCTTCCTCATAGTAATGTGATGATAAAACAGTGCAGTATTGACACACAGTAAATGTTCAATAAATGCCAGTATTTTTTCTTTTTAATCTTGGAATGGTTTTTTTAAAATAAAACATGGTCCTTATCACAGGACCAGAGAAAGCCATACTGTGTTTGGTAAAGCTTATCAGACTACCACTAATACCTAAAAAGCTGTATTCTTTAAAATGTTCTCTTTCAATACTTTTTGGTTAGCAAACACTAATTCCATTTCTTGCAGGGAAAACCCAAAACAGGTTGTATAGAACTGTATTTGCTGAGCCTTCAGAGGCCAGAAAGAAGATCCAGGAAAATGTATAATTTACCAAAGAATCACTTTCATTAACAAGAAAGGTCCAGTACTAATGCCCCTTCCTACTGCTGACAGCACTGGGTTTACAGACTCATTCTCACTCTGTGTGGCCTACACTCTGCTCATTCAGGGGAGCAATTCAAACAAAGCTGCAGCTGTGTAACTAAAATGATCACTCACACCCTCATCACACCATTCAGGGAGAAGAGAATCTCTTTGGAGAGCTGAATGGAAAAAGCTGTTTGTTTTCCTGAGGCCAGAGCAAGCACCCCCACATCCCATTGGCTCTGATTTGATTATGTTCCCAGCCAAGCCAGTTACTCTAGCCAGTGACAAATGGCTCAGGCCAATCAGGACCCCCCTTGAAACTGTGAGCGGGCGATCCTCAAACCACATGGCTGAGGATGGGAAAGGGGTCATCTCCACAGAGGGCAATCTGGGGGAGCCTGGAGGTGCTAGGGTGGGCAAAGGGCAGTAAGGAGGCTGTCACAGTGATCCGGGTGAGCACTGTTTGGGACTAGCCTGGTGCAGGGCTGGGGCAGCAAGAAGAAAGAGGGTTCAAGAGAAGTTTTTTTTTTAATTAAACATTAAAATGTTTTGATGTTTCAATGTATAATCATATTCCTCTCTATCTCCTATTATCTTTCTATTTATTGCACCCATAAATCCTATTAGTTAAAAGACTGTTCTTGCATATTCAGTATAACAGTGCTTTTCCTGAAAATTTCAGGTAATCCTTACAGATACGAACTGCTTGATTTTCCCATGGATTCAAAGAAGAAAGCCTTGAGTTGGCCAGGTCAGAGTGTATATTATGACGTAAGTATCTTTTAAAATATGTGCTCAAAACAAAGTAAAAAAATGTTTTTACTCTATATGTCTCTAAAAATCCATAAAATGGATTGTTTTCATTTTTTATCTGGGTGAAAAATTTGAGATTTTGACCATGACTCACATTTTTTTTTGCTTTCTTAGCTGATTTTATATACTTTTGGCAGTTATATAACAATTTTCAGTTACAAAAATGGTTCCCCCCTGAAAGACGGTGGAGGACTTTCACTCTGTGTATTTCACTATGTGTCCCCCTAACTCATATATCAAGTAACTCCAAACACACTACATTGGCAGATTTTCAGGAAGATTTGAAATTTACTGTCCCAGCCATTGTAAGTGTGTGTCAAATCAAAGATAAGGTAAAATAGCCACTGTTTGAGGAATTGCTGCACTAACCACTTTAGGTCATTTAGCTGTTATAAGAACTCCCAACATGTTAGCCTCACCATCCCCATTTTTATAGATGAGGAAACTGAGGCTCAGACAGTTTGTGACTATCTCTTAATCACAGAACTCAGGCTGGTGAGACTCCAGTCTCTGCTCTTTGCTTCTGTACCATGACTCCTCATGGGTATAAAGAGAAAATTTTAAATCATGAAGGAAAACATCTAGACATTTGAAATTAATAATAGCCAACATTCTTGGCCAGTCAGTTTGTGAGAGGCAGTGCCACGTGTTTTCCATATATTATCTCCTTGCATATAACAATCTGTGAGGTGCGCAAGAAATAATAATGAAAGGTTAGAGACTCTTGAACTTTACTGGGAAGACCATTGTGACAGTCCAGAGTGTGATCATCGCAATGCCACACAGTCATCTATGAAGTAAGCAATTTCCTGTTTGTTTGTTTTTAAGTTATACATGAAAGAAAAGTGCTGAAAGAATCATCTATTTTACTGGATCTCTTTCATTCTTTCAAGATCTGTATCTAAGCAACCCAGAAATATGAGAAGTTATTCTAGAGACCATTCCATAATTACCATTCTTACAGCCAGAGTCTCCAGCTCTGTTTTAGTTTCTTCTTTCAAATTCCCTCACTTCATGCCCATTAAAAGTTGCTGTCCTCACATCACACCCCTTTGCAACAGTCTTGACTCTCTCCCCTTTACCTAATCAATCCCAACACATTAACTGAGCTATGAGGACCCTTTGGATCTGGCCTTGCTTCCTTCCTATACCGTGGCTTGGCTTACATGCCTCAAACAGGTTCCTGGCCATCTCCTATTTCTGGAATGCTCACCTCCTGCTTCCCAGGGCCTCTCTGCCTATCTAAAACTTGCTCATTCTTCCAGGCTCAGCTCCGTTCTCATTGTTTCTGTTGCATAGCAGAAAGTGAGCCAAATCAGGAGACCTGTGCTCTCTATTTGCCCTCTGTCTCTAAGTGATACTAGGCACACTGTTTCTCTTCTCTGAACTTTTATCAACAAAGTGGATCTGTATAATTTCAATAAAATCTGTCCTACAAACTCCACAGGCTATGAAGATCATATGAAAGATATGAAGGGACTTTGAAAAAAATAGAACGAACTGTAACTGATAAAGCCTTATTACTCCAACAGAAGTGGTTTCTCCCTCTCCTGATATTCTACAACACTTACTGTAACCAAAGACTTTTCCTGTCTCTCCTTGTCAACTAAATTACAAGCTCTTCGAAAACAGAGCTTTTTATATGTTTGTTCCCCACAGCACTTTGTACATATTTTTTACTGATTAACTCTCCTAATGAATCCCACTTCTTAATCTGTCCTAATTGGTCTTAATTTTCAACCTTTCAGTCATTCTTCTTGGCTTACCCCTTAGCTCTAATCAAGTTTTGTACTTCCAGGACAAAGAAATCAAGATAAAGTTGGTACTGAGCACTTCACAACTCATCTTTTATTTTTTCCTGTAAGATAATACCTGTACTTGTCCTGCCCTACCTTTCAACTCAGAATTGGGGGAGGGGGTCAAGGAGTCTTCAGCTTTATCTACAATATTCCATTTTTGTTAAAGGAGGATATTTTTTATAGTATTTACCTTTCCTATTGCAAGAGCCACGGTTCTCAACCTTGGATGCATGTTAGAATCACCTAGGGTGCTTTTAGAAATCCCAGTTCCCAGGCTGTACCCCACCGACATCATAATTGATTACAAAATTGCAATCATCATTCTCTGAAGGTGGGACCCATTGTAAAAATGCCTTGTTCAAGAATTTGTAACTTACATTTATGGGTTAATTGTCTTCCCTCTCCTCCTACTCCACCCTATAACCCGATACAAATAGGAGGAGGAACACAATAACTTGATAAGTAGTTCCAAAAATGTGTCTCCTAGCTGTAAAAGAGAAAACTCTAGGAGCCATATTTTAGTGTTTTCCATCCAAGCCAATGAGAAAATATATATAACATATTGGTAAGTAGTTGAATTTAAAGTGGCTCAGCTCCTGGCTCTAAAACATCTCAGCTGTGTGACCCTAGATGTGTTCTTAAGCCTTCAATATCTTGCCTTCCTCATAGATAAAACAGAATAGTAAAATCTACCTGATAGGGTTGCCTTGAGAATGAAATGAAGGTAAAAGCACTCAGCAACACATTAGCAGATAATAAGCTTATAATAAATGTTAGCTTCCTTCAGTATTCTTATTCCAATTATGGTAACACTGTTGACCTAGCAACATTACAAAATGAGTAGTCTTGGAAAGGAGAACATTTTAAGTAAAACTCCTGGGACTTAATTTTAACAGAGTGTTTTCATTTTGCCCTTATCCTTCTATATTACATGTATATGAAGCCTGTTTTCTTCAAGAGTGACAGAAATCTAGGTACCTCTTTCCCACATAGAACCCAGAGTTGCCCTACCCCTTTTGTCTCTCTGGCCTGGCCCACTTTTCCCAACCAGAGTCGTTAGCCAAGGCCTCTCCTGTTACCACTCCCTGTACATCTCCAGCCACTACCAAGCCAATCAGAACCTTCCTTTTCCCTGTTTAACTGACAAATAGGTTAGAATATCTGATTCTTTTGGGCAGTTTTTGTCAATTACTAGCTCAAGTGGCCAAAGACTTTTTGTCCTTTATATTTCTCAAGAACTCAAACATCTGGTCTGAACTTTTACAATACAAGTCTCCTTTAAAACAAACTCTATCTTGTAATTATCTTTTGAGTAGGATGATACATAATCACAGAAGTCAAGTGCCATAAACCCCCCTAACCTTGGACTGTTTGAAATATTTTAACAAACCATTTTCAAAGCCTAAGTGAACCTACTACCTGATTTTCCTTAACTCTAAATATTTGTAAAGACCTTTGACTTCCCTTGGAAAGAACACTCACTCTTTCAAAGGAGTGTGGTTTTTCCTTTTTAAACCATCTGCCATCTTTCCATTCTGGGACAGCCATCCCCCTCCTTGATATCCATTCCTCATTCCTAGTACAGTTCTGTCTCTCCATAATAGCACAACCCACACTCATCCTCAAATAACGACAGTAAAGTTGGTGAGTATGCAGGAACCTCATTTAGAAATGTGTCATCAAGTAACTGGTTGTCCACAGTGTATCTCTCCATTGCCGCCACCTCCCTGAACCCCACCTTCCCACCTGTTTATCCCCAGCAACAACCAGGGTATCCAGAATGGGAAGCAAACTGGCACTCTCTCTCTCCCCCATCACGCATGCTCCCCATTTACTGTCTGGCCGCCTCTCCGTTTCCTGCATTCTGTCTCAGGCATCCCTTTCCTCCCACTGTGCACACTCTGCTCCCTTCAACTCTTTCTTTCAAAGTTCTAACTAGATAACCAAAGAAAAATCTCTGCCAGTCTCTTATTTTCACGCACTCTCGCTCTTTCTCCATTTTGCGTGTAAATGAACAAAGTTTCTTAATCAAAAATGAGGCTGATACAATCAATTAAGTGAAATACCATCTAAATAAGGAACCAGTGTGCCCAACGTCAAAGTCATCTCCACAATAAACCTTTTCTTACTCCCTTATTAAACGTAGTTAAGCCCCATCATTCAAGACTAAAACAAAACAAAAAACTATATTTAATTTTTTGTTTTATTTAATATGTTACAATAGTATTAATTCCTGTTATTTTATGGCAATTTATGGAGTTTTGGTGCCTAGAACTGGGCCCTTTTACAGTTTGGCTTGTAATAGGTATTCAGTAAATGTTTATTAAATAGCTTTTGAGTTACATGAACTTTAAGGGCTGGGAATTTAACCACAACTCATATAGTACTATTCCTCTTAGAAGGTAGTCAAAATTCAAACTAACATCACTCCTTTGTAAACTGGGGTGTCTGCCTAGATACTAACATCTCAGGAATTGAATCTCTTCCTGCTTTGTACCTACCTTCCATTATCAGATTCAAACATACCCTGTGAATAGTATATTTAACTAATGAATACCTGTTGAGTGACTGATCACCAGCAGCACCCGACTCTCTGTCCTCAGAATAAAACGATCTTACCATACTGAAAACTGGCTGGCTTTCCACTCTCAAATGTTTCCTGACTCCTTAAACTCTTCCCAAGACACCATGGACAACAGTAAAATTTCACATCCCCTATTTTCTTCCTCTGTGCCCTTGACTGCTTTTCAGCAGATCACTGCTGTTAGTTAAACCAGATTAAGACACAGAATTAATCCAGTCCCTAGGAATAGTATTTGAAAAAGTTCTTCTTATTTCTAAGTTGGCTTTCCAAATCATAATAGATAAGGAGAACAAAGGCAACTTTCTTTAGCCGTGAATAAGCAAGCCACATATTTGTTGAAGGTTTATAGAGGTGGTTATTTAATACTTCCTGAGACAGTCTTTTACCAAGTGCCTTTTGCCATTACTACTCTATATATATATAAAATGGGGATCACTCCAACCTCATAGGGATACTATGAGCAGGATCACCCTTAGGCCCAGGAACCTTAGGAGGCCTCAGCTTTATAGGGCCCAGCTCTGGCCTTCCTCTGGTGGGGCAGGAAGTTCATGGGATAAGAGGATAGGTCCATCTGGAGCCCATATTCCTCAGTCTCCTGCCCCAGCCTGTGTTGGACTTCAGAATTCCCTAACAAAATAGCTCTGAACCCAGTCCCAGGGCCTTCATGGGGTCTCACCCTCAAGACCATCCTCTCAAGCTAGTATATAACTCTAGGCCAGAGGGATGGCCAAGACATAGCTATTTGCTGGAAGCAGTGGTGATAAGTATACAGAGCTTGAACCTGAGAGAGGATGCCCTTATATACGAGGCACCTCATAATTTGGAATGGGAGTAATGTTGTAAAGGGTGCTGAGGCCAGGAGCCAGTGGCTGGCTCTCTCTAAACCATCTGCCAGTGAAGAATTGGGGTCAGTTTAAGAAGTCGAAATTTGAATATGGTCTTCCAGGTTGTTAGGAAATTATTTTGTCAAGGTAGGAGAATAGAACTATTTTATTTAATAGTCTATCTGCTTGATATATAAATTAAACTATTTAGAATAATAGAATGTGGCCTCTCATTGTACTCAATCCCCCAAACCTGCAAACATTAAGGGTGGGCCTGACTGTGAGGACAACAAGTGCAAAATGTTCAAGAAATATTAATTCCACACTTTTCAGTACCATCCATACCTCTGCTCTCACCATTCCCTTGGCCTCCCTACTTCTACATGTCATTCAAGGCCTACTTTCTATGGTATGACAGAATATGGCCTCCTGTTTCCTCTCTCTCTGCTCCCAGCCCCAGCTCCCTGTTCAGCTTAAATCACTCTCTCCCTCCTCTGAACTTCCAAATTATTTTGTCTGAACCTCTTTTATAACAAAGAGTTACTTTTCCCTTAAGGTAATTTGTGTTCACACCTTACCTCCCCTTCTAGCCAATATACACCTCAGTGGCAAGATTTGTTTCTGATCCATCCTTGTTTCCTGCCCCACTTGCACATATAGGGGCTCAGTGAATATTTATTGAATATCATCAATCTGAGAAATATTTCTAAGTAACAAAACATTACATTGAAAGCAATTCATTCTTTCACTTTTACATACATAACTCCTTTTGAAAATAAAAAATAAAACATAGTAAGCAGTTATATCTACAGAATGAAAATTTTTATTTGGATTTTTGGTTGGCTTAACCACCAGAAATTAATAAAAAATATAACATGGTGCCTTTTCAGGCAAGGAAGAAGTGGGAGGCACACAGTTTTGACTCAACTCACCTAAAGGAGCACTTCAGAGTCCTTTATAACTCTTAATAAAATTTCACTGGAGGTAGAATATTTCCGGGGACATTTCCCCAATGTACATTATCAGAGTCCCTGCCAAACAAAAGATTTTTAGAAAAGACCTCACCCATTCTTTAATAAAATATTGTGCTTAAGTCTAAATATGGTTATAGTTACAGAATATCAGTAATTAATGAAGAAAAAAATAGCAGCTAACTTCAGCCTGGAATTTCCTTTACCCTCAACTCCTGCTGAGATAGTGAGTCAGCCCTTATTCTACAAGGTGACATTAACAACAATAATCTTTTATGTTCACATTTTAGTTTCCTGAATGTGTTGAGAAAAAAAAGCCAGTGTTCTACCCAAAACCTCTTAAAACCTTCGCTCCTAACCCTTCTTTGAATTCGTGGGACTCTATTACATGTCTAAAAGAAGCCAACATAAGAAGAAATCTTGAGAGGTCCCACTGGATCACTTCGTACACTCATGATTTTACAGGTGTGAGTTCACCTTAATACAAGTAAAAAGAACAAAATTGGATTATTTGACAAATGCTGTTACAAGTTTTCATATTTTAATATTTTTCCCTGTTTCTTAATCAAAGTACTAATAGAAATTAAGGTTGGTGGGAGTTAAAGTTGGTTTTCATTTTATTGGTTCTTATTACAAAAGAGAAGGGAAAAAAAGAGAGAATGGGTAAGTTTTTCTATAAAAGCTCATTTAAGTGTCATTTGTTTACTCTTAACAAAATAAAATGTGATGTTTCCATTAAGGTCTGGGGCCCATGAACCCCCTTGAACTGGATGATTACCATGAAAAGGAGGTAGCAGACTTAACTGGACAGAGAGGATTTGACCCAGAGCCTGTAAGTAATTGCAGTCAACTTTCAGTTATTTAGGGAGAAAGTACCCGGGTATTGGACTCCTTCCTGGTTTGCCCACTTTTTATTTGCTTCATAAGCATGGGTAACCAAGCTGGCAAAGGGAAATTTTAACTGATTTTAGAAGTTAATTCTGAATTGATTTGAACTGGTTTGAATACCCCATCCACTATTTTGAAGAACAAGCAAGGTTTCTTTTCCTCTCACAGGACTTTTTTTTTGGCTTGCATATTTTCTACCATGCTAGTATTACTAAAATTTACAAAGGAATTTGTTTACAAATGATCACTTACTAATTGAATGAGATTCCTAGTATATTTTGTGCATCTTTGCATGTTTGTGTATCTTGTTCAGTCTCACTGCTTTCAGAGAGATAAAGGCTTCTTCCTAATATCCACAATAACTGAGAGGTGGGTGAATTACAATCAAAAGCCAATAAATTCTCTGCAAATATCGACAGAGATTAATTGATTATGTGAAATGCTGTGAAAGAAATGATTAAACCCTTTAGTGATAGAAATTATAACCTGTTGGCTTAACGTAAGTGAAATAAACTGACCTAATAGTATACATATATGTTGTTTTATTTGGGGCCTGAATTTTGTCCCCTAAAACTACAAAGTTTTTAAAACAAAAATCAATATTTTCAAAGATGTAAACTGTGGAAAGACACATAAAAAACAACTAAGATATTACAGCATGAACTTCTTAAAAGGAACGGAACACATTTATTTTATATTAGCTTCAATATTTCCCACGGTAATAAAAAAAAAGCATCATACCAGTACTGCCATAGGCTGCACTTTATCATTCACTGAAGGGTTTTTAATTTTCTATATTGTTCACTTGCGATGAGCATTCTTCTACACTAGAAAAGACTATACATATATATCGTCAGGTGTGTTCAGCAACTGTCCAGATTTCCACAGATTTGACCCTGTAGGGTCCAGCCCCTCAGGAAGCAGCTTTATCATTTTTACAAAGAAATACATGTACAGCTATACAAGGATGCTTATCAAGTATATTACATGTATAACTATTTTTCAAGTAAATCAACACCTAAATTTTTATTAGTTAGATAAAATATGCCTTAAAAGAAAGTTTCAGTGAATCTTGCTAGTTTCTGACTAAAATGTAAATAATGGACTCTGGGAAGGCTATTGTAGTGGTAATAAAGATGTGTATGAAATATTTTGTTATAGTAGAATAAAATAAAATAAAAACCATTTCTTGCACAAAGGATACTGTTAAGGTAGGATATGATACACCCCACACTTTTTGCTCATGACAAATTTAATTCATTTAAAGTATTTCAAAGAGCTGGGAGTTTTTTTCTTTCTTTCATAGTATGTACTCAAGCCTGATTAGCTAAAGATTGTAACAGATTTGTGAAATTCCTCCAAATACGGACAAATTAGGTTCCAAAAAGATGTTCCTAAGTCCATTTTTTAATACCAAACCACAATTATTTTCTCATCATTCTCATTATTATCTCTGCTATCAATTCCACCTTTATCATAGATCCAATCATCTTTGTTTTATTTCAACACATTATAAAAATTTTTCAAACACACAGAAAAACTGAAATAACTGTATAGTTAATACCCATATGCCCATCACCTAGTTTTACCGTTAGCCTTTTACTGTCCTTATCACACAGTCTATCCACCTTTCCTCCCTCCAACCACACTATTATTTTTGTGCATTTCAGATTCATTTGCAGACATTAGTATATTTGCACTCTAAACATTCAACATGCATACCATTAACTAGAGTTCAATTTGTCTGGTTTTCTTTTAAAGGAAAATATACTGAATGAAACTGCACAAATCTTAAGTGTACTTTCAAAGAGCTTTGACAAATGCAGACACCTTTATGTAACCCAAACCCCTATCAATGTACTGAACTTTACCCATCATCCCAGAAATTTCCGTCATGTCCCTTCCAAGTCAACTCCTCCCTTCTCCTCCTCTCCCCCACCAGACATCTTTCTATTAATGACCTTTAAATACACTCACTACTTTCACAGTTACCAGACATGATTGAATTCACAGTATTTATAAAACACCTCAAAGAGAAGCACAGATATGACTCCACTCAGACCAGTCTTTCTCCAAGCACAGAACATCACTGGCCTCAGCATCACCCGAGATGTTTGTTAAAAAAGCAGATTCTGAGCCCACTGCAGACCTTATGAATCTCAATTTCAAAGGATCAAGGTTAGGAATATCATCTGCTGGCTCCAAAGCTGATTCTGATTCAACCAAGGATTAAGAAGCCTTGCTTTGGCCTAACAAAGAAAGCTTTTGCTGAGATTTAAATAACTGCACATAATGTTAATATCATCTGTTGGCTGAAGTCTTATTCCAGTAATTCTTTTATCTCTTTGGATGTCTGAAAGTAAAGAAGTCGTATACAGAGAAATTTCTCTATAGCCAACTAAAAATATGCCCTTTCTATATTAGCAAAAACAAGTAGAGAAAAATATGTTTATTAGGACCCAAAGTTCCATGTCTTATATCAAAGAACACTGCAGTGTTCACTCCTCATCCATCCTGTGTTTACTCAATGAAAAATGGTATGACTTTTGACCTGACATTTGTGGAAATATCCTTACAATGCAAGATTTATTAATTGATTTTCTCCTTTTTAATCCCACCACTACAGCAAGAAAAATTCCATCCTGTCTTAAAACCTTCCAGACCCTTGGAAGGACGAATTGCCCGACTGATTCAGAACCGACGACCTCTGGAGGGTATTGTCCAAAAAAGACCACCTTCCTGTCCAGACTGTACCCCTAGAGTTTTATGTACTTTTCATACCTTTGTACCCAGTTCTACAGAAATGATGGCACTTAGCAATAACACACTGGCAGGTGTCACCCACAAAAACCAGGAAATTGAGGACAAAATTAAGGAGGAAAAAAGTTTGCTATCTACCTATGCAGTCCCACCTTGTTACCCAACAAAAGATCTGACTGACATCTATGACATAAAACAATTTCCAAAGATTACAGATATTAAAAACACAGAAGATTTGTATTGGAGACAGCTATCATTAAAACCCCAACCTATACCTTACTGTAACCCAAACTGTTACATTCAGTATGAACATCTGAAATCTCCCTTATGTGACCAGTGTAGTATATGTCAAAACCCTGTTAGCCTTAGTAAGCCTAGTATTTTACAGAGTAAACCAGACTTTGAAACTTTTGATTTAGAACATTTCTTAAGCAAGCCAGAAGAACAGCTGAACTTGAACATGGAGAACAGTGAAGAAACAAGACCTATTCTGGGTTGGATTTCTAGAGCTGGTGTGGCCAAGCCTCAGATTGACCTGCTGGAGCTTAAGAACTCTTTTTCAAAAACTGGTGCACAAAAACATTTCCATAAATCAATTCTAGAAGACCATAAGGACCTCAGGGATAAGGAGAATTCAGGAATGAAACACCAATTCTATGGCCATAATTCCTATTATTTCTATAATTGAGATACTCATCCTTTCCTTTAAAACCCAGCCTCTTGCAAAAAAAGAAAAAATAGAATTTCTTCCTTGTTGCTGGATTCTGTTTTCTAGAGAAGCCATAATGACCTTGTTAATGAGGTTTATGTTTTCAGGAACTTAAGTTAGGATCTGGTCAGAGAAACCCAGAAAAGATGATGTTCTTACTTCTTGGAAAGTTTAGCAATTTGGCAATAAAATATTAGAACAAGAAAAACTTATAGTCTTTAATCTCATTTCCAAAGTATACTATATGGAATTTTTTCAAAATCATGAAAAATAATGTCATCATTGTTTTTCAAAAGCATCATTTTACAAAAATGAATATTTGAAAAAAACCCAAATGCCCAATAACTGACAGATGTCTATACAAACTATAGTATCTTAATAAATATATGAACACTGTCCCTTTTTGTAAATGTTTGTACAAAATTACATTACAAAAGACAAAACTCAAAAAATGCCCAGTTAACTGAGGGATGGACAGACAGCTATACAAACTCCATTACCTTAATAAAGTACATATGTGTGGACCCTGTTCCTTTATGTAAGTGTGGGGGAAAAAAATAAGCCAGTGGAAAAGAAGAAACACAAAATGCTCTGCATGAACCCATTCTAAGTTGGATGTTTCTTTCCCTTTAACCTTTGGATAAAGAAACATAAACATTTCTTTTATACAGAATAAATGATTTTATTGTGAAAATCTAACATGGCTTTAATTAGTAACTGAAGAGTTTGAATGGTGGCAAGAAAGGATGGTGTCTTAGTTCATTTGGGCTGCTACAACAAAATACCATAAACTAGGTTATTTCTCACAATTCTGGAGAATGGGAAGTCCAGGAGCATGGTGCCAGTAGATTTGGTGTGTGGTAAGAATCCACTTCCTCACTGACAACTATCTTCTCACTGAAACCTCACTTGATGGAAGGGGTGAGTGATCTCTTTGAAGCCCCTTTTATGAAGGCACAAATACCATTCCTAAGGGCTCTGCCTTAATGAACTAATCACTTCCCAAAGGATTTCAACATAAGAATTTTAGAGTGACAAAAACATTCAGACCATAGCAGATGGCTTTATATCAATTATTCTAAAGCCAAATATCATCACTTGGGGAAGATATCCAAGAAGTGAGTTAACCCCCAAATGCAAATCAACTCATTTAATGTGCCAAGAGGTACACTATAGACAGCTTACCATAGAAAGTTCATGAGAAATTTTGAGTATTTTGTTGAGATTTTTAATTGTTTTTGTTTCATGACTATCATTTGGTTACACCCTCTTTAAAACTATTCTATGCTAAAATTGTGTAATTTTTTCCAAACTCTGTTCTATAACACTAATTAGGTACTATGGGAATCAAAAAGTTACATGGTAAAATAATATTGCATAAAACTGGAAACAACAAAGCCAACCACATGATTTAATCACAGGATTCTCCATAGCCTTTAATATGTAACATATTTGGGAATATCCAAGGTGAGGGAGATATAGTGTAGGAAGTGAGGGAGATATACTGTATGCATTTCTCAAACTGGTTTGATGATTCTACCATAGAGAATATCATAGTACTAGAATTCCAAAGAACTTTAGAAGATGTAACTCTGCAGTACAGGAATTGGGGATTTTAACTAAACATTTTCCTCTGGGTTGCAGGGGCACAGAATTGCACTGAATTGTGGGTATTTACTGCACCCACCTCTAAGCAGAAGTGGTACAGCCTTCTCTTCAGACACCTCTCTCAGTCATCCTCCTGAACTCTCATAAGAGGATATCATCCCTACTCCTAACTCTGCTAGTTGTTAAGGCTAATGGAGGGATCTAGTGGCAGTACCTATACTCCAAGTGCGCTCATCATTAGCTCAATTTCAAAAAAATATTTATGAATGCCTCCAGATTAAGAAAGATTGAATCCATGCATCTAATTTCACTTACTCAAAAGCACATTAAAACTACAATAAAGTTTTGTGGGTTTGTTTTTTACTGTTTTTTTTGTTTTGTTTTGTTTTTTGTAGGAGAGCAAGGTACAGGCTTTTATTTAGAGATAAAGTGAAATGACAGAGCTCCTGGCTTGTGCCAGGAGGGGACAAGAGAGCCCCTGTATTTTATTATTTTTGTTTTATACTACAAAAAAAGCATAAACTAGCCAGATCAGTAGGGGAAATAGGAGCTGAGACATTAAGAAAATTTTGGAAAGGAGATGGATGAAGAAAGATAGAGCCTAAGAGGCTCAAGACACTAGAACGCTAAACTGACAGTAGGGAAAACAGACCTTTTTACACAGCAGAATGTTCAAAAGGTTCAGGAACTCAGTATCAGAAGCATCTGGGTCTGGGGGTGAAGGCAGGGGGTGTGGCACTGGGGTGTGGGCTGCTAAATTAAGAAAGATTGGGTGAAAGCAAGACAACAGTTGGCTCCCTAGATCCTCTCCCTGCCTCACCCCACCCCACACTCCACAGTGCCAGGCAACTGCCCTCCCTCACCCTAACAGAAGCCTGAAGGATTATTTTCCAGAGAAAGGTAAAACATTATTTCTGGCATGAAGAACATGAGGCATAGCTAAGAACCAGGTACTGTTCTGAAAATAGGGAGAAAAGTACTTGTATCAGTCCGAGTGCCAGCAGGAAACAGACCCTCAAAGGATTTCACTGAGGGGAGTTTAGTGAAGGAGCTATACGGTGGGGCACCCTGGAACTAGCAATTCCAAGAAGCCATAGCAAGAAGGCTTACCATTCCCAACCTTTCAGGAAAGCGAATGGCCCAGTGTCACAGTGCCTCCCATTGGCGAGCCCAACCAGAAGCCAGATAACAAAAGGGCTCAGGTGATGTGGCCCTTAGATACCAATGTCTTAAGGCAAGGAAGGGTAGAAAATGGATCTAGAAAAGCAAGAAGAAAATAATCAGAACAATGATCTTATAAATCCCAACTCTTCAGTGCTGAGAGGCATAGCTCCCTTCCCCAGTAGGCTACCAAAAAATGAACAGACATCAGCTCTCTGGAGAACAGAGTTCCCAGCTGAAGTTGAACAAGCATACACACTGCCTTCTTATTTCAGCTCTCATACTATAAACAAAGAGTTCTTTTCGAGATCTACTTCATGCTACGGGTTTTCACATTTTCTTATCTTCTGTTGATAAATTTGCCATTTAAAATGGCTCATAAGCATACTTAATAGTGAAAAGCTACAAGCTTTTCCTCTAAGATCAAGAACAAGACAAGGATGTCCACTCCCACCACTCTTATTCAACATAGTACTGGAGGTCCTAGCCAGGGTAATTAGACAAGAAAAGAGATAAAAGGCATCCAAACTAATAAGGAAGAAGTTAGACTGTCATTATTTGCAGATGACATGATATTATATATAGAAAACCCTAAAGACTCTACCAGAAAACTATTAGAATAACTGAATTCAGCAAAGTTTCAGGATACAAAATTAATACACAGAAATCTGTTGCATTCCTCTATAATAACAATGAACTAGCAGAAAGAGAAATAGAAAACAACCCCATAAAATGCCTAGGAATAAGTCTAACCAAGTAGGTGAAAGACCTATACTTTGAAAACTATAAGACACTCAGGAGAGAAATTAAAGAAGAAACAAATAAATAGAAATCTACCCCATGCTCATGGATAGGAAGAATTAATATTGTCAAACTGGCCATCCTACCCAAAGCAATTTAAAGATTCAATGCATTCCCTATCAAAACACCAACAGCATTTTTCAACAAAATAGAACAAATAGTTCTAAAATAAATATAGAACCACAAAAGACCACGAATAGCCAAAGCAATCCTGAGGGAAAAGGACAAAGCTGGGGGACTACACTCCCTCACTTCAAGCTCTACTATAAAGCTACAGTAATGAAAACAGTTTGGTACTGGCACAAGAACAGACCCATAGATCAATGGAACAGAATAGAGAGCCCAGATATAAACCCACACATATATGGTCAATTAACATAAGATAAAGGAGCCATGAATATATAATGGGAAAAAGCCTCTTTAGCAACTGGTGTTGGGAAAACTGAACAGCTACATATAAAAGAATGAAACTGGATTATTGTCTAAGTCCATACCCAAAAGTAAACTCGAAATGGATCAAAGATCTGAATATAAGTCATGAAACCATAAAACTCTTAGAAGAAAACATAGGCAGAAATCTCTTGAATATAAACATGAGCAACTTTTTCCTGAATGCATCTCCTTGGGCAAGGGAAACAAAATAAAAAATGAATAAGTGGGACTACATCAAACTTAAAAGCTTCTTTACAGCAAAGGTCACCATCGGCAGAACAAAAAAGTATCCTACAGTATGGCAGAATATATTCGTAAATGACTCACCTGATAAGGAGTTAATATCCAAAATATATAAAGAGCTCACACGCCTCAACACCCAAAAAACAAGTAACTCCATTAAAAAATGGGCAGAGGACCTGAACAGACATTTCTCCAAAGAAGAAATACAAATGGCCAACAGGCACATGAAAAGATGCTCCACATTGCTAATCATCAGGGAAATGCAAATCAAAACCACAATGAGATATCCCCTCACACCAGTCAGAATGGCCACTATCCAAAAGACAAGAAATAACAAATGTTGGTGAGGATGTGGAGAAATGGGAACACTTATAGACTGTTGGTGGGAATGTAAATTGGTGCAACCATTGTGGAAAGCAGTATGGAGCTTCCTCCACAAACTAAAAATAGAATACCATTTGACCCAGTAATTCCACTTCTAGGCATTTACCAAAGAAAACAAAATCCCTGATTCAAAAAGATATATGCACCCCTATGTTTATCACTACACTGTTTGTAATAGCCAAGATAACGAAGCAACCTAAGTGTCCATCAATAAGTGAACGGATAAAGAAGAGGTGGCACATATACACAATGGAATATTATTCAGCCATAAAAATAAATCCTGCCATTTGCAACGACATGGATGGACCTAGAGGTTTTAAGCTGAGTGAAATAAGCCAGGTGGAGAAAGACAAGTACCATATGATTTCACTTATTTGTGGAAAATTTTAAAAAATGAACAAATAGCAGTAGACTCTTAGATGCTGAGAAGTGACTGATGGTCACCATGGGGGAAGGCTGGGGTCGGTGGGTGGTGAGGAGAATGAGGAGGATAAAAGAGCACAAAAATTCTCAATCATAATATAAGTTGGTCACAGGGATGGTAGTACAGCATAAAGAATACAGCCAATGAGGCCCAAGTCTCTCGCCAGGGACCAGCGATGCAGAACACCATGCAGGATCCAAATGAAGATACAAAATGGAATGGAATTTTGAGAGATATTGGCATTCTTCCTCCAAAAGAAAAGCCACAGGATGAAACTGAAGAAATGGTTTTACGTTTACAGGAAGAAGCAATGGTTAAACCATATGGAAAGATGACTCTTGAACAGTTGAAGGAAGCTGAAGATGAATTTGATGATGAAGATATGAGAGCTATTGAAACATATAGAGAAAAGAGGTTACAAGAATGGAAAGGTCTTAAGAAAAAGCAAAATTTGGGGGAATTAAGAGAAATTTCTGGAAATCAGTATGTGAATGAAGTCACAAATGCAGAAAAAGATGTGTGGGTTGTAATTCATCTGTACAGATCAAGAGCTTGAATGGAAACTAGCAGAAGTTGGAGCAATACACACTGATTTGGAAGAAAATCCCAAAAAAGGCATTGTAGATTTGATGGTATCTTCAATTAGAAACACTTCTACCTATGATGACATTAGTAGTTCAAACAGTGATAATGATGTTACCAAATAGAGAAAATATCTAATAAATAGCTTTAAAATATTTAAAAAAAAAAAGAATACAGCCAATGACTGTAACATCTTCCCATGTTGACAGATAGTAACTGAACTAGTAGGGGTGAACCACTGCGTTGTTTACTTAAAACCAATATAAGATTGTATATCAACAATACTTCAATAAAAAAATATGGTAATCACTAATAGTTGAAGCCCTAAAAAAAATAAAAAGATGAAAAGCTATGCTACAGACTGGGAGAAAATATTTTGCAAACCACATATCTAACAAAGGACTAATATCTAGAATACATAAACAACTTTAAAAATGCAACAAAATAAACACTCCAATTAGACAATGGGTAAAAGACATAGACATTCCACCAAAGGGGATATGCAGATGACAAACAAGAGAAAATGTTCAATATCATTAGCCATTAGGGAAAGGCAAATTAAAAGTACAATGAGACATCACTACACACCTACAGAATGGCTAAATATTGAGTACACCAAATCCCAGCAAGCATGTGCAGGAACTAGATTGCTCATACATTGCTTGTAAGCACTGGAAAAGTTTGGCAGTTTCATAAAAATTAAACATGCAACTTCCATATGATCCATAAACTGCACTCCTAGACATTTAGCCCAGAGATATAAATACTTATGTTCACACAAAAACCTATACATGAATATTTACAGAGGCTTTATCCATAAAAGCTGCTATATACAATAATACAGTAGCTTTATTCATAATATTCCATTGGGAACAACCCAGATACCCTTCAATGGATGAAATGTGATATACCAATACACAGGAAAAAGGAATGAAGTTTTGATACATGCTACAGCACGGAGGAATCTTGAAGACATACTAAATGAAGGAAGCCACAAAAGACCACATACTATATGATTCCATTCATTTGAAAATCCAGGATAAGGAAATCTATAGAGACAGAAAGTATATTAGTAGTTGCTCAGGGCTGGGGCAGGGGAATAGAAGAATGTTAACTAAAGATACGGATTATTTTTCTTATGTGATGAAAATGTTTTAAAATAACTGTTGTGATGGTTGCACATTATTTGTGTCCATAACTAAAAACTACTGAATTGTACACTTTAAGTGGGTAAATAGTATGGTATGTGAATTACAGCTCAATAAAGAAGTTAACTAAATTTGTGAAAGGAATATAAACTTGTTTGAAACACAGTAAAATAACCTCTGGAGGGAGATACTGCATTAAAATGGGCCCCATTATTTTAAAGGGGTTAAGAGAATACCGGGCTTCAAAGGCCAAGCTCATCCCTAACTGTAGGGGCAAAGTGTGAATGGTTACTACAATAGGCAGCAGGACAGGAGGGTAATCAGAGCAGTTTGATCCCGAGGGATATTTGGCAGTGGCTAATTGCTCTTGGGGTACCTAGGATTGAAACAGACAAGCAGCACTCTAGGTCTACATGATCTGTATAACAACAACAACAAAAAAATGTTATCGCTGAAAAGGATGGAGAGTCATAATCCCTTGCCAAAACTCAGACCAGATTTAGGTCAGTTCTTGAGCACAATTTAGGGTGAAACTGATTAAGTAAGTAAGGAAAGACCCTGCAACCAACAGTATCTATTCTAAATCTCCCAACTAGCCTTTATAAAAGGGAGCCAAAGGATAACAACGCTCTGCAGAAAGGGAAGTACCATGAAAGCACTGGTGCTGAGCTAACACTAATCCTTTGGCACCCAGAAGACCACTGTGATCCACCAGTCAGTAGGAGTCTTAAGAGGATTTTACCCAAGGTGTCTTTTGGTAGAGCCGATAGGAACAAAGACATGCATGCTGTGGTTATTTTCCCAGTTCTTGAGTGTGTCTCTAGAATAGACATACTTAGCATTTGGCAGAATCCTGCTTTGGCTCCCTCACCTATAAAGTAAGAAAAGGCCCAACGGAAGTATCTGAGCACCTCTCCCTGCAAAATAAAGTCAGTACCACATCTGAGAGAAGGAGGTAAAGAAAGCATGCAGGTATTAGTGCTACCATTGAAGGCCTGAAAAATCCAGGGGTGATTTTTCCTTCATATCCCTTTTAAATCACCTGCTTAGTCTCTTCACAAATTATGTGGATTTGGAAGAATGAGAATATATTATTTAAAATTTAGTAAGATAATGATGTTAATTAAGGCTGCTATTCCATATGTAGTAAAAGTATGTTATTTTTCTGTTCTTTGATAATTTTACTGAAGTTACTGGAATTATTCCTTCCTTATTTTTGGTATAGTTTACCATAGGAGCCATCTGGACCTTGAGTTTCTTTGCGTTCGGCTTTAAACTATGGATTCCATTTCTTTAACAGTTACAGTACTATTCAAGTTTGCTCTTTAGTCCTATGTTCTGTAAGTTGTAGTCTTCAAGGGATTTTTCATTTGATCTAAATTTTCACTAAAATAATACTTATTATCTTTTCAGTGTCTACAAGATTTGTCATTTTTCATATGGATTTTTAGTGCTTTTTTTCTTGGTCTTTCTTACAAGATGTTTTTGTTTATTAGTCCATTCTTTCACTTTCAAACATTCTGTATCCTTACATTTTAGATGTAGCATTTGTAAAGAGCATATGTTTTTGAAAAATCCAATTTGAAAATAGGTGTTTTATAACTACAGAATTTAGTTCATTTAATATAATAACTGATTTGCATTTTATCATTTCATATTTCTTTGCCTATTTATTTTCCCCTCTCCTTCCCTCTTTAAAAAAAATCACCACTCCATTTTTTCCATTACTTTAGAAAATACACATAATTTTTGTTATGTTACTAGTTTCCCTAGAAACTAAAATATACCCTCTTCCTGGATAATACAAGGATCTTAGAATATTTTAACTCTACTTTTCTACTGACTATATGCTGCTGTTATTATGTATATATTTCAACTACAAAATACATTATTATTTGAACAATGTCCATTTGAATTCAACCATGTATTTACCTATTTTGTTGCTTGATTTCTTCCTTCAGCCCTGATGTCTCAATCTGTAACCTTTCTCCTTTTGTCTAAGGAACACCCTTTAGAATTTCCTTCAGTAAGGATATGCTGGTGATAAACTCACTTTTTGTTTAAAATGTCTTTCTCTTTCATTCCTAAGATATTTTGCCAGATAAATAATTAATTTGGCAGTTATTTTCTTTCAGTACATGAGAACTATCCAATGTGGTCCTCTGGCTTCCATTGTTGCTGTAGAGAACTCAACTGTCAGTCTAATAATTCTCTGAATGTCAGTGTTTTTATTTTGCTTTTACATTGTCTTTGCCTTTGATTTTTTACAGGATTGGGAATCACCAGATTTCTTGAATCTATGGACTGATATCTTTCACTCAAATACTGCTTATATCCCATTCTTTCTTCTCTCCTCTGGGACTCCACTTAAAGTACATTATATATTATCACTGTATCTTCTTAATTTTCATTGTTTTTCAGTTCCAGAATTTCTATCTGATCCTTTTCCAAATATGTTATGCCATTTTTTTACATATATTTCCCAGTTCCCTTCTAAAGTTTTCAAGTCTGGCCTTAATTTTAAAACATAATAAACATTTTACAGTCTGTCTGATAATACCAAAATCTGGAGACCCTATTATCTCTTTCTGGCCTCTGCTGGTTCTTACTCATATTATGTATCTAATTATCTTTCTTTCTTCGCTTAACAGTTTATTTGAAAATTTTATTTATAGAAATACTTTAAGAACTAGGCTAATATTATCTTCTTCATAGAAAATTTTCATTTGGTTCTACCAAGTGCCTGTAGGTAACAGGATTTCTTACTCCATGTTCAAATTTTTCTTGGCAAACCACAAGAGAAGTCAGGCTGCAGACCTTGAAAAATCTGTTTTTCTTCCAGTTCACCCTCACTCAGTGGGTATAGCCCTTTGAAATGTTGATGTAAAGCAAAGGTTGTTTACCAGATACCAGCTTCTACAAACGTTTGCAAGCCCTGAATTGATATTTATGGATAAATGGAAATACATACACTTCTATATGTAAGAGCAAGTTATCTATGTATCTATAGACAAATAGATATGTAGATATATCAGCCAGTGTGCCCAATAAGCTCTACATCCTAGTATTTTCACCCTTGTGAAGGTTCCTCCTACACTGTACCAGGTTTAGTCTATGTGACCAACAGCTGAAGTGATGGTTTGTTACTTCCAAGATTATAAAAGGTTGTAAAAGACTGGCTTCTGTCTTGAGTTCTCTATCTCCCAGTCTGGGGAAACAAGCTTCCATGTTGTAAGCAGTCCCATCCAGAGGCCTCCAGCCAACACAGAACTTAGGGCTGAGACCATGTGAGTGAACTTGGAATTGGATTCTCCAGTCCTCTTTGAGCCTTCAGATAACTGTACCTATATCCAACAGTTTAACTGCAAACTCATGAGACTCTGAGCCAGAACCAGAACCCAGCTAAGCTGCTCCCAGATTTCTGACCTACAGAAACTATAACCTAATAAATGTCTGTGTTTGGAGCTGCAGTGGTAAACTCTCACTTTTTTTTTCTGTAAATATTTTGGCTCCCATTCTTGAATGGAAGTTTAAGTAACTAGACTAAATTCTGACTTGACAACCACTTTTTCAACCACTAAGGATGTTAATGACTTCTATTTTCACTGTTTAATTTATTGTATTCTACTGTTCAGTTACTCTACTGACTTCTGGTTTTCATTGTTGATAGAAGAAATATGCAGAATCAATTAGAGATTTTTTTTTAGTACATAATTGTTTTTATTTTTGGTTACTTTAAATACTTCTCTTTGTCATGGGGATTCTGATGTCCCAACAACATGTGTTTTAATGTCAATTTTGTTTATCCTATTTGGCATTCATTGTGCTTACCAAATCTGATACTCAAATATATCAGTTCTGGTAAATTCTCAGACTTTTTTCAAATGCAGGTCTCTCCCCAGTTTTCTCCATTTTATCCTCCTGAAACTCTCAATAGGTTTATACTAACCTCCTTACTCTCTTAACTTCTCTAATATTTCTTTTATATATTCTACCACTTTATTCTTTATATTATATTGATTAATTTCTTCAAATCTACCTTCCAGTTCATTAATTCTTTCAGTGTCTTTTTTAACCTGTTTTTCAACCTGTTTTATGGCCCGTTCTTTTAAATCTTTAATGTGAAAATGTCAGCCATATTTTATTTACTTATTTTACATATTTCAAAACCAAAAATCTATAATCCAATCACTAAAATATTATCAAGTATAACTACTTATATACTTCTCTTCATTCAATTCCCTTGCCTGCCGTCTCAGAATTACAGTATGCATTTTTATCACTTCCTTTGTATATAGCTACGGCACTCCCTCTCTCCCTCTCTCTCTCTCTATATATATGTATATATTTATGGATTAGTTGTGTGTATGTATATGTATTACATACATACATGTGTTCTGTGTGTGTGTGTGTGTGTGTATATATATATATATATATCCTTCTATCTCTATTCTATCCATATCTCTATGGCTTGGTTTTGCTTGTCCTCGAACTTATAAAAAATTTATCATACTATACATACTTTGTTTTTGTTTTTATTTTTTCTTATCAAATAACTCACTTTATTATGAGACAAGTAAGTAATAGGCTAATTTTTATATGATTTACTGGTCTTTCCATATACCTCACCAAACCTACAGAATGATGGAATGGCACATTCAACATTCAGTTATGGCACCAGCCAAGATAAAACACCTTTGAAGGTTGGGGTGCTGTCCTGTGGTATGCAGAGTATGCTCTGAACCAGTCACTAATGAATGGTGCTGATTCTCCCATGACCAGGGTACACAGATCTGGGTCTTGCTCTCCAGGCTTGTTCATTTGGTGAACTACAAAATAAATTCCTTTTCTGTTTAAGTGAGCTATTTAATTTCTGTTGCTTACAACAGAAGTATCTAGACTAACATACAAATATCTACCTCCCCTCTCCTTGCCACTCTCTTTAGCGATTACCTGTCCTGCCTCATTCCTTTAGGCTTATCTCAATAATGCCTGCTCAGAACTGGTACTGTGATTTTAAAGGCTGATTGTACCGTACTGTGTTATAGCTTGGAAGGCAAAGTTCATAAATCTTTACATGTCCAAGGCCTCCTTTTACCATATTTTGATGTCACAAACTTACATGTATTATCTATTTCCCCATTAAGTAATCAGTGACATTTTCTGATCAGCAGAGCATGCAATGTTAACAGCATTAAGGTCTAGTTAAAAGCAAAAAGCACTGATGTCTTAGCCTGTGCATTATAGTGTTACTAAGGGTGAGTATACAGTTTTTCAAATTATTTAAAATATGTAAAATGTCATACTTTTGCGGACACACAAAAACTGACTCTAAGAAATATATAACCCAAAGACCAACCTTTATAGAGACCACTCTACTGTCCAAAAGTATCACTTCTCCACAGTAAAATAGTGAGCAAAATACTCTGGGTTCTTTGTATCCAAAAGTATTTTTTTTAAAAAAAGCTTCCTTGGGTGTAAAAAGTAGTTTAAAAAAAAATAGGAGAGATTATTTCTCTGGCCTATTTTTAATCCATTGCAGCCTGGAATATTCCCAGTCTAAACAGAGAGGGATATAGAAGAAATATATCAGTTATTTATTATTATGAAGGCAGAAAGGATGGGAGGAATAGGTAGCATTCATTTCTTGTCCTCTAAAGGTTCAAAATTCTTGTACTGTGTGTGTGTTTAGTTAGTTGGAAGGGCACCAACATTCACTGAGTTTACAGGACCTTTTCACTTGGATTCACTGTCCCTCCCTCTCCTCACCATACCTCTGAGTATTTTTTTTATAATTTATTTTGGTATCATTAATCTACAGTTACATGTGCAACATTATGGTTACTAAACTACCCCCTTCATCAGGTACCCCCCACCAACCCCATTACAGTCACTGTCCATCAGCGTAGTGAGATGCTATAGAATCACTACTTGTCTTCTGAGTTGTACAGCCCTCCCCGTGTCCCCCCAACATTACATCTGCTAATCGTAATGCCCCTTTTTCCCCCTTATCCCTCCCTTCCCACCCATCCTCTCCAGTCCCTTTCCCTTTGGTAACTATTAGTCCATTCTTGGGTTCTGTGAGTCTGCTGCTGTTTTGTTCCTTCAGTTTTTTTCTTTGTTCTTATACTCCACAGATGAGTGAAATCATTTGATACTTGTCTTTTTCGCCTTGGCTTATTTCACTGAATGTACTTTGTTTTAATGATTATAATTTTCATTTCTAGAAGTTATCTTTGGATTTTTTTTTAATCTATCTGGTTGTTTCTGATAGTCCATGTTCAATGCAAATGCTTTTGTTTCCTGCTTTTCTCTATCTAAATGTTTTAAACATCATTTCATATATACATTGTGAAGGTAAATAAGAATTACTTTTTCAGTTTAAAAGGCCAGTCAAGATCATTTCCCCCTTTCCTACTTTTAAGAGTATTTCCTAGGAAAAATCTAAAGAGCGGAGTCCTCACTCTAACCTTTCAGAATGTAAATAAATCTCTCAGCGATCTGGGTGTCATCCCTTCTGAAATACAAACACCTAGGAAAACAGAGCTTCACCTTGGGAGATTAATATAGGCATAACCATTTTTTTCTCGGGAAAATAAGTTTTATTATTCCTTTGGATGAGGGCAACTAATTAAGCAAATGACTATCCCAAGTCCCAGGTGAACTTAGGGTGAAGGAATGTGCAAAAACAAGGACCAAACCATAAAGGATCTGGCCACAAACCGTGACATCAAGTCCTCCTATGGAGAACAGGTTACCATCAAGCCAAGCAACAAGTGATAACTGGGCTGCCAAACTCTCAGTCCTAAAGCCTAGCTAAAGACAGCATGGTATAAAATGATCATAATTAGCTACGTAAACTGTGTGAGATTTTATTCTGATTTGGTAGTTTCTTGTGGATTACCTATATACAACTATATCTTTGTGCTTACTCAATAATGAACAAGTTTCCTTTCTTAATATAGCGGCAAGAAGCAGTCTCTATTGGTAAGACTTTTACTTCCCCGATGATATCTAATAATTCCAACACCTATAGCCCTTTAGAGGCATAATTTGTCCTTCGTTGTTTTCCACTATGATGTCATGCTTGGTGTTTCTTGAGAGTGTGAGAACCCTAATGAGCCCGGGTTGAGATACTCCTCTGGAGACTTGTGTTTGCCTCAGACACCAGAACACACTGCCCATCCACAACTACTTGGTTAAGTTTTTCAGCCAGAGGTTACTCAAACCATGCAGGCAGAGTAAAATCAAATCCTAACCTTGCATGAGGGTAGGTCTTTGGTATGACTTCTCAGGGGAACTTCTTCTTCCCATCCAATACTGAAGGCCAAGCCAGACAAGACTAACCCGGTTTTTCACCTTGCCAGGGAGCAGCCTGCATTTTACACTTTAGATTTAAGCATTCCAGCATTATACTGGGGGCCCAGCCAACCTTCCCTTTCTACCTACCCCTAGACTCCCACCCTGTGTGAGCTTTACTTAGAGCTGAGCTGCTCTTAAAGCCTAAAGCTCTTTTACTTTAGCAGAAGTTCCTAAAGTGGCCCTAGAGTCAGCTCATGCTTATCACATTCATTTTCAGTTCTAGTTCCCCATCTCACTCCTGTCTCCAACCAGATTTCCTTTACTTTCTTGTGACCTCATTACATGTTTTGATTTGGGTCGGGAAGGGGGTATCTTACTGGTTTTTTCATGAGGAGGATTTTTAAAAATATACCATCCATTATGTTGCTGGAAGAAGAAATCTGAGGCATTTGTTTTTTAACAATTATACCTATAGCCCTTAGCAGCTACTATCCATCCAACAGGATAAGATGGAGGTAGAGGGAACCAATACATGAATATGAAACAGAACAACTTGCAGAATATTATTTTCTCAACTCATTCTCTCAAATATCTTGAGTAAACTCTAAGTACTATGAATCTCTTTTGAACTTGAATACGCAGATATTGTAACACTTAATTTATGGTATCTGCTTTACTACAGTAAAGTGCCAAGTGTCCACTTTTGTTATTCTTTCTCCTCATCTTCCAATTACTTTCAATAACAAGACTCTATTCACAATTTCCTTAGTTAAAAGTACTAAGAACTTTCCATTTGCTATTCTCCCCTCATGGGAATAAACCTGAAATATGTCAATCAATTTGTTTGGCCAATTGATTTATTGCTACATCTACATGATCTGTAATATCAGCCCATTGCTGATAATCATCTTAATCCTTTATGAAAGAAAACTAATAACTTCGATACCACAAACACATAAGATTTAGAGAGAACAATTACCTATTTAAGGACCACATATTCCTTGGACAGATATGGATGACATCAGGACTTAGCTTCAAAAGTACAGGTTGAACTTGTATGTTGTTGCCAAGTTTGGTCTTTTAAAAACTTGGTTAGGCAAAAAAGCCTACTTCAGGAGTACAGCTAAATGCTCACTATCTTGGTCCCTTCCTAAAGCCACATAAGGTCTTAAATATGTCTTACGAATTCTGCTCTTACAGCACACTTCCGTGGTAGTATTATATGAGATTAGAGAGAGGGTAACTGGAAGTCTGGACACAGAAGACACTAGAAATAATCCAGTCATATGTAAATAATCCAGTCAGTGTTTCTTCATAGATGCTACCTGCAAACTCTCCTTGTCCTTTCTGCGCGCAAGCGCGAGGGAGAGACGGGTGCTGGCGGAAAAGCAGCAGGCAGATGAGGTGCCAGGGCTATAACCAGTCTCTGCCGCCACTGCAGCACCTTCCCCAGTCTTGAGGTGTCCATCAAGGGATGATTTTTAAGATAATGACTTAAAAAAGGTGGAGGCGAAACAAGTACTTGGTCAGGTGCTCGGGTGAACTCTTATAACTCCTGGTTCCAGGCTATCCCTCCGGGGTGCAGTTGGCAACAGCTGCGGAAGTACGACCCAGTCCGGGTAAAGTTCGTCAGCTGAAGCACTGGTAGCCAGGAGACCTGTGGGTGCGCCAAGGTTGGGGCGTCTCCCGTCAGGTTATACGAAACGTCCCTAAGACAGCGTATTACTCTAAAGAGCTCAATAGCTGTTACCTTAGCAGGGTAACACCCCAGATGCACCACGCGACTCCTCTCCACCCTCCCCGTCAACGTACGCATGCACACAAAGTCCGGAGGCTGATGTCAGCTTCTCCCGGCACCACCTAGACGTCATATGCCCAGCGGCCTGTAGTAACTGCGGGGCAAGAAAAGCCCCTAGAGGAAGGGCATCCACGCAGCACACCCTACCCTGCTAGCCGGGATGCGCGCGCAGGTCGCTGACCCAGACCCTGCAAGTTGGAGCCAATGAGGCGCGGGGACATCCCTGCGTGTCAGACAGCCTGGTTGTACGTCGGCGGCAAAAGGGCGGAGCGAATTCGGTTGCACCAACAGCGGTACATAGGCTCGGGCCGGTGTGTCCTTGGGGCCTAGTGAGTGGGACGTTCGGCTCGCGAGCGGGAACCTTCGTATCGCGCGCGAAGAAAGAGCGGTGAGCATAGAACGTGGAGGCTGCCGCAGGCGGGAGGCAGAGCCATAGGGGCGCTCACCTGCCTGTGGGGCTCGCGGCGCGCTGAGGCCGCGCTGGGGGTCTCCGCGTGGCGCTCACCCGGGGCATGCAGGGTCGGGAGACTGTGGCCAGCCAGAACCCAGTGGGCTGCGGCTTGAGATGAGGCGGAACCCAACTGGGTAGAGGCATGGACTTGGTCAGGGCCCTCAAAGCCCGGAGGCGACTGAGAGTGGCTCTCCCATTGTCGGGTTGAAGGGCTGTGGGACACACAAGACTTAGGTGAGGGCGGGAGCGGGAGGGACGGTGCGCAGCACTTCGTTCCTACTCAAAGAACACCTGCTGCCCCTCCAATAAGGGGTCATTGCTTTTCCTGGTCACCTGTCACTACCTCTCTTAACCTGCTCAGGCATCTCAGGAAGGTAGGTTTCATCACAGTCAGTCTCCTTGAAACCGGCCTGGATGGGTGACCTCGTGGTCGACCCCAGAGATCCCAGAACTGGAGGATGTGGGTACCTGGACGCTCTCGCAGCCGCTGGCCGCTGCTTACTTCCCACCCACTGCAAGGCAGTGACCTAACCAGGATGAGTCACCCAAGACCTCTTTTTTTTTTTTTTTAATATATTTTATCCTGTTGGAGGTGGCTTTAAACAGTAGTATAAATAAATAATTAGACCTTTCATTGAGATTTTGGTGGTTTTGCTTTAATGTAATAGCGGTTTGTGACTTTTTGTGACCTTGACCTTATCTTGAAACAGTTTTGACCCAAGGTTCCCAGTGCTTACTTGCTCTTTAACCGTCTTTAAGGCAGCTCTCCTTCCACAAAGTGTTTGGGGATTAAAGAGTCTACTGCATGTGTACTAAGTGAAACAAGATTCTCTCTGATACTTGTCATAGATTTGCAATTAATTAGTAATTGACTAGAGAAATCATTGATACTGGTTTGCACTGTGTTTTTACTTGAAGGAAGAAATTAATAAATTCAGTGTTTCATTTTTAGGTTTAAAATGGGCGACGTTGAAAAGGGCAAGAAGATTTTTGTTCAGAAATGTGCCCAGTGCCATACTGTGGAAAAGGGAGGCAAGCACAAGACTGGGCCAAACCTCCATGGTCTGTTTGGGCGAAAGACAGGTCAGGCCCCTGGATTTTCTTACACAGATGCCAACAAGAACAAAGGTAAGAGGGGGACAGTTGTTAAACAACTGAAATAGAAATGACATGAGTGTGACTTATGGTAAAACCTTTTTTGGGAGTGTAAAATACTTAACAGTACATCCCTCCTTGTTTAGGCATCACCTGGGGAGATGAGACGCTGATGGAGTATTTGGAGAATCCCAAGAAATACATTCCTGGAACAAAAATGATCTTCGCTGGCATTAAGAAGTCATCAGAAAGGGCCGACTTGATAGCTTATCTCAAAAAAGCTACTAATGAATAATAGTTGGCTACTGCCTTATTTATTACAAAACCGAAATGTCTCATGACCTTTTTTATGTACACCATATATTTAAATTGGTCTCATACACCATACACCAGAGTTCAGGTCATGAATGGCTGGTAGAATGTTTCTTTTGGACAATCCTGACTTAAATAAGATTGGCTTGTGGTTAGATGAGTATGATCAGCTTTTTGAACCTTGATGGTAATTCTGGTTCAGCAAGTGTGGTCACCATTTTCCCCTTCTAAAGATATGATTGGATTTTATTAGTAATGTTTACCTTTCACAAGGACAATGAATACCATCTCAAAACTTGTAGGAGATTGGTTTTATATTTAGATTTATATAACTGGTTGTATTAATATATTTAAATACTGAAGAAATACCCTCATTGTCTCAAAGAACAGTAAGACTCACCTGTGTTTCAAGTTGTGCTCATAGCGTATTAAAGGCAAGGGCTGAAGATAAGTTGATGGCCACTATCTTTTGGTCTTGACTATGCCAATTTAATTAAAAGAAGCTGTATCTAAAATGTTGCCTTTTACTTAATGAAAGGCATTTTAGTGTGGTTTATGTATGATAATAAAGAATATTTAATACTTCTCACATTTTATAGTCTTAACCAGGTCAGATGCTTTTAAAATTGAGTGTGACAGGATGTAGCAGCAAACTTTGCTTGTAAATTCTTTATTAAGTCAAGATATATTATAATTTCAGGATTATCTTTTAAACAGCTATTCAAAACAACTAGAATTACTGTACAAGTATGATTGGTAATGGTGCTTTTGCTAACTCAGTAGGATTAGCGATCTATCAGCACAAATCTGTAAATTACATGATCATAAGTCTTAAGGTAATTAAAAACAAAATCACAGATCATGATTTTTTAATGTGCTTGATTTAATGACTGATGCTAGAATTTTAATGGTTAGAAAGTACAGTAACCCTAATATTGATGGAGTAGTATTACTAGTCATACTACTAGACCGCATTTACCTGGTCCTCTAGGACAGCCCGAATTAGAACACTTGGAGTTTACTTTGGTCAGAATAAGCACTGTAGCATTTATGCCAAATGTGGACAGAAGAATGTATTTCTGGTCATAGTTTTGTGGTATATAACAGTGCGTAATTTATGTACTAAGTTATTTCATACACAGTCCATGCCATAACATTTTTGAGTCCCTGGAAATTTTAGGAAGATGGGTGAGAGAAATTCTTATGAGGGAGGTACTGTATGCTGGTGGTAAGACCCATCTCTAGTAGGACAGTGAGGAGACGGGGAAGAGGGCTTGTTAATGGTTTCAAAGGTGATGGGGATGATTAGATAGGCCTCTAAGACCTGACAAAGCAATTTATAACTTGTGGACCTTATTTTCAGTCGTTGGCGAAATGTGAGCAAAAAAGCTGATCTGGAAGCAATTTGGGAAAGCAAAAGAAAGCCTGCTATAATTCAGATGTTAAATCCTAGTCTGAGTGTTGGTGGGGAATTTAAAAATGCATCCTAGAAGTCATTCAGAGGTAAAAGCCTTTGTATCAAAGGACTTGATAACTGCATTAGTTGGTGATTTTCAGAAACTGTATCAGTTTAGCTTACAAAATTCAATTCTGGACCAATATGGGAAGCCGTAGAAGCTAAGGAATTGAGTTATTTCTGTGTCTCCCACGTCAACTAAGGCCTGTGTTGGTCGAGAGGTACTGAGTACCTGCTGTGTTCTAGGCTGGTTATTGCAGTAAGTGCCTCTGTTAGAACAGCACTGTCCAATAGAACTTGGTGATGATGGATTACACTTGTGCTGTCCAATATGGTAGTCACTAACCACATTTGGCTCTTAAGCCCTTGAAATAGAGCTAATGTGACTATAGGTCTGAGTTTTTTATTTCATTCAACTTTATTTGGTTTAAATTTACATAGCCACAAATTGCTAGTGGCTATTGTCTGACAACACACATCTAAAATTAGAACCAATGGTCTATAACAAAAATTCTTCCCCTGGACTCTATTTTCTTAATGTAGGATTCTTGTAAGTACACTCTAGTGTCCTTGACAGCACTGATTCCAATTCCTATTTCAAAATCTGCCGTGTTCCCCTCTATATCTACCATATGTTTTACCTATTCCATTCATTGGTGGGCAGTTTTAGGTAGGTAGCATTCCGGTAAATGGAAATGTACCTTGTCCTTTTCCTGCATTTTTCTCATTTCTTGAGAGATATTTTATTGTACATTTTCACTTTAACTACTGAAGATTGTTGTAAATTGGAAAGGATTATGTAGGAATTCACATGCTGTCTTGGAAAAGGCCTTACCATGGGTTGGCTTCCCCAGTTGATTAGATTCAGGCTATTTCATATCAGTCATGCTCAGACGAGTAAACCAAAACCAATTACTAAAAATGGAGAGTTCATTTCTAGTGATGAGGTCTTTTGGCTCCCCTCCATCATATCAGAGTACCTTGGAAGCCAAGTAAGGTGTTGGCAAGCATGGAATAAGAGGCTATTAAGATAAAGGTCATACAGGCAAGGCTGACGCCTAGCATATGATTAAACTTCTACAGTGACCAGGAAGTTTGTCTCCCAGATGAACCTCCTATAGGCAGTGCTAGGGTACACATTTGAACTGCTGCTTGGGCTAGTTTTTAAGCCCTAGACTGACCATTGTCGTGGTATTCACATACTTAAGAGTATAGTACAGAATACTAGGTTTCTATTTGCTTATTAACAGTTGGATTCCAGGTTACCTTATTTTGAGTTTGAAGTGTTTGAAAACTGGTCATATCCTCAGGCTTTCTTGGTTTACTCAGAAAGCTAAATAGGTTTACTGTTTTTTTTAGTTTATATCTCAAAGGGTAAACATGACCAGGTTCTTAGGAGAAACTTAACTGGCAATCTACCTATGCATTACCAACCAAGTGTAGTTTTCCATACATAGAAATACACAATGGCAAGAGGGCCAGTGTATGATAACTAATGCATCCCTGACAGCTTTTAGAAATGACCTGGCAAAAATGGCAAGAGAGGACTGACAGACTTGCTAGAGCTGTGGTAAAGTGGGACACTGTAGTCACATCAGAGAAGTCTTGAAATGTTGAACCTGGAAAACATCTCAGGGATTTTATGATCCAACTGTGCCATTATACCGATGAGAGTAAAATCAGCCTGAGCTAGGCTCAGGGAACTGTTCACACTGGATTAGGCTGGGCCACTAACAGCATCTGGTTGTCCAACCTCACTAATCACTGGGAGGAGGGAAGTGTGTAAGGCAGATACCTGGGTTTGGAGAAGGATGGATTTAGCCCAGGCCCCTAACATCCCTATCCTGAGCTGTGAAGCCTTTGTCTTGAGGGACCAAGGTAAGCAGTAGACAGGAGTCATGCAGCCTGGGGCAGGACATAGCCCATACTCCTGGGGTGCTCCCCGTCCAATGCTGAGAAGCCCTCCTGCCTGGGACCTTGTTCTTTGGAGTTTGCTATGACCACAGTTGGGAGAGGGAAGCCATGCCCCACCTTTTCCATCCCTCTGGAATTTCTACCATTTTGTACTTACCATCTGCCAAAAAAAAAGTTTACCCTGAAAAAAACTAGCTGATGAACAACATAGCTGAAACCACAGCCAAAATATCCTGACTCCATTTCAGTCTCACTCTAAACTTCCTTTTCCCAGACATTAAGGAACTACTTTCCTTTTGCTTTTTTCCCCCTATTCATTAGAAATGTGGCTGTGTTCCACTTTGGTGCCATTAAATATGTATCTGTAGCTCCACCAGTGTACAAAAAGGGATCACTAGTCTAGTTACTCTTGTAATGCAGAGAATGCTGGGTTCAGGATTAGAAAATTTGTGTTTAGGGGTTGGTAAACAACCAACAGCCTGAGTCTAGTCAACTGGGGAGGGCCAGCCTGTGGTTAGGCCTCTCTAGCAAGTGAATTCTAAGAATCCTTTTCCAGTTTACAGCAATCTTCAGTGGTTAAAGTGAAAATGGATAATAAAATATCTCTAAAAAAATGAGAAAAATGCAAGAAACAGACAGCAAATACAAAACATGGGCCCAACCTGGTCAGACATCTGTTTTTGTAAATAAAACTATTAGAACACAGCCATGTTCATTTATGTCATCTAGGGCCACGTTTGTGCTACAAAATCAGAGTTGAGTAGTTGAGACAGACACTGGCCCACAAAGGCTAACACTGACTGGCACTTCACAGAAAAATGTTCTTGACCCTTGGTTTAGAGATGTGCACAGTCTTGATTTTGCCATCTGGAGAATAGGAATAATCATTACCTCCTAAGATTGGTCTTGATTATTCACTGAATGACACCTGTGAAACTTAGCTGGTAAGCACTGAATTATTTGTTCATTTTATATCCATGTCAAATTTCTTTAAAGTCACATAGTGAAAAATTGCTGCTTCCAAGGGTAGCAGTGACCTAATTGTTGTCTAGTATTCTTTTTTTACTCTCAGTTGGCTCTGATGATCTCTAGGACATTTGACAGCCTGGACTGCTCTTTTTTCTTTTTTTACCTCCTTCACTTTAAGTTAGTTTCACGCTCAAATGGAATAAAACACATAGGCATCATAAAATCCTTACACGCATGGAGCTGTTGGTAACCCAAATACATACTTCAGTGTAATATTTTGCTTTATAGTTACAAGGTGCATTCACATCTCATCTCAATCCTCACTACCTCATAAAATATGTGGGACAAATATTGTCCTTATTTTATACCTAGTAAGCAAGCTCACGTTGTTCCTGCCCAATGTCACAGAGGCACTACCTTAGTAGCAGTATTACAGATGCTCACACTGCCTTCCCATGGCACCTTCTAAAATGCCATATAAACTGGGTCATCTAATGGCCTTTCTACAGAACTCACCTCCCTTTCCTTACTAGAGATAAGGCCTTCTCCAGGCCTCTGAATTGCTACAGCCCTCACAGGTAGAGCCTACTTGTTCTTCCACATTGTCCACAACAGAGGCCTTGTGGTCTTGGCATCTTCCAGGTCAGAACTACCTCTCCCAGAACTACCTGTGTAAGATTCACAACGTCATCGTGGACGCTTTGCTGTTGTCTGTCCTGGGCCTTCGTCACATTCAGTGAGTACTTCAGTCCCTTGCTTATATACTTCACCATTCCAACTTCTTTAAATTCTTACTATTATACTGGTAACAGCTACATACAAATGAATGAATGACCCATCCTTAATGCCACTGTAGCCTCAAAAAATTTCACTTGAATTTTAACTCTTCTCAGCACTCTTTCCCACGGTTGCAACTTAGACTTGTCATTGCTCCAGAACTATTCCACCTCTGAAATTAGAAACCACAATACACAGCCTCATATCATTCCATGCCTCTTATTCTTATTTCTAGTCTATCCCCTTGAACTTGTCAGAACCCCCAGTCCCTGATCATTCCCTGTGGCCTCCCTTCCTTAGCCCGCTTCTCAGTGTACCTTTTCACTGCAGTGCCAGCATCCTCTACCTTTTCCACCTGTGTTGCCTTTTGTGGCATCTACTCTGCAGGCACCCATCCTGGCAGCAACCCAGCCAACTCTCTCCACTTACATGCCTGATCTGAGCACTTGGAGAAAATCACACACTTCTGCCAATTGGTTCAATTGAACCACAGAAGCCCTGCACCACTGTCCTTTTATATATATTCTCTCCCAGGCTGCTTCCTGGTTCATTTAGAAGTTCATCACACTCCTCAAGGTTATCTCACCCTCTCCCCTGTTCTAGCAGATGGCCTTGCCCCTAATTTCAGATGGGAATTCTGTACATCCCAACTACAAGGAAGGTTTTTGTCATCCCCCACCTTCACCATGTCCTTAATTCAGGTATGGTTCATAATGTTCAATTACATCAGAACAGTAGCTCCAGATGTTACATACGCTCCAGCATGGCCCATATAACACCCATTCCCAACCTGCTTATCCTCTGCCTCCCTCTCCCACAGAAGTTGGAAGGGCTAAATGCTTGCTTTAATTTCAGCACAGGAAGTTCACATTAGGAGCCACACTCCAATGGAACAAATACACTGTGGAAGTTCTAGAAAAGTATAGCTTTTCTTATTCAGTTTAAGTTTAATGAATAAGATGTCCCTGCCTGAATCAGGCTAGTGTTAACATGTCTGACCAAAGTGAAAAAACAAGTCTTTCCAGTTTAAGGATGATAGGTGAAATCTAGATTTCTAAGTCACCTGCCTTAAGTTGGGGCATACCATATTGTCAGTAAGACAAAACATTTTTTATTGGTGAATGTTAAAAGTAAGACAGCCCCAGGGTCTGAGCCCTGGGCTGACAGTACTTAATGGAATCTTAGGCACAGTAATCCTTCTGTGCCTTAAGTTTTCTCATCTATAAACTGATGTTAATTGTATTAGTCCTTAGTGTTACTGTAAGGATTAAACGAGAATGTGCTTGGCACATTGCCTGGCACATGCTCACGTTAGATAATTTTGAACTGGTTGGACAGGACAATCTGTCAAATCAATGGTTGGACAAATTGCACGGAAGGGAGAGGATGCTCAGAAGATGACTTCTTATGGAAGTGATTTAGTGGGAGAGAAGTGCCTGGAAATAGAGATTTAAATCCATAATTTAGATACCTCACATCAGGTGATGTCTCATTCTCTGTTAGTGACCACACCACGAATCAATAAAGTGCAACCTCCACCAATTCCATTTACCTTGAGGGCTTTTTTGAGGCAGTCTGAGACCTCAAGAGGTGAGATGGACACCTAATTTCCATATAGTCATCTGTTAGGCAGGAAAATAGATATGAGTGGGGTGGAGAGAGAATTAAGTCCAGTACAGCCCACTAAAAGGGACTCAAATGTTAACCAATTAAAACTAGAAACCCAGAAAAGACTCAGAGTTAATTAGTTAATCAGTTAAAGCTCAAAAGACCAGAAGCAACTTGGCCTGGAATGTTCGAATATTCCCCAGATAAAAGTATCTGAGCACAGCCCATGTCTTCATTGTGTCAATTAGATCATGCCATTGTAAGATTTACTGTACCCTGCTAAAAGGCCCAGCTATAAACAGCATAATAAAGACAGGAAGATTCCACCTTAAAGCTAAAATTGCATTTTAAAATCCAAGAAGTTAAGAAGTAAGATTCTTAACGTAATCTTTACCAAACAAACAGTAACTTAGCCCACCTTGGAGGCAGAGCAAGCAGTCTTGATAGATGTGCTCCCAGACCAGGAAGCTGCTATCCTGGGAGGGAACCAGAGCAGTAAATTTCTTGGGTTAAACTAATTTTGCAGAATTACCCAGAGGGCTGATAAGATACTTAATGTCTCATCAAAGATAAACATCTTGAGACCACTTAACAACAAGTCCACACCACTAGCCCTTTGTCACATTCCTGAAAAATCCTTAAAAGGGAGAACCTTTCATTGAGCTCCTCTCTGAGGTCACCACACTTTTTTAAGTGCATAGTCTTAAACTTTTCTCTCTCCAACCTTTCAGCATGCCTTTCTCTCTGAGGTAGCCCACACTCCCTTTCTCTGAGTGTGCGCTTTCTCTCTTTGAGTAAAACAAACCTTTCAGGGCACCTCTCCTCCCTGATGTCACCTGCACTTTTTCTCTTTTTAAGTAAGTAACTCTAAATAAACTCTAAATAATAAAACTTCTACTCTGCTTTACTGCTGTGTCTCTGCCCTTCAATTCTTTGTTGTGGCGAGGACAAGGACTGAGGAAAATAAACAATGCTCCCCTAACAATCTTATCAGTGTGTAGTTTTGCCAATAACCTAACATAGTTTTTAATATCCTATTTACTGGGATTATGCCATCCCTAGTTAACATCTCCTGAACCTTTAAAAGTAGTCTCAAAGAGAAGAGCAACAATTCAAGATAGGAAAATGTGCAGTAGAGGCAATTCAGAGTGGGAGATGTTTAGGAAGCTGACTCTAGCCATCCGCTGTTCCTCCTCCCAGAAGGCATTATCTGGAGGTTTAGTCCAGGTCATAGCTGGGTGCCACTGGAAGGCTCTTGCCTGTGAAGAACTCATGCTTCTGTTTGCTGTCTTGCTTCTGGTTGCTAACTTGTTTTGAGCAATATTCAGTAGTTTTGTTAAAGCAAAACATCACTATTCTAGCCAAACACTGTATATTATATACACAGCTTAGAGACAGTATGGTAAGAGATTATTTGTGGGAAAGATTTTTCACTTGTTAAGTCTGAATCAGACTACGTTAAGATATTTATTTTTTTGATATGTACGTAATAATATTAGGGGGAAAAAAGATAAAGAACCAGTGCTTAAATGGGAAAAGACTGGAAGGGCCTGCCCATTTCACCCCTTTTCAACCTGGTATCTCTTAAGATAAGGTAATGAAGGAGGGCCCTTTTGTATTGTAAGTCAAGGTAAAGACTCTACTACTTGTTTATATAGCATAATAAAACAAAGTGTACAGCTACATGCAAGAGAATGAAACTGGATTATTGTTTAACCCCATACACAAAAGTAAACTCGAAATGGATCAAGGACCTGAATGTAAGTCATGAAACCATAAAACTCTTAAAAGACAACATAGGCAAAAATCTCCTGAATATAAGCATGAGCAACTTCTTCCTGAACGCATCTCCTCGAGCAAGGGAAACAAAAGCAAAAATGAACTCATGGGGCTACATCAAACTAAAAAACTTCTGTATGGCAAAAGACACCATCAACAGAACAAAAAGGCATCTTACAGTATGGGAGAATATATTTGTAAATGACATATCCGACAAGGGGTTAACATCCAAAATATATAAAGAACTTACACGCCCCAACACCCAAAAAGCAAATAACCCAATTAAAAAATGGGCAGAGGATATGAAGAGACAGTTCTCCAAAGAAGAAATTCAGATAGCCAACAGACACATGAAAAGATGCTCCACATCACTAATCATCAGGGAAATGCAAATTAATACCACAATGAGATATCACCTCACACCAGTAAGGATGGCCAGCATCCAAAAGACTAAGAACAACAAATGCTGGTGAGGATGCAGAGAAAGGGGAACCCTCCTATGCTGCTGGTGGGAATGTAAGCTAGTTCAACCATTGTGGAAAGCAATATGGAGGTTCCTCAAAAAACTAAAAATAGAAATATCAGTTGACCCAGGAATCCCACTCCTTGAAATTTACCCAAAGAATACAACTTCTCAGATTCAAAAAGACATATGCACCCCTATGTTTATTGCAGCACTATTTACAATAGCCAAGATATGGAAGCAACCTAAGTGTCCATCAGTAGATGAATGAATAAAGAAGATATGGTACATATACACAATGGAATACTATTCAGCCATAAGAAAGAAACAAATCCTACCATTTGCAACAACATGGATGGAGCTGGAGGATATTATGCTCAGTGAAATAAGCCAGGCGGAGAAAGACAAGTGCCAAATGATTTCCCTCATTTGTGGAGTATAACAATTAAGCAAAACTGAAGGAACAAAATAGCAGCAGACTCAGAGGCTCCAAGAAGGAACTAGTGGTTACCAAAGGTGAGGGGTGTGGGAGGGCGGGTGGGGAGGGTGGGAGAAGGGGATTGAGGGGCATTATGTTTAGTACACACGGTGTGGGGTGTTATGGGGAAAACAGTGTAGTACAGAGAAGGCAAATAGTGAATCTTTGGCATCTTACTACACTGATGGACAGTGACTGCCTTGGGGTATGGGTGGGGACCTGATAATATGAGTAAATGTAGTAACCACATTGTTTTTTCATGTGAAACCTTCATAAGAGTGTATATCAATAATACCTTAATAAAAAAAATGAAATAGGATAAAACATGACAAGTTCATCATCATTAAAAAAAAATGTAGGCTGTATACACCAAATTCTTATTGTAGATATCCTGCCTTGAGATTCTGATAAGCTTGCTTTCTATTCTCCACCCTAAAGTTGATCAAGCAGATCACAACCAAGGTCTACATGAGTAGACACAAGAGAACTCAGGCAAAGTGTTTGATTTTTCTAATGGATCATCTCAGTGGAAGCAGGTGGTCCTTCTGCCCAAGCCAGTTCTCCAGCAGAATACCTTGAAAGTGGAGGGCTGATGCCTTTGCCCTTGGCCTGCTACACAGCAGGTGCCATTGCTGAATCTAAGCGCTTTCTGACAGGGACCTGCCCTTCAGGACACAGCCACAAGCTCCCCACCTTTGGTTCCTCTCCTTTTATTTCACTGACCATTCCTTCTCAGCCTTATTTGTAGATTTGTTTTTGTCCACTCTCAAAGAGACTGCTGTTGGCCTACTTGATACCCATTCTCCCCTTCATTTTTAGTAAAAGAATCTTGATTTTTTTTTTCCAGAGTGGTAATGTACCTATGAAAGACTGCACTGTCCAGCTACCTTAGGTGTGGTCATTGGGTCAAAGGGAACTCAAGTGGGTGGGACTTCTGGGAAATCTTTTTTACAGAGATCTGACTCAGGAAGGAGGTTTGCCCTTTTACCCCTTGTCCTTTTCCTGCCTGGAACCTGGATGGGATGGCAGAACTCTGGCAGCCATCCTGGACTGTTGCACCACTGAGGATGGAAGAGCAGAAAGACAGAAGGAACTGACACCCTGGTGACATGACATGGTGAAGCTGCCATGCTAGTCCAGACTTCTTTAACAGTTTAATAAATTTCCTTCTTATTTAAACCATTGCCATTTCTGTTTTATGCAGCTGAATCTAATCCTGATATGCCCTCCCCTTATATATTATTAGTATTCCCCAAAGTTATGCCTTTGATATTTCATCTTTTCCTGAAGCAATATTCACACCCATTACTTCAGCACACACATACCAGTGACTTCTTATCTATATCTACAGTCCAAATCCCTCTTGAGCTCAAAAGCCACAGGCTCGACTGCCTTTTAGACATGCTTATTTGGATCCTTCCTAAGCACTGTGGCAGGCAAATAAGATCCCCTTGAATAAGTCCATGCCTAATTCCTGGAACCTCATGTATAGCACAAGGGACTTTACAAATGTGATCAAGTTAAGGATGTTGAGATGGAGAGTTTATCCTGTATTATTCAGGTGGATTCGATGAGTTACAGAAGGCAATGAGACAATGGAAGCAGAGATGTGAGTGGTCTGGCCTCAGACCAACCTGGCAGCTTCTAGAAGCTAGAAGAGACAAGGAATGGTTACCCCTTTTGAATCTCTAGAAGGAACCAGCCCTTCCAATACTGATTTTAGTCTACTGAGACCCATTTCAGACTTCTGGCCTCCAGAACTGTAAGATAAAGTTTATGGTAATTTGTTACAAATGCAGTGGGAAACTAATATAGGCACCTCAAACCTAACATACCCCCAAAAAATTCATTAACTTTCTCCTGAAACCTGATCCTTTTATATTTCCTTAGTTATTATATCATTCAAAATATTAAATATATGAGATGAGTCATATATCCTAGACTGTATCATTCTTTACTCCAACTGGTGTGAAAATTAAGTAAGGGAAACCTTACTGACATGGTCTCAGGAGTCCTGCAGGAGATGCTCTCACACCCACCACTCCTTGTAAATCTCAGATCCCATCAGAAGAGACCAGACACTGTACTGTTTTAGCTACTTTATCACCCAGCAGGAAGAAGGCTTCCACCTTCTGCCCACCTACAACAGCCCAGCTAATAAAAGATTGTCACAACTCAGCCAATGGAAAGCCGTGATACGTGGGACTTCAGTTTATTCCAATGGACTTTTTTCCTTAGAACAACCGTTCTAACTTGGCCCCTTCCTCTATGAAAGAGTGTTCCTCTCCTTTGTTCTCCAGACATGCCCATGGTTCTGCTGTAGCTTGCATATCCTGGATTGAAATTCTCTTCTATTCCCAAATAAGCCTGTTTTTGCTGGTACAATAACTGACTGTTTTAATTTTAAGGTTAACACTGGGTATTCTCAGTTCTATGGATTAACCGTCAGTCAAGTCAGTTCCTAATTTAAGTCTGCATTATCTTCCATCTATACTATAACAGCACAGTGGTTCTCATCTGGGGGTGAATTTGCCACCTGGGGGTCATTTGGCCATGTCTAGAGACAGTTTTGATGTACTGTGTAGTGGTGCTATTGGCCAGCATCTCGTAGGTAGAGGCCAGGGATGCTGCTGAACATCCCACAGTGCCCAGGACAGACCCCCAACAGCACAAAATTCTACAGTCCAAAATGTGAACAGTGCCAAGGTTGAGAAGCTCTGCTTTAGTCTTATTACTAGTCTTCTTGCCTCCCATATTAACATGATAATTATAGATTCCAATTCCCTGCTAAAATATACTTTGTTATTAATTATAAGACTTCCAGAGTCCTTGACCAACAGTGCCAATATCTGGACCACTTAGAGATGTGTTGTCTTTTTTTTTTCCTCCCAGTTGTCTGTCATTTTGACTTTTTTCTTCACATGCCAAGTAATTTTTAATTGAATGCTGATGTGGAGTATGAAAAACTGTATTGTCTCTATATGGTATCTTCCTCCAGAAAAAGTTCACCCTTTCTTTGCTAGGTAGATAGAATGGGGGCTAATTATCTTAATCCGTTAGAGACTGAGCTGATTCAAAGCTGGGTTTTAAACTTTAGAAAGGTTTTCTCCATGTCTGGTTCAACTCTGCTGTTAAAATATAGCCTTTCAGGTTTCCAGAAGAGCCTGGGAGTGGACTGGGCTTGTCCCAAGATGAGTATCTTGAATGTGCCTTCTGCTCAGCACCACAAGACTGACACAGACTTGGGTCTGCTCTTCAGATCCTTTCTGCTTGGCTTCTTAGCTTTGTTCAGCTTGAAAATTTGGCAGATGTCTTAGGGGCAAGATATTGGGCACATAGTTTGCCCCTTCCTTCTTACTGAGACTGTCACTCTTCCAGTCTCTACTTTTTGCTTCCTCACCCCTAAGAAGTTTCTCTGCCCTTTAGAGGTCCTCTGCCCAAGCCCTCCCCTCAGATTCTTAGGCTTTTGACCCTTGCCCAGAAAGACTAATTGCCCTGAGGGAAACACAGTAACAAGCCATCCTCACTTCCCTGGGCAGCTCTGGGCAGCTCGCTCCTCTCCAAGGCTTTATCTTACCAAGTCCTGATTGCTTCTCCATTACCTTCAAACAGTAGCTGCAACCTACTTCGTTTTAGCTCCAGAGAGAGGTGGGTGTTAGGCCTCCTGAACAGCTCTCCTCAGGCTCTATCCCGTGACCTGCCCCTCCAAAACACCTGCCTGGGATCTGAGCCCTGCTCGAACTACATAAGGCTGACATTCTCTTTCCTTATAGCCTAATAGCCACTCAGTCCCATTTATTTCCCAACCTCCAGACTTGCTTCACTCTGCATCCCAGGCCAAAGTGAATAATACTTAGGCATTCTTTGTTTCTCTGAAAAGTAGTATTGCTTGCTTCCTAAATCCTATGGTTTTATCTTGTAGTGCTCTAACTCATCTCTCCTTGTTGTAATTCTGGAGTAAGTGCTGTGTTAACTCCAAATTAGTGTGAAAGAGCTCATTTTGACATTCATAGGTATGCTGCATTCTATGTTAAATTTACTACCAAAATAAAGGCCTGAATAGCTCTCTTGGAGGTTGCATTCCCTTCTCTAAATTGTAAATGAGTCGATTTGTGCCTGTTTTGGTAAGCAAGGTCACAAACCCTTATTAAGAAACAATAATGGTGGCTATTTTGTGGCTCTGATATTTTGTGTTCCATCTGCTTGAGTATCAGGCATTTTCTACACCTGGTTTTGAGGTAGGGCAGGGACATGGGACAAGGGTCATGCCATTGTAAAATGTACTTAGCTTGCAAAAATGGCCCAGCTTATTCTTTAACTTATTCTATATGCTGTTCCTCTTCTTCCAGCCCCTTAATCAATTAAGTAACTTTGTAACCAAGACAGAAGATAGACCTCCAAAGTGTAAATGAACCTGTGTGGATAAAGAATGCCAAGATCCAGACCAATACAGTCACCTAAATGACCCTATTCTAAGACAAAACTTCAAAGGAATTATGAATCACCTGTATACATCATGCCTTATGCTGACCCCACCAAAAAGGCTCTATAAAACCCCAAACCCTAAACCCTTAAGTGCTCCTCATCTTTGAGGTTGACCACACTCCTGTCTGAGTGTGTGCTGTCTTACATCAAATAAAATTCATGTTGCATAAGCCAATTTCACTTGCCTCCAAACTCTTTTCCATGATAAACACAAGAACTCACAGACCTCCACCTCTGGTCATAAATGTCTTTGTCATTTTGCTATTTCATTCAGCTTCCTAGTCTTAACACAATCCTTTTCTCTCTCCCTGTTTTATTTTCAGACCAATAAGGAAGTGGAAGTTCTCAGAACATAAACTCACTCCATCCAGTGCTCTATAGCTCACACAAATCCAGGGGTGGTAGGGACTTAGTTCCACATCTTGCAGATTCAAGTGGACACAGGACACCAGATGACCCTGGCTTCAGGAGCTGGCAAGGGATCGGCCCTATGCTGAGCAGGAGGAGTGCAATAAGCTTCCCTCTTTCTCCCTCTGCTCTTCCGTGCTGTCTGCTGCCTGCATGCCTGCTGATATTTGCTTCTATTCTCGATTTAATGCATTCCTTCCTTACCTACACTTGTCTTTCTCATTTGGAGTCCAGAACCCTCCCCCATCCTTCACCTGGTGGCAGGGAGACCTCCCTAGACACAGCTGCCTAGGAACAGTCTCAACTAACATAATTCTATGGCGGTGGGGGGTGGGGGAGTAGTGACATAGAAATACTAATTTCCTGATTTTTTGGTTGTATTGTGGTAATGTGAAAGAATGTTCTTATGTGTAGAAAATACACCAGAAAGTTACATGGGGGTGATGAGGTATCACATCAGCAACTTACTCTAAGTTCTTCAGGACAAAAGAGTTATCTGTAGTGTGCTTGACAAACTTTTTGATAGGTTTGAAATTGTTTCCAAAAAAAGTACAAATCACTGATGTAGCAGAATGGATGGGCTGCACAGCAAGGTCCTGAACACAGAAAAGGAGGCTACTCCCTCCCATTCAGAAGTGACCAAAGATGTACTTGCAGTCAGACCCAAGATTTTCCATAGTAACACCTCAAAACATCTATTATTGACAAATAGGTACCAATGTCTAAAGCCCTCACTCTTTCGAATACAATTCTACCTCCTGACCCTTAATTCTTAGTGACTGAGGCCACATACAGCTTCTAACTTCAATCCTGTCTAGTCATTGTAACCATTCTGGGACTCTGGAGACTATGGATGATTCAGAACAGTCTGGCACCTTGACTGAACAGTTAAAATGCAATGAAACCCAAGACATTTTTTTATTAAGTTATCACTGATATACACTCTTATGAAGGTTTTGCATGAAAAACATTGTGGTTACTACATTTACCCATATTATCAAGTACAGCTCATTCTCCATTGAAGTTACTATCCATCAGTGTAGTAAGATGCAACAGAGTCACCACTTGTCTTCTCTGTGCTACACTGTCTTCCCTGTGACCCCCCCACCACGCTATGTCCATTAATCATAATACCCTTGAATCCCCTTCTCCCTACCTCCCCAACCACCCTCTGCCCCCTCTGCCACCGCTCCCTTTTTGTAACTGCTAGTCCCTTCTTGGAGTATGTGTCTGCTGCTATTTTGTTCCTTAAATTTTGCTTCGTTGTTATACTCCAAATGAGGGAAGTCATTTGGTATTTGTCTTTCTCCACTGGTCTTATTTCACTGTACATAATACCCTCTTGCAAACGGTAGGATTTGTTTTCTTCTTTTGGCTGAATAGTATTCCATTGTGTATATGTACCACCTCTTCTTTATCCATTCATCTACTGATGGACATTTAGGTTGTTTCCATTTATTGGCTATTGTAAATAGTGCTGCGATAAACATAGGGGTGCGTATGTCTTTTTCAAACTGGGCTGCTGCATTCTTAGTGCTTTCCACAATGGTTGAACTATTTCACATTCCCACCAGCACTGTAGGAGGGTTCCCCTTTCTCTGCATCCTCGCCAGCATTTGTTGTTTGTAGTCTTTTGGTTGTTGGCCATCCTAACTGGTGTGAGGTGATCTCTCTATGTGGTTTTAATTTGCATTTCCCTGATAATTAGTGATGTGGAGCATCTTTTCATGTGCCTGTTGGCCATCTGAATTTATTCTTTGGAGAAGTGTCTGTTCATATACTGCACCCATTTTTTAATAGGGTTATTTGCTTTTTGGGTGTTGAGGTATGTGAGTTCTTTATATATTTTAGATGTTAACCCCTTGTTGGATATGTCATTTACAAATATATTCTTCCATACTGTAGGATACCTTTTTGTTCTGCTGATGGTGTCTTTTGCTGTACAGAAGCTTTTTAGCTTGATGTAGTCCCATTTGTTCCTTTTTACTTTTGTTTCCCTTGCCCGAGGAAATGCATTCAGTCAAAAGTAGCTCATGTTTATATTCAAGAGAGTTTTGCCTATGTTTTCTTCTAAGGGTTTTATGGTTTCGTGACTTACATTCATGTCCTTGATCCATATCGAGTTCACTTTTGTGTATGGAGTTAGACAACAATCCAGTTTCATTCTCTTACATGTAGCTGTCCAGTTTTGCCAACACCAACTGTTGAAGAGGCTGTCATTTCCTGACTGTATATCCATGGCTTCTTTATTGTATATTAATTGACCACATATGCTTGAGTTTATATCAATAGGGCTGTCTATTCTGTTCCATTGATCTATGGGTCTGTTCTTGTGCCAGTACCAAGTTGTCTTGATTACTGTGGCTTTGTAGTAGAGCTTGAAATCAGGGAGCATAATGCCCCACTTTATTCTTCCTTCTAAGGATTGCTTTGGCTATTTGGGGTCTTCTGTGGTTCCATATGAATTTTAGAACTATTTGCTCTAGTTCATTGAAGAATGCCATTGGTATTTTGATAGGGATTGGATTGAATCTATTGATTGCTTTAGGCAGGATGGCCATTTTGACAATATTAATTCTTCCTATCTATAGCATGCGATGTATTTGCATTTTTGGTTATCTTCTTTAATTTTTCTCATCAGTGTCTTGTAGTTTTCAAAGTATAGGTCTTTCACTTACTTGGTTAGGTTTATTCCTAGGTATTTTATTCTTTTTAATGCAATTGTGAATGAAATTGTTTTCTTGATTTCTTTTTCTGCTACTTCATCGTTAGTATACAGGAATGCAACATATTTCTGCGTATTGATTTTGTATCCTGCAACTTTGCTGAATTAAGTTACTAGTTCTAGTAGTTTTGGGATGGATTCTCTAGGGTTTTTTTATGTACAATATCATGTCATCTGCAGTGACAGTTTAACATCTTCCTTACCAATCTGGATGCCTTTTAATTCTTTGTGTTGTCTGATTACTGTGGCTAGGACCTCCAGTACTATGTTGAATAAAAGTGGGGAGAGTGAGCATCCTTGTCTTGTTCCAAATCTTAAAGGAAAAGCTTTCAGCTTCTCGCTATTAAGTATGATGTTGGCTGTGGGTCTGTCATATATGGCCTTTATTATGTTGAGGTACTTGCCCTCTATACCCATTTTGTTGAGAGTTTTTATCATGAATTGATGTTGAATTTTGTCAAATGCTTTTTCAGCATCTATGGAGATGATCATGGGGTTTTTGTCTTTCTTTTTGTTGATGTAGTGGATGATGTTGATGGATTTTCTAATATTGTACTATCCTTGCATCCCTGGGATAAATCCTACTTGATCATAATGGATGATCCTTTTGATGTATTTGAATTTGGTTTGCTAATATTTTGTTGAGTATTCTCGAATCTATGTTCATCAGGGATATTGGTCTGCAATTTTCTTTTTTTGTGGTGTCTTTGTCTTGTTTTGGTTTTAGAGTGATGCCTGCCTCATGGAATGAGTTTGGAAGTATTCCCTCCTCTTCTACTCTTTGGAAAACTTTAAGGAGAATGGGTATTAGGTATCACTAAATGTTTGATAAAATTCAGCAGAGAAGCCATCTAGTCCAGAGGTTTTGTTCTTAGGTAGTTTTTTGAATACCAATTCAATTTCATTGCTGGTAATTGGTCTGTTCAGATTTTCTCTTTCTTCTTCGGTCAGCATTGGAAGGTTGTACTAGGTTATCTATATCATACTTTGTTAGCACACAATTTTTCATAGTATTCTCTAATAATGCTTTGTATTTCTGCGGTGTCCATAGTGATTTTTCCTTTCTCATTTCTGATTTGTGTATGTGTGTAAACTCTCTTTGTTTCTTTATAAGCTCGGCAAAGGGCTTATCTATTTTGTTTATTTTCTTGAAGAACCAGCTCCTGCTGTCATTGATTCTTTCTATTGTTTTATTCTTCTCAATTTTATTTATTTATGCTCTAGTCATTATGTCCCTTCTCCTACTGACTTTGGGCCTCGTTTGTTCTTCTCTTTCTAGTTTCATTACTTGTGAGTTTAGACTGATCATATGGAATTGTTCTTCTTTCCTCAGGTAAGCCTGTATTGCAAAAACTTCCCTCTTAGCACGGCCTTCACTGCATCCCACAGATTTTGCAGTGTTGAGTTATTGTCATTTGTCTCCATATATTGCTTGATCTCTGTTTTTATTTGGTCATTGATCATTAATTATTTAGGAGCATGTTGTTAAGCCTCCATGTGTTTGTGGGGTTTTTGTTTTCTTTGCGTAATTTAGTCTAGTTTCATACCTTTGTGGTCTGAGAAGCTGGTTGGTACAATTTCAGTCTTTTTTAATTTACTGAGGCTCTTTTTATGGCCTAGTATATGATCTATTCTTGAAAATGTTCCATGTGCACTTGAGAAAAATGTGTACCCTGCCTCTTTTGGGTGGAGTGTTCTGTAGATGTCTGTTAGGTCCATCTGTTCAATGTGTTTTTCAGTGCCTCTGTCTCCTTACTTATTTTCTGTCTGGTTGATCTGTCCTTTGGAGTGAGTGGCGTGTTGAAGTCTCCTAAATGAATGCATTGCATTCTATTTCCCCCTTTAATTCTGTTAGTATTTCCTTCACATATGTAGGTGATCCTGTGTTGGGTGCATAGATATTTCTAATAGTAATATCTTCTTGTTGGATTGACCCCTTTATCATTATGTAATGTCCTTCTTTGTCTCTTGTGACTTTCTTTGTTTTAAAATCTATTTTGTCTGATACAAGTACTGCAACACCTGCTTTTTTCTCCCTATTAGTTGCAAGAAATATCTTTTTCCATCCCTTCACTTTTCATCTGTGTATGTCTTTGGGTTTAAAGTGAGTGTCTTGTAGGCAGCATATAGATGGGTCTTGTTTTTTTATCCATTCGGTGACTCTGTGTCTTTTGATTGGTGCATTCAGACCATTTACACTTAGGGTGATCATTGATAGGTATTGATAGGTATGTACTTATGGCTATTGTAGGCTTTACATTCATGGTTACCAATGGCTCAAGGGTAACTTCTTTACTGTTTAACAGTCTAATTTAACTCACTTAGTATGCTATTACAAACACAGTCTGAAGGCTCTTATTTTTCTCCTCCTTGCTCTTCCTCCTCCATTCTTTATATATTAGGTATCATATTCTGTATTCTTTGTCTATCCCTGACTGACTTTGGGGGTAGATGATTTTATTTTGCATCTGCTTAGTAATTAATTGGTCTACTTTCTTTACTGTGGTTTTATTTCCTCTGGTGACAGCCATTTAGCCTTAGGAACACTTCCATCTATAGCAGTCCCTCCAAAATACACTGTAGAGATGGTTTGTGGGAGGTAAATTCTCTCAGCTTTGCTTATCCGAAAATTGTTTAATCCCTCCTTCAAATTTAAATGATAATCTTTCCAGGTAGAGTATTCTTGGTTCGAGGCTCTTCTGCTTCATTGCATTAAATATATCATGCCACTCTCTTCTGGCCTGTAAGGTTTCCGTTGAGAAGTCTGATGAGAGCCTGATGTGTTTTCCTTTGTATGTGATCTTTTTTCTCTCTCACGCTGCTTTTAGTGCTCTGTCTTTATCCTTGATCTTTGACATTTTAATTACTATATGTCTTGGGTCTTCCTTGGGTCCCCTGTGTTGGGAAATCTGTGCACCTCCTTGGCCTGAGCGACTATCTCCTTCCTCAGATTGGGGAAGTTTTCAGCAATTAGCTCCTCAAAGACACTTTCTATCCCTTTTTCTCTCTTCTCCTTGTGGTACCCCTATAATGCAAATATGGTTACATTTGGATTGGTCACACAGTTCTCTCAGTATTCTTCCATTCTTAGAGATCCTTTTTTCTCTCTATGCCTCAGCTTCTTTGTATTTCTGTTCTCTAATTTCTATTTCATTTACTGTCTCCTCTACTTCATCTAATCTGCTTTTAAATCCCTCCATTGTATGTTTCATTTCAGATACTATATTCTTCAACATTTGTATCTCATTCCTGAATTCCTCCCTGAGTTCTTGAATATTTTTCTGTAGCTCCATGAGCATGTTTATATTTTTATTTTGAAATCTCTTTCAGGATTGATGAGTTCAGTTTCACTTGGCCCTCTTTCTGGTGTTTGTGGGATTTTGGTTTGAACCAGGTTCCTTTGATGTTTCGTATTTTTAGATAGCATCCTCTAGTGCTCAGAAGCTCTATTCTCTGGAGCTGATCAGCCCTTGGAGCAATGGCAGGGGTCACAGGCGAGCGGTGTTGTTGCCTGCCAGAAGGAAAAAGTTCTTTCTTGCTTCCTGGTTGCTATGCCTGGCTCCACTGCCAGAGCCAGTTGGCCTAGCATGTAGGGAGAATCCTCTATCCTTTGGACTTGTAGCTGCCATAGGCCAGGCTGCCCTCTGGCTGGCCTGGTCCAATGATGGGGGCAGCTGGTTTGAAAGCTGGTGCCAGCCGGAAAGAAGGTGCAGCAGGCTGCATATCACATTGGGCTGCCTTGTAGATGTGTTGCCAGCCAGGGTATGAACTGCCTGAAGCTCCTGATAGTTTCCAACCTGCTGGGCAGAGTGCACCCAATTTCGTCCACCTGTCCTTTCTGAGCAGGAAGCTCTGCGCAATCCTTGCCCCTTTAGCAGCCCTCTCAATGTTTGAAGTCTCTCAGACTGCCCACCTTCCTTTTGTCTCAGAGCAGCCAGATGTGATACCTGTTTTCCAGAGTGGCTGGAATCTCAGTCTTTCAAAGTACTCCCCCTATCCTAGCTTTCTAACCCCACTAGTCTCCAGAGCACCATGTAATGTAGGTTTGTGCTCCCAGAGCAGATCTCCAGCTGGGTGTTCCACAGTCCTAGGCCTCCACCCCCTCCCCACTCCATTTTACTTCCTCCCTCCAGTGAGCTGGGGTGGGGGAAGGGCTTGAGTTCCTCTGAGTCACAGCTTTGGTAGTATTTTCCCCTTTTCCTTGAGGTCTGCTGGTTTACCCAGGTGTAGATAGTCTGCCACAGCCTTCTTTCCTGTTGCTCTTTCAGGGTTTTATGTATTTGCTATATTTTCATATTATATGTGGTTTTGGGAGGAGGTTTGTGTCTCGTCTCACACTGCCATCTTTAAACCTCTCCCTTGATACCCAAGACATTTTTAAAGGCTGATAACAAAATTTAAGAATATTATGCCTAAGTAATAACTCTATAACATGTTACTACACTGAAAGACAGTGACTGCAAAGGAGGGGTGGTGGTGGTGAGGACTTGATAATATGGATGAATGTTGAAACCACAATGTTGTTCATGTGAAACCATAAGATTGTATATCAGTAATACTTTAATTTAAAAAAAGAATATTATGCTTAAGTACTAGCTAGTGGCTGAAAACACACAAAGAAGATTGAAGGATTTTAACTAGTTTGTTATTTCTAAAAAGAACAATACCCAGATTCTTGGTGCAACCATTACTTACTTGCCTCTCCCCCATGCTGTTTGCACGCTGGGTGTCCCCTTCACACCATCCATTTCTAGTATCAAATCTGGTATCACAAAAATCTCTTGAACATAAGCTTGAGCAATTTTTTCCTGGACACATCTGTTCGGGCAAGGGAAACAATCAAAATGAACAAGTGGGAATATATCAAGCTAAAAAGCTTCTGTACAGCAAAGGACACCACCAGCAGGACAAAAAGGCAACCTGTGGTGTGGGAGAATATATTCATAAGTGATTCATCCAATAAGGGGTTAACATTAAAAATATATAAAGAACTTATACACCTCAACACCCAAAAAACAAATAAACCCATTAAAAAAACAGGTGGAGGACCTGAACAGACATTTCTCCAAAGAAGAAATCTAGATAGCTGACAGGCACATGAAAAGATGCTCCACATCACTAGTATCACATCTGGCTGCTCTGAGACAAAAGGAAGGTGGGCCGTCTGAGAGACTTCAAACATTGAGAGGGCTGCTAAAGGGGCAAGGATTGCACAGAGCTTCCTGCTCAGAAAGGACAGGTGGACGAAATTGGGTGCACTCTGCCCAGCAGGTTGGAAACTATCAGGAGCTTCAGGCAGTTCATACCCTGGCTGGACAAGGGTCTATATTCTATTCATCTTTGTATCCCTAGCACTTAATATGCTACTTGAGAGTAGGAAACTAATAAATGGTCCATGAATCAATATGTACAGTCTTCTCAACTTCACTATGTTGGCAGAGACTACATACTTTAATTTTTATTCCCCACCCTTCTGTTAATTACTCTTCTTTGATTGCATCAACCAGAGATCTCACACTACCTCAAGTAATGGAGATTTATTGGAAAAAAACTCACTGCAAGGAGGGAGGCTGTTATCACACATGCTTCTAAGAATAGCACCGTGCACAGTCTCAGGCAGCTAGCTAGGCCAGATGAACATGTTTGCTGCTTCAGCAGTTGTTGGATCTTTAATTTAATATGTTGCCATTAATATGACTCCTCTTTTGGACTTTGCTTCTCTTTTATGTCTTGTCTACATCTGTTATCAACTAGCTGACCCTTCCCCACTCAGCTACCTGAGGGAGAAAATCCAATAACCTTATTAATTATCGCTGATAGGTAGAGCTTTTTAAACCAAGCCACTGCACAGATTTCCAGGTACCCATCTCCGTCCTAATTAGTGATCTCTTACTCCAATAGCCCAAGGAGGGCCCACTTCAGTTATCTCCAGACTCTCAAGGAGGAAGTAGTTGGTGGACTTGATAGGCCTTGTGATTGGCATGTCTGTGAAGGGCCTTACACAGAGTTCAAAATAAATGTTTATTTAAGTTATCTGAAGGGAGAGTCAGAAGAACTTCATTACTGTATAATTTAACCCTGTTTAATGTATCCTGGGTATTTATTTGGGTCTTAAAACATTGAGCTAGGGTACAAATGTCCTATTCTTTGACTGTAGCTGTCATTGCCATTTCGAGATTCTGGACGAGTTTGTAAATCTGTCCCTCTTTTCACAGTCAGTTCCATGCCTTTGACTAAAAAGCCAACTCATTTATGAGGTGAAATGTTTTTGTCAATGGTGTCTAGAGCTATGATGCTTTATTTTTAAATGATCACTTACCAGAACAATATGTCCTTTCCTTTCTCAGAATCATTCAGGACACACCTTGACAAAAATAAGCAATTTCACATTGTCCTGATTTGACCCCTCAATATTTTATTTGTTTTATGTATGTGTGTTTTTTTAAAACATGAATTTTTAAATATAAATTTTGTATACTAGTAATATACTACATATATTACCTCATTCAGTCTTCCTAACAGCCATGTGAGGTAGATAGTATTGCTATTTTACAGATTAGAAAATTTGAGCCCAGAAAGGTTAAATAACTTGTCCAAGTTTGTGCAACTGGTGAGTATAGGAATGTAGGTTTAAAGTCCATGGTTGTCAAAGTCCATGATTGCTCTGCCCACTTTTGTTAAGTCATTTTCCAGACTCTCAGAACACAGGACATTATTTGGAAGTCACAGAAAAGTAGAACTGCCTACCAGCTCTCCTCTTCCTCATCACCCCTGCCTCCCCCTGTATTATCTGATGCAATTAATTCAGTTCTCTTGGTTTCATGTATCCATCTATACAACATATTTTGATGCCTAATAGACAAAAATATGTCTTAGAAGCTTTAAAAGTTACACAAATTTAAATGTAGATGAAATACTACCAAGTTACAGGATCTAATATGATCTGGGAGCTCTGGAGGGAATAAAATGGGGAAAGGAAAGTGTAGGAGAGAATAGGATTAAAGACAAAATAAGGGATCTAAAGGATTTTACATTTTCAGTTTTTCCTATAGATGTCCCTGTGTACATATGATTCTCGGGGTGACAGATCCTTTTAAAAACTGGTAGCTAAATTCAGACACTTCCCATAAAATAAGAAATGTATTTAAAAATACGCTTGGCAAATCACGGAGGCCAGCTGTGCTTAGCTCTGTAGTGAACACAAGAGGGCGCGAAGCTCCACAGTGCTGCACAGGCCACTAATGCCTGCATCCAGCATCACAACGTTTATACAAATTATAATTCTCACAGGGGATTCTCAGGTGATATCTGTTAAGGTTTATACGAAGCATTAAACAGAGATTACAGCTTCTTTCTTAGCAGATCTACCTCTAGCTTAGTAGATAGCCATCTCAGTTAATTTTGGGATTTTATGTGCTGTAAGATTTGCCTGCCACCAGATTGAAGATATTAATATTCCTAAGGAAATCAAAAGAAGGTTGGTCAGGCATTGGGTGCATTGAAAGAAAGGTTGCAAAAGCACTGGCAGGGACCATGTAAGCTTTCTCAGCAAGGAGGGAGGGAACCTTAGCGAAGACTTCAAGTATTGCAATCCATGAGAAGGCCCCCACACTCATACCATCCTTGCTAGAGACCATAAATCTTCAAACCACGCTCACAAATCACCTCTGACGATTATCTGGATGGAGGTCTGTGTCCACAGATGGACTTTAAAAATGCTTGTTTCTTTTGGCAAAACAAAGCACAAGAGCAAATATTATAATTTAGTACTTGGGGCAGTTATATTTCTTATTTGAGGAGGGCCATAGGACAAGGAAGATTTTAAAATAGTACTCAGAGTTTGAATCTGAGTGTCAGAGAGAACCACTCACAGAAATAGGAAAGAGGGAGGACAATGGGAGTAAGGGTCCCCCATGAATCTGAGGTACAGACTGTACAGGTGGCGACTATCAACAAGCAATTGGAAATGAAGTCCTGGACTTCTATCAGGAGAGATGAGGGAGAATAAACAGATTTAAGAGCCACTGGCATTGCAGGGACTATGGACTGCATGGATGGGTTTACTGAAGAATGTGGAGAAAGAAGAAATGAGGCCTGAGAACAGCCTTTCGGTGAGGAAATAAGACCCAAGGGCAATGGAAAGGAATCCCTGGTGACATCATAGTGGAGGACAGCTGTCTTTTAGAAAACAAAGGACTGGTGTCAAGTGCTGCAGAGAAGACAAAAATCCTAATGACTGGATTTTTCTTTTGAACATCTCAGGTAGCTAGACAGACTTGAGCCCAGTCCTGTCTTGTCCTGGACAAGGTCCTTCCCCTCTCCACCTACTGCCTGGTCACCAGATGGCAGAACTCACCCAAAACCCCTCCTCCTTATGGTTCAGTCTCCTGCCTTATCAGGGACAAACACAGGTTGGCCGCAGGCACAGTAAGACCCAGAAGGTGACCTGCAGCTACCTTGGGGTTCATTACACCATAACTATAATAAATTTACATTGCAGTTTTGCCACACACACACAGGTTTTGCTTGGGTACTTATGGATAAGTGTCCATTAGGAAGAAGTGTGCATATAACCTGAAATTGTCAAGCTGTTACTGGCTGAGATGCTCTTTTTCCCAGGATTGTGTCTTGGAGGCAACAAAGAATGAAGCCAACAGACAAAAGTATGGAGTAACCAGCAAAGCTTTTAATGAGGAGTGAAGAGAACAGCTCCTACTAATCAGGAGGGGCTCCAAGAAAGAAAACAATTTGGGCTGCAGTGTCTGGGGGATTATAAACACTGGAAAGGAGGAAGTTCACATGGTTGCCTAGAACTTGTTGGTAGTGCTGGGCTGAAATCAGAAAACCCTCTTGTTTCTTAGGCTGGCGGTTTCTGGAGCAGTTTCTTAGTCATCCCACTTGGCCTGGCTGACCACAATGCCTGATATCAGCATCCTGCTTGGCCAATCTCCAAGGCAACATGTTCTGTTCTACAAATCCCACCAGCTACCTCCTGCCTCAAATCAACCTGTCCATTAAATGATGTAAGAGGCACGGAGGGACTTTCTACCATTTTAAAAACCAACCCTAACCTTAATAGCAGGACTGTTTCTGATTTACAGACAGCCTGCTTTCCACCTTTTCTAGAGTATGCTTTTGCTTTAATAAACTCCTGCCACTTAAGACTGTTCTAAGTTTGTCTCTTTATTGAGTTCTTCCTTGTAAAAGTCCTTGTCTTCTAGAAGACAAGAACTGAGAAAATACAACTTACTCAGCCCATAATAAAATCACTGGTTACAGTAAAGAGAACAAGATAAATTGAGGTGGAAATCAAATTCTAAGAGTTTACCAATAGGTGGGTCTGAAACATCTTTTCTTACAGAAAATTCAAGTACTTTGAAACCAATTTGCAAAACATGTCAATGTAAGCATCAGAAGGTTAGTAACTCCATTAGTTCTCCATTGTTGCTATAACAAATTACAACAGTTGAGTGATTTAAAACAATACGATGTGCAGTTCCCTAGGTTAGAACTCCAGCAATTGTCTTATCGGGCTAAAATCAAGATGTCAACAGGACTGCACTCCTTTCTGAAGCTTTAGGGGGGAGTCTGTTTCCTTGCCTTTTCCAGCTTCTGGAGACTTTCTTGTCTCCTGACCACTATAGGAACCAAAGGCAGGATGCCCCAAGATATGCCACTTTGGCATGTGGATAACTTTGAGCTGAAAACCATCAACCCAAAAGACTGAGGAAGGTATTTTGACCTCCCACCTCCCGCAAGTAAATAAAAAGAATTTAGGTAGAGAAACTGCTCCAGGAGAGATACCACCATAGATAACTATATTATAATGAAACTAGGTGTAGTAGACAGGAAGGGATGTGGTAAATCTGTTAAAATTTATCTCCTGTGCCCAATTGTGTCTGTGTGGCCCATCAAGTATTTTGTTTACCAAACATTTACTCTTTTCATATTCTTGTGAATTGCTTCCCTTCTCTGTTGAAGTCACAGACCCCTACCCACTTCTTTTGGTTCAGGATGACATATATACTTCATTCTCCCTGACTATCTTTGGAACTCATGTCTATAGCTTCCTCGTACATACATAATCAAGCTTTTTTTTCTCTCCTATTAATCTGTCTCACGCCAATTTGATTCTTAGACCAGCTAGAAGAACCTCAAGGAGTTGAGAAAATCTCTTCCTCCCCAACACTATCTTTCTCCATCTTCAAAGCCAGCAATGGCAGAGTTCTCACATCTCTTAATTCTGACCCCATCTTTTTGCCTCCCTAGTCTACTTTTAAGGACCCTTGTAAGTACATGGGCCACCCAGGTCATCCAGGGTATCAACCTATTTCAAAGTCAAGTGTTTAGCACACTTGATTCCATCTCCTAGTTTAATTCCTCTTGCCATGTAATGTAACATATTCACAGGTTTCTGGGTTAGGACATGAACATCTTTCAGAGGCATTATTCTGGGTACCAGAGTAACTACAACAGATTGAAACACATAAAATATGTTTAAATGCATGAGTTCAGAATGACATTAAAACTGTAAGACATTGTAACTTCAGGGGGGAAATACATTCTCAGCCTGGGGCAAATAACCTTTGAAGATGAAATCAGCTGTAACATGGGGAGGGAGCCCGGATTTTTTGCCCAGTTCAGGCCAAATTACCTTTGAAACCAAAATCAGTCAAAGGGAGAAATAGAGGTTTACAAGCAGTCATCCACCTCTGCTTGCCCATATCTCTCACCACCCAGCTGAAAAAAGAGGCTCCATCAAACCACTCTGGTCCAGATATACCTTCACTCCCCCCACCCCTGTAATCACTTATTGATACAGGGATTGACTACTCTCCACCCCTTGGAAACACCTATTGATATGGAGATGCACTAAGGCCACGCAAGAGATTCTGGAAATATTGCAATTTTACCCACAGACATGAAACCATAAAACTCTTAGAAGAAAACATAGACAAAAATCTCTTGAACATAAGCTTGAGCAATTTTTTCCTGGACACATCTGTTCGGGCAAGGGAAACAATCAAAATGAACAAGTGGGAATATATCAAGCTAAAAAGCTTCTGTACAGCAAAGGACACCACCAGCAGGACAAAAAGGCAACCTGTGGTATGGGAGAATATATTCATAAGTGATTCATCCAATAAGGGGTTAACATTGAAAATATATAAAGAACTTATACACCTCAACACCCAAAAAACAAATAAACCCATTAAAAAAACAGGTGGAGGACCTGAACAGACATTTCTCCAAAGAAGAAATCTAGATAGCCGACAGGCACATGAAAAGATGCTCCACATCACTAGTAACCAGTGAAATGCAAATCAAAACCACAATGAGATATTACCTCACACCAGTTAGAATGGCCATTATTCAAAAGACAAGGAATTAGAAATGTTGGTGAGGATATGGAGAAGTGACAACCCTCTTACACTGTTGGTGGAAATGTAAATTGTTACTATGCTGTGGAAAGCCATATGGAGGTGTTAAAGCAGAAAGATAGAAATGAGTGGGATGAGAAGAGGGTGGAGCCCACCAAGAACTCAGGGAGTTAATCAGATTAGAGAGCTAGAAGGGACTCTCACCCTTTGCTATGCGAGTTCATTCCACATGCTCTGAATCTGGGCTGACCTTGAGACTTGCTCTAGCTAGTGCAGGTGAGATAGGGCAGAAACAAGGGACGATCATCATGATTAATTTTCCTAAAAAATGCTGAGATTAGCATAATAAGAATAAGAGGGACTTAACTTAAGGCTAAGATTACACTTTTGAAAGAGAATTGGGAAGTTAGACTAACATTCTTTGGTAATCAGCCAATGACTTATTTAAGGTAAGGCAAGCCTCCTAATTGATGTGTTCCCAATACTTGGCAGTGGCCACTATCTTAGAGAGGAACAAAAAGTTTGTCTTACAGAATTACCTAGAGGACTGGCTATAGACAATGACATATTGTCTCTCACCAGAGATAAACATCATGAGACCGCCTGACCCGTTTCTTGGAGTGTGTATTTTCAAAAGACCTTTTACTGCTCAACTTATTACACCTTGTCTCTGTGGTCTTCCAGTGGTGTCTTTGTCACTTTACCATTCCATTCTATTTTCCAGACTTTAGCATAAGTCTTCACTTCTTCACCTCTCTGCCCTACTCCAGATAAGCAGGCAAACCTGCCTTTATCTGCCTTGACTCTAGTCCGTTCCTCCCTTAGATGTATTCAAATAAGACTTTCATTCCGCTTCACTACTGTGTCTCTGGCCTTCGATTCTTTTTTGCAGCAGGGACAAGAACCAAGGAGAACAAACCCATCACCCCAACAGAGGTTCCTCAAAAACTAAAAATAGAAATATCATTTGGCCCCAAATTCCACTTCTAGGAATTTACCCAAAGAAAATAAAGTACCTGATTTAAAAAGATATATGAACCCCTGTTTATCATCACATTATTTACTATAGCCAAGTTACAGAAGCAACCTAGTGTCCATCAATAGATGAATGGGTAGAGAAGAGGTGGTACATGTACACAACGGAATATTAATCAGCCAAAAAAGGAAATCCTGCCATTTGCAACAACATGGACGGATCTAGAGGGTATTATGCTCAGTGAAATAAGCCATGTGGAGAATGACAAATACCATATGATTTCACTTATTTGTGGAATATAAAAACAAAGCAAAACAGAGTGAACAAAACAGCAGTAAACTCATAGACACTGAGAAGTGACTAGTGGTTATCATGGGGAGGGGTTAGGGTGAGTGGGTAGGGAGGGCGATAAAGGGGTACAAAAATTCTCAATCATAATATAAGTTGGTCACAGGGACAGCAGTACAACATGGAGAATATAGTCAATAATTCTGTAACATCTTTCTATGTTGACAGGTAATAACCATACTAGTGGGGATGAGGATTTAATAATATGAGTAACTGTTGAACCACTGTGTTGTATATTTGAAACCAATATAAAACTGTATACCAATGATACTTCAATTAAAAAAAATGACATTAAGACAAACAAACCGACTGCCTGGAAACTGACACATTATTGAAAACTGGTAAATAAAGGGAAATGACCAAGTATTTGTTTTGCCCTTCCTGTGCAAACTGTACTTTGGTGACCAAAAAGTTAATGAAGGAAAAACTGTCCTTATTAAAGTATTCCAGCTAATACCTGAAGAGAGAACATCAGCATTTCCCAGTCCTCAGTGAAATTAGTGTTTCTGGACAATAATTATCAATGACAGCTAACATCTCAAAAATGTAACAGATATCTGGATATCCTGTGTGTCTTGATGGGAGTACAGAGGGCCACCCGTGACTTCTTACCAAAAGAGCAGATCCTGAAACTGGTGATACCTCTAAATCCAACCACCGGTTTACAGGAAATACAAGGGACAAAGGAACACAGTCAATGAATATAAAGGACGCAAAGAGCAAACTCAGAACCATGAGAAGCTCAGCAGAATCAATGACACACATCATTAAAACACTGTAAGAACAAAAAAAGATGGAGGGAGACTTGTTGAAAGATATGAAAACCATCAATCAGTAACCATGTGTGAGTTTTATTTGGGTCCTAATTCAAACAAAGTTAAAAATGTACAAGGCAATTTTTGGGAAATGTGAACAGTGACAGATATTAAGGAATTGTTAGTTGTTTTTTTTGTGTTAAAAAATTTTTTTTCATCTGTCACCATCAGTTATTACAGTATTATTGACTATATTCCTTATGCTGCATCTCTTAATCTCCTTCACCTGTGTTTTTCTTAATTACTATTTTAGAGATATATAATGGAAATATTTACAGTTTAAATGACACATTATCTGGGATTTGCATCAAAATACCCTAGGGGGGCAGGACAGAGAGTAGGTTGGGGAACAGATGAAACAAGATTGGCCATATTTTGAAACAGGTGATGGGTATGTGGAGTTTCATTAAACTGTTCTCTCTCTCTTTTTAAAAATATGGGCAAAGAACCTGGGCTCTGTAGTCAAATACTCAGGTTCAGATCCATTGAGGAGTTGTGTAATTCATCTTATAGGACTGTTAGGTTTGAATAAGAAGGTTTTTGTGGTACAATATATAGGACATACAGTTACCATTTAAACCATTTTTACACACATTTAACCCTTTTTTTTGAGTGGCATTTAGTATATTCATGATATTGGACAGTCATCACCACAATCTATTTTGAAAACTTTTTATTCCAAACAGAAATTCTCCTCATTAAATAATAACACCCCACTCACCCTATGAGACCTCTATTCTACTTTCTGTGTCTGAGTTTACCTATTCTAGGTACCTCATCTAAGTGGAATCATTCAGTGTTTGTTTTTTTGTGTCTGGATTATTTCACTTAGCATAATGTTTTCAGTGCTGATCCATGTTGAAGCATGTGTCAGAATTTCCTTTTTAAGGCTAAATAATATTCCACTGTATGTATATACCAAATCATTTTAATTATTCATTCATCTGTTGAGATAGTATTTTAAAAGCATTTAGAAAAGTGTTTGGCCTATACTATGAGCTTGCTAAGTGGCACCTACTAATTATTATTTTTGTTATAGGAAAAACTCTAGAAGAAAATAAGCCAAAATTTTAACCAAATTTGGTTTAGGGTGGAGGGATTTTGTTTTCTACTCTTTTTTTTCTACATGCTTTGCATTTCTTGGTAATGTGGTTTGATAATTGAAAATTATTTTAAACACACACACACACACATTTTAGCTACTCTTTCTCTCTTCATCTTCTTATCAAACTATTTTTTTTATAATTTATTTTGGTATCTTTAATCTACAATTACATGTGCAATATTATGGTTATTAAACTACCCGGTTCATCAGGTCCTCGCCATGAACTCCATTACAGTCACTGTCCATCAGGGTAGTGAGATGCTATAGAATCACTACTTGTCTTCTCTGAGTTGTACAGCCCTCCCCATGCCTCCCCAACATTACATCTGCTAATCGTAATGCCCCTTTTTCGCCCTTATCCCTCCCTTCCCACCCATCTTCCCCAGTCCCTTTCCTTTTGGTAACTATTAGTCCGTTCTTGGGTTCTGGGAATTTGCTGCTGTTTTGTTCCTTCAGTTTTTTCTTCTTTGTTCTTATACTCCACCTATGAGTGAAATCATTTGATACACCCTCTAGCTCCATCCATGTTGTTGCAAATGGTAGGATTTGTTTTCTTCTTATGGCTGAATAATATTACATTGTGTATATGTACCACATCTTCTTTATCCATTCATCTACTGATGGACACTTAGGTTGCTTCCATTTCTTGGCTATTGTAAATAGTGCTGCAATAAACATAGGGGTGCATCTGTCTTTTTCAAATTGGGCTCCTGCATTCTTAGGGTAAATTCCTAGGAGTAGGATTCCTGGGTCAAATGATGTTTCTATTTTGAGTTTTTTGAGGAACCTCCATTGTGCTTTCCACAATGATTGAGCTAATTTGCATTCCCACCAGCAGTGTAGGAGGGTTCCCTTTTCTCCACATCCTCGCCATTTGTTGTTGTTTGTATTTTGGATGGTGGCCATCCTCACTGGTGTGAGGTGATATCTCATTGTGGTTTTAATCTGCATTTCTCTGATGATTAGTGATGTGGAGCATCTTTTCATGTGCCTGTTGGCCATCTGAATTTCTTCTTTGGAGAAGTGTCTATTCATGTCCTCTGCCCATTTCTTAATTAGATTATTTGCTTTTTGTTTGTTGAGGTGCATGAGCTCTTTTTATATTTTGGATGTCAACCCCTTATTGGATATGTCATTAATGAATATATTCTCCCATACTGTAAGATGTCTTTTTGTTCTACTGATGGTGTCCTTTTCTGTACAGAAGCTTTTCAGCTTGATATAGTCCCACTTGCTCATTTTTGCTTTTGTTTCCCTTGCCTGGGGAGATATGTTCATGAAGAAGTCGTTCATGTTTATGTCCAAGAGATTTTTGCCTATGTTTTTTTCTAAGAGTTTTATGGTTTCATGACTTACATTCAGGTCTTTGATTCACCTTGAGTTTACCTTTGTGTATGGGGTTAGACAGTAGTCCAGTTTCATTCTCTTACATGTAGCTGTCCAGTTTTGCCAACACCAGCTGCTGAAGAGGCCATCATCTCCCCATTGTATATCCAAGGCTCCTTTATCAAATATTAATTGACTGTATATGTTTGGATTAATGTTTGGATTTTCTATTCTGTTCCACTGGTCTGTGGGTCTGTTTTTGTGCCAATACCAAATTGTCTTGATTACTGTGGCTTTGTAGTAGAGCTTGAAGTCAGGGAGCATAATTCCCCCTGTTTTATTCCTCCTTCTCAGGGTTGCTTTGGCTATTCAGGGTCTTTTGTGGTTCCATATGAATTTTAGAATTATTTGTTCCAATTCATTGAAGAAAGCTGTTGATATTTTGATAGGGATTGTGTTGAATCTGTAGATTGCTTTAGGTAGTATAGCCATTTTGACAATATTTATTCTTCCTAGTCAAGAGCATGGGATGCATTTCCATTTGTTAGTGTCCTCTTTAATTTCTCTTAGGAGTGTCTTGTACTTTTCAGAATACAGGTCTTTCACTTCCTTCTCTAGGTTTATTCCTAGGTATTTAATTCTTTTTGATGCAATTGTGAATGGAATTGTTTTTCTGATTTTCATCAAACTACTTTTTAAAAATGTATACATATTGCCTCAACCACCTTTTTTAAAGGTCTTTTTTTTTAATTACAGAATATTGCTCAGTTTGCTCTAAGAAACTGCTGCATTATATTTTGTGCCCAGTTGGTGGCAATATTAACATTTGATCCTGCCAGCCGCTAAATCCTCACAACCACAGCACCAGTTAACACACTCTGATTTATTAGTCTTAGAAATGTAGGCAATAGCTATCTACTTTCTACAGCCAGTATTCTATACTGCCACCATCAAAGACACCAGTGCCAGATTACATCTGTGCCTGAAATTTCACTTTTCCTGGTTCTAATCAGTTGTCTCCCTGGCCCCCAACCCTGTCAGCGCTTCAGTCACCAGCATCATCCTGGTAACTGGAAAGGAGGAGCAGAAGGCACAGGTAAGGAAAGAGAGAAGCTGATCTTTCTCTTCTTTCCTCAAGCTGGGGTTGAAGAAAGGCTTTAATATTAAAGTTTAGCATTTTGACTAATATATGATAAAATCTTAATCAATGACTTGGCACTAGACGTGAACAGAGGATTTTTTATTACCTAAAAACAAGGCTGAACCAGGTGGTAAACGCCCCATCCTGAGACCCTGGTGCACACACACACACACACACACACACACACACACACAGCTGCCACGACCCTTCTCCTGGGACCCTTTCTAGGCTCTAAGATACAGAAATTAAAGCAGTAATACCTGGTCCAGTAGGGTTTCTCCAGGACCGTGCCCCAGCACTTGGACCAGAGTGAGTTCTAACAGGTTAGGCATTCAGCCAAAACAATTACTAAGGAGTTTTAATATTATACCTACCGACGATTAACCAGAGAAATCATGAGACCTGCCACAGATTTTGTCCACGGCAGGGAGGAAAGAGAGAAATTTAATAGGTTTTGGGGTGGGGGAAGTAAGCTTGTTTTCTGATTGTACTTGCTTTTAGCTAATGTAGCTGAACATTATTATACATATACTTAGGAAAGTCAATCAGTACAATAAAATAAAGGAAATGAAAAAGTTAGAGTTGCAGAATATAATCCACACAAATCAATGCATCACTACACCAAGTTAAAATTATAATGACTAATAATTCCACTCACGACAGAAAAAAAGAGCACTAACAACTCAAGACAGATTTTTGCCAAGGAAGTAATTTTAAAAACCTGGTAGAGATAGAAAAATAAAAGCAAGAGATATCAGTATGCATGGAAATTTTACGTCCTGCTCAAGAAAACTAAATACAGTAGGATGATCATAGTTGCTAGGTCTCTAATTCTCAAAGTATGTTCTCCGGCCAGCTGCTCTACTAAGAACTTAAATATGGTATTTCATTCTTGGTAGCCGGGTATCATCACCCACATTTACCAATGAGGAGAGGAGGTTAGAGTAGTAGAATATTCAGCTCTTGAGGTTCCAGAGTTGTGGAATGGAAACAGCAGGGTTAAAATACAGGTCTGCTTTACTCCAAAGCTATGTCTCCCACCAAACAAGGCAGCCTCCCAATTAATATGATGCCAGTAAAAATAATTTCACCTATGTACTGCCAAAGCAAGCTCAAAAAAATAATCTGAATGGCACAGAGCTGTATAACAAAAACTTGACTACTAAGTATGACAGGACCTATTCCTCTGCTTCTGAATGGCAGGAAGCCCCCAAAAGCTTCCGCTGTCCTATATACCTATTTTTTTTATTAAAGTATCATTAACATACATTCTTATAAAGGTTTCACATGAAAAAGATTCTGGTTACTACATTCACCCATATTATCAAGTCCCCCCCACACCCCATTGCAGTCACTGTCCATCAGCATAGTATGTCCTGTATATCTTACTCTCTTACATGTTCTATTAGAACAAGCTTAGATCACTGTATTTTGGGGGCAGATAATGGGTTGATTTACTTGCATTAGAGTAGTAGTAAATGCTGAATGAGTATAATGTGGTCAGTGGGATTGATCTCATTGAAAAAGGGAGAAGCCTTTGCATCATAATTTATTTTGCGCATCTGTTAGCAAGATGTGTCCTAAAGTATCACATAAGCCTGAGAGGTTATTTTGTGGTTATAGGAATGCTCAAACATTTCCTTGTAAATTAATGGTAATTATTCTTTGCTTTATGTCATTTCGGTTTAGGAATGGTTTCATAAGAATGTTCTACATTTGGGAGACTTCCGGGAAGATGGCGACGTGAACAGACCGGCAGAAAAATTCCTCCCAACATTATATTTATTCACGAAAATACAGCAAATACAACTATCCCTAAAAGAGAGACCAGAATACACAGGAAAGTGCACAGCGTACAGGTACACCTGAGGACTCGGGGGCCGGTGAGGCGGATAAGATACGGAGCCGCGACTCGGCGGGACCGAGAGCTCCTCCCCCCCAGAGCTCCGGCGGTCAGACACACCGGAGAGAGGACTTGGCACCCGGTGAGGCGGGTAAGATACGGAGCCGCAACTCAGCGAGACTCGAGCACGCCTCCACCCCAGCACTCCGGCCGGAGTCCCGGCGAGGCGGGTAAGATATGGAGCCGCAACCCAGCGGGACCGAGGGCTCCTCCCCCCCAGCGCTCCAGCGGGAGGAGAGGATTCAGAGCTGGGAGGGAGTGGAAGTCTGCGCCAGGAGCGCCGACACACAGCCTGCAGTGTAGTGGAGATTGGAGAGACAGAGGGCACAGGGTCCCAGCTGGGAACGTGCAAGTTGCCCACGGCAGGCTCCGGGAAGGAAAAAGAAAGGAAAAAAAAGGGAAGAAAAGCACGCGCTCTTTCTCAGCGGTCTTAAAGAGACAGGAGCTCAGTAGAGGGGCCGGATAGCCCCGCAAACTGAGCCCAGCAGGCTGGGAGTCCTGGGGAGCTTTGGACCCCTTAGCTGGCGACTGGGAAAGGGTTGCTGCTCTTAAGACCCACACAGAGATCAACAGCTTCCCATTCATTCCCAACCCAACCAGAGTTATAAAGGGCCTTGTGGAGCGGTGCGGCTATGGCTCTGGAATAGTGGAGCAACAGTGCCACCCACAGCATTCACACAGAACCCACTCTCAGTGGC
>JAQQAC010008880.1:37727058-37769726 GCA_029783875.1 Phataginus tricuspis | reverse complement strand
AAAAAAAAAAAAAAGAATGTTCTACATTTGGATAGTGGGGGAAGCCTGTATTCTTACGGGGCCCTCTTTGTCCCTCCTTAACAACAAGAGATAGTACAATTTCCCACTGGTGGCGACATCAGGTGACAGTAAGCCTTTAATCCCCTGGGAAAATGCTCAAAACAACTGTGGCCAGTTGACCAACAACACTGAATACTTCCCCTTCAATCTCTCTCACTGCTCAGGCATAAATCAGCATGGTAGAGACCAGTGACATGTGTGGCTCTGGCAATTTCCAGGAAAAAAAAAGTGTATTCCCACCTATATATATATATGGGAATTTATCCTTATAACATTTGTTTTAAAAAACCACCTTCAATAGAACAATTTGAGCTTAGCAACTAATACATAACATTCTGTATTTCAACTTTTTAAAATCCTGTGTCTGTGTCTTCCTTTCTGCAAAATTTATGGAGATTCACCACTCTTGCCTTTATTCAGGACTGATATTTTCCAGAGTTCCTGGTGTCACTAACACTAATCATAAATGGGTTTTGATGGGTCTGCTGTTCCCATGGCATGAAGACAAGTAAGGGCTTCCAAGAAGAAAACATTTTCTCAGATTTTTTGTCCTCTTATCCTCCTCCTTCTTTCACAAGTGTTTTTTCCTGACATCTGAAGAGTTAAAAATTCACAACCTGGTAGAAAAGTCACACCCACCAACAGACTAATTCAAAACAGCTCACTTAGAGAATCATAGGATCTCTAGCAGTGCATGCAATGTTCAAGGGAACTACACCTCTGGCTTTAGCTAATAGCTAGAAGGAAGTCCAGGAACAAAATTAAGAAAGGAAGTTTTCCTTGTGAGGACTGTCAAGGAGGATTAATGAATCCTTAAAATCACACATCGAAATGATTAATATTTAAAGAGAAAAATGTCTATGATTCTTCTCTTTTACAATTCTGAGATTTTCAGTCCATGCTCTTTATTCTTCTCCTTTTGGATCTGTGAAAAATCACACATTTATTCAGAGAAGGCTGGGAGATGGCTCAAAGGCTTGTGGTCTACTTCAGGGATATTAAACATCAGCCCACACTCAGATCTATGTCATCAGTTACAGCTTCTGCTGGAGTTAGAGGGGCGTGTTGTAAATCAGAACTTCCCGAGGGCACAGGAGAAACCAAGGGTAAAGGCAGCCCATTTTTCAGGGTCTTTTTTGAGTATATAGGAATGTTTAAAATGGGGACAGGGTCTGATGTCTTTAGAATTAAGGCCCGAATGCCATCTCTTTTCTCAAGGAAACCCTTAAAAATAGACCATTAGTGGAGAACACTTGCAAGACTCCAGGGAAAATGGCACACAGAATAAAAGGGATTATGATATTTAACAGGCACATTTTATGTATTCTAAGAGGCTGTGGGTGGGGGGGACACATCGCTAAGTGCATTGGTGTGTATATATTATGGCACATAAATGTTGTCATTGTAGTCAGGTTTTGGTAACCTAAACCTGAATTACGCCCACAGGCATGAGCCATTGGAAATGTTTGGAGACCCTTAACAGAAAAGAAAGTGCTCCTGTGCTTGCAGTTGTTAGAAACAATGATAGGCAAAAATCTGTGGAAACCTGATGTTATTGGTGGGAGGGTCCTGAAACACAAAGCTAGGCTGCAGGGGGGCCCACTTGGGAGAGTGTATCATCCCACTCCAGGAAAGACAGGCTGACTCTTGTGTACACACACTCCTTCACTTCAAGCTCTCTTCTCTTCCTATCACTGCAATTTTCTATATATGGTCTCTGGAGCTAGGCTACCTGCTTTCAAATGAAGGTGTCATTTTGTTACAGTGTTTCTATCTCTAACAATAGAACAGTCCAGCTTCCTCACATTGGCTTTATTAATGTGTTGTTTGGATTTGTTCTGGCCTCACTCAGCAAATGAAACTTGCTCTCTGTCTTCTAGCAAACATACTTAAATGCAGCATGCACCTAACACCTTTGCTGAAGACAAAGAAAAAGACACAAAACTCTGTGACCCTGGCAAGTCTTTGAGCCTCAGTTTTCTTAAAAGACCCATATTCATAATATCTACTTTCTAGGGTTGTTGTGAGAATATGATGGGACTGTAATTTTTTTTTTAAGCTGGAAAAAAATGTCCTCCAGAAGTTCCTGGAAGTATTCTGCCTCTAGAAGTGAAGGAGCCATCAGTTCACCTTTGGAGTAGTCCTCTTCTGTTTTGGGAAAACCACCAGAAAGAATTTTAGTTAAAAAAAAGGTAAGTCTGCAGTATAAATGCATATAAACGTTGCCTATATCAATGCATTTAATCATCCTAACATTTGGAATGTAAGTTATGTATGTTTTACTTAACAAATATTTATATAGCAATTGCTGTGTACCAGGTGCTGGTCCACTAGTACAAGTACTTTGTAAATATTAACCCATTCAATCTTCATAACACCTCATAGGACAGATATGAACTAAAACGACTTGCTCAAGGTCAGAAAGCTAATAGAGAGTAGATCCAGCATTTATGCTCAGGTAGTCTAGCATCAGAACCTGTGACTTAACTATTATGCCAGGCCCCAGACTCTGAGTGTACTGTGTGTCCTGTTCCCCCCATGGCCTAGTACCTAGGGAAGCGCCCAGACCACAGCAGGCACTCAAATATACTGAAAGGATGGTAATGACCCTGACTTCCTGGCAGTATTCTAAAACTCTATATATGTAGTAACTAACTTAATCCCCTCAACAGCCCTGTAGTATGTGGGTACTATTATTAGAATGAATATGTGATCTATCACCAAAGCCAGGAGACTATTAATAATTACAGCAGAGCAACAAATGTAAGCCAGGACCATTCCAGGCAAACTAAGACAGATGGGGACCTGAGTTGTTGTTATTGTTATTATAAAGGTGCTGAAACTGAAGGACAGGGAAATTGATTAATTTGCTTAAGATCAAAAATCAGTAAGTGATGGTGACAGGATTGGAAGTCCAACAGTCAGACCCCAGAGGCTTTCAGGAGTGACTCTGCCACAGGAAAGTGAAACTGAGAGAGGTGGAGTGTTTTCATTAATGGCGCACACCAGCTGGCACTAAAACCCATGCTATTTCTATTATATACACTTCCTCTTCTAAGCTATTTGTACCAGAGAATATTCATGAATCTCATTTGTCCTTCAAGCCACAATATCATGAAGACAAGTAAGTTCTTGAAGTTAGAAAGAAAAGAAGAAGGAAGTTCTCTCCAGGAGACAAACACTCTCATATTTTGGGAATTTGCTTTGCTAAAACCAGTCCACAGAGATCCCCAGTTCCACTTCCTTTGGCCCGAAAGATGAGTTTTCTGTAGGAGTTTAAGCCATCCCTGCGGCTACCCTGTCACGCAGCTTCATAACTGGGACAACCCGTGGGCAAAGCTGTGAAAAAAAAATGAAAAAAATTGGGGAACTAATTAATTCTCTTGCTGGTTGCTTCTTCAAGTTTTGACTCCATTTCACAATTTGCTATTTTCTCTTCAGAGTAGTCAGCCTGTTGCTTGTGATGTTTTGGCCAGTCTTCAGTTGTAATAAGCAGGACAAATAGCCTAGGGGGCCAGAAGCAGAATGCTCTTGAAAAATTCAAAATACATTTATACTTTGACCTATTAATTCCATTTTGGGGACTCCATCCCTAAGAGAGAAAGTCACCTGCATAAAGGATATGTACATATGAATAGTTCGGGAAGCACTGCTTGTGGTGGCAAAATAGAAATGTAAACAAGCTAAATGACCATTAACAGGAATGGTTGAATATATCCACAGATTATTTCATAGTTATTGATATTAAAGTTTTCTTTCATCAATATGGATGATGATCATAACCATCTTTATGCATACACTTTTCCATTTTTAAAATTACTTCTCTGGGGTAGAATTCCTTCCCTATAGTAGTAAACCTGAGTCAAAAATTACCATATTAGGAATGGTCAAATTGACTATAAATGTGGGATGGGCAGAAAATCTTCATAAAGTTTCTGTGTTCTGATTGTTTTAAAGGTACCTTTAAGTCCCGGCTCCTTTTTCAAGAAAGGAAACTGGAAATCATAATAAATGATGCCTTGTGCAAGTAATACAAGAAAGATGATAGTACCCAAATCAACAGATGACAGTGAAGGAGAGGTCGTGAAATAAGAGCCTAAATCATATGATTGGCAAAGTAAATGTGCATTTATATGTTACATGTTAAAATAAAATATTGAAGATATGTGTGTATCTATTTTAATGAAATTTTTACTTTAACTGAAATTTTTAATTAGTTGACCAACTATAGGTCCTGATTATGTGTATTAATTTCATGTATATTGATATAGTCATTCATGTGATCCCAACATAAAAAATATTTGTGTTTAATACACAATTAATTATATTAATAAAAATATTATATAATATGTGTAGATTATCACGTGATAGGTCAAATAAGAAATTTCTTCATGTTATATATTTTTCTGAAGGGAAATACTGCACCTATGTATAACTTCCCAGAACACAATGATTTTGTTACAGAAGAACACTTGCAATGTTTGTAATTTTCCTATAAAGAATATCTTTGTAGAAATATTGAACTGGTTATCTTAAAAAATATTTATGCTAAAGAAAAAAATCTCACCCATCATTGCCTCCAAAAGTTATGACTGAATGTCTCTTCTTTGAGACATTTGTCTGTGAATTACAGAAAATGTTCACATTTTCTCCCTCCAGGAAGAAATAAAAATGGTCGAAACACTTTCCCCTTTTTGGAAACCTAGGCAGAGATTTGGTGACCTGGGGTGGGAAGCCCCCGCTCCTGTGTCCCCAGCTCCACATACCCAGGTTCTGGTGCTCTAATTAAGACTGGCTCCTTCAGGCAGTGGCGGAGCAGCACGGATGACCTTGGGGGTGATGCATGATCTTGCATTTTGTCAGGAAGAAAAGGATTGTAGCATCCTTCTGTCCATCCTGTCTCCGGTGTCCTGACACTTCAGATCCTTTTCATACATAATAAGGATAATGATGATGGCAGTGATGGAAGGTCTGTCCTGGAGAGTGGAAGCACCTCCAGTTTTGACAGATCATCAGAGTCTCAGCTCATATAGCAGCTTCAGGTTTCTATTTAACTTTATTTGTCACTGCTCTGCTCACCTCTAAGGAAAGATTATGATAAAAAATAATAACGAGGAAACTGTTATTCACAGCTAGCTCTTGACAAGTGAGATCTTCCTTCACTGGTCATTTTTGACTTGAGAGAAATTTTGTCTGAGTTTCATTTTGTAAAATCCCTCTCCCTTAGATAGCCATAGACTTCTTGATCCGAAAATCCACTAAGTGTCAAAGACACTTCACAAATGTTTTGTTTTCACCAAGCATTGTATTTTACAGAAAAGATTGTGAAAGACTTAGCAGAGGGGTTCAAAGCTGCCTTAAAAATGACACTTCCTAAAACCACTCCCTAAAATCAAATTTTTCTTCCCCTATTGGAGTCCCTGTGGCCTTGGCACTGTGGACATGCATCTTCAAATGTCCTTCTGGGCTTCTGTTATCCTCCTGCTTTTCTAATCACGCCAATCTTTTCTCCGCTGACTCCTCTTCCTCACCCCAATCCCCAGCCTTGGGCAATGGCTAAACTTCCTTCTCTTGCCTCTTACTCTGTTACCCCCCAGCTCTTCCCATCTGACCAAGAGCTTAAGACTCCCATCTAACTGATGCTTCACACATAGTAAATGCTCATAATGTTTTAAATGAATGAATGACTAACCTCTAAATCTCTTAACTGATTATTTCCTCTCACCCAATCCCAAATGCCAGTTCTGCTGTTATCATCCTCAGCTTGTTTGACCTATTTCTCCCTTTTGGTCCTACTTCTCCCTACCTGTCCAGTTGAATTTTTTCTCCCAGATTCCTAGATTGCAGGAATGGCAACAACATTCTTTGTTTTCTCTTTATTTGCTCTTGCCTTAAGTCCCCCAGCTCATCAGTGCCTAGGGCGAGGGCCAGCATCCTCTGTCTCCAGGTCTGGGGGACTCTTTGCTCTGACAGTATTTGAAGCATCCAACTCAGAACTTTAAATCCAGGGTTGGTTCATTTTTATTCTTCCTTCCTCTTAACCACCTAGTCACCAAATCATATTGGTTTCATGCTTTAAATGCCCTTTATATTGTTTCTTTCTCCTCCATTGTCCTGGCCACCTCAGTCCAGGCACTAATTCCATCCACTGGGGCCTGGTCTCCAGTGGTGACAGTCTTCATCTGGCCCCCATGCCTTCGGATGTCCATCCTGCACTATATCAACCTTTCTTAACTACCTCCTTCTTCTTCAACAGTTTTAGGCCCAGGAGGGTGTTTATAGATTAGATAGTTCAACCCACTTACTTTAGAAATTAGAAGATAAAGTTTCAGGGGGATAAAGCAACCTGTTCAAGGGGTCACACAGCCAATCACATTCCCTACTGTTAAAAAACAAAATTTATCCAAGTAAATTTGAAGATCTAATTGGCTTTATTAAGCAATTCATGAACTGGGTAGCTTCTCCTCTGGCAGACAGACGTGCTCCAAGGAACTACACAAAATGGAAGGTTTTTATAGGCAGGGGGTGGGGGAGAAGATGGGGAAGGGGGGTGAGTGGGGAGTTACCAGCAAAAGAAAAGCAGAGTTGTTTTGGGCAGGTCATTTTCTCTTTGGGGGAGGAGCAGAGGGCTTATCATGCAGATGACCCCATCTTCTTTTAGGGCAGATGGAGTGGCTCAGGTGACAGGTCATCTTATCCAAGATGCTACCCAGAAAATTCCTGACTGACTACATCTCTGGGGGAGGTTGAAACTGTAGGTGGGCTTAAGTACTAGGACTTCTTTTCTGTGACTTGGCCTAGCAGCAGTGACCCCATACTGGGCTTGTGTATTTCCTTTTAACACTATACAAAAGCCTTCTAGTGCTCCCTAATGTCTGCTTCATGAATGTTCAGGTCTATTTCACATTCATTTTCCCACTTCTTCCTCATTTTCCACCCAAGGGTAATTTTCTTTCCCCATGCCCACAATGGGGCAGATATAAAATTCAAAGAAATTGCCCACTTAGATAATAGACAAAGATTCTCTTCTCAGAGGGAAAGCTGCAGGGCCATAGTTTTACTTCCAGGATACTAGGTAAGAAAGGCTTGGTGAAGGAAAAAGAGGATAACTCTGGAAGACCAACTGAGGGATGAGAAATATTCAACATGCAAGGTGGGAGGTGAAAGAAAATGCTAAAATCACAACGCAGAAGATACTCCAAGATCACCTTACCTGTAGCTGCTCCTCCACCTTTGGCAGCATACATCTCTGGGCCCCACCTCACATCTTCTGGGCTCACCTCCTTACTCCATCCATTGCTATAGCCACCTACCCTAAATGATGTAAAAATCAATAACCTTGAAGATACTCTAAATGATGCAAAAATTGATAACCTTTCTGCCATAACCAAGACCAATAATATGTGGCATTGGCTCAGCAGTTGAGTAGGAGGATGAAAGATTACAGCATGCTATAAATCTGGACACTCTAAGGGCTGTGATCTCATCAACCATGCTGCATGGTCAAGATAGAGCTTTCTGACCCAGGTGCTGTGAATGGTTAACAGGTGTGCTGACCAAGTGACTCTCTCTGCCCTCCAAGGGTGGTCAGGGTCCAACGTGGCCTAGTCCCCAGGCTAGGTGCCTCCAGACAAGTACAGTCTGGTGTTTATCTCCAGTGGGCCACTTAAATATTAAAGGAAAAAAGAGGAAGCTTTCTTTTCATTGCTTTTTAATGAAAAAGGTGAGGGGCATAAAGCACAAAAATCTCAGTCATAATTAAGTTGGTCAGAGGGATGGCGGAACAGTATGGAGAATATAGTCTATAGTCAATGATTCTATAACATCTTCCTACGTTGACAGATAGTAACCACACTAAAGGGTGTGAGGATTGATTTAATAATATGGGTAACTGTTGAACCACTGTGTATACTTGAAACCAACATAATGTTGTACCAACTTCAATAAAAAAAATAAAAATAAATGAAAAAGGAAGCCACTTCTTTAAGGTCTTATACAAAAACACTCGGGCTTTTGTGTCTTGAGTTACACAGATGATTAAAAACCATGGCCAATTTCAAACTAGTTCTTCCCCTTTTTTTCCAACTCCTGAAGCAAAATCTATCAAAGTCAGCATAATCACAATGTGACAAGGACCATGGGTTTAGACAGAGTAGGATGAAGGCCTCTGGAAAAAGCAAAGCAGGATAATTATGGCCAGAACAATGTAACAATGTACAAAGAAACTCCTACCGAAATTCTATGTTAAACATTGAGCAAAGTCAGAGTCACAGTAATTCTTTAAGGCAAAAATATCAAACCAGGAATATAGACATTCTTTAGTGAGACTGGTTAAAACAAAAGACAGCATTCAGGCGGGAACCAGTAAAAATTTAGGCAACTCAGTTTGAAAATAAGATATAACCCCCCAGGCAAAGCCCAGCCATGGACTCTCTTGTCCCCTCCTGATGTGCACCAGGAGCTCTGTCCTATCACTTTATCTCTAAATAAAAGCCTCTCCCTTGCTTGCCTACCTTGAGCGTTTGCGAAGTTCATTTTTCAACTCAACGAACAAGAACCCAGGCATCAACAAGTTTCCAGTACCAAGTTGATGTGAGTAAAAGTGCAGTATTTCCAGAATCTCTTGCCTGGCTTTAGTGCATCTCCACATCAATAGGTGTTTCCAAGGGGTGGAGAGAAGTAATCCATCTCCATATCAGTAGGTAATTGGTAGGGCTTATCTGGACTGGAGAGGCTAGGTGGAGCTCTCTCTTCTGCAGCCAGGTCAAGAGAGAGGCAGGACGACTGCTTGTAAGAAATAAACGGGTTTCTCCCACTTTATTTCTCCCTTTGACTGATTTCAGTTTCAAAGGTATTTTGCCCCAGGAATTTCCCCTGGATTTACAGTTGATTATTCCATTTTTCTAACCTGCTCAACTATAGCTACAAGTAGCATGGTAATTATAAGGAATTTCATTACTGAATCACTTTTTCAAAAACATACTTATTCAAGCATTTGTGGTTCCCAGCAGTGACAGTAGAAGTGGGGCAACCCGTGCTGTGCTCTCTACCCAAGTGCGACATGTTAATAATGCACTTTATTCCTGTAGGGACCAAAGGTAGGCTGCCCCAAGATGTGCCACTGTGACATGCACATCATTTTGAGCTGGAAACCATCAAGGCCCAAAAGCTGTCAGAAGACATTTTGACCACCAGCACCCCCAGCCCACTTCTCACAATTGCATATTCCCATGTGTATGATGATCTTTTATGATATTATTAGGGTAAATATTTCAGGGAAGAAACATTTTTTCAGCTGTGGATGTTTTCATCTATCTGTACAGTTTTTTCTTTTCATTATTTAAAATAAAGACTGATAATATGATGTTCCTGGGGCACTAATGGCATTGCATGAGTCATCACATCTGGGGAGTTGCAGATTTTAAGGACCTTCTGCAGTACCAAGCTATTGACAGAAAAGATGAAATAGTAAACGGACTGTGGTGTTCTTTCAGGGTACTTGGGAGAAGCTATAAATTAAGGGCCAACCAAAATTCTGTGGAAGTAAACACCTGCTACTGCCCTAACTCAACAGTTCAAAGTCATAAGGTGTGACCTTCTGTTGGCCAGAGTCCATCCGACCCTCCTCTCAGTTTATTCAACAAAAGAAATGTATGTAAAATTTTCAAAAAAAATCAATGACATTTAAATATTTAATTCTTGTTAATAATCCATTGAAAACAATCGAAATTACTATAAGTTCACAAAAGTTTTGAATAATTTCCAAACCCACTAATAATATCCCTAAACTATCACCCCTAAATGTTTTCAAATGCCTGCCAGGGGCAAAAATGATCCCCACAAAAGGGTCACCCAGTCATCTGATGCTCTCTTTCCATCCCAAGCTGCTCCTCACAAAGTTCAGGACAGGGGAGAACCCAGCCCCACAAAGCACCAGAAAAGCATTTAAGCTCAGAGGATGAAGAAACAGTTTATTAAATAATTTCAAATTAAATTAATAAGACTCTGGACCTCCATCCTACCTACCAAGAAAATGGCTTTTTCCCTTTCTCTAGGGATTTTCCTCCTCTTACGACTCCATAAAATTTTAGGGATGTTCACTTCATACAAAGGGTCAGTCTCCAATACAATCACCGGAGAAGAAAAAAAAAATGGAAAATTGGCTCAGTTGGGAATTCAATTCTTTTCAGCTAGTGCTATTTTCTGCCACTAGGTGTCATTATTGAAATGTTAGTTATTCACCACACAAAGGTCCAATTTGGTCCTTTTCCTGTTAAAGAGATTTTTTTAAAGATATAGATTGAAGAACATATATAAAAATTAAATGTAAAATCCTGTTGCTAAATAGTGTAATATAATAAGGTAATAATTTGTAAGAAGCTCGGACATATGAGTACATACACTGCCTACTGTCATATACCTGCTCTAAATCTGGGACCCTTACCAATAATTTCCACTCCAGGTGTTAGTGAAGGAGATGGGGAAGAAAGGGAAGTATTCAGCCCAAAAGTTTTAAGAAATTGAGTTATTGTTTGGGGCTTCGTTTGAACTTTTAATTCATTTTTTCCCCCTATTTTCCCATCAGCAAACACGCTGCAATCTCCCATTTTTTAAAAAATCCTCCATTGATTGCACATCACCTCCAGTTTCTGCCTGATTTCTCTCCCTCTATTCAGAAGAAAGCTCAAGAGTTGACTATACTCACTGTCTCTACTTCCTCTCTATTTTCTTTCCAATCAGGCTTTTATTCATGCTGTGACCCCTGAAAAACACTCTTTCAAACCCCATGTTGCCAAATCTTATGTTTGACTGATTCACAGTCCTCATCATAGTGTTTTTGTTGTTGTTATAAAACTGCATCTGTTTTTGTATGAAACCGCATATTTTCTGTATAAAACTGCTTTTTTTTGTTGTATAAAACTCCATTTTTTGTTTGTTTGTTTTTCAGTCCTCCTCCATGTTGACTGTAATTGCCAGAATTGATTACACCCTACTTCCTGCTGTAACCCTCTCATCCTGGTCACACTCTCCTGATTTACCTCGGACCACCCTGACCTCTCCTTCCTCGTCTTGGCTGAATGCTCCTTACCTTCACAACCTCTCACTGGGGACTGCTCTAGGGCTAGGCCATGAACACCTTCTCTAGCCATGCCCACAGCTTTGGGCACCATCTATATACTCTGGCTCCCAAATTAACACTTCATCCCTGACCTCTCCTCACAACCCCAGCCTCCATTTCTAGCTGTCTGTTTGACATTTCCACTTGGTAATTTAACAGGTGACTCAGGATTAACATATCACTAACTTAACTCTTATTTCCCCCTCAAAACCTGGTCCCCCTCAAGTCTTATCCACTTCAGTAAAGAGCACCTCTGTTTACCTCGTTGCTCAGGTCAAATACTGTAGAGTCATCCTGGACTGTTTTCACCCAGATTCAATCCAGCAGCAACTCCTACTGACTCCAGCTTTAAAATGTACTTGAACAGATCAATTCTCACCATCTCCACTGTCACAACTCCAAAATACACATCACTGCCTCTTCACACTGGCACTGGCACCACCCCCGCAACCCCCTACCTTGCCCACCACTTACAGTCCATTCCTTCCATGGCAGACAGAGGTTGCTGATTTAACAAAGTAAATCAGATCAAGTTGCTCCCCTGCTCAACCCTCCAACAGCTTCTATTTTATTGAAAATTACATTCGAATATCTTACCATGGCCCACCTAGGCTCTACCAGGCCTGGCTCCTGCTTATCTCCCCTCCTGTGTCTTCGGTGACTCTTTGATCCACTCCCTGCACTCCAGTCAGAGCGGCTTCCAAACAGTTCAGCAACCACCGCGGGGCCTTTTACTGGCCACTCCTGCTTCTGGGGCCTGCCCTGATCATGCTATCTAAATGACCTTCCCTGCTTTATTTCTCTTCATAGCACCCATCCTCACCTGACATTGGCTCATATGCTAATATTTGTTTGTTTTCTTTTGCTACAAACCTCGTTTTGCAAGGACAGGTCTTTGGTGAGTGCCCTATCTAAAGCGTGGAAGCCAATAGCTGAGAGGGAAAGGACAGTCAACAGATATTTACCACAGGGATGAATGGAAGGGCACAGGCTCTGACTGGAAACAGACCACTGGAACTAGAATTTAAGGCTCTGTCATCTCACAATGATCTCCTTTCCATATTCTGGAATGTTCACCAGAGCATTAGTGGGTCGTGGCCTATATTGTGCCTGGGTCTCTAAAGCCAGCCAATAATTCCACGTATGCCCCATGTGCTCTCTAGCACCACACACAAAAGCTCCCAACATTTATATCCTTTCACAGACTGACACTTCCAACAGCCAACTGGCATCTTACAAAATTTTCAAAAAAAATCAATGACATTTAAATATTTAATTCTTGTTAATAAGCCATTGAAAACAATTCAAAATTACTATAAGTTCACAAAACTTTTGAATAATTTCCAAACCCACTAAAATATCCCTAAACTATCACCCCCACATGTTTTCAAAGCTGCCTGCCAGGGACAAAGATGATCCCCACAAAAGGGCCACCCAGTCATCTGATGCTCTCTTTCCATCCACTATCAGATCATCTGTGGTGACCCAGGCAGATTTCACCACTGATATCTGGTGATCCTGTAGAATGATATGATCTCTACCCAAGTGAAAGGCTTTGATGACCTAGAACCACTGATGAGTTCACAATGGCTGGTCTACCATCATGCCTCTTGGGCCTGGGTCACTCAGAAAAGGAAATCAGTGTCCCCTGGCTCATTATGGGTGTCCCATGTCAGCACTATAGCCCTTTAACGACATACCTCTGGATGTAAACATACATAAGGAGGCTCATTTCCTTCGAAGACATCCTTCGGAGCCAGAATGGCTGGATCCACAGCAGGCTACTTCCTGTAGCCCCCAAATGTCTGAGGAATCATCCCTCTTCCCCAACCTAGCACGTGAGGGTTAGTGACAGTAGGGGATCCCTTTCTCTCTTCTCAGCTTCAAGACTCAGCCCGTCTAAGGATGTGACATTCCTAGGGGGAGGGGACTTGCCCCTTAGTACAGGACCACTGGTTGTTTTTCGGCAATCTTAAATGAGCCAAAAAAAAGAGTGACAAAAAGTGCCAACTACCTCTCCTTGTTTAAAGAGAGGGAAAAGCCACTAACCTGCCATGTGGTAACTATAAAGTCAGGTAGAATTAACTCATAGCCAGAAGGAAGAGATAAAAATTAACTATTGTACTTGGCTTGTTCTTTTGGAAAACAAGTAAATAAAAATGTAGGTGGTTTTTAACCTTTTAGATTATGTGCTGATTATTGCAGTTGTTAAAAGTATGGGGAAAAAATAGCTCTTGGGTAAGGTTTCCTACCAGGGGTGAGATTGTAAGAGGTCGGGTAGGGTGGGGGTATCTCCAGGAGAAGCATGACTCTTCATATTAGCTAAAAGGTCAAAAAAAAGAATCCAATGTCATAAAATGACTTAGTGAAGAAGTTGGTGCAATTAAATGTTAATATTGCATCCTTCGTTTCTGCCAAAGGAGCCTGCAACAAGCCCTTTTAACCATTTGCTTTGAAACCTTTGCTCAGCTCCTTTCAACTTAGCACAGCAACATTTTTAAAAGACAACAATAATTTAAAGGGAGGACTGATGTTAACAGATTTTATGGTGGCTTACCTATGATGAAAGCCCTTAAAATTGCCTATGGCTATTTTCCTCTTGAGCACTACTAGGATAGGCAATTGGTATTTAATTATTTACAAAATACTTTGCCATCACTTTTGTTTTTCTCCACAGCACCCTAAAGGTAATTGGTTCAGCTGGAATAATGTATAGGAAAGATTTCCAAGTACAAAAAGTCAGATGGTATTATTATACACTATTCTTCTCTGCATCCCTGGTATAGCTACTAATCTTTAGAGAGAGCAATGGTTGGAAAGCAATGGACTAGCTGAGACTTGCTCCATTTCAGAGAAAAAGCTAAGAAATGGAGTTTCAGGGAAAGCAGGCATATTCCTAACACTGCTCTCTGACAACGATGTATGTGGCGTAAGAAGACTGAAGAATCTCAGAATCCTTACTCTGCAGGAGCCTAAGTAACTGTGCACATGTATACCTTCATCAATACCTAGTCCTGGGAAAAATGAGGGAGAGGGTCTGGAAGGCTTTTCCCCTGCAGGAATCTCTTTGCTGTTATGTTTGGCAAGTTGCCAGTCATGGCCATTCATCGCCAGTTCCATCAGTGACTTCATCATTCTTTGTCAATCACTAACTAGCTTATCACCGCACAGACTGGGTCCTTCACAGAAACCGTCTCTCTGGTGTCACCTGTTCCACCAAACCACGTAGCCACTAACTGACAGAATTGGCAACTGACAACTTCTTCTTTCTGTGGTGACACTCTCGCCATTGCCCTGGTCTGTGACTTCCTGCAACCACACAGGCGTCTGCTTCCCTGGGCAGTGAGTGGCATTTAAACCATCAGAATGCTCTGGGTTGTGCTCTTTAATATTTCACACTCTGCTCAGTGTGATTCATTCTGTAAGAAGCAGCAGCCTGAGCTTTCTCACTCCTCTTGTTTCACTCTGCACATTGAAGGCCACCTAATGCACCCTTGATGGTCACTCCTCGAGGACTGCACAGACACCCCCTTGTTCGCAGTGCCTTATGGAGTCATGGAACTTCTGCTACTTACGAAAATCAAGCCAACCCCTGACCCCAATACATATGAGGGGGAGCACCTTCAACAGCTGGGTGGGGAAGAAAGGCAGAGTATGAGGCTTCATCTGTTCTGCATTCCAGTGCAGAGAGCTTCTTCTCCAGGGAAGGGGCCAGGGATGAAAAGAAGGGAGGGTACTGGGGGTGGGGACACAGAAGTGCGCTTCTCTCCTTTAGCCTGGGTGGGAGTACACGCCGGGCATTTTGTGCTTATCAATGCTAGCATTTTTTCTCGGGACCCTTTGTGCTGGGATAAAGGGCGTAGGGCGCACAGGGCTCACGTGGACCAGGGGAGGGATAATAGCTCAGTGACTCTGCTGAGAGTCCTTACGGTACCCTTTTGTGAATTATGAAATGTGCTCTTCCCTCAGAGCTCTCGACTCCCATCTGTTGGAATGTTGTAAACAGACGCACACATAGACAGCCACCAGGATAAGAAGGTGCTCTTGTTGCCTGGTTGGAGGAAGGTGGAGGACAGGACAATAGGGAGGAATGGCTTCGGTGACTTCACCCCTGGATGGGCCACACAATCCTGCAGAGCTGACATGTGGGTGGGTGGTGGCAGTAGAAGTGTAAACCCAGTCCTGGGAGCCTGAGCGCGTAACAGAGAGGGAGGCCTGGAGAAGGCTAGGTGTGCACAGGCCTGACAGTGGCCTGGCTCAGGACACGGCCCTAGTCACAGGCTCCTCTGAGGCTGCCGGCACATCAGCACAGGAGTGGGGAAGGTGCCGCCAGGTGCTGGAGAGCACAGGTGGGGACCACTGCTGGGAGCAGCAATTAGAAATGTAGCCTGCAGCTGGGATAGCTCATCAGTTGCCCCATGTCTCCACTGGAACCAGAAGGCTCTTGGTGGGGTTGGGGTGAGGGCTGGGGATCCTGCAGTTCTGCAGGCTGGGGCTTAAGCCAGAGAAATGCGACTTAGTTGCTACTATGGTGGTCAGTTGTCCTCCCAGGTCCCCGATCTGGGAAAATACCTATTAAGCCACAAAGGCCCGTGATACCCTCAAATCATCCCCAAAGTAGAAAAGTTCCACTGTTTTTTTCCCCCTCTTTTAAACCTCTGCTACTCTCCTGTCTGGACTTCTTTCCTCTGACCAAAGCTACTTTACTGCTGTAAACACAGTAGAGAACAGGCTGGCAAGAGAATATGATTCAAGAGACCAGTGTTCTCCAGACCCTTCCAAGGGAGGGAGGGACGGCAAGAGAACCCGTGCAGCCTTACCAAGCTCGGGCCTTGTGTGCTTTTACTGTTTCCTTACCGAACAGTCTCCATGACCAGATCTCATACATAGCTTTACTCTGAATCCTCACAACAACCTTATAAAGTAGGTGTAGTTCACAGAATAATCATGCCCCCCAGAACTGTCTACATCCTAATACGGAACCTGGGAATGTTACCTTACATGGGGAAGGAGACTTGGCAGGTGGGATTGGGTTAAGGACCTCGAGATGGGGAGACTTCCTGGATTACCCACGTGGGCCCACTGTCAACACAGGAAGGCGGGAGGCGGGGGAGTCAGGGTCAGAGAAGTGTGACAGGAGAGCCGACTCACAAAGCGAGGTGCAGACAGACAGAGGCCGCCATCGTGCTTTCAAAGTGGAATGGGCCACAGCCACGGAAAGTGGGCAGCCTCCAGAAGCTGGAAGACCAAGGGAAGAGAGGGGTGATACAGCCCGGCTGCCGTCCTGGTTTTAGCCCCGTGAGGCCCATTTGGGACTTCTGACCTCGGAAAGTAAATTTGCTTAAGTCATCACGTTTCTGGTAACTTGTTAGGGCAGTAATAAGAAAACTAACACGGGGGTTGGACCCACGGCTGAGGCAGGCCTTCCCCCCCGACCTGTGCCCCTCAGTGGATCGTGCCCAGGGCGCTCGCGGCCGGCTGGGATGACTGGGCGGTGCAGGGTGCGGGCGCAGGCGCAGGAGACGCCTTTCCGGTTACCACGCGGGGCTGGCCGCGGGCACAGCTGCGCAGAAGGGCAAAGGCGCTACCGCTACCTTTCCTGTCAGCTTGCCAGCCCCAAGGCGACCATTGTCTTCTCACACCAAAATGACCCGAGACTCTGAAGCCCTTTGGGGTTTCTGAAGAGGAAGAGGAACTGCAGCACAGGATTTTAATTTGGGGAAAGTTAAATTACCTGGTAAAAGGGGAGATAAGGGAAATCAGTGAAAGCCAGGATCTTCCACAATCTGTAACCGAAAATGCTGGAGGAAAAATGTCTCCATTTGGCTCTCACAGATTAGGAGTGCACGCAAAAGGTGCCCATACTGATGCGCTTGTGTTGCACCAAGGAAGGCTCATCGAAGTGACTTTTTCAACCTCATTCTAGGATAAGTCGAAATTACAGGAAGAAGTAAAAGATTTAAGAGCTGTTGAAGAGGCATTCATACCAATTATCGAACCGTTTTGATGGGATAGAGACTGATATTTTGTTTACCAGATTAGCACTGCAGACTGTTCCAGAGATTTAAACCTGCAAGATGACAGTCTGCTTAAAACTTTAGTTATAATATGCATCAGAACTCTTAATGGTTGCAGGGTAACCGATGACATTTTACATCTGGTACGAAACATTGACAACTTCAGGTTAACTCTGAGAGCTATCAAACTGGGGGCCAAACGCCATAACATCTATTCCAGTGTGTTAGGTTTCCTTGCTTGTGCTTCCTGGGCTATGTTAGTATCAAGAACTTGCCAGCTGTATCCAAATGCAATAGCATCAGCTCTTGTACATAAATTTTTCTAGGTATTTTCTAAATGGTATGTGTTTAGATTATATTAAAATAAAATTGCAGACACTGAAAAAAAAAACCCTAATACAGTTCGTATCCTTATCTCCATCTTACAGGCAAGGAAACTGAAACTTGTACGAACCTGAGCCAGGGTCAAAATGCAATTGTCTGTGACTTTAGAGGCCACACTTTTCCCTATACTCCATTCCTGCCCTCTTAAATTTTTATAACTAATGTCCTTACTGAAATCATCAAATATTTAATTGTTGGAACAACTACTTTAGAAAGAACCACTAATGGCATACTTCTGAATATATCAGTTTGCCACAAGTAATTTGTTGAAATAAAAGAAAGCATCAGTTGAATCTTGCCTGAGGAATTCATAAAAAAAATAAATCCAAATTTCCCTGCGGATGCACTAATTCTAAGAAAACTAACAAAGTCATCTCTCTTTAGCTTGTTTATTCATTTGGTTGATTATAAGTTATCCTATGTACACCTAATAGTACACTGGTCATAAAAAGATGTACAATGTCATTAATCATCAGGAAAATACAAACGAAAACCATAATGAGGTAGCACCACACATATGCTAGAATGGTTAAAATTTAAAAGATGAGCATACAAGTGTTGGTGAGGATGTGGAGAAATGAACTCATATAAAATGCTAGTAGGATATAAAATAGTATAGCCACTCTGAAAAACTGGCAGTTTCTTATAAAATTTAAATATACAGCTACCTTAGTAGCCATCAGTTCTACCTCTAGATATGTCTTTTAAGGTGTTTACATTTGTCAAAACTCATCAAACCATTCACTTAAAACCTCTGTGATTTATGCCTCAAGTTTTAGGCAACAAAAGAAGTCAAACAAGAAATCCCCTCCCCCCTAGCAAACACACACACTGGCATTCTTCAAATAACGTGTGCTTAGAATTAGGACTTTCAAAAGGGAGGCAAGTGGAGCGGTGGAAAAAACACTAGGCAGGAACCAGAAACTTCCTTCTGGTCTCAGCTCCTTTCCTGACTTAGATATATATGCATGACCTTGTGGCAATCATTTCACCTCTCTGGGTCTCAGAGTCCTCGTCTGCAAAATAAATGAGCTGCATTGGATGACCTCACTGTTATCTTCTAACTCTAAAATTCCATTACTTACCATTTTAAGTGGTAAATCATCTTTAGACACTTCTGTTCGGCAGAACACACTCTGATTCTAATCAGTGATGCACGTGATACTGGGTCATCTGTTAGCAACATAATTCCCAGAGGTTACATTTTCCTAGGGGAAACTTGGATCCATTTTACCAGATAGTTTCCAGGAATGCATCTTTGAGAAGAACAGGTGTGGGAACATATACTCAGATTATGGGCATTTTCCATATTTAGATGTATCTAATGTAACTGAATGTTAATACAGATATGTTGATAAGAATATGCTCTTTAAAAAGCTTTGTGCAAAAGCATAGTATGACACGGTAAAGATAGCACCAGACTAAAAGTCTGTGTGGCCATGGACAAGCCATTTGCATGTATGACATCTGCACTGTCTGCTTTCCCAGGGTTTTTAAAAGATGAAATGAGATCTCTTCAAGTAGGTAAAGCATGTTTTAAGTTGCAAAATGTTGCAAAATATAAAGTGGTGTGTTCTTATTTGAGAATGAGGAGAGGGAAGAGCTCATGTCCAGGAGGGGACCATTCTAGAAACAAGAGCTGAGGTCTAGTCAGCACTAATTCTGGCTCTTTTATGATGTAGGAAATAATGAGAGGGAGGCTGGCTGTTCAAGGACACGGGTATTTAGAATATGAAATACCTTGGTTGCACTGAACTCATGGTGATTTCTGCTGCTTCCTACAGCCTCTCAGCTCATCTCCTAGATTGTGTGGGAAGAAAGCCCAGCCTCACCTCATCTGCAAGATGACTGATCTTTGGTTTGCCAGGCTGGCCTGGGAAGATTCATAAGAGACAAATGTCCACAGATAGAGGTGGGCTCCTCAAGCAAGTGCTGAGGCTGGCCCAGTGTGCAGCTGGGATGGAGGCAGAGGGGTGGGTGGGGAGGGTGAATTGGTAGCCAGATGACCCAAAGGAAGCGTTATAGCAGAGGGGGAGGTTGAAGGGAGGTGCGTAGAGGAGAAGGGAGGAATGGGGAATGACTCCTTTCCACAGAGCATGATCTCTACCAACCTACTGTTGATATTTAATGGTGTTATTTCCCCACTGCTACAATCCCAGTGTTAGCCATGCAGAAGTGCTTGATAAATAGTGGTTGAATGAACTGAATGGATGCATAATAACCAGAGGGTCAAAAGACAGCCCCTCCACTTCCACTGTGCCAGAAGCAGAGTCCTGACCCATCTCTCTCATCTTGGAGGCAGGAATAACAAAGGATTCAGCAGGTTAATGCAGCCAGATATCTAAACTGTTCAAATCATGCACTATTAATACCCTTTTCCTGACTATACATACCCAGGAGGCATTCTTGGTTCTTTCCTTTCCTCAACAGCTAGTCAAGAAGCCCCATCAGCAGCAACCCAAAAATGTTTGAATCTGTCTTCACTGTGCCTTTTTCTCCAAGCCCCATCATCTCCCATCTGGACTACTGCAGTGACCCTCTAAATGGTCTCCTTGCTTCCACTGTCCTTCCATCTGTTGTCCACCCAGCTGCCATACAAACACTTATAAAGTCACTCCCCCGCCTGAAATCATCCAGTTGCTTCCAACTGCACATAGAACATTGCCTTAACTCACAGTGATAGCCTCAAAGCCCCATGAAAAATGACCTCTACTTTTCTCTTCTACTTTGTCACCCATCACTCTGCCTCTTACTCACTTTCCTATAGCCGTGGTGGCCTTCCTTCTGTTCTTCAAACTTGACAAACTTTGTCTGCTTCTGACCTTTGCACCTGCTATTTCCCCAGCCACAGCTCTTGTGGCTGGCTTTTTCTTGTCATTTAGAGAGCATTTCCTAACTAATAAACCTTCCCAACATCACCCAGTATATCCTATCTCCTTGTTTTATTTTCTTTATAGGACTTGTCTCTATCTGGAAAAGCTGTCACTGTTGTTTACTTATTTCTTGACTCCTCTTCCTTAGGCATGTCCCATATGCCCCCTCCATGGCAGGGATTTATAAATATTGACTGTTGTGGCCTTTGTTTCCAAGTGGTTCTTGTATCTAGTAGGCATATAAATGTAAATTTTTAAATGAATGCCTGCTCATCCAGTGACCTTTTGACTCTAATTTTCCAAATATACTGCTTCCAGAGAATGTGCCAGCCAGAGAACAAGGATGTCTCCTATTCCCTCAAGACTCTGTTTTCTATATAAATAAATACATGGATCCTTGAGTTTGTATTTTTAAACCTCTGTGAGTTTGGTTAACATGAATCTGTCCCTGAAAGATGGATTCTGTCTTGGGGCACTAACAAATCAAGTATCCTAGCCTCTCAAATACGAGAGCTGCTGACGGGCATTAACAGAGGAAAGGAACCCTGCCTGGATGAGCCCTGACCTTCCACTTGTGATCCTCACAGCCTTACAGTGAATGTCCTCTGGCTTCTTTTTGAAACTTCTTCAGGAACAAGTAGAGTGGAGTTTTTGATGGAAAAAAATCTCTAAAAAGGAAAGGAAGGCTGTCTAAGCATTTAACAGGTTCTTCATCTGAAGCTTTTGTATTTGTGGAATCTTGCAATGTTTTCCAAATGCCATGACCACATGGCATCCTCTTTCTTCCCATTTTCCATCAGCATAACCGAGGCACATTTACACATGTAAAGAACAAGGAGGAGGATAAGCTGATAGCTATTGAATGCTTTACTATGTATCAGACACTAAGGGGTTTACAAATATTGTTTCATTTACTTCAAAATTAAAGCAGCGTTTCTTAAACTTAAGGGAAATAAAGAAAATATGAACTGTGCATAAGAGTTAGGTATTCAAGATGAAGTATCACAAAAGGTCAGCCTGTCAAACCAGACTCACAGGAATTAGAGATCTCGCCCAGTAATGAGTTACTAATCCCTTCAAGAATACGGTCATTGTGAGGTAAGGTGAATCCTGGAGACCCTAGTCCATGACAGTTGCTCTCTCTTCCTTTTTTGCTAAAAAACCTGGCCTTTTCTTGCTAAAGTAACATATGAGGTCTCCACTGATGTGTGTCATCACTAAAGCAAAAAGAACAACTTGGGTCATGAAACATCTCACTTTTATACTCATACAGTTATGTAGTTTACATGTCATTTTCCAAGGAGCTGTGTCCTGTGACCCACAGATTCCAAGTGTGTGTCTTAGAAGCTATTCTAGACTGAGCAGGTGCATCCTGCTAAAAAGGTTTCACAGATAATGACTCTCTCACTAGCAAATACCTATTCGGTTTCCTTTCCAGGAGGCTTATCATTAGTATGTTCATAAGATTTGATCACACCAACTTTCTTTCTCTCCCTCTCTCTCTATTTCTGTCTTTTCTTCTCTCCCAGTCCCCCTTTCCCTCCTTCCTCTCCTTCCCTCCCTCCCTTTGTCCCTCCCTCCCTTCCTTCCTTCCTAGAGAATAGCCAGCTGTTAACACTTTCCTTCTTTTCCTATGCCCCCAGTTTTCCCCTCAGATTAACTCTGCCCCTACCCTGGGAGGGCCAGCACAGACTGGCAGTTTCTCCTTAACCAGCCTCCTGTCTGTGGCTCCACACTCATCTCTCTGCAGCAGGGTTCATATATGTCCTGCTAACTATATTTCCACTGAGTTCACTGATGGTTATTTTTCCATATCTTAATTTTTTTTAAAAAGAATATGTCTTCCAAACAACTCTTCATGGTGTTTTGTTTCTTTTGTTCCACTGCTGACATCTACCACCAACAACCTGTGGGATTAGAGTGATATGAACAGTGGTAGCACACTGAGTCCAAATTCTAGTCAAACATTATTGAAAGTCCACTATACACCTATTAGAGGATGGAAAAGACATAGTCCCTGCTCTCAGGGAGTTCTCAGTCCATTAGAAAATGAAAATGTGTCTATCCTCAAGACCTCCAATGATATGGAGTCACCTTGTCTTTGGTATCTAAGAAAAATGGCTTGTGCCCTGAAAGAGGACATAAAGATAATTTTCTCCCTACTGGTATTCTGGAACCAATTTAAAACATTTTGTTCTTTTTAATACACTGATAAATAATAGCAGTGGGATGCTTTTGTTGCTGTAATATAAGCAGAAGAAGGAAGTAAACAGTAAATTCTAAATGGGGATATGAAAGAAGACTGAAAGAGGAGGTGATGGATAAGCTGGATCAGATGAATGACTTGGAATTTATCAAGTGGCGGGGAGGGTTTTCCAAACAGCAGGCTTACTATATACTCACAAGATAGAAGTACAAAAGAGCAAAACCTATTTAGGGACTTCCCAATGGCTTAGCAACACTAAAGTGTTCAGTAAAAGAGGAGAATGAAAAGTGGCAAAGATGGTGTCAGAGACAAAACACAGTGTACTGTCATCAGCATTTTCTAAACATAAAAGCAAGCCTAGGATAATTGTCCTAAACACTCCAGGAGTATCCAAGCCAGAGCCCAAATTAGGGTGAGGCAGGAGAGGTATTTGTCCTGGGTGCAAAATTTAAAGGAGTACCAAAAACTCAGCCATCAAGATAAATATTTTAATACAAAATTTTTAATAAAGATAAGATCAGTGTTACTGGATTTTCCTTTTGCCTCAGACTCCAATATGGCTCAGCAAGACACTTCTTTATTTAAAATTTCGGCATTTGTTCATAATGGATTTTTTTCACTGATTTTGATTTTTTTAAATATTCATTAAATTATTACTTATCTTGATGATGAATGCTTCTGGCACTCCCTTAAATATTTTGCATCTGAGATGAATGCTTTACTCACCGCACCCTCATCTCAATCTTAGTTCAAGCTAAACTTTATATGTTAGCATGTGTGAAAGGCACAGCATGTCACCCTGGCATAAAAGCACAAATTAGAAAGGACAAAAAGCACTTGGCAACTGATGGGATATGGACATAAAGGGAAAAGAGGAATCAAGAATTTTGTCATGGAAAACAATACGGAGGTTCCTCAAAAAGTAAAAATAGAACTGCCATATGATCCAGCAATCCTACTTTTGGGTATTTATCCAAAAGAATTGAAAACAGGATATCAAAGACATATCAGTATACCATGTTCATTGCAGCATTATTCACAATAGCCAAGAGGTAGAAGCAACCCCAATATCCACCAGTGGATGAATAGAGAAAGAAAATGTGGTACATGTATACAATGGAATATTATTCCTTAAAACAAAAATATTTTCCTTGAAAAGGAAGGAAATCCTGTCACATGCTACAACACAGATGAACCCTGAGGACATTATGGTCTGTGAAACACACTAGTCACAAAAAGACAAAATACTGTATGATTCCACTTATATGGGGGATCTAAAATATTCAAATTCATAGAAATAGAAAATAGAATGGAGTCAGTTACTGTCAAGGCCAGTAGTCTCCTATATCTCAGTAATTCTTGAGGTCATCACTGTATCATTTCAATAACTGGCATAGGAAAGAGTGACCATGAATCAAAGAAAAGGTTAAAATTTAATCTACATCACCATTTTCTGGCCAAAAGTTCATGTAAAAAACTCCTATTAAAACTTAGCACCCAGATCTTAGTTTCTCAATAGCCATTTTCCAGTATAGGGAGCCAGGGCACTTGGAGAAGTGGTTGATTCCAAGGTCTGGGCAGGAAAAATTCAAAATGAGCTTGGAACATTTTATGATCCAAAAAAATAAGGAAGTGTTTGAAAAGGGGTGGAGGCTTGTCAAAAGGATACAACAGCCAAATAGAAGGAGCTCCCAGAGGGCAAAGATGGAAGACTTTGAGCTACAGAGTAAATGACTCAAGAATTGATTATAAGCCTTGAAATAAAATGAGTCCTTGCCAATATTAATTAACTTATAAAAGGAGGAACTGGCACAAGTCTGTCTTACAAAAGAAGTCTAATTTTAAAAATGGAGAAGAAATGAAAGAAATAGAACATCACCATTCCAAGAAAGATCCACCAATGGACGCTAAAATCGGTGGGCACAAGCTTGAAGGAAAACACTGTAGAAGCACAATCTCAAAGATTCTCATCCAAGATGTTGGGTAACTTTATGGTCAATAAAATCTAGCAGACATCCTTTTTTTTTTATTTTGTTAAGGTATCATTGATATACAATCTTATGAAGGTTTCACATGAGCAGCACTGTGGTTACTACAATCACCCCTATTATCAAGTCCCCCCACACACCCCATTACAGTCACTGTCCATCAGCATAGTAAGATGCTATAGTCACTACTTGTCTTCTCTGCGTTGTACTGCCCTCCCTGTGACCCCCCTGCATTATGTGTGTTAATCATAACAGCAGACATCCTCTTCACCAAGCAATCAAAGTTAGCCTCAACAATTGTAAGATACCTGGACACCACGTGTGCCTGATACTATGCTCTAAGAAAGGTCCAACATCACTTCTGTGGTGTTCTTCCCAAAGTTGTAACCTCAATCTACCACATCAGACAGACTCAAAATGGGGGCCGTTCTACAATATCACTGACCAGTCCTCTTTGAAGGCGTTAGGTCTTGAAAGATAAGGAAAGATTACAGAACAATCACAGATTGGAGGAAAGTATGGAGACATGATAACTAAATGCAATGTGGGATTCTAGACTGGCTCCTGGGACAGAAAAAAGGACATTACGAAGGAAATGGGTGGAATTCAAATACTGCGTATAATTTAATTCATAGTATTATACCAATGCTAATTACCTGATTTTAATAATGGTACTATGGTTATATAAGATATGAACACTGGGGGAAGCAGGTTGACTGCTCTACGTGGATTCTCTACTGTTTTTGCAACTTTTCTGTATGCCTAAAATTATTTCAAAATACAAAGTTAAAAAAATTCCTAATGGACATAATTTTATAGGGAAAAACACCACATACATTTCATTTTTTTAATGAATTAACTCCAAATGCTCTTCTGGTATTTTGCTAAAATACACATTTTTCAGTATATGGTCAGAATCAGTGTTCACACACTGGTGTTCTCCCTTCCTCCCCCCTTGAATAAATTTTACTCATTCATCGAATCTGACTAAATAGTGGTATTTCATTGCTCGGTACTGATTGACCTCTTCATCTCTGCTCTTGAAAAATTTACAGAATAGTAGGGATAATAAACATGAAAAGAAGAAGAATCAGTAAGATATAATAAGCTTCATAACAGATAGATAAGCAAACGGCTTGAGATACAGAAAAGCTACTGTCTTTCCCCTTTTTAAAAGAATTCAGTCTAACATGTTGACAAAATCTGCATAATTATATGTAAAGAACATAATCGCCCACAATGTCATATACAGAAGTTAACAGAGCTGGTGACTAATGGGAAGAGAAGTGCTGGGTATCTGGGGCTCTTCCTCACTTTGAGGGAAGAGAACATTTCCACAAGTTGCCCTTGGGGCCAGCAGGCAAGATCAGGAAGGAAGTAGAAAGTCCTTCCTCTGCAGAGGGTGAAGGGCTCCCACCTCCCAGCTGTGCACTGGCAGGCTGCACCTTGGCTGTTGAGAGCCCACCAATTGCAATTTAAATCAGTTCTAAAGGGAGACTTATGGGATGGCCAGAGCTCAGCTTAATGAAAGAGGTTAGTCAGATTCTCATCAAAGGGCTTACCTTCCATTTGTCCATGTGGCAGTCCAGATGCAGGTATAGCTCCTGAGGCCCTGGACTGAAATATTTCAGTCTTTCTCCTAGGGTGGCTTGCATGGCTTTTCTTGATCTGATTTTTGCCAATAGACCATTGTACATTTTGTTGTTACTTGGATGTACCACGCAATGCTGAAATTGTTTGCTTTTCTGTCTCATCATTTGGTTTGGGCATGTTAACAATCTTATTTATTATTACTTCCCAGGAGCTGACAAAGAAACTGGTACACAAAAGGCACATTTTTTAAAAGTGTTTTAACTGAAAGGGCCAGTTTCCATGCAGGTTTTATTATCTTTTTCCTTTGTTTTTCTTCCATGAAGTAATGTGGCAATATACATATTGACAATTTAAAAATCAATTAGACACAATGGCCAAAAAGAGGAACAACCCATTTATACGATATAAATGTGGTATATATACATGATAGAATATTACTTAGTCTTAAAAAGGAATACAATTTTAATACATGCTACCATGTGGATGAACCTTGAAAACATTACAAAAAGTGAAACAAACAAGAACAAAATATTGTATGATTACACTTATATCAGGTACCTAGAATAGGCAAATTCACAGAGACAGAAAATAGAATCATGGTTACCAGGGCCTAGAGGGAAGAGAAGTAAGGAGTTAGTGTTTAATGGATGCAGACTTTCAGTTTGGGATGATGGAAAAGTTCTAGAGATGGATGATGGTGATGGCTGCACCACAGTGTGAATGTACTTAATGCCACTGAACCACTTAAAAATGGCTAAAACAGTAAGTTTTCTGTTATGTATATTTTACCACAATAAAAGCAACAACAAAACAAACAAAAACTGTCCACGTCATCAAAAACGAGGAAAACTACCACAGCCAAGAGGAGTCTAAGGAGACACGAGAAAGTAATGCAATGAGATATCTTGGTTGGGATCTTGGAACAGAAAATGGACATTAGGTAAAAACTAAAGAAGTCTGAATAAAGTGTGGACTGCAGTTAATAATATATCAATACTGGTTCACTGATTGTAACAAGAGTACCACACTAATGTGAGTATAATGTTAACTTATACCTCAATGAAGTTGGCTTCTTTAAAAAAGCCTTTATTTGCCTTGGGAGGAAGACCAGCACCCTCGCCGTGGCCCCCGACCTTGCACCACCTGCTGCTTTCTCCTGCCTCAGCCTTGCCGGGCTTCTTTAGGTCCCAGGGCTTGATGTGCCCTTCTCCTCACTGAGAACTGTGCCCACGCAGTTCTTTCTGACCAGAATGTCCGGCCTCTCCCAGCTGCCCATTTTGCCCAGGTAACTCCTTCTTGTCCTTCAGGTTGCAGCTTCAGTCTTAGATTCTTGAGCAGGCCCTTCCCAGCTCCGCAGGCTCCCAGTGCCCCTGCCTGCTCTTCTGTGCAGCAGTGAACACATCTGTGAGGATCAGCTCAACACCTGCCATCCCCGCTAGACAGTGTGCTTCATGAGGGTGGGGGCCGGGGCTGGCTTAGTCACTGCTATGCCTGACCACCTAGCCTAGTGCCTGGCATGGGAAGGGATTAACAAATATTTGTTGAATAAATAAATCCACCTTAGAGTTTTAAGCGGGGTTCAAGAGAGATGATCATACATATATATATATATATATGTTTTTTAACAGAGATTCTCAACTACAATGTGTGAACATGTATAGGGCATTTCTGATTCTCACAATGACTGAGGGGTGACACTTCCACTTAGTGGTCCAAGGCTGGGCCTGCCAGATGTCCCTTAATGCTCAGGACAGCTCCCTTGAGAAACGCTGTTTAGAAAGATCACTCTATCTGTGTTGGGAAACGTTTGTGAAGTGTGGAGGAACCAGAAGCAGAGGTTCAAATCAGAGTCACCTGCAGGAAGACTATTGCAATCATCCAAAATCAGAACTGGCTAGTTGGCTGGGTCTGAATTAAGTTAGAAGACTGGTTGAGAGTAATTAGGAAATAGAACCAACAAACTCAGTGATCAATGGGATGAGAGAGTCACCGTTAGAGGAAAGAAAAGGGATGTAAACGTGAAGGTAGGTAGACAGATAAAAGTGGTGTGACCTTGGGCAAGTGACTTAACTTCTCTGTGTCTAGTTTCTTTATCTATAAAATGGGAATGAAAAAAGCACCCACATCGCAGGCTGTTGTGAGGATGACATTGATTGAGTTAATTTATTTAAAGCACTGGAAACACTGCCTGACACAGATAAGCACTAGACAAGTATTTGGCATTACAGCTATAGATATATGGATAAATAGTTGACATGTAAGTGGTAAGAGGGGTGGACAGACAGATGGATGGATGAACAAATGGACACTGAATACATAAATAGATATTGGATGTGGAGGAGAAAGGAGAAAGCATGATCCCTGGTATGTTTCTCCAGGAACAGTCACAGATTTGGGCAAATCTATGTACACTCTTCCCATTCTTCTTCCTTTATGCCCAGTGATCAGGGCACCAAATGATCGTTCATTTGCAGAACAGAGCCACGATGACTGACCCACTCTGGACCAATGCAAGCATGCAATAGGCGACGCTGTGACAGAAATGTGAACAGGTGCCTGCAAATGGGCTATGACGTGCACAAAGCAGTGAAGGCAGGAAGAGCGCTCACCACCATGGCCCCAGGGTACTCACAGGGGCTCCCAAACAGATTCGCTCCTCTCAACTCCCACTTTTCCTGCTCTCTAGACATTTGTCACTCATTCATTTTCTCCATTCTATTGTGTATAATCACCATCACACAATACATTTAGGAGTCCGTGTATATTACATACACTGGCCTGGGAGTCAGAAGACCTATACTCAGCATGGACAATGAAGCTAGTTTTTGGTTTAGAGAAGTCATGTCATCTCTCTGGCTTCAGTTTTTGAATGTATAAAATAAATAGACTCTATTAGATAGTTGTTGAAGTTCCTTACAGCTAGAGTTCTCTCATTTTCTTGCCCCTCAGCTCAACACTCTCAGCCTACACCCTCACCTTATACATCCTGGTCATTTCATTGGTGTGGAATGTCCCCCTGTCCTTGTCCTTCTGCTAACCTCCTATGCACAGCTTCCAAGTGTCAGCACTACCTTCCACGTGAATCATTCCTTGGCATCCTCAAGTTGAGGTGCTCACTCCTCTATGCTCCTGGTGTATTCTGTATGTACCTGAATTATAGCATTATCCTCAGGGATTTGTTTCCATACCTATCTCCCCAAAAGCCTATAATGCCTTTAAAACAAGAATTACATTTCTATCAGCCAAGGGTCAGCTTCAGAGAACATAATCCACTCTAACCAATTTAAGCAGGGAAGGATTTATTACAGATATTAAATGGCTTATTGAATTATTGGGAGGAGTCTTTAAAAGAAAAACTCAAGATTAAACTTTCAGGAACCATTCACAAAGCTACCTTGCATAACTAGGCCAGCATGAGAGCTGCTACCTCTTTTATATCAGGAAATTTCCAGTTTCACGACAGTACCGCCATTAGAACAACCAAGAATGAAATTCTCTCCACATATATTTCATAGTCAAAAATCTCAAAAAAAAGCAAGAGTCTGTTAGGCCATCATTGCCTCTGCTTGGACAATGTTTCTTGCACCAAACCACCCCCTAAATTTCTGATCAGTTTTGAGGTTTGCTGCACAGGGATCAGGTGCTAAGTGTGGTCGGAAGAGCTGCAGCCAAAGAAGTTAAATCCATTGGGCCAAACATGGCGTGAAAGGGGCTGCTGGGGATGAGTATGTAGCCATACATTTCTTCTTTCCTTTTGCTGAGGAGAGCAAGTTTCCCCCTACCAACAGGGTTTTTAGTGGTGATGATGGCAAGCCTATTGCCTGGCTGCATATGAATTCAGTGTACATCTGTTCCTAACCCTAACAATCTCTTCAGCTCATGCCTCTCATAATACAAACTGTAACAAACTAACAAAATCAGGAAGAATCATAGAATGGAAGATTCAGGGGTTATCAAACACCGTTGTGTAGCAAAAGGAAAAAAGTAGGACAGTGTAATTCGTTTTGTTTTACCTAAGTGTATTCAACTTAAAGACTTAGCCTTATTCCAAGATTTTCTTTGTCCTCCTATTTCTTTAGTAATATATGGTATTTATTCATAGCTGTTTTTTGTCTAGAATTTTCTGGCAAAATAACAATTTGAATCTCCTGTTAGTCCTCCTTTGAGTTTTTGATTTTTAATCTATTCTGACCACATCCCCAAAGGACTATACCGGAGCTTCAGTATAACCTCTTGTTTCTTTGTCCATGTAATCCTTTACTCCCCTTCATTACCAGGGTCTCAAGACACTGAACATGTGTCTGGACATGTGATAAGACTTCCAGATAAAGGATATACTTTCTACAGTTTGTCACTGCCTCCATCCCATGTCATATCCCAGAGAATTATTTTGACACTCTACTCATAAGTGAGGCCCAGCTCATTTGAGAGAAAATAAGCTGTACTGTGGTTTGTGTCTAGGCATGCTTCCTCTTCTTCAATGAGAGTTATTTCCCACTTTCTCTTATCATTTACAAATATGCAGTTTGTTTTTACTTATCCCAACTCTAGCTTTTATTCCACCTATAGTTCTGTTTCCAGAACTTCTTTTCCTGGAATGCTTTTGATTATCTCATTTCTCATAAATCCAAATTTATTCTTTATAATTAGATATAAACATCTATGACTTTGTCTTCCCATTTGCAAGCATTCACTTATTGAGATACATATGATTTCACTTTAGGTTGCTTTCCTGGGCCTGTGAGCCCAGATCCACCTCTTGTTCTCCTTGTGTTTTGCTTTGTATCACAGCGGTGAGCAAACCTGAGCAGGCCAAACTTCTCAGGCTTCTGTGCCAGCCTGTTCACGGCTGGATTTGCCCAACGGGAGGCACGAATGGGAGCCAGGAGCCAGCAGGAGAGGAGCTCAGGCTCCAGGGTCTCCTCAGTGGCCCCACTGTTGCCTGATGGGTCCAGCAAGGTCCCGGCTTCTGTCAGGTGACCTTAGACCCTGAGTTGATCATGTCACCTCTCACCTACACGTCCTCAGCCAAGGGAGCTGGAGTGGTTTCTTGATGGTGCTCAGCTCCAGGGCGCCCCTGCTGTATATGCTCAGAGGGGTTTCTCTTTTCCAGGTTAGACCCAACTGATACAAGGACAAATTGTGAGAAGTAGTACTGCTGTGTCAAATACTGGGATTTCTAAAGTGAAGTTTAATGGCACTTCTTCCTGCTGCCCTTCCCTCCCATAAGCCCTCTCCTCTGCCTGTAGTTCTCTGCTCAGTGAGGGCCCTTCTCCTTCTGCCACCCCATCTGTTCCCTGTCTTAGCCTCTGAGCACTGGACTATCCCTCTAGTCATTACACTTTAAAAACATGATAAAACAAAGAGGTAAGGGGGAAAGCCACCACTTCCTGGTGGTAACTGATATCTACACTTTCAGAACACGCCCAGGCAAGTGGAAAGAATAAGCAATTATCTGGGTAGTTCAAGTAAACATTGACTCCCCTTTATCTGGCATGAGTAAGTGTTGGAAGGGAAGGAAAACTGGAATTAATTATTTACCACTGGGTAACTTTGACTCCACACTGCAGGAGAAGCAGCCTTCAGGCACTGTCTCACGGGCTGCAGAGATGGCTTGCTGTAAATCCCATTTCCTGCATCTTTTCATTGCACCAGACTCGGCTCTCACTAGAAATGAGGTTGTCATCCAAATGTGGGTAAAGGTCTAACTTTGTGCTGTGATTTACCAAATAAAAGCTATCACCATCTTTTACAGGCTGCTGATTTATCTTTAGCTTTCTCTGAATTTGTGGCCCTTTAATGCTCTACTTATTTAGCGATATAACAAGCTTATGAAAAATAGTTTTCTGTAGCAAGCCATTCTTTGATTGTAAGTATAGGGAGGCCACTGCAGTGAGGAGAGCTCTGATCTTGGAGTCAAGAGATATGAGTTTGAATTCTGACCTTGCCGCTAAATGGCTGAATAATCAAAATCAGCCATTGAATCATGCTGAGTTTCTTATCTATTAAAATTAAGTGCTGTGAAGTGAGGAAGTTAAGATGAAAGAGCAATACAGAGGTGCAAGCTGATATTATTATTCATTTTTTCAAGTTTATTTTTCCAACATTAGTTGTGGACCTGTGCTGACTCTTAGGCTACTTGCTTCCTTTCATTAGTCCACTGTAAAGAGCAGTAGATAAAACAACACAAGTTTTAGGGTAACTAGTGAGGAGCCACCATCAACACTGGTACATGTGTTAAGGGTGTGGGGCCATAACCAAAGTGACCCCCTTTTTGGTAGTGTGGCTCCAAAATTATACACTGCAAGAGCCCGGAGAGGTATGGATGAGACATGTCCCGTTTCCTCTGCCTTCTCCCTCAACTTGTCCTTCTGGGCAGGATTTGGACATTCCAAGTCGGTCCCCTGCGGCTCTCCTCCCCTAACAGCAGTGGGGACGAGGTACCCTCAGCAAGCCAGAACCTGTCTCAGGCCGACTGGGGACAGTGAGTGTGATCAAAGCGAACAATCTTATGAAACAGACCCAGAAAATAACATTAGCCTGAGAACAAAATAGATGTCATTTGGGATTTAATGTGTGGCATCACAGGAACAGAAGCATTTTAACTGTCACCGGAGCTTTGTTTTCCCAGGCCAGAAAAACAAATTAGGAGAGCTTTCTGGTCTGTTCTTATAAATGCTGGGCCAGAGCATGCTGCCTCAACTTCTCACATCCCTTTGTCCACAGGAACAGCCAGCACATATCCCTTTCCCTGCATGACAATGGGCCAAGTGTCAGAGAGGTCCTTCAGACATTATTTTCATCCCGAATCCAGTAGGGTTTTTCTTCATGTTCCTAGAATTGTATCATGTGCTGAGACATGAAAATAGCACAGAAGGCAGAAACAGATCAGGGTTTAATGAAACGATTAATTAAACAAATATTTGTTGTGTGCCTCCTATAGGTCAAGTACAGTTCTAATGAGCGCACTGAAAATACAGCAACGAACCAGAGAGTTGAGGCCAGTCCTCCGAGGAGCTTATATTCTGGGATGGGAGGTAAGGGAGATAGAGAAACAAGTAACAAATTCAGGTAGTGATAAGGGCTATTTAAAAAATAATAATAAAGCAGAGAAAGAGGTTAGAGAGTGACTATATTTCAGATGAGGTTGTCAGAGTAGGTAACTCTGAATGACACTTGAATTGAGACCTGAGTGAAATGGGAGAGTGGCCTTTAAGCCTGCTCTAGGCAGAGGGAGCCGACCCCACCAGGATGATCAAGAGTGTGGTGGGTTTGTGGAAGAGCGATGTGGCAGTGTGACCGAGCAGAGCGTGTGAGGGGAGAGCATGGAGAAGTGGGTTTGAACCCCAACTCCTACCATAAGCAGCCACAGAACATTTCTCGACTTATTTAATGTCTAAGAACCACAGTGTCCATGTAATTCTTAGGGTCTTTGGTCACAAATAACAGTACCCAACTTTGAGCATGGCTGAACTAAAAAGAGAATTTGTAATAAGTATCTAAGAATGTCTCCCAGAAAGCAAGGGCAGAAAAGAATCTGGGCCTCAGGAAAGAACTGGAACCAGGACCTGGGAAACTCCACCACCACCCACAAAACAAGACTTTTACTCTGTCGCTCACCTGTATTTCTCTCTTCATGCCAGATTTCTTCTCTCTACGGTCCAGCTTTATCTGCCCCCTCCCCACACGGACTTACCTTGAGTTTACTCCCTTAGCCCAAATGCCAGCTACCCCCACATCCAGACCCTGTTCGTGTCCCGTACCAGGGATGACATGGAGCTCGGCAGTGCTCTGGAAACAGCCTACTCTCCGCAAAACACAAGCCACGCATCCGATATTACTAATGAGATCAAAGGAAGGGCATAGCAGGGGGTTACCCTGCACACAGCCCAGCATATTTTTCTAATTCCTCCTCTGCTCCCAAAGCTTCCCAGTAGCACGCTAAGGAAGGCTCCCTCTTTCTTATCCTTACCCGGAGCACTTCATCCAGCTTGTTCCCTAGCCTTCCCTTCCCACCCCACCTCACCCCTACCAGGCTTCTCCACCTCTCAGCCCTTTTTGTAAGCAGGGACGTTAACTTTCTCCCAGCTTCTATAGCTGAATCTCGGCACCACCCATCCCACTATGGCAGTCGGTGAAGATTCCCCAGGCACCAGGACTCGCTCTCTAACAAAGTTAATTTTCTCACAAGTTCCAGTTCCAAACACCGTAGTCTCTAAACGCGAATTTCAAATTACTGTGAGAAAATATCTGATTGACCCGCCTCATGTCATATGATCAGACTTCTGGTCCAATCAGCGTAAGCCAGAGAGGACGTTACCTTTGTAACTTTGTAACTGTGGGGGAATTTGTCAGAACAATTCCTAGAGAACTCAGTGCTACTTGGCAGGAGAACAGATACATATTCAAAGGTACCTGTTATATTCCTCTAATATAAAATGGTGACACTACCTTCCTCTCAGAGTTGTGTGCTAGCTAGACACAATATGTGAATGAGGCATTCCACGGTACTTAACGCTCAGTAAAGGTCACCTTCCTCCTCCTCTCAAAAAACAAACCAACGAAGAAACCGCAAAACACCTCTCCCTTGATTTTCCCAAATAATCCCAACTTCGATATGTTGCTCAATTCTAGACTGTGTATATAAAATGTTCGTCTGAAATCACATTCACTGTTGGTATATTTAAGTACAAAAAAATTATTAAACAAAACTATTTAGATCCTGTTCCATTTCTCATGCCTTCTCCCTTCCTGCTAGGTCTATTTTGATTGTCTGGTGGGATTGTCCCTTCCAACTCTGCTCCTAAACCACAGATTGGTGGCAATCCTTTGGGAAGAACAGAGAAACAAGGACAGGAACTAATTTGGGAAAGGGGGAGGCTAGAGTGAGCAATAGGGGGAGAGGCGTTTGGGTAGATTTTTGACAAGGGTAGTCCTTTTGCAGAGGACTAGGGAAAGAGCATTTGGAGAACTGTCACCATAAGCATGTATTACATCCTCTCTATTGATATTTGAGAGGTGCCAGTGGATTGGAATTACTCCTAATTACTCTTGACTGCTGGAATAAATCTGCAACTCCCTGTTGAGGCAGAGCCAAGTGGGTCTGTCTATATACAGATTAAAAAAAAACCCTTTTCTCTGTGAAATGACCATATTTGGGAGATGCAAGGCTTAAATGATTAAATTAAGGAGGCATGGAATGATTGGAATATATAAAACAGTGTGCAGTGGAACTGAGTACAATCAAAGATTTAAGCTGTATCTAAAATGATAGAGGTAAACATGATTCATAAAATCTCCAGTCAACTGCTGTTTGCTGGGCATGAAATTTATTTACAAAAATTAAAGAGTCCTTTAACACTTAGACAAATAATCCAATCTGTGTGAAAAGCAAGTTTCCTCAAGGGAGTTTCTAAATAATAATTACACTTTTCCACTGTGCTAACAGGAGTCTTTATTGATGTAGTACTTAGTATAAGAATGCCTTTCAGAGCACCAATGCACCCTTTCACAAGTCATCTTTGATGAAAAATTAAACAGAGTAAAAGACTTCCAGCTTCATAGCTAATGAGCAGACAGGAACACACTCAGGAAACTTGAAACAAAAAGAAATTTTGCATCTAAATCTAAAGTCCTTTAGAAAATAATATGTGCTTTTCAAATTTTTGATTATAAATCTAATGTGAACTATGGAATACTATGTAGAAAGAATGAGGTAGAGCTACACATATTGACATGCAGACATATTTATTACTTGGCATTTGTGACTTTTAAAAAGCATTTTACAGAGCAATATGTTAAAGAGATCCAGGGTGACAAACATAAAAAACCTACGGAGGCCAAGCAGGTATCAAAAATGTGAAGGGCCAGGTATATGGCAACAGGCACCAAGCTGTTTGTGTTATAGAAAAGTACTATTTGTATAGCTATACAACCTTTTGCATAACAAAACACTATACTGGGAGTATCCAGCTCTCCTAAGGTTGTTGGTAAGCAAGAATTAACAAACAAAACAAAGCCTGTACATGCATATTTTCTTACATGTGTATGAATGTTTGTAAATGCAAAATAAAATAACCAGAAAGATACATATATAAACTTTTGTTGGTGCTTATCTTTGAGAAATCAAAGTTGAGGATAGGTGGTAGAATATGTTAAAGGGAAATTTTTGTTTCACTCTTTATTTCTTTACTGTTTGACTTTTACAATGGGGATGTAGTCACATATTAACGAGTAATTATGTTTTATAAAAATAAAAAAGTAATTCATAAAAAGGTGGAAATTTTGGAAAAGAATGAAAAGAATAGATAAGAATCTCCCAAAATCTCATGAACTCAGATATAGCTACTGATTATTGCTTTAGTCTGCTTGGGGTGCTATAACAAAATACCATAGGTGGAGTGACTTAAACAACAAAGATTTATTTCTCATAATTCTAGAGGCAGGAAGTCCAAGATCGGGGTATCAGTATGGTCTGGTCTAGTGAGATGTCTCTTCTCAGCTTGTCAATGGCCACCTTCTTACAGTATCTTCACGTGGTGGAGAGAGACAGAGAGCTTTCATATCTCTTCCTCTTCTTATGAGGACACTAATCCCACCCTCATAATCTCAGCTAAATGTAATTGCTTCCCAAAGCCTTGCTGCCAAAAGACCATGAGGATTGAGCTTTTGACGTATAGATTTTGGAGTGTGGGGTGGGAACAGGACACAAACGTTCAGCCCATAACAATCCTATTTTGGTATATTTCCTTTTAGTCTTTTTTGTTGTTGTTTTTCTAAATGTATTTAAAATAGTTGGGATTCTATTGTACATACATAGCTTCATTACAGTTTCTAATCCTGTCATAAATTTTTTCTTTGTCATTTCTTTTGAGAAGATTGTTACCTTATGATTGATTCATGTGGGTAGAATTAATGGGTCAAAGAGCATAGGGTTTTAAATATTTTTATGCATTTTGTTAATTTGCTTTCCAGAAAGATTGAAAAAGCTTAAGAGTTCCAGGAACAGTATATAAAAGTACCTGTTTTGCTATATCCTTGTCACCATTGAGAATTACTAATTTAGAAACCTTACAAAAATACCATCAGATTACTATTTCTAAACTTTTTATTGATGCCTAAAGATACACACAGAAAAGTGTGTGATTGTCACAAAACAAACATACTCGAGTAATCAGCAGCCATAGCAAGAAAGATAGACTCACCATCCTCAGAAACCCTGCCTCACCCGCTTCCAGTCATTACTACCACAAGAATAATCACCATCCTGACAACTAAGCAATAGATTGGTCCTCTTTGGTTTTCTCATTTTGGTGTAGTATCCCATTTTATAAATACAGTGTATCACAGTGTACTTATCCATTCTGCTGTCAAGGGACTTTTGGATATGTTTCAGCTTTGGATTGTGAACATTTCTGTACATTTCTTTTCATGACAGTATTTATGCATTTTTGATCAAAAGGATCTAGAAATAAAATTGCTGGGTGTAGGGTATGCCTATATTCAGGTTTAATATATAGTGCCAGGCAGTAATTTCCAACATGATCTTTACCAATTTAGACTCCCACCAGGAGTGTATAAAAATTCTAGTTTCTCTAAATTTTGGTTAACACTTGATATTGTTCGTCTTTTAAAAAAAAATCTATCTGCTTCTTTGGGCTGTGTGGTGATATATCATTGTGGCATTAATTTGCATTTCTTGGTTACTAATGATGTTAAGCAACTTTTCATATGTTTACTGGCCATTTGAACATACCCTCGTTTGTAAATAGTCTGTTTTTAGTGGGTTTTTGGGTTTTAGTGCCCATTTTTAAATTAAGTTGTCTCTTATTGAATTGTATAAGCAATTTCTATTTTCTAGCACTGAATTCTTTGTCAGGTATCAATATATTCTTTTACTTTTAGGTTGCCTTTGCACTTTGATGAACAAAAGATACATTTAAGGGTATTTTGATGAACAAAATATACACATTTTTTAATTGAAATATATTTGACATAACACTGCATAAATTCAAGGTGTGCATGTTGATATGATACATTTCTGTATTGCAATATGGTTCCTATTATATGATAATTAGCACCTCTATCATGTCACATAATTACCATTTCTTTTTAGTGGCTGGAATAATTAAGATCTAGTTTCTTAGCAAGTTTGATGATTATAATATTATTGTTTATCTTCACTACACTTCGCATTAGGAGAAGAGATACCTTTTAATGGACTCCATTAGACTCCATTTTTTTTCCCTTTATGGTTACGCTCAGGCACAATCCTTTTAAAGAAAAGCTGTATTCTTCAAAGTCCTGAACATATTTTTCTGTTGTTAAATTTGCATTCTTTGATGCTCAGTGAGATTGAATTTTCCTCTTTTCTAAAGAAAATTTCTTTTTGACTTTTGTAATTAAATTGTCAGCCTCTATCTTTTGCTTATCTTGTAAACATATTAGTAATTTTTTAGTTTCCATAAAATATTCATATATTAAAAATTTTTGCATTTTTGGTTCTAGATTTTTTCACAGTTTGTAAGCCTTGTATTTATTTTTAATAGATTGTAAGATATAAAATTATTTTTTCTTTTGAGATTTATTTCCCATTTACTTCAGGTTTAAAAAGTCTTTTCTTCTCTGTTAGGAAAAATTACTTTCCTTCTGATTTTTGTAGTGTTTTGTTTTTATTTCTTTTTTCTCTTACATTTAGCTCTTTGATTCATGTAGGATTTATTTGGATTATATTGTGAGGTGAGAATGTAAATTGATTGATTTCCCCTAATACCTAAAATCAATTTCCTTTTATTAATGAAATACTTTTCCCTTCTTAATTGATTTATAATGCCTCCTTTATAATAAGTTGAGTTACTCTATATACTTCAACTTCCTTTTTAGCTATCTATTCTTATCCATTAATTTGTGTATCAGTTTTAGTGCTATTGTTTAAATTTTAAATGTTTTTATTGTGGGTTTTTTTTGGCTAGGAATGCTTTCCCATCATTTTTCATCCCCAAACATTGTTTTAGCTCTTCTAGTCTAGTCTGTTTACTGTTCTGAAAAAACTTTAGAAGTTTTTTTTTTTTTTTTGAGTTCCAAAAAAGTATCTTGAGATTCTAGATTAGAATACTTTAAAACCTGTAAGTTAGCTTGTGGAGAATTGTTTCTTTTTTCCTTCAATGTTTAGGCTTCCATACCAGAATGTATTTTTATGCTTCTTCATTATTTATTCAAAGCTTTCTCTCTCTCTCTTTCTCTGTATATGTGAGTGTGAATATATATATATATATATATATATATATATATATCAACACATACATACATGTGTGCATATATATGTATAGACTATAGATAAATATAATAGGTTGCACAGTATATATAACAGACTGCATAATAATGAAAATTTGGATATTATTTGATTGGTGATTGGCAATGGCAACTTCACATTTGGGACTCTCAGACCTTGACCTATGTGCCTCCTTCTTCAGCTGGTTCTGATTTGTATCTTTCTAATAAATTATAATAGTTAAGCATGGTACTTTCCTGAGTTCTGTGAGTTATCAAATTCAAGGGGGTAGGAGGAATCCCCAAATATGTAACAAGTTGGTCAGAGTGAGAGTGGCCCTGAGGACCTCAGAGCTTGTGGCTGGTGTCTGAAGTAAGTTAGCTTTGTGAAGGACTGTGCTCTTAACCAGTGAAGTTGGGTGTAAGTCTGGGTAGTTGGCATCAGACGTCATTGCACTCATGAGAATTACATATGGTTACATTGCATGACCTTCAGTGTCATCTGTAAATAATCACTGCTCCAATATTAAAACCATAGATACAAATAATATTTTGTATATGGGTTGGGGTGAGCCAAGTAGGAATATTTACCCATGATTGTTTACATCATGGCTAGTCCTACATTTCTTGCTTTGAAAAAATTATTTGGAAATGTGTGTGGTTTATGAGAGTTCTGGCCCCTGGCTTCATGAGCTGATGTAGGCAAGTGACTATCAGCCCTTCATTCCAATAAAGAGCTCAGCTCAATTCTTCTCTGTGCCTCACATTACCATTTGCCATTATTTCCTCTAATGAGCCAGATACAAAGCTAGGATTCCTACGCCCGTGCAGATTTTTGAGCAAGCCTTGTAAGAGAGGTGGCAAGTACAGGTAGGGCAGGTAGTCAACTACTGTGCCCAATTGTGAGGCCTCAGGAAGGCTCTTAGCCCGGGGATCTCCCTCCTCTCAGAGGCTGCAATTCTCTACAGCCACTATCTGAAATTACTTTTGGGGTAAACACTCCTGTTTCTCTTCAGATATTATTTAATATGTAAATTGTTTTGGAGGTGTAAAGTCATTAACACCTTTACTTGGAAATAGTTTCTCAAATTGAAGAAACTAAGACAATTTGAAAGCTCAAGCCCTGGGTGATAGGGAAGCCCTGAAGAGTAGGGGATGGGGAGAGACATGTAGAAGATAAACTGCCTATTTTTTCACTTTGCCAGGCACAGGCCTTACCCACAGAAGCAGGTCTACAGATAAATTCAGAAGTATTTGTGTCTCTGTTTTTTAGATTAAGGGTTCTCCAATGTTTTGGTCTCAGGACTTCTTTACACTAAAAATTATTGAGGAACCCCAAGAACTGTTGTTTATGTAAGTTAACTTGTATGATATTTACTGCATTAGATAATACAGCTAAGTTTTAAAATATTTACTAACTTAGATAAAAATAACAAAAACAAACTCAGTTAATGTTAACATAAACAACACTTCCATGTTGATAACTGTGTTTTCCAAACAAGAAAAGTTAGTAAGAAGGGTGACACTGTTTTACATTTTTGGAAATTTTCTTAATGTCTTACTTAATAGAAGGCAACTGTATTCTCAGATCTGCTTCCGCATTCAATTTCTTAATTGTGCTGTTTTGTTTGAAGTATATTCAAACCATCTGACTTTGTACAAATATGCAGTTGGAAAAAGGAGAAGTATTTTAATAGTCTTTCAGAAACTTGGATAGTCTTCTATACTATATACTGCCAAATATCCATTATTTATCTGCCAGCAGTTCTTTTAACTAGAAGTAGTGTTTTCAGTAAAAATAATGAAAAGAAGTGGCTCACAACTCAAGCAATACACAAATGCTTTGACATGCAATAGAATAGGATATGCTTTCCCATTTTGTCATACAAAACATTAAACTATGTGTACTCAAATTTAATAAATGCATTAATCATTTATTGATGATTTTATTAATAATTCATTAGTATTTTATTAATTAATTTTTAAAAGATAACTTTTCCTGTTCCATCAAGGACATTCTTAAATAAAACTTTTTTTTTTAAACTCTTGATAATTGTGGCAAAGAATCCAATGACTTGAGTACAGTTTGGTGCTTGCCCTGATGGGCGCTAAGGTGTCAGGAATGCCACCCATCATTCTTTTTGCCTGGTTAGTGCAAAGGTCAACACTGTGAAAAAGGCAAATACCAGCACCACTTCCCCCGCTGAGATCTTCTTCTGGATACAGTTCCACTGTCAGTCATGATGCCTGCCCCACCCAGCACAGGGCCACCTGCCGGGTCCTCGCCTGGAGCCTACGACCCCAACCTCCCCAGCCACAGATGACTCAGTTCCAATTCACAGGCTGCCCGGGGCCTTATTATGTGCTCTGACATAAAAAACAAACTGAGCCAATCCATTTTTACCTTTCTTGGGAATTAAAACTGGAAAATGCCAAGAAAATAAGGCACTGAGTGCAGCTGTCAGGTCTGCTGCCGAAAGGTGGTGATGTCAAGGGGGCTGAGAGCTGCATGGCCGCGAGCAGACCGTACTGTGAGCAGACAGAATGGGAGTGGAGGGCGTGGTGAAGCAACACAGATCCGGAGAGAAAGCAGGGCAGGGGTGGGCTGTAGGAAGAGGGAGGGCGGGGACAGAGAAGGAGCCGGGGGCTTCGGGAAGGAGGAGGGCGAGAACAGGAAGAGGAAGGGACAGAGGGAGGGAAGGAGGAATGGTGGCAGGGTGGGCAGGGGCCAAAGAACCAGAGAAGGAGAGAGAGGGAGCCACCAAGGAGAGAGAGAACACTGTCAGGTATGAGCCGGTTGGGTTCCTGATACTTCCCAGCCTACCAGCAACCTTATAAAAATCCTTTTTCTTGTGGTGAGTAAATCTCTGTTCTTTACAACCACGAAGCCAGACTTTGTCAGGGCCTGTCCCTCTTTGAGGAAGGCTTTTTGTTACCACCTTGCAACCAGAGACCAACCGCACCTGAGATTCATTTCCTGTGTTTTTCTGCAGCGTTTCCTGGGTGAATTAGAAATCAGAGGCATCCATGTTCAAGTCTTGTAGCCACTCTGTGGGTGCCAGGGCAGCAGCCAGCTCCTTCGTCACCACCACTGTGCCACTGGGCCCGTGTTTGTCACTGGCCCGTTTATCCCAATTCCTGGCCCTTCTTCCCAAGCAG
>JAQQAC010008880.1:37649309-37717058 GCA_029783875.1 Phataginus tricuspis | reverse complement strand
TGTTTTTTCGTGGGTAAATATACTGTTGGGAGGAAAATTCTGTCGTTCCGTTCACGCCGCCATCTTCCCGGAACCTCCAGACCAGCCACACTTTTAAGCACTCAGTAGCTCCATGTGTCCAGTGTGACCTATTGGACAGCACAGATCTAGACCTAAGAGTTCAAATGATTTTAAGAAAATGAAGAAGTAAGTGGGGAGTGAAAGCATGCTGCGACTCTCGTCTTGTTCTCTGGTTTGTGTGGGCAGCAAGACAGATCCTGACAATATGTTACTTAGCTGTGAAATAAAGAATAGCTAACTACTATACAAGGGCCCACTGGAAAGATTTCTAAGTATTGAAGGTTTCATTAACTCTGGGAATCTCAAAATGGCCACTCATGAAAAACTAAGAAAATTTTGTTCATTAAGTTAAAGACTAAACAATTAAATTAAAGACTAAAGACTAAACAATTAAGTTAAAGACTAAAGGCACCCACATTACTGCTAAAGGTTGAGCAAAATGTTTACCTTTCCCCTTAATATCCTTTAGTGCCAGGTGCCCACCAGGATGTGTATTTTCCCTGCCCCCCCCACTCTTTTCTTTGAATAACATATCTTTTATAAATGAAATGTACCCCTTTGAAGTTCTATCTCCCTTGCCTGTCTCCTCAATGACTTGGCTCTTTGGAACATATCTCCTACCCCACCAAAGAGATAACTTCCTGTGCCTAGGTTCAAATTTTTGGATCAAATAAAATTCTGTTTTGATTTTCAAGGTGATTTTGATGAATTTTTTATCAACATAGCCAACACAATACAATGTATAAGTTCTAAAACACTGGAGAAAAAAGTGGAATCAACCAAAGAAAAGGGAACAAAAGTGAAAAGAAAATTAAAGAAAACAAACAGGAAATCATGGCTGATAGTTTTTAAAAATTACAATCCTTCCAAAATTTGGAATACTATGTTATATTTGAAAAGAATAAGGTAGGCAGTCTCTGTCGGCCCCCAACGATCCTTGCTCACTAGCATCCATGCCCTTGTGCAGTCCCTTCCCCTTGTTTGTGGCTGGACTTACTGACTCTCCTAATGAACAGAATATGACAGAATATGCTGGGATGTCACCTCTAAGATTAGGTTGTATGAAGGATCTGGTTTCCATTCTGGGCACACTCTCTTTCACCCTCAGATTGTTCACCGCAGGGAAAGCCAGCTGCCATGTCCTGAGGCAGTCTTGGAGAGGGGCCCTTGTGGCAAAGAACTGAGGACTACCAACAACCACATGTGTGACTCTGGGACTTGAGAAAGGTTTGTGATTTAGCATGACAGAGGTCCCAGAGTGACATGAAAAAGACAGTATGTGGTATGGGTTACGGTACTCATTTTCAAGATATGAATGCAATGGTTAGAAATGCTTATTAATATTTTGTGGATGGACTATGTTTCTTTGAATTTGACTATTCAGAGACTGGACTATGTGGAAAATAGAATTTATTAGTGTTATTATTCATAGGTAAATATTGGTACATAAAAACCTTGTAAGGAGGAAGTGAAGGTCTTCCATTTTTTATTCTTTGTTTTTCTGTATTTGATATTTCAATAGCAAGCCTATATTGATAAAAATCTGAAGGAGGAGCTATTTCAGTAAATGTTGCCAGTGTAAGACAAATGTGACACAGGCTTAACTATGGCGATGACACAGGTGGGAGATGGGTGCTGGTGGCCCTAGTGGTGACGTGAGATACAACAATAGAGAAGAAAATGGTGGCACTATGGGTAACTGAGAGGCTTTTGCTATGAGGTTTTTGCTCAGCACCCCAGAATTCATTAGGAGGAACTTGAAGGGGTGTCAAAGACCCAGCAATTGTGGACTGTGGGAGAGTCAAAGAAAGCCTGTCTCCTGACTGATTTGTGACCCAGTTTTAGCCCTGGGATTGTGAAACCTGGGGAAATAAGGATGTCACTTGCATAAAATCACTGAAAACCCTCATAATTCCTGCGGTAATGCAGAAATGCAAAAGTCTATCAGTAAGTCAGACCAGCTCCAGGGCGCAGAGAAATGGGAACACTCAAATACTGCCGGTGAGAGTATACACGAGCACAAACAAAACAGCTTTGTAGAGGGCATTTTGGCTTTTAAATTATTAGAAGGAAAATAATTCTCCAACTCTTCTCCTAACCACACATTCCCCAAACATTGCAGTCACCCTCTGCCTATGAAAGGCATGCAAACCCCCAGGGGCATTTAGTTTGCTCTAGCTTAATAGCTCCTTGCTGAGTATCTTCCTTGTGTCTAGCACTGTGCTAGAAGCCATGGGATTCAAACATCCTACAAGGTATGTTCTACCCATCAGTTCTTAAACGGTGGTCAAGGAGAGAGATTACACCCAGCAAACAGTGAGTGACAGTGTTGGGTATAGGGAGACTATCTACTGACTCAAAGAACAGAACTGTATGGTACAGGGAAACATAATAGACACCACTAATAACAACCAGACCATATCATGTAACATCAACCCAAGGAAATTTTGGGGGGAGCATTTAAAACATTTCCATTAAAAAGGTTACTGAAGGGCAAAGTGTTAAAGAACTTGCTCAAAATCAAACAGTGGCCTCCCCTCCTTCCTTCCTTCCTTCTTACCTCTATCCATTTGTTTAACAAATGTTTCTCGAGCACCTAGTATGTGCCAAGCGCTGTACTAAGTCTTGGGGATATACCAAAACCCTGGCACTTATGTATGTGTGTAGGGGAAAATAGATTTAATAGTCATGCAAATAAATATAAAATTATAATTTTGGTAAAATAACAAAGGAAGAGAATATGGTACTATGAGACTATATAACTTGACCATGGGATTCGAGTCTAGTTTGACTCCAAATTCCCTGCTCCTCTTACTAAACACTCTCTGTCTCCTCCAAAGTAGCCAAAATCCCCTAAAGATAATATTGCTAATCCTGCTTCTGGAATTTCCTTTTCTTCTTTGAAGCTGTCATGGAAGTTCACTGTACTGGCATGACAGTTGTCATTGCTGGGCTGTAGAAGCACCATGTCAGGCTTTAGATTCAGAGATCCCCAGTTTCAAATGCTTACTTTGTCACTCTCTCTGTGGCATTAGGCAAGCCATTAGACCTGAGTCTCAGTTTCCTCAATTGTAAATGGGAATACTAGTTACATGTCTAGCATGTGGGACATATTACACATGCAATAACTGGCTGTTATTACTTAAAACTGAGAATCTTATTTCCTGCAAATCTGGACTCCTAAACGCAGGGAAATTAGGTAGTTTGTACAGAGTTAGAGCCATATCTGATATCTAAATAAGAATTTTGTGCCTTATATTCATGAAATCTTTCTCAAGAAAAGAAATAAGTATTGTAGGTTTGAAGACAGAAAAGCAATGGAAATATATATCCACAAAAGAAAAATATTTTTCGTGTTTGTGTTTTGGGAATCATTGTTTTCTGTTAAAGAAACCTATTTGAAATTCACAGTCACGAGGACGGTAGTACAGCACAGAGAATACAGTTAATGATTCTGTAATATCCTACTATGTTGATGGACAGTGACCACCCTGAAGGGGGTGAGAACTTGATAATATAGGTAAATTTTGAACCACGGTGTTGTGTATTTAAAACCAACATAAGATTGTATATCAAATGATACTTTAATTAAAATAAAAAGAAACCCATTTGAGTAAGAAGCTTCTAGCTAAAGCACTTTAGCTATATGTGTTGGCAGCAGTAAAGGGTGTGGCATTGGGCTCTTAAACACCCTACGATTCTGGAAAGCTAGTCAGGGTTTTTGTTCCTGGAAAAGTGACGTTAGATTGTTTGTCCATTTGCATCCAGTAAGAGAATTATCCACTAATTGCAATGCATCACAACCCTCTGGAGATATTTGGGCATCAGCTCTATTACATTCTTGGCTCCCAGCTACCACTTTTTTTTTTTTTTACACTTCAGCTTTATCTAGATGAGCAAACTTTGCCAATGGGTGTACATTACTCTGATGAGTCCTTAGGAAGGAGACTGTGGGAGTACAAGTGGCCTGTCCAGCTGAATGGTCGACGGAGCCCTACACCCCTCAAGCTGGAGGCTTTGAGGCCCCTTGAAGTAAGGGATAGTGTTTGGGCTGGGTCCTAACCCGCTGAACACTCACTAGCTGTGCAGCTTGAGCTGGGCACCAGCCTGTCTGAACTTAAACTTCTATATCTCTGTTTCCTGTGCCTGGCATATGGTATGCACTTCTTAAGTGTTTTAGGTTTAGGTATTATTACTGTGCCAGAAGGTTTTATTCTCCCCATTGTTCATATAGGAAGACTGAATGAGGTTCACAGGGATTAAACTCAAGGCCGTATGTTTAGTAGATGATGCAACTAGTGTTTAAACCAAGGTTTCTTATCATCAGCACAATTGATGTTCTGGACCAGATCATTCTGTGCTGTGGGGACTGTCCTGGGCACTGTGGGATGTTTAGCAGCACCCCCGGGCTCCACTCAGTGCATGCCAGCAGCACTATTCCTGCCCTATTTGTGACAACCAAAAATGTCTCCAGACACTGCCTAGTGTCCTGGGACAAAAATGGTGCTTTGCCCCACATGGAGAAGCACTGATTTAAAGCCAGGTCTTTCTGGCTTTGAAGCCCATAGCCATTCCATGACATCATGTTGTCACTCATAAATAACCAGGTGAGATTGATTAATTAATTAATTCTGGGGTTGGGCCTCAAACTCTTAAGTTTAACAAGTGATTACTCATTTTCAAAAGGCATTTAAACAAGCATTTTCTTTCTTTCTTTTTTTTGTAAGTAGCAGCCACATATTTCCAGATGTTTATGGAGCCTATTGCGAAGTCAGTACATCTTGTCATAAGTTTCTTCTGCTCTTTTGACTTTTTCATCTCCTAGTAGTTCCCACTTTGACTTCCAGTCACCCCTGATCAGATGTCCACTGATTTCATGGACCCCTTCCTCTATCATAATCCTCTTTCTGCCTGAGATGGCTTAAAATGTTAGCTATTAAAAACTTGTCCAGTTGTTGTTGTTTAGATTGTCTTTTGTTTTTAAAACAGAGTTCAACATTTCAAGTTAAAAGGATGGGTGCCGTTTGAGCAGTTCTCAGTGCTGGCTGTCCATTCTAATCACCTGTTGAGCTTTTATGAATGATCCCCCAGGGGCATTACTGGGGTTTTCATTCAGCGGGAGAGGGGAGCATAGGAGTTTAAAAAATTACTCAGTTTATTCTAACCAAGAGAATTTGTTTAAATAAACAAATAAAAAAAGGAGCAGAAATTAATTAATTCAGTAATTCTGGAGTTGGGCCCCAAACTCTTGATTTTAACAAGTGACAATGGATTCTCATGCAGTGGTCCACAAACCACACTTGGAGAAACACTGCCAGGCATTAAGTTTGAGTCATACTGGGTTGCGCCACATGCAAGCCACGTAACCTTGAGTAGGAGGTGAAGGTTTCTGAACCCCCGTTTCCTAGTATGAAAATGAAGATAAAACAGAATCCAGCTTGCCGAGTTTCTGTGAGATCAGAGGAAACATCGCACAGGTGTGAAGTGTTGGCAGGCGTTTGTGGTCATCGTGTTGTCAGTGGGCTCAGAACCTTAAGCAATCTTGATTATTGTTCTTAAGGTTCTTTTTGTTGTCCTTCTAAGTTAAATATAACAGTATAAACCATCGATACATTACTCTTTGAGGGACAGAGGGGTCCTTCCAAAAAAACAATGCGGCGTTGGTAGAGTTCTCAGAGGTTCCGGCCAGCCCTCTGTGGGTGCTGTGTGTGTACCTCTGCCCCTCCTATCGGAGCCTAGGCTTCCCCATAGCAAGTTCACCCTCACAGGACCTAATCCTCTTCTCTACCCTGTCAGCGCTTTGTACACCTTTGTTGAATTGAATGATTGGTTTTATTAGTTTGCTAGAGCTACTGTTACAAAGAACCACAAACAGAGCAACTCAAACAACAGAAATGTATCACCTTATAGTTCTGTCTACTACAAGTCCGGGATGGATATGTCAGCAGGGTTGGCTCCTGCTGAGGGCTGTGAGGAAAAATCTGTTCCAGGTCTTTCTCTTAGCTTCTGGCGATTTGCTGGCAATCTCTGTGATTCCTTGGCTTGCGGAAACATCAGCCCATCTTCGCCTTGGTTTTCACTTGGTGCTCTCCTCATGTGGGTATCTGTGTTTGAATTTCCCACTTTTATAAGGACATGGGTTGGATTGGGTTGGGCTCATCCTAATGACCTCATTTTACCTTGGTAAAGACCCTATCTCCAAATAAGGTCACATTCTGAGGTACTGAGGGTTAGGACTTCAACATATGAATTTTCAGGGATAGGATTCAGCCAAGAGAGTGGTCCTTTCAGTTGGAAATTGAATATCCCAGGCACAGCCAAGATTTTGATTTTTCACTGCAGAGTGAAGTACATTGTATTCTTGCCACTCCCAACCTATATCGTGAACAACACAAATCCAACATGTACTTGGGGAAATAAATCAAACCCACCATCAGTGCTAGTGGCCATCCTTTCCCAGAAACAGTCTCCAGAACCAGGGGCAACACCTTCTATGCTGACTTGGCCAATGTCCCCAACATGACACTATGGGATGTCTCTACATGCTTGCTGGCAATATGGGGTCTTCATTTCTCTAATAAAAAAATTCTTTGAAAATGTGACTTCTCCCTCCATTAACAAAGGCAGTGATGGACCTATTTTCTTGGTTATTATTAAAATAAGAGCAAGTGCTTAAAAACACATGACCACTTGGATTTATAATTCATGATGACTAATGACACTCATGTGGGAAAGAGAATTGACAAGATGGGTGTGAAAATAATATATGCCATTGAACGGTAAAGGTTTTTAAAAAATAGTAACTACATGGACTTATTATTATTTGATTTGACTGAAACCTCACTGACATGTCTTGGGGATTCTCCGAGCAGCCCTAGAATAGTTTCCACGCTAGCTCCCTCAGTCTAACTACACACATTTCCCAGCTAAACACTGCTTCATTCCCCTGAAAACAGGGGTCCTGCCATGAATACACAGCCAAGACAGGAAAGAGGTCCTTGAAAATGAACCTGCTCAGCCAGCTCTTAACCATGATTTTGAGGAGGTTAGGTGGGGTAGGTGAGTGGGTAGGTGAGCCTCACTTCAAGAGTAGAGAAGATATGCAGAAGACAGTTAATGGCAGGACCAAGACACTATCTTTTGAAAGGCCTACTTGCAAAGGTTGACCTTTGGCTGGCATGAGGGAACTCAGTTGCAGTGGGGGTTCCCACTGTTCCCTAGCTGCTAAGAGTGGCTCACTGTGCCTAAAGAGCTTGTGCAAAAATGTGGTTTATGTTGAACATCTGCTTTCCTTCTGGAGGTCTACAGTTTTAGTATTTGCTAGGCAGAGGATGTCTCTGTGACCAGCCCCAGAAATCTTGGACATACAGATTCCCTGCTTGGCAGCACTTTGCATGTATTGTCACAACACTCACTGCTGAAGAAATTAAGCATGTCTCATCGTGTGTGATTCCACAGGGAGAGGATTCTTAGAAGCCGGTGTCTGCTTTCCTCCAGACTTCACCCCATGTGCCTTTTCTGTTTGCTGGTTTTGCTTCCTATCCTTTTGCTGGAATAAATCATAGCCATGAATATGACTGTGTGCTGAGTCCTGTGGATTCTTCTAGGGAATCTTCTAGTGTGCAGGTGGTCTTGGGGTCCTTGACATTGAAGAGCAGCTGTTATAGAAATAAAAGACTCTTTAAGCAAAACACTTGGCAAAAACTTGATGCTTGACATATTTGGAACTTTTAAATTATTCAAGTAATAGCACCCTAGTTGGGATTACTACAGAACGTATTTTACTATTTAAAAAATTATTTTCTGGACCAGAAGCAGGAAAAGGCACCCAAACCAGTGGGAGACACTTTTTGCCTTTCATAGAATTTCTTCTAAGACAGCCAGGGGAGAGCTGTAAGCAGAAACGAACAAGCTGACATTAATCAGAATTTTTTTTTCTCCTAAATCTTTAAGCGGCACCCAATTTCATGTCACAACTTATTGGAAAATTCGAATATCTTTTGAAGACTTAGGCCAAGCCCTCTTTACTGGAGTGATAGGTACTACAAAAAATATATATATAAATGTTTTTATCTGAAGCTTGATAGCAGTCCCTGGAGAAAACTTTAAAAGGATGTCATTTTAGAGAAAAACAAAAACCACTTTAAGAAAGGGAAACAAAAGGAATACTGAATAATGAACATACAGGAAGCCAGGAATGACTCTCCTCAGGGATTACTTGCTAAATCTTTGATTTCTAATATGTGGTTCTCAGAGATTCCCTAGAGTGAGTCTTTCATACAGCCTAGGTGTTTCAGTAGTTGGAACTCTGTGTTAAGCCTTGGAATTTATCAGTGCACTTCTTGACTAATTGAATCATTCTCAGGACACTCAGGACAGATCCAGGAGCCAAATGGTCTGGAACCACATGTACTAATGGGAGGTTCCCGCTTCTCCCATTTCCCCTTGTCTATGGCAGAGACCACCTGCACAGAGCCCGGCCGCTCCCTCATTTAGGGCAATCCTCCACTGTCCAACATTAGGAATGACAAGTCCAGAAAGTTTCCAAGACGTTTGTGTAATTCATTTGCTTTCTCTAAAGAATGGGCAGAGAGCGGACTGCAGCTGCGTTAGCTGGGAGGACAGATCCAGCTGCGATAAAAAGAAACGCATTGCTGATAGCCTCTGGTATACACAGCATGGCCTGAAAGAGGATGCTGGGAACAGCAGAGACAGAAGAACCATCCCTGGCCTTCAAACTGTGCACAATTTGAAATGCGTATACAAGGAATTTATCTAGAAGCTTGCATTATGTATTAAGGGATGGGTTATTTAATAATCCCAATTTCCTGTAACTCAAACAAACTTAAAAATTAAACATAAAAGGTCTCTGTACAGTTTAAAAGGATGTCACAAAATCCATCTGCGGTCATAGCTCTGCTGCTTTGATCCCTGCCTAGGGTACATGTATTCTTACTTTATACAAAAAAAAATTCTGTCTTCAGCTTCTTTTTTTCTTTTGCTATTATTAATGTACAATTACATGAGCAATATTATGGTTACTAGACTTCACCTATTATCAAGAGCACACCACATACTCCATTACAGTCACTGTCCATCAGTGTAGTAAGATGCTATAGAATCACTACTTCTCTTCTCTGTGTTATACTGCCTTCCCCATATCGCCCCCCACCCCTGCTACATTATGTGTACTAATCATAATACCCCTTTTCCCCCCTTATCCCTCCCTTCTCACCCATCTTCTCCAGTCCCTTTCCCTTTGGTAACTATTAGTCTGTTCTTGAGTTCTGTGAGTCTGCTGCTGTTTTGTTTCTTCAGTTTTTTTCTTTGTTCTTATACTCCACATATGAGTGAAATCATTTGATACTTGTCTTTTTCGGCTTGGCTTATTTCACTGAGCATAATACCCTCTAGCTCCATCCATTTGTTGCAAATGGCAGGATTTTTCTTCTTATGGCTGAATAATATTCCATTGTGTATATGTACCACCTCTTCTTTATCCATTCATTTACTGATGGACACTTAGGTTGCTTCCATTTCATGGTTATTGTAAATAGTGCTGCGATAAATGTAAGGGTGCATATGTCTTTTTTGAAACTGGGCTGCTGCATTCTTAGGGTAAATTCCTAGGAGTGGAATTCCTGGGTCAAATGGTATTTCTATTTTGAGTTTTTTGAGGAACCTCCATACTGCTTTCCACAATGGTTCAACTAATTTACATTCCTACCAGCAGTGCAGGAGGGTTCCCCTTTCTCCACATCCTCGCCAACATTTGTTGTTGTTTGTCTTTTGGGTGTTGGCCATCCTAACTGGTGTGAGCTGGTATCTCATTGTGGTTTTAATTTGCATTTCTCTGATGATTAGCGATGTGGAGCATCTTTCATGGGGCCATCTGAAGATCTTCCTTGGAGAAGTGTCTGTTCAGTTCCTCTGCCCATTATTTAATTGGCTTATTTGCTTATTGTTTGTTGAGGTGCATGAGCTCTTTATATAATTTGGATGTCAACCCCTTATCAGATATGTCATTTATGAATATATTCTCCCATACTGTAGGATGTCTTTTTGTTCTACTGATGGTGTCCTTTGCTGTACAGAAGCTTTTTAGTTTGATATAGTCCCACTTGTTCATTTTTGCTTTCATTTCCTTGCCTGGGGAGATATGTTCATGAACAAGTTGCTCATATTTATATCCAAGAGAATTTGCCTACGTTTTATTCTAAGAGTTTTATGGTTTCATGACTTACATTCAGGTCTTTGGTCCATTTTGAGTTTATTTTTGTGTATGGGGTTTAACAATAATCCAGTTTCATTCTCTTACATGTAGCTGTCCAGTTTTGCCAACACCAGCTGTTGAAGAGGCTGTCATTTCCCCATTGTATATCCATGGCTACTTTATCATATATTAATTGACCATATATGCTTGGGTTTATATCTGGGCTCTCTAATTTATTCTATTGGTTTATGGGTCTGTTCTTGTGCCAGTACCAAATTGTCTTGCTTACTGTGGCTTTGTAGTAGAGCTTGAAGTCAGGGAGTGTAATTCCTCCAACTTTATTCTTCCTTCTCAGGATTGCTTTGGCTATTCGGGGTCTTTTGTGGTTCCATATGAATTTTAGAACTATTTTATCTAGTTAGTTCATTGAAGAATGCTGTAGGTATTTTGATAGGGATTGCATTGAATCTGTAGATTGCTTTGGGCAGGATGGCCATTTTGACAATATTACTTCTTTCTATCAATGAGCATAGGATGTTTCCATTGATTGGTATCTTCTTTAATTTCTCTCATGAGTGTTTTGTAGATGTCAAAGTACAGGTCTTTCACTTCCTTGGTTAGGTTTATTCCTAGGTATTTTATTCTTTTGGATGAAGTTGTGATTGGAATTGTTTTTCTGATTTCTCTTTCTTCTAGTTCACCGTTAGTGTATAGAAATGCAAAAGATTCCTGTGTATTCATTTTGTATCCTGCAACATTACTGAATTCAGATATTAGATCTAGTAGTTTTGGAGTGGATTCTTTATGCTTTTTTTATGTACAATATCATGTCATGTGCAAACAGGGACAGTTTGACTTCTTTGTTACCAAACTGGATGCCTTTTATTTCTTTGTGTTCTCTGATTGCCATGGCTAGGACCTCTAAAACTATGTTGAGTAAAAGTGGGGAAAGTTGGCATCCTTGTCTTTTTCCTGATCTAAAGGAAAAGCTTTCAGCTTCTTGCTGGTAAGTATAATGTTGGCTGTGTGTTTGTCATATATGGCCTTTATTATGTTGAGGTACTTGCCCTCTACACTATTTTAAAAATTTTGATATCGTTAATCTACAATTACGTAGGCAAAATTATGGTTACTAGTATCCCCACATCATCAAGTCCCCCCCGACATACCCAATTACAGTCACTGTCCATCAGCATAGTGAGGTTCTATAGAATCACTACTCTACTTGTCTTCTCTGAGTTGTACAGCCCTTCCTGAGCCTCCCCCCAGATTATGTCTGCTAATTGTAATGGCCACTTTTCCCCATTGTCCGTCCCTTCCCACCCATCCTCCCCAGTCCCTTTCCCTTTGGTAACTGTTAGTCCATTCTTGGGTTCTGTGAGTCTGCTGCTGTTTTGTTCCTTCAGTTTCTTTCTTTGTTCTTTTGATCCACATATGAGTGAAATCATTTGATACTTGTTTTTTTCCGCCTGGCTTATTTCACTGAGCATAATACCCTCTAGCTCCATCCATGTTGTTGCAAATGGTAGGATTTGTTTTCTTCTTATGGCTGAATAATATTCCATTGTGTATATGTACCACATCTTCTTTATCCATTCATCTACTGATGGACACTTAGGTTGCTTCCATTTCTTGGCTATTGTAAATAGTGCTGCAATAAACATAGGGGTGCACGTGTCTTCTTCAAACTGGGTGCTGCATTCTTAGGGTAAATTCCTAGGAGTGGAGTTCCTGGGTCAAATGGTATTTCTATTTTGAGTTTTTTGAAGAACCTCCATACTGCTTTCCACAATGGTTGAACTAGTTTACATTCCCACCAGCAATGTAGGAGGGCTCCCCTTTCTCCACATCCCCACCAACAGTTGTTGCTGTTTGTCTTTTGGATGTTGGCCATCCTTACTGGTGTGAGGTGATATCTCATTGTGATTTTAATTTACATTTCTCTGATGATTAGCGATGTGGAGCATCTTTTCATGTGCCTGTTGGCCATCTGAATTTCTTCTTTAGAGAAGTGTCTGTTCAGCCCCTCTGCCCATTTCTTAATTGGCTTATTTGCTTTTTGTTTGTTCAGGAGGGTGAGCTCTTTATATATTTTGGATGTCAACCCCTTATCGGATATGTCATTAATGAATATATTCTCCCATACTGTAGGATGTCTTTTTGTTCTACTGATGGTGTCCTTTGCTGTACAGAAGCTTTTCAGCTTGATATAGTCCCATTTATTCATTTTTGCTTTTGTTTCTCTTGCCTCGGGAGATATGTTCATGAAGAAGTTGCTCATGTTTATGTCCAAGAGATTTTTGCCTGTGTTTTTTTTTCTAAGAGTTTTATGGTTTCATGACTTACACTGAGGTCTTTGACCCATTTTGAGTTTACTTTTGTGTATGGGGTTAGACAATGATCCAGTTTCGTTCTCTGACATGTAACTGTCCAGTTTTCCAACACCACCTGTTGAAGAGGCTGCCATTTCCCCGTTGTATATCCATGGATCCTTTATCATCTATTAATTTACCGTATATGTTTGGGTTAATATCTGTACTCTCTGTTCTGTTCCACTGGTCTGTGGGTCTGTTCTTCTGCCAGTACCAAATTGTCATGGTTTCAATATTTTTTTCTATTGTTTTAGTCTTCTCAATTTTATTTATTTCTTCTCTAATCTTTATTATGCCCCTCCTTTGGTGACTTTGGGCCTCATTTGTTCTTCTTTTTCCTATTTCAATCATTGTGTCTTTAGACTGTTCATTTGAATTGTTCTTCCTTCTTTAAATAGACCTGGATTGCAATATACTTTCCTCTTAGAACTGCCTTTGCTGCATCCCACAGAAGTTGTGGCTTTGTGTTGTTGTCATTTGTCTCCACATATTGTTTGATCTCTGTTTTAATTTGGTCAGTGACCCATTGTTTATTTAGAAGTATGTTATTAAGCCTTGATGTATTTGTGAGTCTTTTTGTTTTCTTTGTACAATTTATTTCTAGTTTTATACCTTTGTGATCTGAGAAGTTGGTTGGTAGAATTTCAATATATTTTAATTTACTGAGGTTCTTTTTGTGGCCTAGTATGTGGTCTATTCTGGAAAATGTTCCATGTGCACTTGACAAGAATGTATCCTACTGATTTTGGGTGTAGAATTCTGTAGATGTCTGTTAGGTCCATCTGTTCTAGTGTGTTGTTCAGTGCCTCTGTGTCTTTAGTTATTTTCTGTCTGGTTAATCTGTCCTTTGGAGTGAGTGGTGTGTTGAAGTCACCTAAAATGAATGCATTGCATTCTATTTCCTCCTTTAATTCTGTTAGTATTTGTTTCACATATGTCAGTGCTCGTGTGTTGGGTGCATATATATTTATAATGGTTATATCCTCTTGTTGGACCGACCCCTTTATCATTATGTAATGTCCTTCTTTATCTCTTGCTACTTTCTTCATTTTGAAGTCTATTTTGTCTGATACAAGTACTGCAACACCTGTTTTTTCTCTTTGTTGTTTGCATGAAATATCTTTTCCATCTCTTCACCTTTAGTCTGTGTATATCTTTTGGTGTGATGTAAGTTTCTTGTAGGCAGCATATAGATGGGTCTTGCTTTTTTATCCATTCTATTACTCTGTCTTTTGATTGGTACATTTGGTCCATTTACATTTAGGGTGGTTATCGACAGTTATGTACTTATTGCCATTGCCAGCTTTAGATTCGTGGTTATGAAACTTTCAAGGGTAGCTTCTTTACTATCTAATAGTCCAACTTAACTCTCTTGTTAAGCTATTATAAGCACTGCCTGGTGATTCTTCATTTCTCTCCATTCTTATTCTTCCTCCTCCATTCTTTATATGTTAGGTGTTTTATTCTTTACTCTTTTGTGTTTCCTTTGACAGTTTTTGTGGATAGTTGATTTTATTTTTTGCCTTTAGTTAGTATTTGGTTGGTCTGCTTTCTTTGCTGTGATTTCATTTTCTCTGGTGACATCTATTTAGCCTTAGGAGTGCTTCCATCTAGAGCAGTCCCTTTAAAACATCCTGTAGAGGTGGTTTTGGGGAGGCAAATTCCCTCAACTATTGCTTGTCTGGGAATTGTTTAATCCCTCTGTCAAATTTAAATGATAATCGTGCTGGATATAGTATTCTTGGTTCAAGGCCCTTGTTTCATTGCATTAAATATATCATGCCATTCTCTTGTGGCCTGTAAGGTTTCTGTTGAGAAGTCTGATGTTAGCCTGATGGGTTTTCCTTTGTAGGTGATCTTTTATCTCTCTCTGGCTGCCTTCAATACTCTGTCCTCGTCTTTGATCTTTGCCATTTTAATTATTATGTGTCTTGGTGTTGTCCTCCTTGGGTTCCTTGTGTTGGGAGATCTGTGGGCTTCCATGGTCTGAGAAACTATTTCCTTTCCCAGCTTGGGGAAGTTTTCAGCAATTATGTCTTCAAAGACACTTTCTATCCCTTTTTCTCTCTCTTCTTCCTCTGATACCCCTGTAATGCGAATATTGTTCCGTTTGGATTGGTCACACAGTTCTCTTAATATTCTTTCATTCCTAGAGATCCTTTTATCTCTCTCTGCCTCAGCTTCTCTGTACTCCTGTTCTCTGATTTTTTATTCCATTAACCATCTCTTGCACTTTGTCCAGTCTACTCTTAAGCCCGTGAATCGATTGTTTCATTTCTGTAATGTCTCTCCTGACTTCATCCCTTAGCTCTTGCATATTTCTCTGTAGATCCATCAGCATGGTTATGACTTTTATATTTAATTCTTTTTCAGGAAGATTGTTTAAATCTTTCCGACTAGGCCCACTCTCTGGAGTTGTGTGAGTGATTTTTGACTGGTCCAGATTCTTCTTTCTTTTCATGGCGATGGAAGTGGTCGCAGGCAGGTACCACGTGTGTCAGCTGGGAGAACAAAGTCCCTTCCTGCTTGTTGTTTGCCTTGCCTTTCTCCTCAGCCTGTGCCGGTTATCTGTACACCCGGAGGCAGTCTCTGGGATAATTCCCTGAGTTGCCAATGGCAGCGCACCCCTCAGGCTAGTATAGAGCACTGCGGGGGGTTGCAGTCACGTCGGGAGCATTCTGCAGCAAGGATGGCACCCCTTCGTGCCTTCCAGACCTTGCTCTGGGTTCCACAGCCCATCCTGGTTAGCTGCTCGCCTGCCGGGAGGAGATTCTGTGTGGTTGCTGTGGGCGGAGCGGCTCTCTGACTGCTCTGCAGCTGTGGCAGGTCAGCCCGACCTTTTGGAGCACCGACTGTCGGGAACGAATGTCAGGCTGCTTATCACCATGAGGGGCTTCAGCGGGGCTGCTTTACCTGGCAGGCCATTAGGGGGCCTGAAATTCCTCAAGATTCCCTGCCTGCTGGGCTGAGTGTGCTGGGACAATTTTGTTCAGCTGTTGGGCCCTTGTCTCCTTAAGACTTTTAAAAAAGCGCCCATTTTTCTTTTGTCCCACGGGAGCCAGTTGTGGGGACCGGCTCTCATTCTCCGTCTCGGATCCTGCCCTTCCATTTCTCTAATATCCAGTACACCATGCGATGTGTGTCTGTGCTCTCAGTGCAGATCACCAGGGCTGGTTATTTAGCAGTCTTGTGCTTCCACTCCCTCCCCACTCTGATTCTTTTCCTCCTGTCAGTGAGCTGGGGTGGGGGGAGTGCTCGGGTCTTGCCGGGTCACAGCTTTGTACCTTACCCCCTTCGTGAGGTGCTGAGTTCTCGCAGATGTAGATGTAGTCTGGCTGTTGTACTGTATCTTTTGGTCTCTCTTTTAGGAGTAGTTGTATTTGTTGTATTTTCAAAAATATGTATGGTTTTGGGAGGAGATTTCAGCCACCCTGCTCTTGCTTCCATCTTGAGCCCCCTCCCTCTATAACATTTGTTGAGAGTTTGTATCATGAATGGATGTTGAATTTTGTTGAATGCTTTTTCAGCATCTATGGAGATGATCATGTGGTTTTTGTCCTTCTTTTTGTTGATGTAGTGGGTGATGTTGATAGATTTTTGAATGTTGTACCATCCTTGCATCCATAGGATGAATCCCACTTGATTATGATGGATGACCTTTTTAATGTATCTTTGAATTTGGTTTGCTAATATTTTGTTGAGTATTTTTGCATCTATGTTCATCAGGGATATTGATCTGTAATTTTTTTTTTGTGGTGTCTTTGCCTGGTTTTGGTATAAGAGTGATGTTGGCCTTGTAGAATACATTTGGGAGTATTCCCTCCTCTTCTACTTTTTGGAAAACTTTAAGGAGGAAGGGTGTTAGATCTTCACTAAATGTTTGATAAAATTCAGCAGTGAAACCATCTGGTCCAGGCATTTTGTTCTTAGGTAGTTTTTTGATTACCAATTCAATTTCTTTGCTGGTAATTGGTCTATTCAGATTTTCTGTTTCTTCCTTGGTCAGCCTTGGAAGGTTGTATTTTTCTAGAAAGTTGTCCATTTCTTCTAGTTTATCCAGTTTGTTACCATATGATTTTTCATAGTATTCTCTAATAATTCTTTATATTTCTGTGGTGTCTGTAGTGATTTTTCCTTTCTCATTTCTGATTTTACTTATGTTTGTGGACTCTCTTTTTTTCTTGGTAAGTCTTGCTAGGGGTTTATCTATTTTGTTTATTCTCTTGAAGAACCAGCTCCTGCTTTATTCTTCTCAATTTTATTTATATCTGCTTTAATCTTTATTATGTCCTTCCTTCTACTGACTTTGGGACTCATCTGTTCTTCCTTTTCTACTTTCATTAATTGTGAGTTTAGACTGTTCACTTGGGATCATTCTACTTTCCTGAGGTAAGCCTGTATTGCAATATATTTCCCTGTTAGCATGGTCTTCGCTGCATCCCACAGATTGTGCAGTGTTGAATTATTGTCATTTGTCTCCATATATTGCTTGATCTCTGTTTTTATTTGGTCATTGATCCATTGATTATTTAGGAACATGTTATTAAGCCTCCATGTATTTGTGGGCTTTTTCATTTCTTTGAGTAATTTATTTCAGTTTCATACCTTTGTGGTCTGAGAAACTGGTTGGTACAATTTCAATCTTTTTTTAATTTACCGAGGCTCTTTTTGTGTTCTAGGATATGATCTATTCTTGAAAATGTTCCATGTGCACTTGAGAAGAATGTATATTCTGCTACTTTTGGGTGTAGAGTTCGGTAGATGTCTGTTAGGTCCATGTGTTCTAATGTGTTGTTAAGTGCTTCTGTCTCCTTACTTATTTTCTGTCTGGTTGATCTGTCCTTCAGAGTGAGTGGAGGATTGAAGTCTCCTAGAATGAATGCATTGCATTCTATTTCTCCTTTTAATTCTGTTAGTATTTGTTTCACATATGTAGGTGATCCTGTGTTGGGTGCATAAATATTTATAATAGTTATATCCTCTTGTTGGACTGACCCCTTTATCATTATGTAATGTCCTTCTTTGTCTCTTGTTACTTTCTTTGTTTTGAAGTCTATTTTATCTGATACAGTACTACAACTCCTGCTTTTTTCTCCCTATTAGTTGCATGAAATATCTTTTCCATCCCTATACTTTCAGTCTGTGTGTGTCTTTGGGTTTGAAGTGAGTCTCTAGGCAGCATATAGACAGGTCTTGTTTTTTAATCCATTCAGTGACTCTGCATCTTTTGATTGGTGCATTCAGACCATTTACATTTAGTGTAATTATTGATAGGTATGGACTTACTGCCATTGCAGGCTTTAGATTTGTAGCTACCAGAGGTTCAAGGGTAATTCCCTTACTATCTAACAGTCTAATTTAACTCACTTTGTATGCTATTACAAACACAATCTATAGATTCTTTTTTTTTCTTTTCCTCCTTTTCCTTCCTCCTCCATTCTTTGTATGCTATAAATCATTTTCTGTACTCTTTGTCTATCCCTTGGGTGACATCTGTTTCGTCTTAGGAATACTTCCATCTATAGCAGTCCCTCCAAAATCCACTGTAGAGGTGGTTTGGGGAGGTAAATTCTCTCAGCTTTTGCTTATCTGAAAATTGTTTCGTCCCTCCTTCAAATTTAAATGATAATCTTTCTGGGTAGAGTATTCTTGGTTCAAGGCCTTTCTGTATCATTGCATTAAATATTTCATGCCACTCCCTTCTGGCTTATAATGTTTCTGTTGAGAAATCTGATGATAGCCTGAGGGGTTTTCCTTTGTATGTGATCTTTTTTCTCTCTCTAGCTGCTTTTAAAAGTATGTCTTTATCCTTGATCTTTCCCATTTTAATTATTATATGTCTTGATGTTGTCTTCCTTGGGTCCCTTGTGTTTGGAGGTCTGTGCACCTCCATGGATTGAGAGGCTATCTCCTTCCCCATAATGGGGAAGTTTTCTGCAATTACCTTCTCAATGACACTTTCTATCCCTTTTTCTCTCTCTTTTTCTGGTAAACCTATTATGCGAATATTGTTCCGTTTGGATTGGTCACACAGTTCTCTCAATATTCTTTCATTCTTAGAGATTCTTTATTCTCTCTGTGCCTCAGCTTCTTTGTATTCTTCTTCTCTAATTTCTAGACCATTAACCGTCTCTTGTACTACATCTTATTTGCTTTTAAATCCCTCCATTGTATGTTTCATTTCAGATACGGAATTTCTTAATGATTGAATCTCTGTCTTAAATTCGTTCGTCAGTTTTGAATATTTTTCTTTACCTCCGTAAGCATGTTTATGATTTTTATTTTGAACTCTTTTATTTATTTATTTATTTATAATTTATTTTGGTATCACTAATCTACAGTTACACGTGCAATATTATGGTTATTAAACTACACCCTTCATCAGGTCCCCCCCATCAACCCCATTACAGTCACTGTCCAACAGTGTAGTGAGATGCTATAGAATCACTACTTGTCTTCTCTGAGTTGTATAGCCCTCCCCATGTCCCCCCAACATTACGTCTGCTAATCATAATGCCCCTTTTACCCTCTTATCCCTCCCTTCCCACCCATCTTCCCCAGTCCCTTTCCCTTTGGTAACTATTAGTCCGTTCTTGGGTTCTGGGTTCTATGAGTCTGCTGCTGTTTTGTTCCTTCAGTTTTTTTTTTCTTTGTTCTTATACTCCACATATGAGTGAAATCATTTGATACTTGTCTTTTTCGGCTTGGCTTATTTCACTGAGCATAATACCCTCTAGTTCCATCCATGTTTTTGCAAATGGTAGGATTTGTTTTCTTCTTATGGAATAATATTCCATTGTGTATATGTACCACATCTTCTTTATCCATTCATCTACTGATGGACACTTAGGTTGCTTCCATTTCATGGCTATTGTAAATAGTGCTGCAATAAACATAGGGGTACATCTGTCTTTTTGAAACTGGGCTGCTGCGTTCTTAGGGTAAATTCCTAGGAGTGGGATTCCTGGGTCAAATGGTATTTCTATTTTGAGTTTTTTGAGGAACCTCCATACTGCTTTCCACAATGGTTGAACTAATTTGCATTCCCACCAGCAGTGTAGGAGGGTTCCCTTTTCTCCACATCCTCGCCATTTGTGGTTGTTTGTGTTTTGGATGTTGGCCATCCTCACTGGTGTGAGGTGATATATCATTGTGGTTTTAATCTGCATTTCTCTGATGATTAGGAATGTGGAGCATCTTTTCATGTGCCTGTTGGCCATCTGAATTTCTTCTTTAGAGAAGTGTCTGTTCAGCCCCTCTGCCCATTTCTTAATTGGATTATTTGCTTTTTGTTTGTTAAGGTGTGTGAGTTCTTTATATATTTTTGATGTCAACCCCTTATCAGATACGTCATTTTTGAATATATTCTCCCATACTGTAGGATGTTATTTTGAACTCTCTTTCAGGAAGATTGGTGAGTTCAGTTTCTTTTGGCCCTTTTTCTAGGTTTTGTGAAATTTTGGTCTGAACCATGTTCTTTTGACGTTTCATATTTCTGTGTGTTGCCTTCTATTGCCCAGAAGCTTGAATCTCTGGAGCTGCTCAGCCCCTAGAGTGGGGTTGGGGTTCGTAGGTGAGCAGAGCTGGTGCCTGGGGGGATGAAAGATCTGTTTCCTGATTCCCATCTGCCGTGCCTGTCTCCCGTATTTTAGCCATTGGGCCAGGTACACAGGTGTAAGCCTCTGTGCTTGGTGTCTCTATCTGTTGTAGGTGGGGCTTCCCTCTGGCTGGCCTGATGTCAGAGCAGTGACTGCTGGTTTTTGAGCCGGTGCTGTCAGGCTAGGAGGAATGCTGGGCAGGCTGCATATCACAGTGTGGTCCTTGGGACTGAATCGCCAGCCAGGGGGATGGAGTGCTTGAAGCTCCTCAAAGTTCCCAATCTTCTGGGCAGATTCTGCCCAGACAACCTTGTCCCCCTATTCCTTCTCCTGCACAGAAAGCTCTGTGCAAACCCTGCCCCTTTAGCATCCCTCTCATTGCAATGAAGTCTGTCAGACCACCTGCCTTTTCCTTGTCCCAGAGTGGCCAGGTGTGGATCCTGTCCTCCACAAATGGCTGGAATCTGTCTCTCAAGCACTCCGCCTGTCCCAGCTCCCCATCCTCCGGAGCACCACACAATGTAGGTTTCTGCTCGCAAAGCAGAATCCATGGCTAGGTGTTCAGCTGTCCAGGATTCCACCCCTCCCCTGCTCCTTTTCTCTTCCTCCCACAGGTGAGCTGGGGTGGGGCAAGGGCTGGATCAAGGCTTTCGTATGTTACCCTGTTTTGTGAGGTCTGCTCTGTTCGCGAGGTCTGTATGCAGTCTGGTGTAGCCCTCTTTCCTGTTGCTGTTTAAGGGTTAGTTGTATTAACTATATTTTCACATTATCTGGCTTTGGGAAGAGTTCTCTGTCTCACCTCTCATGCCACCATCTTGAGTCTCTGTCTTCAGCTTCTTAATAAAACTGCTCTCTGTGAACATCAGTGCATTCCTTGGGAAAATAATGTTCTCCCTTTTATGATCTGATTCTCTTGGCAGCATTTTTAAAACATCAGTTCCTCTTTCCTTTTCCCCTAACTTTTAAAAAATTACTTATTGAGGTGAAATTCATGTAACATATAATTAACCATTTTAAAGTGAGCAATTCGGTGGCATTTAGAATATTCACAGCATTGTGCAACTACCACCTCTATCTGGTTTCCAAACACTTCCATTCCTCCAGAGTAAAATCCCATATTCATTAAGCAGTTTTCCCCTATGCTCCCCTCCCCAGCCCCTGTCAGCAACAAATCTGCATTCTGTCTGTGTGGATTAATCTGTTCTGGACAGTTCCTGTAAATGGAATCATAGAACATGTGGCCTTTATGGAATGCCTTCTTCACCTAGCGTAAGGTTTCTTCACAGTTCATCTGTGTTGTTGCATATTATCAGTATTTGATCACATTTTATGGTGAAATAATAATCCATTGTATAGAGAGTCCAAATTTTGTTTATCCAGTCATCAGTTGAAGGGCATTTGGATAATTTCCCCTTTTGGATATTATGAATAATGCTGCTGTGAACATTTGTATGTTCCCTGACTTTTGCCATCTCTGTTTCTCATCTCTACAATGGAGAGGATAATGGTTCCTACCTCAGAGGACTGTTAGGATGAAGCATTTAGCATGGTGCCTGGAACATGGTCAAAGTTTAATAAATCTTTGTTATAATTGGTTTATTATTTTTTAAGACATAGAACTCAAAATCCATTAGGAGTCCTTTGTGTCAGGGTAGAGGATTTCATACATTTCAGTAATTCTTGAGGTTACCACTGTATCAGTTCAGTAATGTGTGTCTAACAGCTAAGGTGGAGTGTTTTTGAACCACAAGCAGCCATTACTTTAAAGAGACTGAGACCAAGACATCCCTGATGCCTACACACTCCTCTCAGGGTGGAAAGCAGACCCAAAAGACCTTAACTTTAAAGAATACGTCATGATTGCTTCTAGAGCCTCTATTTGTCGTGGTGGATATTTGCCTTTTCCAGTGACTGCCTTATGTGTGAATGGGCATGTGTCCAAATTCTGGCAAATGAGACATGAACAGAACCATCTTGGGGGCTTTGGAATAATTCATGTCCCAAATAACATGAACTCAGAATAACTTTGGTGTAAAACAACCCACATAACACCAGCAGTGTTTTGTGATATTTCAAATGACTTAAGAAGCCTTATATTATATTTAGTTGGGTGGCCATTTTATATTCCCTTCAGGATTATAAACTCTTTTTCTTATACTTCTTGAATGTCTTTCGTTCACATTGCACAGTGTTCTGCACATAAAAGGCATTTTATCAATTGTTTATTGAACAAATGCATAAATATGTTTTCCTCAAAACTATGATCTAATGACAACTGGCAAGCTGGTAGAATTACATTCCTTATGTCTGATAGACTACTTTGGCTGTAAGTAAGAGAAACCCAATTAAAAATCACTTAAACAAGTGGAAGATACACCACCTCACATAACGAGTCTGCATAGACAGTGGCTTCTGCATTGGTTCGTTCAGTAGCTCAACAACAGATCCAGGTTCTTTCTGTCTTTCTGCTCTGCCAAGTTCACCATGAGGGTTTCCTCCTCAAGCTGGATGTGACACAGATGTTAACAGTTGCCGATATCACATTCAGAGGTAGAAAGTAACATCCCTTCTTAAGTCCCATTCCATAAAAAAGAGAGCCTCTCCTACAAGCCCCCAGACAGGTAACCTTCATGTTTCACTGGCTGGAATTGGGACAAATGCCCATTCATACTTAAAGCAGTCACTGGCCAAGACAAAATTTCTGCCATGACTGAAAATCAAAACAAAACAAAAAATAGAATTCAATTAACAAATGTGGTAGAGTGTTTTGCATTTCACCAATATCCACTTTCCCTCATGAAGGGAAAATTATACTCCTTTTCCTGCCACCTACAACCCCATCCCCACTACATATTGAAATCAGTCTTGACCATACTACAAATTCTGGCCAATGAAATGCCAAGAGAAGCTTTGAGAGCCATTCCTTGCTTTGCTCTGCTAGCATGCTCCCCTACCATAGGCATGGGCATATTCCAGTCATAGCGGCTCCATCTGCCCTGACCCCTGTGTAAGAGTATGAGATACAGCCGTGCAGATTCAGAGGGGATGAAATGCACACTTGTTAGCACAAATGAGAAATCAACTTTTGTTGTTACATCACTGAGAGCTTGAAATTGTTACTGTAGCATATCTTAATCCATTCCTACTGCTACAGCAAAGGAAAAATGGGAAGTGGATGCTAAGAAGGCAAGGAAGAGTGTTGACATATCTCTGATCACTGCTAAATAGGAAGTAAAACCTGCATGAATGTAGACGTGAGTGATGTGACACACCTGCCATCAGCCTGTCAAATTAGTCCCTCATGCCCTAACTCAGAGCAGCAACCTTCCCACTCCCCAGCCACCATTCAGGGCCTGCCTGCCCTTCCCTTCCCCAGCGCTCACAGCATTTGCTCTGAATCTTCCCTTCTCTTGCTGATCTCACCACACTTACTATCAATTTTTCATACAGGTGCCTCCCAGCTATGATCTTCATAAACCCAGCCACCTCTCAAGGATAATCCCTCAACTCCTGTACAAGTATCCATTTGGGTCTTCCTGCTTCCACTCAAATCAACTGGGCTCAGAAATGTCAGTTTACCCTACATAATTTACAATTTTCATCACTCATTCCACTGCTTGAGAAATAGCACTTAAAGGCTCTTATTACCTAACTTATCATCTGCAAACTCAGCTCATTACTTCTAAAAAGATATTCTGTTGCAAGTCCCTGTAAGGCCACATTTATTTACCATACCTAATACTGAGTTTTGATGGAAGTCCATCAATGTGGCATCATACTCATTCCTGCTTTCTTCTCCAGAAAATACTAACCATAGTTTCACTATTAACCTTTCACTTATGCCTCAGGGTCACTCTGCCTTACATTAATTACTGAACTGATACAATGGTGGCCTCAAGAATTACTGAAATGCATGAAATCATCTGCCCTGACACAAATGGACTCCTGATGCTTTTTGAGTTCTTCTGTCTTAAAAAATAATACAACAATTATAACGAAGATTTGTTAAACTTTGACCATGTTCCAGGCACCATGCTAAATGCTTCATCCTAACAGTCCTCTGAGGTAGGGACCATTATCCTCTCCATCGTAGGGGAGGAATCATTGAATAATACAATGTTAGCTGGAGTGGTGGTTGTTTTTCTTAGGTAGGATTATAGGTTATTTTATTTCCTTTCTTTATTTTCTACTACTTTTGTTATAAAGTTGTTTTTGCAAGAAATAAGAATGCAAACACTGGAGCCTTATTCTCTGAGAATCCGACTTTCTTCCTTGTTTGTCCTCCGCTTCATTGTCCCCTCAAGTTGTACTCACTCTGAGGAAGAACATGGACTCTAGGTATTGATATGCCTGATTCCAAGTACATATTCTTTGCAGACAAGTTTATCTCCACCTCTGGGGATTCAGTTTATTACATTAACAGTCTATAAGAGCCAGTGCAATACAGTTACAGTGTCTTCCCTGAAGGGCTAATTTCATCTGAATGTGACATCTGAGTTTCTGCGGATCAGCAGGGAATTGTTTATAAGTAATAAGATCAGAGAACAGGGCATTTCTTTTGATGAAAGGCACATGACACAAGTCCTAATAATACTGTGGAGAAATCAAGAGGGTGACTCAAAGGTGAAAAACCCACTTCAGAGAAAGGTAAAAATATATACCCATTGAGGATTCTTAGTTTTCATTCTATAAATAGGGAAAGGTCTACAGGAATTGGGCTATGGCGGGATGGAAGCAGCCACGCTAAATCCTCCTCTGAAGTTTCTTTTGATATGGTTCGGTAGAGTTGATAGGGGCATTCTAAGGAATAGGAGAGTATATTAAAGAGAAAAGAGGATAAAATAAAAATCAGTTACTTATGACCTTGGCAAAATGGTAACTAAGGAGACTGCGTCTTTCTGAAGGCTGGTTGCTGTAAGATCGTGTGTATGACCTGAGCAACTGAGCAGTCTCTGCCTACTGGGTCTGTGATGGGTGCCCCCACCCCACCATCCACCCTACTACCACAATCCATCGTTAAAGTTAACTTCTTTGGTATTCCCTTTATTCAATACATATATTAAGGCCTATTAGCTGCTAGGTGTTGAGGCAGGCATTGGGAGACTAAAAACATACATGGTCTTTACCATGTGGAACCTATAATCCAGTTAGGGAGACAGAAATTAATCAGAAAAATCACAAAAGTAAATATAATGACAACCGTAATAGGTGCTACATACACATATTCTTCAGGTCTAATAAGAGCATAAGGTGGAGTGATTTGACTTAATTGGGAAAGTCAAGGGGGACTACCCTGAGGAAAGGATGACAGAATGAGACGTAAAGGATGAGTCAGCTGAATTAACAGGAGCATTGCATTCCAGGCAGAAGCACATCCCCGGCAGAGAATGCTTTGCATCAGGAAGCAGCAAATTCCTGGAAGCAGGTCAGCGTGGGAGAAAGAAGTGAGAGGGAGGGGTGACAGGGCACAGATGAAGTTGGTGAAGAGCAGCCCACCAGGACCCTGAAACCATGTAAATGGCTTGTCTTTATCCCAAGGACAATGGGAAGCTATGGAAGGGTTTTATGATCAGATTTGGGTTTTAAAAAATCACTGTGGGTACAGAGTGGAGAATGACTTGCAGGAGAGCTAGAGTGCCTTCTGGGAAGTGGTCGGAAGTCTGCTGCAGTTTTTCGGCAAGAAATGATGGTGGCTGGGACTATGGTGGTGCTGCCGGTAGAGACTGAGATGGGAATTTAGGGGGAATGCTGAAGGACTAGGCCTTCTGGCTTACTCTAGTAAGACTGAAGCACATCAAAGAGGGTATATCATATAAGCCCTTTTTCTGCCAACATGCTTGTTGGAGATTTGAAGGAAAAGATATAGTGGGTGGTGTAGCTTGGCTTACTCATCTTCTAATCCAACCTCCTTCTAATGTGTTTTACTGCAGCAGCTGGGTAGCTGAAAATCACATTTCCCAGTCTTCCATAGAGCTAGATTTGCAGATGTTATTTGGAATATACCAATCAGATGTATTCACGTAAGGCACAAATTAGGAAATGAGGTTATAAAGAAGCAGGATTCAAGGCATATATTTTAGTGGTGAGGCCCTTAGCAGGAAGAGTGTGGTTTTGGCAGTTCTGCCAAGTCTTTCTCGGTTTCACAGGTAGCCTCCTGATCATGGCTGGAGTGGCAGTAATCTTGGCAGCCCAGTTGGGTGGTGCCTGGCACATGAATGTTTAATATATGTGGGCTGTTATTATAATACTTTGCATTTACTGCAAACAACACTATAGGATGTCCATGTGTTGTAGAGATAGTACATGAAGAATAATGGAATCCTCAGCCTGATGTAGTTCAATATGGAAGGAAATATTGTTTCATGGTTTAACACATATGACATTGGTGTCCCTTCACACTGTTATGTTCCTTTTAGAACTAGCCGATGTTCCCACAATACAATGTGCTTGAAAGAAACAAGAACACTGATTCTGTCAAATGTTTGGGAGAAAGCTAGCCTGTTGTCACCAAAGGTTAGCAATTTTCCTCTAGAACATTCCAAAATGTTAAACATCAGATGAAAATTGACTATTAGAATTGCAGTGAACTGTGACCTTTAGTTGCAGTGATAATATCCACTAAGCAGGAGCTGTGTCTAAACTAGGAAGCCTAACAGCATTGTAACTTCCTCTACAAGGATAACTTGATTGTAATAAAGAAGAATATTTGGTCAAGAAGTTAAAAAGTCAACAAAGACATGTAGGAAGTGACTGTTTGCTCTTAATTCCCAAAATAAATTCTCCCTTTTCTGAACACAATTTTGGTACTGTTTCTTAGGATATTTTCCATTTTTAAGCTGTATTGTAGTTATTTATGTCCATGTCTGATCTGTCCAATATATATGAAGCTATATTAAAACGTTGAGGGTGGGGCACTATGGCTCTCTTAAAGTGCCTGCTAAGAATGGTCCCTTATGCAAAGGGAGCTGTCAACCTATATTTAATAAAGGAATTGGTGAATTCTTGTGCAGTCCTCAGTCATGAGGACTAACACTGTTGAAAGAATGCTCACAAGGTGTTCTTATGCAACTAAATACTTTCACTCATTTTCCAGATAAAAGTGAAGGAGAAAGAAAACACTTAGGAGTGTACAGGGTGCAGAGGGCTGCATTACTGCTTCCGAAGTGTTTTCTCCACCTCTCATCAGTGGTAGGAGTGGTAAAAAGAGGACACTTTAAGATGGTAGGAGACCCAGCCTCTCACCACTCATTAATGATTATATTCAAGGTGCTGTAACTCTCTCCCCCTCAGTCATACAGGGGTTTAATGAGGTGATGATTTAGAGTTCATTCTTATTACACTTGTCTTGTAGGCACCATTTCAGAAGATTGGAGCTGTACTCTAATGACGACTTAAGTCTTAATCTTAAAATGGGTTAAAATTCTTGTAGCCCCAGCATGGTAATTCAGCATCCTCTTAATGTTGGCCCTAATCTAGCAGTAGTAGCTTCCTAAAGCACTGTTTTGAGAAGGATTCTGAAGCCCTATTTGGACTCTGTGGGGAAGACCACCTTGACTTTATAGTGATGTCTGGCATGAGGCCAAGGGGGGAGTGGCCACAAATAAACCAATATATGTCATCCTTGATACAGTCCAGTGCCCTCACTTCACATGCCAGGTACTGTCCAAATTGCTTTTACATGCACACATTTATTTAATCCTCAGCCAGTCTTAAGAAGTTAGCATTACTATGATTCCTATTTTGCAGATGAGGTTTAGAGAAGCAAAATATACCTGAGGTTCACTCTGGAAATCCTTATCTTTAAGTGCTTCCATATACTGCCTTCTAATCTGTGGGCACTTACATGCTAGGCTGATGTTACTCTGCCAGGACCAATTTTGCCTTCTGGGGGACATCTGGTGATGTCTGGAGACTTAATGTTTGTGGAGGAGAGGGTGTTCCTTCAGTCTAGTAGATAGAGGCCAGAGATGCTGCTAAATGCACAGGACACCCCTCCACGACAAAGAAGTAGGTGGCTCAAAAAATCAACAGTGCCGAGATTGAGAACTCTGAGTTAGTCTATGTGAACGTTGTTTCAGACTTGATAATAAAGCTCTTCCTGTAGCCCAGTAAGGTACAATTACTACCTTCCTTTAAAGGAAGGTGCTCTCAGCATCAGGAAGTGGTCATCACAGGACAGGAACCCAGGTAGTCTGATTCTGGAGGCCTCTGGAGTTCCCCACAATGATCCTCCATTATCATCAGCTTCTCTTACTGTCAAAACACATAAACTCCAGTAACATCAGCTTTCCTATTATTATTTTCATTAGTTAAGAATGTTCAGCCAATGGAAAAATTCCCACCATCTCCAAAGATAAAAAGTATTTGTTCAACAGTTCAAAGAAGAGTGTCTTTAGAAGTTCTTATGATAGAACCATTGATATCGCTGGAGTAGACATTCAGATCCTTGCTTTAAAATAAAACTGAGGAGAGAGCTAATTTAGGACATAAAAAGCTTTTTCAAGAATAATTAGCTCTGTGTGGGATTCAACTATTTTTCCTTTTGTTTTTAGGAACTGGCAAGCCTGGAAGCTTATTTAGGGATAGAAGAGGAAATGAAACTATGAAAAGGCACAGTACGATTCCTCTTTTTCTTGGAGGCAAGGCGCATATGAATATGAATAATACTCTCCACCTGTCCAATTAACCGCCAGACGTACAAATAGAAAAATAAATACACACACTTGATTATTTGGAAGAAACAGAAGAAAAAGCAAAGAACGGGGATTCGAGTTACAACAATAAAACTCTATGCAAATAACTTCCTTTCAGATTTAAGGCTCTTCTCTCCCAGAAACAATGCTAATGAAACGATGAGGCTGGGGCTTGGAGAGAGCAAAAGAAAAAGAGAAATAAAAGAGCTTGAAGGAGGAGGGGAAGGAAAGAGTGAGCTTCTCTCTCGGAGAGGAATCCTGAAAAATGGAAGAAGAGTTGGGAAAACAGTGTAGGCTGCTCCTCAGACAGTCCGGGCTGGACTTGGGCAAGGTGCCCCCTTGAATTCGTAATGAATGATCTGGGCGCCTGCCAGACACAGTCATCCACCATCCAGCGTTCTTTGGGTGCCGGGGATTTAGGAACCTCCCGGTGATTCGGTTTTAAATCCTCTCCAGTTAGGTACTCCACGTGCCAACGCGGGCATCCTGATGGTGGGTTTGTTCAGCCAGCCGGTCGCGATCTTCCAACCCTCGCTCGCCGCCTGCCATATACCCACAGGAGACAGTTCCAGACATTCCGCGACGGGCATGGTTCCAGAAAGCGGAGCACCCAGCGCGACGAATAAAATGTGAATAGCACGGCTCGGGCAAGAGCCTCAGAAATCTTAATTTGGGATCGAGTACCGCAGATGGCAGGTGGCACTAGAATTTAACATTCTGGAGCCCCTATCTGTGCCGGGCACTGTGCCTAGCAAGCCACACTCCTTGTTCAGCTCGGTGAGGTAGGTTAGATGGGTCTTCAGGGAGGCTGAATATCTTGCATTTGCCCTTCCCTTTGCCAGGAACGCTCTTCCTGAGACCGAGGTGGGGCAGCTCCTTTAACTGGTTCAGGAATCTGCGTAAAAGTCACCTTGGGAAGAGGCCCTCCCTACCACACACATCATCACTTTTGAAAGCTCTGCTCAGCGATAACCTTAGTGCTCAAAGTTCATCAGCATTTTCTCGTTTGTTTACATTTGTATATGTTCTTTGTTTACGGTCTGTCTCTCCACTAAAAGGTAAGCTCCGTAAGAGCAAGAACCTTGGCGTGCCATTCACACTGCTATATGACAACATCAGCTCCTGGCGTACACAGCAGGCGCTCAGAAAATGTTAAAGCGCTTCCATCCCGCCACCTGCGACACCTGACTCATTTACAGTAGCCAGAATGACTCCACGTGATCAGTCGCTCGCAATCCTGCTAGGATCCAAGGAGGCCGGGGGTACGAGTGGGCAGGCTGTCAAGTCGGTTGGACTTCTTCGTCTGTCAAGGAGCTCCTGCATTTTAATATTAACTGTGCTTTCCCTCCCCTCCCCCTTGCACGCGAACACCATAGAACAAAACAACTACACTTCTCTCGGATCCTCTCCTGGGACCTTGGCACGAATGTGCATCACTGCCTCTGGATGTCAGGGTCACAGTCTCGAGCCGGGGCCCCATGCCAATTCTGTCCTTGGTCATTCCGTTCCAGCAATCCTCTCATCACCACGTATTTTCTCCATTCTCGATCTCTTCGTCTCGGTCTGACTTCCTCAAGAAGTCGAGTTCTCTTTGCCTGTTCCATCACCTGTCTGGAACCTTCTACTTAAACCAGCCCTTCCCAAGCCTCTGCCTCCCAACTTCTTCCTTCTTCCCTGGCCCGGAAACGTCAAGCGATGACACTTATTGAGGGCCTACAGAACGCAGAGCGCCGGCCGGTCCAGGTGGCAGCTATCACCTCCCTCCGCCCTTCCCACCTGTCGGGAACCCGAAGTCTCTACTCCCTAGACTACGTCATGGAATCCGTCCGCTACTTCCAGTGCATCGCCCCACCCCCTTCCTCGGGGACGACTCCTGATTGGTGGGAATGTGGGTCCCTCAGCAGCCCCTCCCGCCCTTCGCTCCCTCCCCGTGTGGTCCCGCCCCCAGGGCGGGCGCAGGCTCCTTCTTGTCTCTCCTGCCGCTCGCACCCACCCTCCTGCTAATCCGGCGGCGCGCGGAGAAGTTCTGGGCAAAGTACTGGGAACGGGCCGCGCGGTCCCGTCCCCGGCTAGGGAACCTGAGCGCTAGGCGGCTAGTACGCTGCACGGGCGCCGGCCCCACCGTCCGTCTGCCAGTGGCCGTCCCTGACTCCGTCTCTTGCGGCTGGTACGGGAACAGTCAGCTGTGCTTTGCGGGGGGACCGGAGGAACCTGGTTTGCCTCCTCCCGGGTCTGTGGGCGAACCCAGGAGCGGAGCAGCGGGGAACGAGGCGGCGCCAGGGCGCACAGGTAAGCGCCGGGACGGCTGCCGCAATGGTGCCGGGGTGGTGGGGGCCCGGCGGCGGCGCGGGCTCGGAAGGGCTTCCGCGGGCGCCACCAGAGTCCACAGACCGAGTCTTCCTCCAGTCTCCGGGCCGGTGCGGCCGCGCGAGCCCGGGAGGTCGCCCTCGGTGCCGGCGCCAGCCTCCCGGGAGGTAGGGCCCGAGTGCTGCCGACCCTAGAGCGCCTTCTTCAGGAGCTCAGTGGCCGGGATTGACGGCGAGAAGGCGCGGAGCGCGGCGGCCTGGGCGGCGGCGCCGGAGGATGCGGCGCGGAGGGCTGGCCTGGGCAGCCGGGACCGAGGCGCTGGGGCGAGAGGCACAGGAAACCTATTTAAGAGGGCCGAGTATGAGGCTTTACCACATCCGCGGGATGGGGCGTGCCGGGGGGACGCGCGCGACCCGGCTGGGGGCCGAGGACACTGGCCCCTTCTGACTTCCCAGGGTCCTAGGAAGCCTTTGCAGGCTCTAGTCACTGATAAACTGACTTTGTCGTAGATCGTCCAGATATTTAAGCCAGGCACACGCCGCCTTCCTTCGGAAATGCAACTTGCTAGTCACCTACTGTACATTTGTACTCTACTTCCTCGGTCTCATGAACTACCAGTCTCCCTAGTTGGGACTCTGAGCTGTGAGGGGGCTGTGGAGCTGTCGCTTTCGACGTGTCTGGGAAGTGTGCCGAGGTGAACCTGAGGCCTCTCAGGTTGCACTGACCCTCAGGAATTTGAGTACTGGGATGGGGCATTTAGAAATAGTTTAAGCTGCCGCTGCAAAAGTGTAGGTCAGACTTCTGATAATCCACACTCTACCCGCAAGCATCATGTAAGGTGAGGTCCGCCTTCTGGCCAAAGGAGACCAGTCAGGCAGGCCTGGGCCGAAATGCACCCAAGCTAAATGACCTTCTCCTCCGCCAACTGGCTAGCACTCTCAGCCTGCTTGGTGTTCCTTTCTGAAATTACCTCCATGGGCTGTTTACTATCTGCCTTCTCCCACATCCCAGAAAGGACGTTCCAGGAAAGCAGTAACGTCTTCATACTCCATCCCCAATGTCAAAAACAGTGCCCCCCACACAGTAGGTGTGCAAGAAATATTTATGGAATAAATGAATGAAAACTTCTCAGTGAAATGTGAGGAATGGTGGCTTAATTAAGCTGGTTGTGATTTTTATGTTTGTTTATCCTTTTTTTCTACTCGGAAAATTAACAAATGCCAATAATTACTATGGATTGAACACTATTAAGAACTGGATATGTACTAGGAACTTTGTATATATTGTTGCCTCATTAAACATTACAATAGTTTTATTAGCTAGGTATTTCTAACCAGATGGGAAACTGTGAGTCTTTAGCAGGTTAACCACTTCCCCAAGATCCTGGCAGAACTATAATTTCACCCCATTTTCTCACTATTGTGTTGTGCTGCTTCCAAGAAACTAAAAAAAGGTTTCCACCATCATAGCCAATAGACACTTAGCTATATTTGTAACAAATGCTATATTGCCAAAAGAAGATCTGTTGTTCTATCATTATGGAGATATAATTTAAATAATAGCTAGTAGTTACGTTGTAGGCCAGTTACTATCAGACTGCTGTAGGCTGTATTATCTCATTTAGTCTTAACCATCTTGATAATATTGTGAAGTTACTGCATTTTTCAGATGAAGTAACTGCAGCCAGGTTCAGGAATTTACCCAGGGTCAAGAGTAAACTGCTGAGCTAGATTTTGTTAATATTCTTTTTGCTTCAAAAACTTTAGCTCCTTCCACTACACCAAAATGTCTCCTGCTCTAACTATGTAATTAGATGTTAACTTATTATGATAGAGTACAGTGATACAGTGTTTTTAAAACCATCTGAGGTTGGGCTATAAACTTTCTGCTGCCAGTATCAAGTGTTTGGTTGTACTATTTTCTGAATTGTTGTGACTCTTAACTGTCATTGATTTTTGTGGTTGATTTTATGGTTTGTGGGCCTGGTAGATGGGAGACTTTTAATATAGGAGGAAAGCAAATTCTAAAGAGAAATCCAATGGGTTTTACTACCCCTGTGGTAAGTGAATTCAGAGCACAGTAATGCTTTATGCCTCTCAAGGAAAGTACTGGAAAGCCAGTTAGTTCCTCTGTTTCCATATGTATAATGGAGAGTTAGAAACCACAACTAATTCCAAAAGCTTCTGCAACAACCTTTTAGTGAAATAACTGCATTTGAACTCTTTGTACTCCTGCAGTGACACTGAGGGCAAGGAGAAGTTAGAACAAGAATGTCACGGTTATCTTTTAAAGAGCTAATGGCAAAATAGGGATGGGAAGGAATTAGGGATCTCTTTTTTCTTTTATGTCTCTTCTAATTTTAGGGGGTAGTATAATGTTTTTCCCTGCATGAGGGTCTGGATAACCCACAGTTTTATTTATAGTGTGCCTCTCAGCAGTACTGTATTTTCTTAATTGTGAATTCCATTTCAGGGGTACTCCAGGGAGATTTGGAGAATCCTCCAACCTATAAAGCCCACAGAACTGATGGGGGTGTGCGTCACTAAGGAAGATGGAAGCTGTTATGTTGAAGGAACCTTCCATACATAATTGAGAGTTGTTTATGTATGGTTTCTTGTGAATTCCTTTCCTGTCTTCATCTTACTCATCAACTTTTTAGCCCTCTCCTCTGTAAACTTCCTTCTTGACTTCCCAGTCCCTACTGTTGAGATCATGTTATGCTTACCCCAACTTTTGTCTCTCTCTTTCTCAGTGTCTTTTATCCATCTCTTACCATTGTCCCTGCACATTCCTAGTTCAGGCTCTTAGGGACTTCTGTTCTCTGTCCTAATGTTCCTTACAGGTGGATTTTCCTCCCTCAGTTTCTCCTTTATATCATAGGTAAATTCTTTAAATCCTGTCATTACATTGCTGACACTTCTTGAGTGGCTTATTTGGTTAATAATAATAGTAATGTTAATAACAGAAGCAGTAGCTGCTGAACTTCTTGTGCCAGGTACTGTCGTAATGCTGTATGTGAATTCTTGTGTTTAATCCTCATAGCAATACCAAAGCAAATGTTATTATACTCCCAATCTCCAGATGAGGCTAGGTAAAGTTAAGTCTGCAACAGCTATACAACTAATCCAAGGTAGAGCAGAGACTCAAACCCAGATCCTTTCTCTCCCCATTTAAATGTGGATGCCTCAGCCTGAAGTCAGGATCCAGCAGCCTGGGCTCAGTGTGTCTTCACCCCATTGTTCTCTAACCCTGTGCACTGGCAGCCTGAATTTTATCTAGCATTTTGCCTTTGTCCTCCATCAGTCTATGATGAAACAATAGAATTTCTAGTTATTTAAATCCATTGAAAGCAGCTATTCTGTTTTTTTCGCTGTAGAGATTTTGCAAGATCTCAAACCCAAGCTCAAAACAAACATATTTGAGTATGTAAAATAAATATCTTGTATCTTACATGTACTATTTTGTTCATATATATGGTAATGTTATTAAAAATTATTAAAGCTGTCAGAATTTAAACTAAATTTTTGTCAATATTTTAACTGACCAATATAGTTCACATTTTTAACCTGACTTACTAGATCCTCTGTGAATCAGCTCCAGCTCACGCTCATTACTCATTACTTTGCTCTGTGTGGTCCTGTCACATTGAACTAAATTCAGCACCCCACCTGTATCCTCAGGGCCATGCATAATATGCTCTAGCCTCTCAGTTTTTGCATAATCTGGACTCCATAATCTTTTCCTCCTCTCCCATTTTCACCTAATTCCCTCTCATCCATCATGTTTCAGCTCTGATATCACTTGTCAGAAGTCTTCCTCTGCCACATGTACCTTGAGATTGGAGGACACTCATAGCACTCTGTGCCTACCCATTTTATAGGGACCAGTTATCATACTGTTTTGTAACTGTTGGTCGCTTGATTGAATCTTCCCTGAAACCATTGGCTCTCATTTGGCTTAGATTAGAACCACCTAGGTATCTTTAAAAAATTTTCCACACCCAGAGTTTCTGGATCAAGTGGCTTGGGAGAAGGAGGGTTGGTCACTGAAATTTTTGTTTTTTAAGGAGTTTTCTCATTATTATATCTGGATAGTATTCCATTGTGCGAATGTAGTATACTTTATCCATTTACTTCTTTTTTTTTTAAATAACATCTTTATTGAGATATAATTCACATTTTATACAATTCATTCATTTAAAGTATGCAATTCAGTGATTTTTAGTTTATTCACAGTTGTGCAATCATCACCACAATTAATTTTAGGACATTTCATCACCCCCAAAAGAAATATGCACCCATTAGTAGTCTCCCCCACCAGCCTGCAACCACTACTCTACTTTATGTCCATATGTATTTGCCTTCTCTGGACACTTCTTATAAGTAGAACCATACAGTATGTGGTCTTTCTTGTTCTTTCACTTCCTGTGTTGTATTCAAGATTCATTTCTGCTGTAGTAGGATCAGTACTTCACTTCTTTTTATTGCCTAATAACACCCTATTGTATGTATATAACACTTTTTATTTACCTACTTACTGGTTGATAGAACTGGTATTGTTTTTTTAAAGCTTTCTGGAGCAATATCAATGTGCTGTCATGAACTAAATCTGAAGTTCCTTTGAGTCTTGTTTGTTATTGTGTTTGGGGGCTATAACAGTACCTGGTAATAAAAATCTGGATGAATAAAGCATTATACTAAAAGTGTTTATGTTGATGTCATTAAATAGAGATCCTCATGGTGGATTGTTTAGGTCTTATTTGAGCAAATTAATTGCTAAAAAGGTTATGAGATAATCAGGAAATTTGAACATGGATGAAATGCTGTGGTTTTTAGGATTTGCTTCAAAATATTCTGGGGGTTGGGATGTGTAGAGGAAACAGTTGTTCTTGAGTTCATGATGACCGAAGCAGGGTGGTAAGTTCATGGATTGTTGAATGCTGTTCTCCATGTCTGCTGTCCAATAGGGTAGCCATCTACCACAAGTGGGTGTTGAGCACTTGAAATGTTGCTAATCCTTACTGAGATATAGTATAAAAAATACACACTGAGTTTTGAAGAGTTAATATGAAGAAGAATGTAAAATATACCCCAAATTTTTTATTAAGGGTTATATGTTCAAGTGATAATGTTTTGGCTATACCATGGTTATATATAATTAAAACTAATTTCACTTATTTCCTTTTATGCTTTTTAATTGGCTACTTAAAAAATTAAAATTACATATACTGTTCATATTACATATTTTTGGACAATACTGCTGTGGACAGTGCTGCTGTGTACTCTTATGTTTGAAAATCTTCATAATGAGCTTTAAAAAACCGCAGACATCTGAATTTTTAAAAAAAGTTTGGAGTAAAATATTTTCATAAAGGATTTCTCATATGAGAAGATTGGCAAATACTGATTTACTGATTTGTTCAAAGATGATTCTGTGTAGAAAATTATAGCAGGCGGACTGTATAGCCTTCCAGTGTCATTCCTGGGTTTACTTCATCTATGTGAAAATTTAAAGAATCTTTTATAATCAATGGAATAGCAGCATGAGGGAGCACAAGAGATGCTTCTTTAGTTATTTATCTGATTCTTTTGTTTTGAAGTTGATGAGATATATCTTTCATCTTGGAAAAATGTAGAAAATGCAGTGGTAATTTCATTGTTCTTAGTCACATTGTTTATACCCTGAAATTGCATTTTTCCTGGACTTGCTTTAAAGAACTCTGCCAAAATCTATTTGTTTGGGAGTTGGAATATGATTGTTTCTAGACTTGCCAAGACCCCTGGGATATGATTCTTAAATAATAATGTGTGGATTTAGAGCTGAGAAGCAAATTACTTTCATATAAAATTTCTTTAGATGAACATGCCACTATCTAGATGTCTGTGTTTATTCACAAAGTAATAGCAGAGGCAATAAACTGTGAGGGGCTGTGGGCTAGACAAATGACCCTAGAGGATATTCTTACCTGTAATTTCTGAGATTGTGAGGGAGCGGACTTGAATTGAAAATGGCTTGACTATAAATAAAGAAGAACAGAATCAAATTGCAATGAGGAGCCCAGCAAGAGATCATCAGGGGATCTGTGCCTGTCAATATAAAATCAGGTTTATTATTTTGTTTACTCTCTGTCATTAAGATACTAAAATCTTTTTTTTAACGTGTAAGTCAAACACTTCTCCATTTATGTATTAAAATGTACTACTATTAAAGATTCCCATACTTGTTTTCTGTTTTAATATCAAATATTGTAATACAAGAAATTCAGAGTTCAGTTTAAGTCTTACAAAACAGTCTTCTCCAAATCATTTGTGGTAGGCAGTGATCTGAAATAGAAGCATAAGCTAAGTAATACCTTTTAAAAATCTCACAAACATTATTAAACTTGAAGTAAACCCTCCCTAGAATGAAAGAATGCAGCATGATTTTTGTTCATACATTTAATATGTATTTAATGTACAAACACTAATGAACACACACTATCCCCCCTATACATTGAGGTTTTAATGTGCAGGGGATATAGTGATGAATTAGATGTGGAATCTTCCTTCATTACAGGTTAGAAGGGGAATAGAGATATTAAACAGTCACAGAGAATTTGTTAATTATAATAGGGATATGTAGCTCAAAGAGAATGAGTCAGGATTTTAACTGGGGCCCTGGGGAGAAAAGTCCATTTTTCTGTCTGAGGACTCAGGCTGCTGCTGGTCTGAAGAAGGAAGAGGAAAGGGGAATCCTCAGAGGACAACACAGCCAAGCCCTGCCCTTTTGGTGTTGTGTTTCTGTTAATAGCTGGAGGCTAGGAGGAACTGAGGAGGAGGAAGGGGTTTTTAACTCCTTTTCTGAGGTTTTAAATTGCTCTCCCGGATGCTACACTCAGGTTTGTTTATTTCCTCCTGGGAACTGAATCTAAAGTTACATTTTTACCCCCTTTGTAACTGAAAAAATGCGATCTAACAACCTGTTATTCTTCAGCACATCCGTGAAAGTAGCATAAAATACGTGCTGGCTCCAATTCTAGTTGTAGCTCAGTTATCTTGCATCTGAGGTGAAATGAGTTAAGGGTATTTGAAGGCCTCAGAGAATATAGGGAAGACTTGCTTGGGTTTTTTTTCACAGGTTCAGAGATGCTTTAAATAAATTTCTAGTATATAGAGAATTAACTGAGATGTCCTCTGGTGCTTGTTGGAGTTATTAGAGAATGGAGAAACCATCTTGCCTTTAAAGGTGGTGATGATAATTACAAAGAACAATAGTAGTAACAATGACAACCAGTAACTGGAGCACTTTCTGTGTGTGCCAAGAGCTAAGTGCTTTACTTACACTTTACTTAGTACGTCATCCAGTAAGTTACAAGGTAGCTGTCATCATTCCTGTTTACCAGTGACCCGACTGGGGGGCAATTACTTGCTCTTCGGTTGTACAACATCCATTTATTCTTCCTCATTTCCATTTGAGGGATCACTTCTTGCCTTTGCAGATAGTCTGTTGGGACCAGAACAAGGGGCCCTGTTCTCCTCAGGCATTGGGTGGCCCTTTGAGCCAGCCCAGTCACATGCCTCTTGCTGGACTCTGATCCAATCCCAAGGGTCACGAAGATTCCGCTGCTGAGGGTGCGTCCAAGTCAAACCATTCCTGTTCATACAACGTTGTGTTCTGGCTTCCAATCCCATGAAGCTGTTCTTCTCCAGCCTCCCTTTAGTTCCTTAAGCTAGTATTTTCCCAAGACATTTTCTTTGGTTTCATTTGCCAGATTCTGTTGCTTCCACTCAAAGAACTGCTATAACAGGCCCAGAGAGGCTTAAGTAGGTTAACCACAGGCACAAAGAGAAACAAGTGGCAGAGCTGGGTTACAGTTAGGCCTTTCTACTTTTACCCCAAGCCCTTGATCAGAGGCCCCCTCAGTGTCGTGGAGAGCACTGGACTGGGAGTCAGAGATCAGAGATAGAGCCAAACCAAGGGACACCTCTAACTCTGTGGCCTTTGGCCAATTACTGTCTTTTTAGGCTGAACTGGATGGACAAGGTGAAATCTCTACACATACTTAAATGACACCCAGCTCAAGAGAATTTCCTCTTTCATGAGGTTTTTGGACATGCTATGTCCTAGTTTATAAAGGCTTTCAATTTGAGGTTTGAGGTCTGATCTGAAGCAGTGGCTTTCAGAGTGTCATTCCAGAAGTTGCTCTGTCAACATCACATGGGAACTTGTTAGAAATGCAAATTCACAGTCCCTACCCTAGACCTGTTGAATCAGAAACTCTGGGGGACCCAGCAATCTGTTTTTACAAGCCCTTCGGGTGATTCTAACACACAGTAAAGTTTGAGAACCACTGGACTAAGGCATTTTTATTTTATTAAAAACCATTTATTATGTAAGGTGCTACCTAGAGGCAGGGAACATGTAAAAATTAGTCATAGTCCCTGCTCTCAAGGAACATTCACTCCAGTTGGGGACACAGATATAAAAACACAATTGTGAGACACCAGGAGACAAGGAGGGGTGTAATACTTGCCTTAAACAGTGTTTGCAAGTGCTATAGGAGCAGGAGCACAGAAAGAGCAATGGGAGACGCTTTAGCAGAGAAGTGGGCGTTTGAGACAAGCCTTGAAGGACACAATAATATTGACACAAAGGAAGAGAATGAAGGGCTATGTAGAAAGGACATTCCAGGCAGAGAATGTAGGATGAGCCAAGGTGTAGCATTTTAAGGAATGATGAACCATCCAGTTTGATGAGAAGGACAGTTTTAAATGGGAAAAGTGACAGGATATGAGAATGGAGAGGGGTTGAAGCCCAACTGGAGTAGATCCTGAATCTCATAGTAAGGGTTTGGACTTTATTCTATAGACAGTGAATAAGGAAGTGACATAGTGGATGCTATCTTAGAGAAGGTCAAAGGCTGGAAGTGCAAGCATGATGAGACCTGAACTGGGGTGGTCACAATGGTAGAAGATAGGAAAGACGACTTAGAAGTATTGGAAAGTGAGGATGACAGCCCCTAGGAACTAGGGGACTGGAGGACGGGGTTGAGGGAGAAGGCAAAGATGATACTATGGGGTGTAATACTTGCCTTAAACAGTGTATTGAAGTGCTGTAGGAGCACAGAAAGAGCAATGGGAGACGCTTTAGCAGAGAAGTGGGCATAGAGAAAATAAGTGGTGTTGGTATAATTAGTTAAAAATAAAGCCGTACATCATACCTTCCAGCAAAATAAATTCCACATGGATCAAAACTTTAGCATTAGAAGAACTAGGAAAAACATAAAGTATCATTTTAATGAAAATGGAGTTGGAAAGCTCTTTCAAGCTGCGACACAAAATCCAGAAGCTATAGAGTTTGATTTACTTGACTACATATAATTTTTGCAGGGCCAAATTTTTTTAACTATGTCAAAAGACAACCAATAAATTTAGAAAAGTAATTTTAATGCATGCTGCAAAGATCTAATTACATCAATATTTAAAGAACAACAAATCAATAAGAACAGTTTACAAAATGGCATACAAATAACTTCTAAACATATGCAAACTTTAGCCTCACTCATAAAAACAAAATACAAATGAAAACTTAGTGAGATACTATTTTTCACCTACTAGATTGGCAAATATAACAAAATGTGATAACACTGTTGGCAATATCTGTTTGAGGAAATAGGTATTTCTGGGGATGGGAACTTCAGATTCTCCAAGCTCTGTGTAGAACCATTCCAGAGGATCCATCAAAATTGCAAATGCATGTACCCCTTACCTGCCATAACAATTCTATGAATTTCATCCTGCAGTTACATAAATGTACACAATGATATACGTGCAAAGTTGTTTATTGCATCATTGTTTGAATAAATAAAAGATTGCAAATCACCTAATTGTCTATCAATAGGGACTCATAATAAATAATGGAGCAGTTAAAAATGACGCAGTTTTATGGACTCTCTTGTCCCTTCCTGTCATGATCCAGGAGCTCTGTCCTCTCACTTTATTTCTAAATAAAAGTTCTAAACAAGAACCCCGGCATCACTTTCACTGACTGCCCTTCCACTCCACCAAATAAAGGTTTACCTAAAAAAAAAAAAAAATGACGCAGCTTTATGTCTACTAGTTCAGAATAGTCTCTGAGATTTAGTATTTAAAACAAAGTGAGGTATGTAGTACATACAGGCTTATGGCATGCATGTCATCTATATCAAGGTGCATGTGGTATGCTTCAATTTGAGTAAAAGTATATCCACATATAACATTTTATAAGTATATGTACATAAACATGTACATATGTACTCATATGTATACATATTCACAAACTGGTGGGCTGAAGCCATCTTGCACTGGCTTATGAGAACCAATTGTGTGCATTTCTTCCCAATTCCTTGGTCAATGACTTTGTAGTGGTAGTTTGAAATTGGCTATGGTAGGAGTATTTACACCATGGAAATTAGGAAAGGCAAGAACTGAGAGCTTTTGTTTTTGTTTTTGTTTCTGTTTTTCCAGAGAGCTGGTTGATAAACATTTACTAATGCCCACTGTGTATCATAAATATAAAATGTCTCTTGGAGGATACACAAGAGGTTGGTTAACACCAGATTCCCCAAGGGAGTATGGGTGGCAAAAGGACACATGTGAGACTTACATTGCACCTTTTGAATTTTGTTCCAAGTATAAGTGTATTACTTACTCTGGAGTAAATATATAAAGCAAACAGAAAAAGTAACTGCAGAGTTTCAGGCCTATGTGACTGTTATTTAATGTGCCATTGATGAGTATAGGGGAAAATGGAAAGATGAATAGGTCTTAAGGAAAAGGAATGCTCTGGGTTTTGAACCTGCTGAGCTTGATTGTATAGGTGGTATCAGTAGAGATGCAGCCGGTAACTGAGAAGAGAGGGCAAAACTGGTGATCACTTCTGGGAGTCAGCAGTTGAGGTGGAATGGCAGTTGAAGTTTCTAAGGGAGGCCCAATCGTACAACCTTTTGGATAGGTCCCAGGAGAGAAAGGGGGATGCCTGTGGTGTCTTGGGAAATGCCACCCAGAAGATAGGTAAGGGAGGGATAACTAGTCACAAAGGTAGGAGGACCCTATAATGTTAATGACAGTATCTTTCTTCTATGGATTATCTACAAAAAGTGAGGTACTGTTCTCAGCACTTTTTGAAAGGACATCACCTGATTTAATTCTTGCCACCACTCTATGGGGTGGGTGTTATTTCCATGATTGTTAGTGAATGGGGGAGGGTAACGCCAAAGAATAAACCAGGAGAGAGCTCCTGGGAAGGATGTTAATAGAACAGGGCCTTGCCATGCAGTAAGATTTTAAAGGTTATGACATTTCACGCAGAGGGGAGTGATGAGTGAAGGCCAAAGGAAGCTATCTGAAGTAGCTGGAGGGTGAATATTCCCGGGAGCTTGAGAGTGGTGCATGGTTGCTCCATTCTCTTGCTGTTGGAGAGCCACACATGTTTTTGAGCTAGGAAATAAGCTTTAATCAGTGTGAGTGGTAGTCAAATAAAAAAAATTATGTTTATTACTGGGGCACTTAACTACGTTCACTGTGTGTTCATTGGTGGGGAGGAGAGCTGGTAAAATTACCGTAAAACTTTGAGACAGATCATGTAGATGGCCTATGGGTACAGGTATTCAGTGTCTGTAAACAGGAACTGATGGCTAGTTCCAATTCACTCTTAGTTTTTTAACTCAAGCTCAGTTTGTCTGTGTGGTAGTATATTGTTTATCTCTTCTGTTTATCTGGCAGTGAATTATGGGATAGGGGCTATATTTTCCAGAAGATTGTGAATGGGGAGTAAGGAAAGTGGAGATGAATGATTATTTGTTGACATAAATTTTTATGCATATGACTTATTTATGAGTTGTGCTGAGAAGTAATATTCCTGTCTCAAGACTCATGCAAGTCCTGCCTTTATTCTTCAGAGCCTTTATTTGTAGTTCTTTTACATTCTAAACAGATACATGTATACAGTGTAAAATTTCACCCTAATTAGGTCTTTCTCTAGCCTAGTAATGTCAAGTTTGTTGTGTGTCCTTACACCTATAATGAGGTGTCAGAAAGGAAAAGGGGAGTAGCTGCAGCATAAACGTGGCTCAGAAAAATGACAGCGTGACTTCTTCATGCCAGCCTGCTAAGGCATCATACTTCTGACTTGTAATACCTGTTTTTCTAGTCTTTGAGCCCCTGGGCCAGACTAGCATTCCAATATTAAGGGCCTAGGAGCCTCTTTTGTTTTCTGGCATCCAAATGTTCTGCTTTTAATAGGGGTATGTAGATACCCCTTTTCTTATCCACAGATTAAGACACCTTTGTCTGACGAATGCCAGGGACCAGAAGAACAGGAAGTTGGAATTTGGGTCTTTGTAAAGTGCGTGCTTTGTCGTCTTGAGAGGTGCCCCCAAATTCCTTTGTTGCTAAAACTTCACAGATTCATTGGGGAAAATAACCTGTTCTTCAATCTTGTTCTAGCTAATTAACTTGTGCTGAGGTTTAGCACATCATGGACTTCCCTCCATCCCTGTGGACAGTACTGTTTCTCCTCCCCTTTCTTGGGAGTTGTGTGAGAATTTGCCAAGTGTTACTAGATGCAAGGGGCTTCTGGAGGAAATGAAATGAACGTGGTTGCTAGTTGGTCTGGAAGCCAGCCGGAGGAGTGGGGCCCGTGTGAGTAGGACTCAGAGTTGTCACAGTTAAATACCAGTTTCTCTGGAGAAGTGGTTCTAAATTTGAGCAGCACCAGATGACTGCAGGGCTTGTTAACACAGATTGCTGAGCCCCCGCCCCAAGTTTCTGATTTGGTGGGTCTGTGGTAGGACCCAGCATTCTGAGTCTCTAACAAGTTCTCAGGTGATGCTGATGGCTGCTGGTCCAGGAGCCCCTTTGAAAATCTAAGCAGTGGTTCAATAGGCAAAAGGCTGAGCCTCTACCAGCCCTGAGTCCACTCTGATTTGGGGAAGGACCTGAGTGGTTCTCAGTAGGTTATCATAACCCCCATATTTTTTATAGTATTTCCACTTTTGTAAACCTCTTTAATATACTTTGCTTTTCACAGCAGAACAACACTGGGGAGTAGGCAGAACAGGTATTAATATTGTTGTACTGTTGGGAAAAATCAGACCGAGGCCCATGGGTAGTAAGTGTGTGACTTATCTGAGGGGCAAATGGCAGAGCTGAGACTTGCATCTACATATTCTTACTGTAGAGCTAGTGAAAAACTTAAAGATCATCTCTGATAACACTCAAAGTTTGTCCCAACACCCCCAACACAAAAACAACTCTTCAGTTTAGAACAGTTTTAGATTTACAGAAAAGTTGTAAAGATAGTATAGAGACTCCCCATGTGCTTCTAAACGCAGTTTCCCCTCTTATTTTATTATTATAAGGTCCATTTGTCACAATTGATGAGCCAATACAAATACATTTGTATTAACTAAAGTCTGTACTTTATCCAGACTTCCTCAGTTTTTACCTAATGTTCTTTTTCTATTCAAGGATCCCATCCAGGGTTCCACATTGTGGCTAGTTATCATGTCACATAAGGCTCTTCTTGGCTGTCACAATTTGTCAGGCTTTGCTCGTTTTTGATTATCTTGACAGTTTTGAGGCTTACTGGTCAGGGATTTTGCAGAATGTCCCTCAGTTGGGATATTTCTAAGGATTTCCTCAAGATTAGTTTGGGGTTATGAGTTTCTGGGAGGAGGACCACAGAGGTATAGTGCCATTCTTTTTTTTTTTTTCATTGATAATCTTTTTATTGGTTATGTGGTAAAATTATAATATTTTGAATGTTTTGGGTTAAATAAAATAATAAAATAATATTCACCCATTAATTTTTACTTCATTAAGTGTACCTACTAAAAAATTTAAAATTACATCTGTGGCTGAAATTTGTCATTCAAATTATAATTCTTTTGGAGAACACTTTTTTTCTCGCTCTTATGTTGAGGTCTATGCTTCATTTCAAGTCAGTTTTTGTATATGGTGTTTGTTCTTCCTCTTGTGTCTATATGTTCCAACATCGTTTGAGGAAAAGATGATCTTTTCCCACTGCATTACCTTGACTCCTTTCCATGAGCACTTTTACCTCTGTTCCATTGATCTGGACTCTCCCATGCCAGCATCACTTTATTCTGATCACTGGGGCTTTAAAGTAAGTCTTGGAATCAGGTAGTATGCATGTTTCATGTTTTTTCTTCTTTTCAAAAAGTTGCTTTCACTATTCAAAGTCTTTTGCAATTGCATATAAATTACAGAATCAGCCTGACAATTAAAAAAAAACTGCTAGAGTTTTGATTGGCATTAAGGATTTGAGATTGAGTTACATTTAATCTATATAGATCAATTTAGGAGAACTGGTGCCTTTATTAATAGAATATTTCAATCCTTGAATGTGGTATTTGTCTCCTTTTTAAAAGTTTTCTTTATTTTGTCAGTGGTGTTATGTAGATTTCAGTGCACAAATTTTGCATACTTTCCTTACATTGATACCTATTTTATTTTGATGCTATTATATATGGAATTGATTTGCTTAAGACTCTTATTATCCATTTAAAGTAAGTTTCTCTCTACACTGTTGTTGCTGCATTCTGCAAATTTAACATTTTGAAATGTTTAAATTTAGTGAAGAAGAACTCTGATTTCCCTTGTGATTTCTTCTTTAAGCCACAATAATCCATGGGTTTGAAGTATGTTGATTGATTTCCAAATACTGGGGATTTTCCAGATATCTTTATGTTATGGATTTCTAATTTAATGTTATTGTGGTCAGAGAGAATACTGTGTCATTTCAATCCCTTTAAGTTTATTGAGACATATTTTATGGCCAGAATATACTCCTTTTTTGTGAATGTTCCCTGCACATAAAAAACATGACTATTCTTTTCTTGTGGATATGGCACTCAATACCTGTCAGTTAGGTCAAGCTGGCTCATGATATGGTTCAAGTCTTCTATGTCTTTACTTTTTTTTTTATTAAGGTATCATTGATATACACTTTTAAGAAAGTTTCACAAGCAAAACAATGTGGTTACTACATTCACCCTTATTGTCTAGTCCCCCCCGCACGCCGTACCCCAATGCAGTCACTGTCCATCAGTATAGTAAGATGCCATGGAGTCCCTACTTGTCTTTTTGTGCCTCTGTGCTACACTGTCTTCCCTGTGACCCCACATCTTACGTGTTTTTTGTTTTTTTTAAATATTTTATTTTGGTATCATTAATCTACAATTACATGTGCAATATTATGGTGATTAAAATACCCCCTTGATCAGGTCCCCACCACCAACCCCATTACAGTCACTGTCCATCAGCTTAGAGAGATGCTATAGAATCACTACTTGTCTTCTCTGAGTTGTACAGCCCTCCCTATGCACCCCCAACATTACATCTGCTAATCGTAATGCCCCTTTTTCCCCCTTATCCCTCCCTTCCCACCCATCTTCCCCAATCCTTTTCCCTTTGGTAACTATTAGTCCGTTCTTGGGTTCTGTGAGTCTGCTGCTGTTTTGTTCCTTCAGTTTTTTTCTTTGTTCTTATACTCCACATATGAGTGAAATCATTTGATACTTGTCTTTTTCAGCTTCGCTTATTTCACTGAACATAATACCCTCTAGCTCCATCCATGTTGTTGCAAATGGTAGGATTTGTTTTCTTCTTATGGCTGAATAATATTACATTGTGTATATGTACCACATCTTTATCAATTCATCTACTGATGGACACTTAGGTTGCTTCCATTTCTTGGCTATTGTAAATAGTGCTGCGATAAACATAGGGGTGCATCTGTCTTTTTGAAACTGGGCTGCTGCATTCTTAGGGTAAATTCCTAGGAGTGGGATTCCTGGGTCAAATGGTATTTCTATTTTGAGTTTTTTGAGGAACCTCCATACTGCTTTCCACAATGGTTGAACTAGTTTGCATTCCCACCAGCAGTGTAGGAGGGTTCCCTTTTCTCCACATCCTCGCCAACATTTGTTGTTGTTTGTGTTTTGGATGTTGGCCATCCTCACTGGTGTGAGGTGATATCTCATTGTGGTTTTAATCTGCATTTCTCTGATGACCAGCGATGTGGAGCATCTTTTCATGTGCCTGTTGGCCATCTGAATTTCTTCTTTAGAGAAGTGTCTATTCATGTCCTCTGCCCATTTCTTAATTGGATTATTTGCTTTTTGTTTGTTAAGGTGTGTGAGTTCTTTATATATATTGGATGTCAACCCCTTATCAGATACGTCATTTATGAATATATTCTCCCATACTGTAGGATGTCTTTTTGTTCTATTGATGGTATCCTTTGCTGTACAGAAGCTTTTCATCTTGATATAGTCCCACTTGTTCATTTTTGCTTTTGTTTCCCTTGCCTGGGGAGATAATGTTCATGAAGAAGTCACTCATGTTAATATCCAAGAGATTTTTGCCTATGTTTTTTTCTAAGAGTTTTATGGTTTCATGACTTACATTCAGGTCTTTGATCCACCTTGAGTTTACCTTTGTGTATGGGGCTAGACAGTAGTCCAGTTTCATTCTCTTACATGTAGCTGTCCAGTTTTTCCAACACCAGCTGCTGAAGAGGCCGTCATCTCCCCATTGTATATCCAAGGCTCCTTTATCAAATATTAATTGACTGTATATGTTTGGGTTAATGTTTGAATTTTCTATTCTGTTCCACTGGTCTGTGGGTCTGTTTTTGTGCCAATACCAAATTGTCTTGATTACTGTGGCTTTGTAGTAGAGCTTGGAGTCAGGGAGCGTAATTCCTCCTGTTTTATTCCTCCTTCTCAGGATTGTTTCGGCTATTCGAGGTCTTTTGTGGTTCCATATGAATTTTAAAACTATTTGTTCCAGTTCATTGAAGAATGCTATTGGTATTTTGATAGGGATTGCATTGAATCTGTAGATTGCTTTAGGTAGTATAGCCATTTTGACAATATTTATTCGTCTAGCCAAGAGCATGGGATGCATTTCCATTTGTTAGTGTCTTCCTTAATTTCTCCTAGGAGTGTCTTGTAGTTTTCAGAGTACAGGTCTTTCACTTCCTTCGTTAGGTTTATTCCTAGGTATTTTATTCTTTTTGATGCAATTGTGAATGGAATTGTTTTTCTGATTTCTCTTTCTGTTAGTTCATCATTAGTGTATAGGAAAGCAACAGATTTCTGTGTGTTAATTTTGTATCCTGCAACTTTGCTGAATTCAGATATTAGTTCTAGTAGTTTTGGAGTGGAGTCTTTGTGGTTTTTTATGTACAGTATCATGTCATCTGCAAATAGTGACAATTTGACTTCTTCTTTACCAATCTGGATGCCTTGTATTTCTTTGTTTTTTCTGATTGCCGTGGCTAGGACCTCCAGTACTATGTTGAATAACAGTGGAGAGAGTGGGAATCCCTGTCTTGTTCCCGATCTTAGATGAAAAGCTTTCAGCTTCTCGCTGTTAAGTATGGTGTTAGCTGTGGGTTTGTCATGTATGGCCTTTATGATGTTGAGGTACTTGCCGTCTATACCCATTCTGTTGAGAGTTTTAATCATGAATGGATGCTGAATTTTGTCAAATGCTTTTTCAGCACCTATGGAGATGATCATGTGCTTTTTGTTCTTCTTTTTGTTGATATGGTGGATGATGTTGATGGATTTTCGAATGTTGTACCATCCTTGCATCCCTGGGATGAATCCCACTTGATCATGGTGTATGATCCTCTTGATATATTTTTGAATTCGGTTTGCTAATATTTTGTTGAGTACTTTTGCATCTACGTTCATCAGGGATATTGGTCTGTAATTTTCTTTTTTGGTGAGGTCTTTGCCCGGTTTTGGTATTAGAGTGATGCTGGCTTCATAGAATGAGTTTGGAAGTATTCCCTCCTCTTCTATTTTTTGAAAAACTTTAAGGAGAATGGGTGTTATTTCTTCTCTATATGTCTGGTAGAATTCAGAGGTGAATCCATCAGGTCCAGGGGTTTTGTTCTTGGGTAGTTTTTTGATTACCGATTCAATTTCGTTGCTGGTGATTGGTCTGTTTAGGTTTTCTGTTTCTTCCTTGGTCAGTCTTGGAAGGTTGTATTTTTCAAAGAAGTTGTCTATTTCTTCTATGTTTTCCAGCTTGTTAGCATATAGAATCTCATAATATTCTCTTATAATTCTTTGTATTTCTGTGGGGTCCGTTGTTATTTTTCCTTTCTCATTTCTGATTCTGTTTATGTGTGTAGATTCTCTTTTTCACTTAATGAGTCTGGCTAGGGGTTTATCTATTTTGTTTATTTTTTCAAAGAACCAACTCTTGGTTTTATTGATTTGTTTCTATTGTTTTATTTCTTCTCAATTTTATTTATTTCTTCTCTGATCTTTATTATGTCCTCCTTCTGGTGACTTTGGGCCTCATTTGTTCTTTTTCCAATTTCAGTAATTGTGTCTTTAGACTATTCATTTGGGAATGTTTTTCCTTCTTTAAATAGGCCTGGACTGCAATATACTGTCCTCTTAGAACTGCCTTTGCTTCCTCCCACAGAAGTTGTGGCTTTGTGTTGTTGTTGTCATTAGTCTCCATATATTCTTTGATTTCTGTTTTGATTTGGTCGTTAACCCATTGATTCATGAGGAGAATGTTGTTAAGTCTCCATGTATTTGTGAGCCTTTTTGATTTCTTTCTAAAATTTATTTCCAGTTTTATACCTTTGTGATCTGAGAAGTTTGTTGGTAGGATTTCAATATTTTTGAATTTACTGAGGTTCTTTTTGTGGCCTAGTATGTGGTCTATTCTGGAAAATGTTCCATGTGCACTTGAGAAGAATGTGTATCCTGTTACTTTTGGGTGCAGAGTTCTGTAGATATCTGTTAGGTCCATGTGTTCTAGTGTGTTGTTCAGTGCCTCTGTGTCTTTACTTATTCTCTGTCTGGTTGATCTGTCCTTTGGAGTGAGTGGTGTGTTGAAGTCTCCTAAAATGAATGCATTGCTGTCTATTTCCTCCTTTAATTCTGTTAGTATTTGTTTCATATATGCTGGCGCTCCTGTGTTGGGTGCATATATATTTATAATGGTTATATCTTCTTGTTGGATTGACCCCTTTATCATTATGTGATGTCCTTCTTTATCTCTTGCTACTTTCTTCATTTTGAAGTCTATTTTGTCTGATACAAGTACTGCAATACCTGCTTTTTCTCTTTGTTGTTTGCATGAAATATCTTTTTCCATCCCTTCACTTTTAGTCTGTGTATATCTTTGGGTTTGAGGTGAGTCTCTTGTAAGTAGCATATAGATGGGTCTTGCTTTTTTATCCATTCTTTTACTTTGTGTCTTTTGATTGGTGCATTTGGTTCATTTACATTTAGGGTGATTATCGATAGATATGTACTTATTGCCATTGCTGGCTTTAGATTCATGGTTACCAAAGGTTCAAGGGTTGCTTCTTTACTATCTAACAATCTAACTTAACTTCTTGTTAAGTTATTGTAAACACCGTCTGATATTTCTTTATTTCCCTCCCTTCTTATTCTTCCTCCTCAGTTCTTTATATACTAGGTGTTTTATTCTTTGCCTTTAGTTAGTATTTGGATGGTCTGCTTCCTTTGCTATGATTTTATTTTCTCTGGTGACATCTTTTTAGCCTTAGGGGTGCTTCCCTCTAGAGCAGTCTGTTTAAGATATCCTGTAGTGGTCGTTTATGAGAGGCAAACTCTCTCAACTTTCGCTTGTCCGGGAATTGTTTAATCCCTCCGTCATATTTAAATGATAATTGTGCTGGATACAATATTCTTGGTTCGAGGCCCTTCTGTTTCATTACGTTAAATATATCATGCCATTCTCTTCTGGCGTGTATGGTTTCTGTTGAGAAGTCTGATGATAGTCTGATGGGTTTTCCTTTGTAGGTGATCTGTTTTCTCTCTCTAGCTGCCTTTAATACTCTGTCTTTATCTTTGATCTTTGCCGTTTTAATTATTATGTGTCTTGGTGTTGTCTTCCTTGGTTCCCTTGTGATGGGAGATCTGTGGGCTTCCGTGGACTGCGAGACTATTTACTTCCCTAGCTTGGGAAAATTTTCAGCAATTATTTCTTCAAAGACACTTTCTATCCCTTTTTCTCTTTCTTCTTCCTCTGGTACTCCTATAGTGCAAATATTGTTCCATTTGGATTGGTCACACAGTTCTCTTAATATTCTTTCATTCCTAGAGATCCTTTTATCTCTCTCTGCCTCAGCTTCTCTGTATTCCTGTTCTCTGATTTCTATTCCATTAACATTCTCTTGCACCTCATCCAGTCTGCTGTTAAGCCCATCGATGGCTTGTCTGATTTCTGCATTGTCTTTCCTGACTTCCCTCACTTCCTCCCTCAGCTCTTGCACATTTCTCTGTAGATCCATCAACATGATTTTGACTTTTATTCTGAATTCTTTTTCAGGAAGATTGTGCATTTCCATCCCTTAAGGCTCCCTCTCTGGTGTTGTCTTGTTGATCTTAGTCTGGACCATATTCCAAAAAAAAAAAAAAAAAAAGAAAAGAAAAAAAAAAAAAAAAAAGAAAAAAGAAAACAAACAACAAGCCCCACCCACCGGGAGTAGATTCTTTGGGTATGCTGTAGGTGACGCTGTTGCTCCACTCTTCCGCAGCTCTGGCTGCGCCACTCTGCAGGGTCCTTTATACCTCTGGCCACCTTGCAGTGTGCCGTGTCCTCTCAGGTGTAGCTGCACACTGTGTGCTTTCCTGTATTTTCTGGTCTCTCTTTTAGGAATAGTTGTATTTGCTGTATTTTCATAGATATATATAGTTTTGCGAGGAGATTTCTGCCGCCCTGTTCACGCTGTCATCTTCCCGGAATTCTTATAGTGCCATTCTTATCATATCATATTGTTGCTACATACTATCAGCATGATTTTTCACTGTTAATGTTGACCGTGATCACCTATTTGAGGTAGTCTCTATCAGGTTTCTGCACTGTAAAGTAGCTCTTTCCTCAGCCCATTATGTGTGGCCCATACCTAGGGAATGGAGAATTGTTCCATCTCTTTGATGGCAGAGTATCTACATAAATTATTTGGCTTTCTTCCGCATGTCAGATTTCTCTATTCTCCCCCTTTTTTAAATTTATTCAATTAATCATGTTTATAGGACTATGGATTCATGGATGTTTATTTTACACTTTGAATTATAATCCAGTAATACTTTATTTTTGTTACTCAGGTTTTTCCAGCTTTGGCTAGTAGGAGCGCATTCAGTGGACTACTGTGTCCCGTTGACATAGGCCCATCATTGTCAATTTTTGAGCACGTCCTTACTCTCTGGCACTACATCACCTTGTAAAATTCCTGTCTCAGCCCTAGAATCATGTTTTAATGTCTTGTTCCACTAAATTGATTTCAGCATCTACTACCTGAGTCACCACCCACAGTGAAAAACACTGATCTGTTTCCACCTATGACATATTAGAAATAAGGAAATCTGTATCTTGAAAGATGAAATGTCTTATCTAAGGTCACATGTAGTTGGTAGCAAGTTGGGGCCAGGACCAGGTCCAGTCCTCTCGACTTCTAGTGTGCCTTTTCCACCATTTTATGAAGGCAAATTCTGCCATTTAGAACCTGGCTCAGCATACTTCCACCTTGCCCAAGGGAAAAAGGGCACTGGCCAGATTCTTTGTGAAGACTGCCATGGCAAGTCTGTGTTTTCTGATCAGAATGGGGTTTGCAACTGAGGTCTGACCACTCATGGCTGACCTGTTTTGTAGGGAGGCTTGTAGAATCCATACACTCTTCATTTGGATTCTCCTCTTCTCCATGGGGGAGGCACAAAGAAGTGAATTCAAGCAGCAAAACCCTCAGACTTCATTTCATCCTATGAACTCCTTGGGATCCCCAAAGACAAAGCTGGACAGACAGATTTTTGGTGTTCTAAAGGCTCAAACAACAACCTGGTATTAGTATCTTGTGTGGATAATCAGTTACACCAAGAAGCTTATTTTCCATTGTGGGAGGAAATAATTCAGTCATCAAAAGCTTTCTAAGATGTAGGGAATAATAAAGGACAAACTTATTTCAAATCCATCCCTCAGAATGTTCCATTTAAAAGCTATTTAAAATTTTTTTTTAAATGGAAGGGGGGTGCTCTGGCTGAGAAGTATACCTGTAAGGGAGTCCAAAGTAATAAAGCAGCAGTGATACAGTAGGACATTTTGTTTGCAAGTCACAGAAACCCATACAGCTTAAGGAAAATTTAAAATTTATTGGATTATGTTGTTAAAAAAGTCCAAGACTAGGTCTAGCTTCACGCATGGCTAGATTTAGGGCCTGAAATCATGTCATCAGGCCCTGCTTCTTGCCATATTCTAGCCCTTTTCATCTACCTTCCTTCTCAAGCAGACTTTCTTCCCATTAGTACCTCTCACCAGCTATAGGCTTACTGTTTACATGCTCAACAACTCTATTCTGCAGATGTTTGTTGCCTGTGTTCTCCCTGCCTTTGTCGTGACTCTAACCCTGAGCCAGTTACTGGGGCCAGAGTTATCAAAGCTGTCACTCGACGGGCATGGGTCAGGTGTTCCCTGTGGAACCATGGGAAGGGATGGTTCCTCATAGGAACTTTTGAGGTGCTGGTACCAGAAGGATGAGTTGGCTGAACAAATAAAAATAATGGATATCCAGACTTTACAGTACTGTGAACACTCAGCGTAAATGCTTGATGAATGAGTAAATGCTCAGCTCTGATGCTACCCATGTGTTTATTTAGTCCCTTCCAGGCTGCTCATTTATTTTGTTGACTTGCGAGTTCTTCTAGAGAGACCTGCTAGTCATTCCTTGATTAATGTACTAACTTGACTGCCAGCCCTTGTTGGACTCTCAGCAAACGCTCTTCTTTCTGTTCCTGTTGCTAATTACAAGACTAATTTCAGCTAGTCTTGGCTAGATGATGGTGAATCCTCTCTTGGAAACTGTTTAACCAGATCATTGTTAGGCAATTTATGACTAGCTTTGGCTGAATGATCAACACAGATGCCTTTAATAAATCTGCTTTGCTGTTGGGGGAAAGGAGATAACTTCCTTTTACCCTTGATGCCATTCCTAGCTCAGATCATTAGTGGTTAATTCTAATTCTTCCTCTTATAAGGGGGAAACAATTTTTTATATTAATATTTAATGAGCCAAGAATTATTAGTTTGAGATTTAAACAAAATTTTCTTGGAAGTTTGATTATTCAGATCTCTTGCTAATTGTCTTTATTGCTACCTGCCTTCTGCAAATGTCACTGCTTTTTAGCACCTTTGCCTAAAGGCAGACAAGATAAAATCAGGGAGTATAATTAAAACCTTAACAGCATCCCGTCTTTTTCTCTTGTTTCTCTTGGAGGGGCTATTTACTTGGTGATGTTTCTGTGCAAAAGCAGTTTTGTACATTGACCAACATGAACTGTGATGGATCATCTGTGAACTTCAGGAATCCTCTTTTTGGTGTCTCCTTTTCCAAAAGGAAGTTGAAAATTGGCTTCACAGTCAGCTTCCTCTGGTGGTTGCCTAGACTTCAGATCTTTCCCTATGGCCTTCTTGCGTCCTACTGGGGTCAAGTTAAAAGTGAATTAATGCCAGGTTCAGAAGAGAGCAAATGTGTGGGTCTGTTCATCAGTCTTGGAGTGCCTGTTATTTCTCTGTTTCCCAGCCAAACAGAAAATGTTTTTAAAAATCTGTTTCCATTGGCACAGATAATTGAGTCAACTATACATTGATTTTATTTTATCCATTTCTGTGGTTATTTGAAGCCTTGCTTGACTAGTTTGGTACCATTAAATTTTTTTTTCTTTTTTTTTTATGGAACGCTTCACGAATTTGCTTGTCATCCTTGTGCAGGGGCCATGCTAATCTTCTCCGTATCATTCCAATTTTTTTAGTATATGCGCTGCCAAAGCGAGCACCCATTGAATTTTTTTTTGTTGTTCCTTTTTTAAACATCCATAGTATTTGTATCTGGGCTATGGACAAGATTCTCAAAAACCATTTTGATTAGATTTCTCATTCATTTATATACTTATACAAGCAGGGCATGCCTTTATATTATGAGAATATTTTTAGAAGACTAATGAGGTGGAAGGATTTGTGTTTCAATTCCCTTGGTTTTCCTCTGTTCAGACACCTGCATTTGCTATTAATTACTATTTCCATGGCACTCTCTCTTTCTTTGTTGTGCAGTGTTTTAAAATAATATTGGGAGGGAAGCTGGGTACTGAGGCACATAACTGCATTGGAATAAAAAGTTTTTTTTTCCTTAGTAGCTCAACAGAAGGCTCATTTAGGAGTAATTAAAAGAAAGTAATTGCTATTTTAGTACCATTTTAAGGAGGTTCTAGTTTTTTTTTTCCATCTTTTTCTGTAATCTGCTTATTCCCTATAGCTGATCTCCTTTGGTCACCTCATTTTTTCTTAATCAAACAATTCTGTGACTCCAGCATTGTTTTAGAAATAGAAATTTGCTCTCTTTGGGATCTCTTTTTAGTAGTAGGCTCTTGGGTCGCCTAGTATAAGTCATTTGGGTTTGCAAGTGGCTAATAATTACCATGACATTAAAAAACATTTATCCATGAAAGGTATTTTAAAAAGAATTTATTCTCTTTTGGAGGTTTAGCCTGTCACTTTTCTTTTATTTTGGGTAAACTTTTTATTGAAGTGTAACATACATGTTGAAAAGTACACGGAGCACAAAGTATAGTTTAATGAGTTTTCATAAGATGAACTCATCTGTGTAACCAGCATCCAGATCAAGAAACAGAATATTAAAAGCTCCTTAGAAGCCCCCTCAGACCCTATGCCTACTCCAAAGGGGTATTTTGATTTGTAACACTGTCAAATAAGCTTCATCTGTTTTTGTCATTTACGTAAATGGAATCACAGACTCTGAGTCTGTGAGATTCACTGATATTTTGTTGTGAGTTGTAGTTTGTTCATTCCTGTTGCTGTTAGAATTCCACTGTAGAGATATACCAGAATTTATTTATCTATTCTACTATTGATTACATTTGGGTTTTCCCCATTTTTGGCTATTAGGATTAATGGTCCTGTGAATATTCTTGTGCAAAGCCTTTGGTGAACAATGTGTGCGTTTTTATCGAGTATATACCTAGGAGTGGAATTTCTGGTTTACAGGGTTGGCGCACGTGTAGCTTTAGTGAATTCCCCAAATGGTTTTCCAAAACAGCTATGTCAATTTGCATTTCCTCCGGCAGCACAGGAGAGTTCTAGTTGATCTATATCCATGCTTGACATGTTTTGTCTTTTTTCATTAGCCATTCTGTTGGATGTTTAATGGTATCTTGTGATTTTTAAATTGCATTTCCTTGACTAATAAAGAAGTCAATCAGCTTTTCATGGGTTTACTGGTTGGTAGTACATTATTAAAAAAAAATACTTTGATCTTAATTATGTTCTTTAGTCATCTAAGTTACAGCCAGGATTTCAGTGTTAAAACAAACAAACATTAAACCAAAAGCTTAGAAGGATTTATCAGCATTTGTTAAGGTGTGAAATGAACTTCTAGGCCAGAGAACAGGTCTCCAAATTTTCACTTTGTTTTATTCTCTCATCACTAGATTACTGACATTGTTTTGGAAGTTTAAGGACACAATATGCAATTAGAAATTCACGGTCTTTATTTTTAACTCAGTCTTTCATCCCACATTAGTTGAGTGAATGTCTTGATGTCACAGGGAGTGCTAACATAGAGAATTTGTTTTTGAACTTTAAGAAGCTCACGTGTACATGGCAGAGTGAAATGATGCTGTTATGAAGCTCTAAAAATGTGTACTGGGTACCCTGAGGACGGAGGGGTTAAGTCTTGTGAGAGGAATACAGGAACATTTTATAAACATTGAAATACCTTTGAACTTGACTGTCAACAAATTATGTGATTGGAGCCAGAAGGAATGGGTATTTCCCCAAATATGGCCCATTTGGGGAATAGCAAGTAACTCAGAGTGGCTGGCTCATAGGCTGTGCAGAGTAAAACAGAGGAAGAAAGTTAAAGGGAATTAAATACATTTTCTTAATATTCAGTGAGACTATCAATCAAAAAAGACCAAAATACTCAAACTTGGAAAAAGCAAGTTAAGACACATGGAGATACCATATTTCACTAACCTTTTGACTGAGATTTAACAACATTAACAAATAATAGAAGAGAGCATGTTGACAAGTGTGTAGAGAAATAGTCTCCATGTATGGCTGGAAGGAGAATATATTGCAATAAACCTTTGTGGAGGACAATCTAGTTGTCTTTTTCAAAATTGAAAATTTGTATACTTTTTAACCCAGCAATTCTCTTTCAGATGTACCTTACAAATATGCTTATACATGAGCAAAAGGCTGTAACAATAGAAGATTGGACATAACCTAAATGTGGGAGATAGATAAATCATGGTCCCTCCATTCAATGGTTTCCCATGCAGCCAATGAAATGAATGAAGGAGCTCTCTCAATGACATATCGATATGAAACAATCTCCGAGATATATTGGCAAATTGGAAAAAATAAGGTGTAGAACAGTGAATAGTATAATAGCACTTATGCAAAAATTATGGGAAAATACACATGTATCTGAAAAAATAAATATGAAGTTGATTACATTAGTTGCTTCTTGACAAGTGAATGAGGTAGTTGGTGGAAAGAATGGGAGGAGACTTCGTACTATACACCTTTTTGCAACTTTTGAATTTTGAAAGGTGTGAATGTAATACCTATTCAAAATAAGTACAGTTGTTCCCCTCCCCACGCAAATAGGAAATGAGACCATAGAGGACTTTGAATTGCAGTCTGATAATTGTATTTTTTAATCTGTTACAGTTCATCAAATCCTTCGAGTACATTCATTCTCTTTCTTAATCTTCACAGTAACCAACTGAGGAAGCAGGGTTTATTTCTGTTTTACAGATAAGAAAGCTGAGATTCAGGTATTTAAGCATTTGGCACAAACTCTTTCAGTCGTTGATACTAGATTTCAGAACATCAAGTGTATGCTTGAGAAATAACTTTCATTTACTAGAATTTTATTAAAAGGACAAAAGGCAAAACACTGGAGTATTTTTAGACAAAATGAGTATGTACTGAGTAATATTAGTTGAAGCTTAGTGATTTGAAAAGTATTTATATGCAATTTTTATTTAGCCCTTTATCGGCATACACTATTACTACTGTGATCAAGCTGCAGCTGTTCAATCCAGATTAGAGCTTGGTTTCAAACTTTCACTGGTGGAAAAGTTGAAATTCATTAAGGAAGAGGTAATTGAAGGGTTGGTAAGTTTTTGCTTAATGCAACCTGTAGATTTATTTGTTTTGGGAGTCTGGAAGGATAATGTTTTTGTCTTGATGGGGAGGATTTGTTTCTCATAAGTTGATGATGGCAAATTTTTTGTATTTGTATCTTTCCTGTCAGGATTCCAGCTAAGACCACATGAGTGGATTATGTTGCTTCAATAGGATTGGGCCCCTTCCTTTCAGAGCATTAAATTCCTCTTTTATCAGAAGCAAAGGAACTGTTCAAATAGAGAGACTCTCGAACTTTCTAGAATGATTTGAGTAACAGTTCTACCCACTTGGTTTTATTAGATCTTCATGGTACCAGTCAAGACATACAGGACATGACTTATTCCAGCTACGCTGATGACAGAGTATTCTGTTGAGTGTTTAATATTGGTGGGCATGGTAGGGAGGCAAGCATTGATGAGGGAAAAAAAATATGAAAGGATATATGTAAGATCTCCCCACTTCAGTTAGTGGAGCTGGCCATGAACTCAGGAAATAGAAATTCAGTAGAACAAAGAGCCTCTTTTGAAAGGGAATTTCAACACACCAGAGAAACCCCATGAGAAGAAAGTAATGGCTGAGGGGTAAAAGAGTTTTAAAGAAAAAAACAATAAAGGAACAAGTAATGTATCCTCATTGAAAAATAAAATTTGATTATTAAAATGAAATTACACAAGTAGCTAAAAGACAGATGGGAAAACCACAAAATGTAGAAAAAGGTCAGATTCTCTAGGAAGAATACAAAGAATCCACATTTTAAGTCTAACAATGAGACCAACTTTATAAACAGAGAGCTTTCTATGAGCAATATGCATCTGTGCGGAAGATAAAGATAAAGGCAGATGGTCATTTGATAGTTACAAGATGTGAAAAAGGCAGTAGGGATTCCAGTGCTTTACGCTGCAGTTCTTCATCGCAGCAAATCATGGGGTGGACAGGTAGGAAGAAAGCCAGAAAACTGATGCAGGCTTTTAAAAAAAATTAGCTATATTCTAATCTGAGTGGCCTGATGCCTTTGCCGATAAAATAATCCATCCATTGGCATCTTGTGCAGATGTAGAAATATCTCAGAAGGACAGAAAAGGGCAGGTTGAGAGCCCAGATGACATCATGGAGGCCCTGGGATAGGCTTTGCAGTATTTCAGGCACACGGCAGTTTTATTAAAGTCTTTACATGACTAGGTGGGTTCCCAGATGATGGGGGTCAGCACCGAATTCACACTCAGGTGTTGGCTGTGGGTCACTGTCATCCTGGGAGGAGTCAGTATTTTCCATGGAGATTGATTCAAGGCCTGGTAAAAATGGACATTTTTATTATTAATGTTCTGGAATATGAAGTGGATATCATGCTGTTAGTTTGCAGATGGTGCATCCAGTTGGCATTTTGGAGGTAGTTGGGGATTAGCCTGATCTCACAACTGCAAGTGCAGGGTTTTATCTGCAGGGCCAAAAGCTAGATGGAGACTGGTGTGGGGCCATAGTGACTAAGCTGCCCAGCAATGGGCGTGCCTATAGACCTTAACAATCACATGTTTTAAAAGACATTCATTCTGTAGATATTCATTGAATGCCTGTGAATGTACCAGTTTTCTTGTGGGTCCTGGAGATAAAACAGTGAACAAGGTTCTGCCCTCATGGGGTTTGCATGATAAGCAAATAACTATATAAGCCAGTTGTTACCAAGTGCTGTGAAGAACATTAAGGAAGGGCTCAGGGGCTAGAGAGTACAAGGAACTGAGTCTTGTTATTTAGTTTTTTTTTGCTATCATTAATCTACAATTGCATGTGCAAAATTATGGTTTTTAAACACCCCACTTGATCAGGTCCTCCCTACCAACCCCAATACAGTCACTGTCCATCAGCGTAGTGAGATGCTATAGAATCACAACTTGTCTTCTCTGAGTTGTACCGCCCTCCCCGTGCCCCCCAACATTAATGCCCCTTTTTCCCCCTTGTCCCTCCCTTCCCACCCATCCTCCCCAGTCCCTGTCCCTTTGGTAACTGTTAGTCCATTCTTGGGTTCTGTGAGTCTGCTGCTATTTTTTTCCTTCAGTTTTCTTTTTCTTTGTTCTTATGCTCCACATATGAGTGAAATCATTTCATACTTGTCATTTCACTGAGCATACTACCCTCTAGCTCCATCCATGTTGTTGCAAATGGTAGGATTTGTTTTCTTCTTATGGCTGAATAATATTCCATTGTGTATATATACCACTTCTTCTTTATCCATTCATCTACTGATGGACACTTAGGTTGCTTCCATTTCTTGGCTATTGTAAATAGTGCTGCAATAAACATAGGGGTACACCTGTCTTTTTGAAACTGGGCTGCTGCATTCTTAGGGTAAATTCCTAGGAGTAGGATTCCTGGGTCATATGGTATTTCTATTTTGAGTTTTTTGAGGAACCTCCATACTGCTTTCCATAATGGCTGAACTAATTTGCATTTCCACCAGCAGTGTAGGAGGGTTCCCTTTCCTCCACATCCTCGCCAATATTTGTTGTTGTTTGTGTTTTGTATGTTGGCCATGCTTACTGGTGTGAGGTGATATCTCATTGTGGTTTTAATTTGCATTTCTCTGATGATTAGCGATGTGGAGCATCTTTTCATGTGCCTGTTGGCCATCTGAATTTCTTCTTTGGAGAAGTGTCTATTCATGCCCTCTGCCCATTTCTTAATTGGATTATTTGCTTTTTGTTTGTTGAGGTGCTTGAGTTCTTTATATATTTTGGATGTCAACCCCTTATCAGATACATCATTTATGAATATATTCTCCCATACTGTAGGATGTCTTTTTGTTCTACTGATGGTGTCCTTTCCTGTACAGAAGCTTTTCAGCTTGATATAGTCCCACTTGTTCATATTTGCTTTTGTTTCCCATGCCCGGGGAGATATGTTCATGAAGAAGTCGCTCATATTTATGTCCGAGAGATTTTTGCCTATGTTTTTTTCTAAGAGTTTTATGGTTCCATGACTTACATTCAGTTTTTTGATCCATTTTGAGTTTACTTTTGTTTATGGGGTTAGACAGTAATCCAGTTTCATTCTCTTACATGTAGCTGTCCAGTTTTGCCAACACCAGCTGCTGAAGAGGCTGTCATCTCCCCATTGTATATCCAAGGCTCCTTTATCATATATTAATTAACCGTATATGTTTGGGTTGATGTTTGGATTTTCTATGCTGTTCCACTGGTCTGTGGGTCTCTTTTTGTGCCAATAACAAATTGTCTTAATTACTGTGGCTTTGTAGTAGAGCTTGAAGTCAGGGAGCGTAATTCCCCCTGTTTGATTCCTCCTTCTCAGGATTGTTTCGGCTATTCAGGGTCTTTTGTGGTTCCATATGAATTTTAGAACTATTTGTTCCAGTTCATTGAAGAATGCTATTGGTATTTTGACAGGGATTGCATTGAATCTGTAGATTGCTTTAGGTAGTATAGCCATTTTGACAATATTTATTCTTCCTAGCCAAGAGCATGCATGGGATGCATTTCCATTTGTTAGTGTCCTCTTTAATTTCTCTTAGGAGTGTCTTGTAGTTTTCAGAGTACAGGTCTTTCACTTCCTTCGTTAGGTTTATTCCTAGGTATTTTACTCTTTTTGATGCAATTGTGAATGGAACTGTTTTCCTGATTTCTCTTTCTGTTAGTTCATTGTTAGTGTATAGGAAAACAACAGACTTCTGTGTATTGATTTTGTATCCTGCAGCTTTGCTGAATTCTGATATTAGTTCTAGTAGTTTTGGAGTGGAGTCTTTATAGGGTTTTTTATCTGCAATATCATGACATCTGCAAATAGTTACAATTTGACTTCTTCTTTACCAATCTGGATGCCTTGTATGTCTTTGTTTTGTCTGATTGCTGTGGCTAGGACCTCCAGTACGATGTTGAATAACAGTGGAGAGAGTGGGTATCCCTGTGTTGTTCCCGATCGTAGATGAAAAGCTTTCAGCTTCTCGCTGTTAAGTATGATGTTAGCTGTGGGTTTGTCATATATGGCCTTTATGATGTTGAGGTACTTGCCATCTGTACCCATTTTGTTGAGAGTTTTAATCATGAATGGATGTTGAATTTTGTCAAATGCTTTTTCAGCATCTATGGAGATGATCATGTGGTTTTTGTTCTTCTTTCTGTTGATGTGGTGGAGGATGTTGATGGATATTCGAATGTTGTACCATCCTCGCATCCCTGGGATGAATCCCACTTGATCATGGTGTATGATCATTTTGATGTATTTTTGAATTCGGTTTGCTAATATTTTGTTGAGTATTTCTGCATCTACGTTCATCAGGGATATTGGTCTGTAATTTTCTTTTTTGGTGAGGTCTTTGCCAGGTTTTGGTGTTAGAGTGATGCTGGCTTCATAGAATGAGTTTGGAAATATTCCCTCCTCTTCTATTTTTTGGAAAACTTTAAGGAGAGTGGGTGTTATTTCTTCTCTATATGTCTGATGTCTGGTAAAATTCAGAAGTGAATCCATCTGGCCCAGGTGTTTTGTTCTTGGGTAGTTTTTTGATTACTGATTCAATTTCGTTGCTGGTGATTGGTCTGTTTAGGTTTTCTGTTTCTTGCTTGGTCAGTCTTGGAATGTTGTATTTTTCTAAGAAGTTGTCCATTTCTTCTGTTTTCCAGCTTGGTGGAATATAAATTTTCATAGTATCCTCTTATAATTCTTTGTATTTCTGTGGGGTCTGTAATGATTTTTCTTTTCTCATTTCTGATTCTGTTTATGTGTGTAGATTCTCTTTTTCTCTTAATAAGTCTGGCTAGGGGTTTATCTATTTTGTTTATTTTTTCAAAGATCCAGCTGTTGGTTTCATTGATTTGTTTCTATTGTTATATTTCTTCTCAATTTTATTTATTTCTTCTCTGATCTTTATTATGTCCCTCCTTCTGGTGACTTTGGGCCCCATTTGTTCTTCTTTTTCCAATTTCTATAATTGTGTCTTCAGACTATTCATTTGGGATTGTTCTTCCTTCTTTAAATAGTCCTGGATTGCAATATACTTTCCTCTTAGAACTGCTTTTGCCGCGTCCCGCAGAAGTTGCAGCTTTGTGTTGTTCTTGTCTTTTGTCTCCATATATTGTTTGATCTCTGTTTTAATTTGGTCATTTATCCATTGATTATTTAGAAGCATGTTGTTAAACCTCCATGTGTTTGTGAGCCTTTTTGTTTTCTTTATACAATTTATTTCTAGTTCTATACCTTTGTGATCTGAGAAGTTGGTTGGTAGGATTTCACTATTTTTGAATTTACTGAGGTTCTTTTTGTGGCCTAGTATGTGGTCTATTCTGGAAAATGTTCCATGTGCACTTGAGAAGAATGTGTATCCTGCTGCTTTTGGGTGCAGAGTTCTGTAGATATCTGTTAGGTCCATCTGTTCTACTGTGTTGTTCAGTGCCTCTGTGTCTTTACTTATTTTCTGTCTGGTTGATCTGTCCTTTCGAGTGAGTGGTGTGTTGAAGTCTCCTAAAATGACTGCATTGCTTTCTGTTTCCTCCTTTAATTCTGTTAGTATTTGTTTCACATATGTTGGCGCTCCTGTGTTGGGTGCATATATATTTAAAATGGTTATATCCTCTTGTCGGACTGACCCCTTTATCATTATGTAATGTCCTTCTTTATCTCTTGCTACTTTCTTTGTTTTGAAGATACAAGTACTGCAACACCTGTTTTTTTCTCCTTGTTTGCATGAATATCTTTTTCCATCCCTTCACCTTTCGTCTGTATATCTTTGGGTTTGAGGTGAGTCTCTTGTAAGCAGCATATAGATGGATCTTGTTTTTTATCCATTCTGTTACTCTCTGTCTTTTGATTGGTGCATTCAGTCCATTTACATTTAGGGTTATTATCAATAGAGATGTATTTATTGCCATTGCTAGCTTTAGATTCATGTCACCAAAAGTTCAAGGGTAGCTTCTTTACTATCGAACAGTCTAACTTAACTTTCTTGTTAAGTTATTATAAACACAGTCTGATGATTCTTTATTTCTCTCCGTTCTTATTCTTCCTCCTCCATTCTTTATATACTAGGTGTTTTATTCTGTACTCTTTTACGTTTCCTTTGACTGTTTTTGTGGGTAATTGATTTTACTTTTTTCCTTTAGTTAGCATTTGGATGGTCTGCTTTCTTTACTATGATTTTAATTTCTCTGGTGACATCTTTTTAGCCTTAGGAGTGCTTCCATCTAGAGCAGTCCCTTTAAGATATCCTGTAGAGGTGGTTTATGGGAGGCAAACTCCCTCAGTTTTGCTTGTCTGGGAATTGTTTAATTCCTCCCTAAAATTTAAATGATCATCGTGCTGGATACAGTATTCTTGATTCAAGGCCCTTCTGTTTCATTACGTTAAATATGTCATGCCATTCTCTTCTGGCCTGTAAAGTTTCTGTTGAGAAGTCTGATGACAGTCTGATGGGTTTTCCTTTGTAGGTGATCTTTTTTCTCTCTCTAGCTGCCTTTAATACTCTGTCTTTATCTTTGATCTTTGCCATCTTTATTATTATGTGTCTTGGTGTTGTCTTCCTTGGGTCCCTTGTGTTGGGAGATCTGTGCACTTCCATGAACTGTGAGACTATTTTCTTCCCCAGCGTGGGAAAGTTTTCAGCAATTATTTCTTCAAAGACACTTTCTATCCCTTTTTCTCTTCTTCTTCTGGTACTCCTATAGTGTAAATATTGTTCCGTTTGGATTGGTCACACAGTTCTCTTAATATTCTTTCATTCCTAGAGTTCCTTTTTTCTCTCTGTGCCTCAGTTTCTCTGTATTCCTGTTCTCTGATTTCTATTCTATTAACAGTCTCTTGCACCTCATCCAGTCTGCTCCTAAGCCCGTCGATAGCTTGTCTGATTTCTGTATTGTCTATACTCACTTCCTCCCTTAGCTCTTGCATAGTTCTCTGTAGATCCATCAGCATGGTTATGACTTTTATTCTGAATTCTTTTTCAGGAAAATTGTTTAAATCTATTCCATATGGCCCTCTCTCTGCGGTTGTCTGTGTGATCCTTGTCTGGACCATATTCCTCTGTCTTTTCATGGCGATAGAAGTGGTCGCTGGTAGGTGTGTCCGCTGGGAGAACAAAGTCCTTTCCTGCTTATTGTTCTCCTTGCCCTTCTCAGGGGCCTGAGCTGTTTTCCAGCACGCTGGGAGGCAGACTCTGGGATAATCTCCTAAGCTGCCTGTGTGCGGGCTGCCTCAGCTTAGCCTGTAGCACTGCGGGGGTTTGCAGTACCGTTGGGTGCATTCTGGTCCCCTTGGTGCTTTCCGAACCTGGTTCTGGGGCTCTTCCCGCTTAGCTGTGTGTCAGTCCGGAGGTGATCCTGTGAGGTTGCTGTGGGTGGGGCTGCTCCTTTGCTGATCCGCCACAGCGGCTGTTCTGCTGGACCCTTTGCGGCCCTGGGTAGGCGGGGGGGGGAACGAATGGCATGCTGCTGATCTCTGTGGGAAGCCTCGGCATGGCTGCTTTGCCTGGCCGCTGGCCAGGGTGTCCAAAATTCCCCAAGACTCCCAGCCCGCTGGGCCGAGTGTGCTGGGACGATCTTGTTCCGCCGTTGGGTACTTGTCTCTAAAACTTTTTTTAAAAGCGTGCACTTTTCTTTTGTCCTGGGGAGCCGGCTGAGGGGACCCGCTTGCAGTCTCCATCTCAGATCCTGCACTTGTGTTTTTCTAATCTCCGATACACCACACGATGTGTGTCAGTGCTCCCGGCGCTGATCACCAGGGCTGGTTATTTAGCTGGCCTGTGCTTCCACTCCCTCCCTGCTGTGAATCGTTTCCCCCTGCCGGTGTGCTGGGGTGGGGGAGTGCTCGGGTTCCGCCGGGTCGTGGCTTTGTATCTTACCTCCTTCTTGAGGCGCTGAGTTCTCCCAGATGTACTTGTAGCCTGGCTGTTGTATTGTATCTTCTGGTCTCTCTTTTAGGAATAGTTGTATTTGTTGTATTTTCACAAATATGTATGATTTTGGGAGGAGATTTCCGCCGCCCTGCTCACTCTGCCATCTTCCCAGAAGTCCTTGTTATTTGATTTTACATAGAGTAGGCATAGGCCTCCCTGATAAAGTGTCACTTGAGCAGAGACCTGAGGGTAGAGGCGAAGCACAGACTGCACAAATGTCTGAGTAAGGAGTGGTTCAGATGAAAGAAAACAGAAAGTGCCAAGACCTGGGGCAGGAGGATGCGTGAGTGTTTGAAGAATAACAAGGAACTGAGTGTGGGTTTATGGAACAAAGTGGAGAGAAGTAGCAGAGGAGATGAAAGAGGTAAGGGTAGGCTTAAATAATTTAGAGCATATATAAAAAAATGTAGAGTATTTGTATATGAGGAGGTGTCAGAAGAGGTAGGTTTGGAAGGTAGAATGCACATGGGGGATTTGATGTCAGAAGATAGTGGCAGAATAATTAGATGGATGATCTTAAGTAATCATGTAGCCAGGATCAGCTTTGTGGGAGGTGTATACAGGTAAGGAAAGGTGGCATCCACTTTTTATCAGAACAAAAGGCTGGTCCAGGGAAAGAGAGTACTTGTCTAGAATCATCTTTAAACCTAGGGATGACTGAGACAGAACCATTTAGGTGTGTGGAGAAAGAAGAAGAGAGGTTGGTGATGGAGACTCCCCTGCCTGTCAGAGCAGTACGAAGAGGATAGTGAGGAGTGCCCCCATGTTGCTAGCGGTTACTGGAGCTACCCTGAAGGTGAGCAGTGGAAGGGATTTGTGGAGTCAAAGGCTTGTCTATGCCTGAGCTGGGACTCAAACAGAATGCTTTTGACCCTGAGTCAGTCTTTCCATTAAAGAAATGTATGAATGCAAAATGAGGAAAATGATTCTGAGAAAAACACAATGTAAAATTATATATACAGTATGCATTCAATGAAAAAAATAAGCTAGAAAGGTGACTAGAAAAAATTTGGAGACAAAATGCAACAAAACTTTGATAGTTATCACTAGATGGTGGAATTACAGGTGATACCCATGTGTGTTTTTAAATATTTCTCTGCATTTTATAAAATTTCTAAATACTGTGAACATGTATTACTTTTCTTTTTTTGGGGGGGTTTCAGGTTCTTTTTTTTTTTGATATCATTAATCTACAATTACATATGCAATATTATGGTTATTAAACTACCTACTTCATCAGGTCCCCCCCACCAACACCATTATAGTCACTGACCATAAGCAGGGTGAGATGCTATAGAATCACTACTTGTCTTCTCTGAGTTGTACAGCCCTCCCCGTGCCCCCCCAACATTACATCTGCTAAT
>JAQQAC010008880.1:37575492-37625772 GCA_029783875.1 Phataginus tricuspis | reverse complement strand
TGGCCCGGGGGTTTTGTTCTTGGGTAGTTTTTTGATTTCCGATTGAATTTTGTTGCTGGTGATTGGTCTATTCAGGTTTTCTGTTTCTTGCTTGGTCAGTCTTGGAAGATTATATTTTTCTAAGGAGTTGTTCATTTCTTCTAGGTTTTCCAGCTTGTTAGCATATAGATTTTCATAGTATTCTTTTATAATTCTTTGTATTTCTGTCAGGTCCATCACGATTTTTCCTTTTTCATTTCTGATCATGTATGTAGAATCTCTAGGGGTTTATCTATTTTGTTTATTTTTTCAAAAAACCAGCTCTTGGTTTCATTGATTTTTTTTTCTATTGGTTTATTTTTCTCAGTTTTATTTATTTCTTCTCTAATCTTTACTATGTCCCTCCTCTGGTGACTTTGGGCCTCTTTTATTATTCTTTTTCCAATTTCAGTAATTGTGTCTTTAGACTATTTATTTGGGATTGTTCTTCCTTCTTTAAATAGGCCTGGATTGGAGTATACTTTCCTCTTAGAACTGCCTTTGCGGCGTCCCAGAGAAGTTGCGGCTCTGTGTTGCTGTTGTCATTTTTCTCCATATATTGTTTGATCTGTGTTTTAATTTCGTTTTTGGTCCATTGATTATTTAGGAGAATGTTGTTAAGTCTCCATGTATTTGTGACCCTTTTTGATTTCTTTCTAAAACTTATTTCTAGTTTCATACCTTTGTGATCTGAGAATTTGGTTGGTAGGATTTCACTATTTTTGAATTTACTGAGGTTCTTTTTGTGGCCTAGTATGTGGTCTATTCTGGAAAATGTTCCATGTGCACTTGAGAAGATTGTGTGTCCTGCTGCTTTTGGGTGCAGAGTTCTGTAGATGTCTGTTAGGTTCATGTGTTCTAGTGTGTTGTTCACTGCCTCTGTATCTTTACTTATTCTCTGTCTGGTTGATCTGTCCTTTGGAGTGAGTGGTGTGTTGAAGTCTCCTAAAATGAATGTATTGCTGTCTATTTCCTCTTTTAATTCTGTTAGTTTGTTTCACATATGCTGGCGCTCCTGTGTTGGGCGCATATATATTTATAATGGTTATATCCTCTTATTGGACTGACCCCTTTATCAATATGTAATGTCCTTCTTTATCTCTTGCTCCTTTTTTTGTTTTGAAGTCTATTTTCTCGGATACAAGTTCTGCAACACCTGTTTTTTTTCTCTTTGCTGTTTGCATGAAATATCTTTTTCCATCCCTTCACTTTTAGTCTGTGCATATCTTTGGGTTTGAGGTGAGTCTCTTGTAAGCAGCATATAGATGGGTCTTGCTTTTTATCCATTCAGTAACTCTGTGTCTTTTGATTGGTGCATTCAGTTCACTTACATTTGGGGTGATTATCGATAGATATGTACTTATTGTCATTGCTGGCTTTAGTTTCGTGGTTACCAAAGGTTCAAGGGTAGCTTCTTTACTATCTAACAGTCTAACTTAACTCTCTTGTTAAGCTATTAGAAACACAGTCTGATCATTCTTTCTCTCCTTTCTTATTCTTCCTCCTCCATTCTTTATATACTAGGTGTTTTATTCTGTACTCTTTTACGTTTCTTTTGACTGTTTTTGTGGATAGTTGATTTTACTTTTTGTCTTTAGTTAGTATTTGGATGGTCTGCTGTCTTTGCTATGATTTTATTTTCTCTGGTGACATCGTTTTAGCCTTAGGAGTGCTTCCATCTAGAGCAGTCCCTTTAAGATATCCTGTAGAGTTGGTTTGTGGGAGGTAAATTCCCTCAGCTTTCGCTTGTCTTGTAATTGTTTAATCTCTCACTGAAATTTAAATGATCGTCTTGCTGGATACAGTATTCTTGGTTCAAGACCCTTCTGTTTCATTACTTAAATATATCATGCCATTGTCTTCTGGCCTGTAAGGTTTCTGTTGAGAAGTCTGATGATAGTCTGATGTGTTTTCCTTTGTAAATCATTTTTTTTCTCTCTCTAGCTGCCTTTAATACTCTGTCTTTATCTTTGATCTTTGCCATTTTAATTATTATGTGTCTTGGTGTTGTCTTCCTTGCGTCCCTTTTGTTGGGAGATCTGTGCGCTTCTATGGTCCGAGAAACTATTTACTTCCCCAGCTTGGGGAAGTTTTCAGCAATTATTTCTTCAAAGACACTTTCTATCCCTTTTTCTCTGTCTTCTTCTGCTACTCCTATAATGTGAATATTGTTCCGTTTGGATTGGTCACACAGTTTTCTTAATACTCTTTCATTCCTAGAGATCCTTTTATCTCTCTGTGCCTCAGCTTCTCTGTATGCCTATTCTGTGTTTTCTATTCCATTAACAGTATCTAGCACCTTGTGCAGTCTGCTCTTCAGCCTGTCAGTCGAGTGTTTCATTTCTGTAATATCTCTCCTGACTTCCTCCCTTAGCTATTGCATATTTCTCTGTAGATCCATCAGCATTGTTATGACTTTTATTCTGAATTCTTTTTCAGGAAGATTGTTTAAGTCTATTCCATATGGCCCTCTCTCCATGGTTGTCTGTGTGATCCTTGTCTGGCCCCTATTCCTCTGTCTTTTCATGGCGGTAGAAGTGGTCACTGGTAGGTGCTATGTGTGTCAGCTGGGAGAAGAAAGTCCCTTCCTGGTTGTTCTCCTTGCCCTTCTCTGGGGCTTGAGCTGGTTTTCCACACACCAGGAGGCAGTCTCTGTGATAATCCCCTGAGCTGCCTGTGTGCGGGGCGGCCTAAGCCTAGTCTATAGCACTGTGGGGGTTTGCAGTGTCGTTGGGTGCATTCTGGTCCTCTTGGTGCCTTCCAGACATTGTTCTGGGTTCTGGGGCTGTTCCCGCTCAGCTGGGCGCCAGCTGGGAGTAGATTCTGTGAGGTTGTTGTGGGCGGAGTCGCTCTTCCACTGTTCCACAGCTGTGGTGGATCTGCCAGACCCTTTGTGGTGCTGGCCAGGGGGCAATGAATGGCAGACTCTTGATATCTGTGGGAATCCTCCACGTGGCTGTTTTGCCCGGCCGCCCGTCAGGGGGTTCGAAATTCCCCGAGACTCCCAGCCTGGTGGGCTGAGTGCGCTGGGACGATTTTGTTCTGCTATTGGACCGTTTTCTAAGTCTTTAAAAAAAAAAGAAAAAAAAAGTGCCCGCTTTTCTTTTTTCCTGGGGAGCTGGCTGAGGGGATCTATTTGCAGTCTCCGTCTCAGATCCTGCCCTTCTGTTTCTCTAATCTCCAATACCTCATGCCATGTGTGTCTGTGCTCCTGGTGCAGATCACCAGGCCTGGTTATTTAGTGGGCCTGTGCTTCCACCTCCTCCCCACTCTGATTTTTTTCCTCCCACCAGTGCACTGGGGTGGGGGAGTGCTCAGGTCCCGCCATGTCACGGCTTTGTATCTTACCTGCTTCGTGAGGTGCTGAGTTCTCTCAAATATAGCTATAACCTTGCTTTTGTACTGTATCTTCTGGTGTGTCTTTAGGAATAGTTGTATTTGTTGTATTTTCACAAATATATATGGTTTTGGGAGGGGATTTCTGGTGCCCTGCTTACACTGCCATCTTCCCAGAAGTCTTTCCTGGTATTTTTTGTCCTGATTTCTGATCGGATTTTGAGAAGAGCAGCCTGGCACAGGCTTCTTGAAAACACAATATACTTTATATTAATCTTCAATGGAAAAAGGATGAATATTTTTTTGGTAAAGCACAGTTAAATGAGAGTTGTTTTCCATTTTGGCTCAGCAGGTACCTTATACTCTAACAGTTGCTGAAGGTATATTTCGTTGCTGTTTTTTGACAATAGTTTTCATTTCACTTATATTCTGTTACTGACAATTTTGGCATTTGTTATGAGGAACATTATTATTTGTCATTAAACTCTGATACATGAGAGGAATATAATGAAAAGATTATTGTTTCTCAGATGCCCAGCAAAGAAGGCTTACACTTGTCAATAAGATCAGTGTTGAGCATACTTTATCTGTGTAATTTTTGATTGAAATTTTGTTGAGGTAATTGGTACTGGTGTGTGGGTAAAATTGTAATACTTCCAGAATATCTCGCCTGGCTTTAGTGCATCTGCCTATCAAGAGGCCTTCAGAGGTGGAGAGAAGCAAGGCAGGCTTTAGTTCATTTGCATATCAATAGGTGTTCCTCAGGGGTGGAAAGTTGTTCATCTCCATATCAGTGGGTAATTACCTGGGCAATGGAGGGCTTATCTGAACTTGAGAGGTTAAGTGGAGGCTGGTTGGCTTCTGCTGTAGCATGAGAGAGAAACGACTGCAGTTCGTAAGCAATAGATGGGTTTTAAACTTTATTTCTCCCTTTGACTGATTTCTGTTTTAGATGTATTTTGCCCTGGGATTTCCTCTCCCCAGACTTACATGGTGTTTAACAAATGAGGCCTGCATTGAAGTGAGGATACTTAATTTTTCACATATAAAAGCCTGATCTCACATGACCTTGTTTTCCATCATTTCCAAACTTACTTCTGACTCCAGCTGAGACAATTGACTTTCTCTCGGATTCCCATTTTGGAGTAATTACAAATACAGTCTGTCTTCTCAACTACATCACGTTCCATCTCGTCCTTCTTTTAAGTTTTGCTTTTCTTATGTTATCTGTGGAGCTGTTTATAGACTAACCCAGTGTAATGCCAACAAATCTCAGCTTGTTAATTTGCCCTTTCTGTTTATGCCATATAGAACTCTTACCTGTATCTCTGTATATATGTTTGACTAATTGCAAATTTTGATGGCACAAGCAGATAATGTAGCTCTGTGAATTACCCATCTGTTTACTCTTCTAATACCTATATAAACACTGACTTTAGATGAGAACTGGGAGCATATGTAAATACCTGCCTCAACTGGAATTTTAGGGTAAATGGATTTGAAAAAGAGAATTGCCTTCATTTTACACAGCATGTTTAAAATTTTGCCCAACTATCAGTTTTCTTTGGAAATAGGAGTATAATCAGAAATATCATTAATGACCTAAGTGGTCTGTATTGGGGATTAGTTTAGTTTGGGTTTTTAGACTGGCCTATGATTGTATCTTTAGTTTTCTGGGTGATTTTGTTCTTCTTTACATGTTCTGCTTCTTTTATACTATTTATAAACTTAAGGTACTGTTATACATGTAAAATTTTTCAGTAAATTTTGGGACTCATACTTCATTGAGAGGGAAAATATTCTAAGGGGCTTGTTTGCATGATTGCTTTTTACCTTCATGGGTCTGTTGCTTTTGAACTTTAGGACAGTGTTAGTAAATTGTGAGCTGAATTGCCTCATTGGACTTCCTTTTTGGGAATACGTAGGTAGCACTAATGATCTTTCTCTCCTTGAACCTGTGTAATGAATGTCCTCTTTATTCTCCATTTTAACGTTGGGACTTGAAACCCCCCCTCAGCTGGGCCCCTATTCTGCAGGCATTTGCCTGCGTGGTCTGTTATTACTCCATGAATCATTGCTGGTCTTGTTAAACTATTTTGGGCAGCAGCCTTTCCATTCTCCTCCCATGAACCGTGAAGACTATAGAGTTGCCGCAGCAGCATAGGCCCAGAGTGGAATTTGAATGTGAAAGGAAGAAGGTGCACTGGTTTGTAACAGCATTCTACGTTATAAAATAGTAGGGTGCCTGTTCACTGAGGCCATTTTGTGTCTTGAAATTTTTCTTTTGTTTTAAAAAGTGATGTTTCTTTCTTTTGTTTTAAGAAAGCTCATTCTTGAATGTATAACATTTAAAATGCTTGACTGTAAGGCAGTTTAGTTTCCTTCCTCACCTTTCTCTTTCATTTTCTTTAGCATATCCATGACCCTCGTTTGGGTTCATGGTCTTCTCTTGCTCTTGTGCTCTGTTTCAGCTCTGTAGACCCATAGCATGAACCCTGATCAGGAAAGGCAGGGCAGTGTAGTGGATGAGAAGGTGCCTCCAGTCAGTTAGGCCAGCCTTTGAATTCCAGTGATGGTCAAATGACCTAACTAACCCCTTTAAAGTTAAAATAGGGAGAGAGTGCCTAACTTTACAGGGTGGTATAAGGATTAAAGAAGATAGGTAAGAACTAGTTAATGGGGAAACTGACCTTAGAATTATTCAATAGAAAAAGTCCTCTGGCCTTTGTTAAGGAAACATTATGATTCATATAGTCTAAATGTTTCATTTTAAAGATCAGTCACTGGATACTCAAGGATGTTGTGCTTGCCTGGCTGTCACATGGCTATACATGGAAGAGCGAGGATGAGAACCTGAATTTTCTAGCTTCTAATTTGTTATTTCTCCATTATACCTCATAACTTTTCCATATGTTGCCAGATTAGACCCACATTTGAACTATTCTCAACCTTCTTTCTGGAGGTATTTGTTGTTCATCAGAAATACTTTTTCCATATTCCATTTCATACTTCTTTTCATTTCCTTAACCCCTAAAGGAAAGAAAGAAAAGAAAACAAAGATGGATAGTGTATTTGTCTGCTATTGCTGCTATAACTAATGGAATTGTTTCAAGCCACAAATTCAGTGGCTTAAAAAGGATGAATATAAATTTACCTCCTTACAGTTCTGGAGGTCAGAAGTCTAAAATCAAGGTGTCAGCAGGGCTACATTCCTTCTGGAGGCTCTTGTGGAAATCTACTTCTTTGCCTTCTTTGAGTTTTAGAGGCTACTTGCATTCATCTCTTGGGTCGAAGTCCCCTATCACATCTCCTTTTCCATCATCACATCTCATCACAGTGCCTTCTGCTGACTGTGATCTCCCATCTCTCTAAGGACCCTATGATTACAATGGCCCCATGTGGATAATCTGGATAGTCTCCCCATCTCTGGGCTTCATTTTTTTTTTACACATTATGTGATTTGTTTAATAAATTCTAGGAGAGACAAATTCATTTATAATGATAAAAATCAGAATAGCAGTTGGCGAGTGTCTGCCGATCTGCAGGAGAGATGTATGGGCAGATTTCATTCAGGTCCTCAGAGTGCAGGCACACCGGACAGACCTGAAGGCACATTCCGGGGTCGGATGCATTGTCCCCTGGTGTGACGTGGGTGGTTGCTTGGGTGTGGCATCCTGCAATGCCTTCTTTTGCTGGGCTGGACTGGGTCCGGGTCTGGGCTGCTTGCACTGCTGTTGTTGGAGGGGATCTTCTTCTGCGGCTTCCCCTGGTGCCGGTGCTGAGACCTGTTCTCGGTGAGCTTGTCTCTGGGAGTTGGGTTGCGTGCAGAGAGGGCAGCCTTCTGTTGCAGTGTTTGCTGTGTTTTCCGTGTCACATTGGAGATAGTTGCGTGATTGCTTGGGTGGGGCCTCCCGCACTGCCTTCTTTTGCTCCACTGAAGTGAGCCCAAGTCTGGGCTGCTTGCGCTGCTGTTGGTAGGATGGGTCTTCTTCTGCAGCTTCCCCCGGTGCCTGTGCTGGGACTTATTCTCAGCAGACTTGTCTCTGGGGGTTGGGGTGCGTGCAGAGAGGATGGCCTTCTGTTGCAGTGTTTACTATGTTTTCCATATCACACTGAAGATGGGTGCATGGTTTCTTCGGTGGGGCTCCCTGCAATGCTTCTTTTACTAGGCTGGGCTGGGTCCGGGTCTGGGCTGCTTGCTCTGCTGTTGGTGGAGGGGATCTTCTTCTTCAGCTTTCCCTGGTGCTGGTGCTGGGACTTGTTCTCGGCAGGCTTATGCCTGGATTTGGGGTGCCTGCAGAGAGGATAGCCTTCTGTTGCAGTGTTTGCTGTGTTTTCCATGTTGCCTTGGAGGTGGTTGCGTGGTTGCTTGAATGGGGCCTCCAGAGGTGCCTTCTATTGCTCCACAAAAAAAAAAAAGAAAAAAAAAGAATAGCAGTTGGCTCTGCTGGACGGGAGTTGACTGGAAAGGGGCATGAGAGCACCTGTGGGGTTCTAGAATGTCCAGGACCTTCATTTAATCATATCTGCAAAGTCCCTTTTGCCATATAAGGTAACATTCCCTTGTTCTAGGGGTTAGGATGTGGATATATTTGGGGGTCAGTGTTCTACCTACCACAGACAAACGCCTGCCTTGAAACCCAGAATTGTCAAATTATCTTTTGTTTCCACCTATAGTTCTAAAAATCACACTTACCAGTTTGTTTATATACATTTTTCTAGCCATTTGCTTTCCTCTCTTTGTGTGCCATAATGAATTCCTTCCTGTTAGAAATGGATGACATCACCCGCTAGAATGATTGTTCATCCTCCTTGGTTTATTTACCCTGATATTGAAGAGGCAGCGGTTGGGAAATTAGATATCTGGGAGCATTCCCACAGATCACTTTCTACATCTGAACATGTACTTCCTGTGAGAGTGTTAAAAATTGTTTGGAATTAAAAAAAAAATCATCTTCAAGTTCTAACATGTATGTATTTGGGGATTAGGAGAGGTTTTCTTACTTTTTTTGGATATAGGTCATATTTGAATTATCAGCATACATCTCATTGGTGAATTCATTTAATCAGGTTTCCTTCATCTAATCCTAGGGTCTCTAAATCCTTAAAGTCTTCATGGAAGGCCTTCATGGAGCTGGACCTCTTGGGGCTGTGCAAAGTCATATGATAGTTTTTCTAGAAAAAATGACCCTATAAATTACATTAGATTTTTAAAGAGATTGGTGACCCAGGAGAAGTTAATGATCAACTGAATTGATGGCAGTTGGATTATTTTCCATTTCCTCAATAGGTAAGAGGCCCTTAAAAGTACACTGCATTTTTTAATATGTGATGTGATCTGTTTTTAAGCTGCAACTCAATTTTCCTCCTTCATATTGAAATAGTCCTCCCACTGAAGCCTGTGTCTTTTTTCTGTTAGCAATAAATGGTTTATTCTGTTTCTGCTGGCATATTCTATTCTGAGATATCTTTAGAACAAAATATGGGAAACCTTTGTTAAGTGTAATCTGAATCTTGGATAGGCAGTATATAATCTGTTTGTTTAGACAGGTGTAGATAAAATGAGAGTTCCTGTGGCCAGGATTCTCACCTGGTCCTGGTTGATTGGCTCTCTGCACACCTGTGGGCAATATGTGGCTGTTGACTCTATATAAAGAGCTCCGCCCAGTGCACTGGGTGAGACACGGTGGTATGGCTGCAAGGCTGCAGGAGAGCAGAGCAGAGGCTGGAGTAGTGGCAGCGCCAAGGACAGAGGCCCAGAGGACGGCTGTGTGGGATGACTGTGCAGAGAGGCCAGAGGGCGGCTGTGTGGGACAACTGTGCAGACAGAAGAGCCCAGAGGCAGAGACTGGCTTGCTGCATACAGACTCACTCTGAGCGAACCGGAGTTTAGTGATTGACCTGCCACCGTGAAAATAAAGTTGGGTATAACCCTTTCACCCCAAGAACAGTTTTGCTGTCAATTTCTTTGGCCACATTGAATCCATAGCGAACTTGCCCGGGGCTGAAACCCATTGGCAAGAAATCAGGAATTGAAGATAAATAGTGTTGTGGAGTTGGGTTGTTCTTTTTTCCCCATATACCTCTGAACACCAGATGTTTTCTTTCTGAAATTTTTTCTTTCAGTACATATTTCTTTGGAACTAGGAAATAATTTCCTTTAGTGTTTTATCATGCATTCCCCCCTCACCTTTGATCACTATTTACCCTTTCTTCTAACTCCTCAAGTTTTCTTCTAAATTTAAGGATATTTTCCTGCCTTTATCATTAACTTGGCCTTTCCCTTTACTTTATCTCTACCTTGCCTTATGGGAATCCAAAGGATGGAACTAACTTTTGGAATTTTCTTAGTAGCCATACATTGCTAGATACATGAAGCTTAACTATAGGAAGGAAATGTTGTCTATGCATAAGGCAAAATAAATGAAACCCAAAGATTTGCTAATTGAGTCACTCAATACAACTTAAAGCTTAGTGAGCAAAATACAAATAACCAAAGGTGATTTATTTCTGCTTGTTGCAGCAAAAAGGTTTTTAAAACAGATACAATTTGGAATTAAGTTCATATGACTATGAAAGGGAATTCATTAAGTTTCACTGATTTGGCAAACCAGCTTTGAAGCACAGGCAAAACGAAAGCCTTATATTGAATGGAATCCTATTCTTGATGGGTTCTAGTTCCTTTTTTTTTCAACATGTACTATTTTGGAGAGAATTATTACTTTGGCATTAAATAGGGTACATGTGAATTCTCTTTGAAAACCATCAGACCTTATACAAGAATATGCATAACTGTTATGAAAGAAAAGTGTTGCTTTTGATAAAACTTGTTTATGTTTACTTTTATTTAGAACAAGAATTTAAGTCTCATTTGGACTGACTTAACCATTCCATAAAAAGGAAAAAAAATCAGGTCACGATAGATGGTCCTTACTACATTATGTAACTATTAAGCAACAGAGTTGGTTAAAAAATTCAAGACTTCAGAAACTGACCCAGTGACCTTTCATTGTATCGTATTTTCAGTGTTCTGTAGAAAGAGAAAGGTTAAATGTTGAAGGAAACAGAAATTTCATACCTTGTAAATTAAACCACAGTGAGGGTATAGCTATACCCACCAACATGGCTAAAATGTAAAAGTCTGGACAATACCAAGTATTGCCTAGGATATGGAGCAACTGTAGTTGTCAGGCATGGCTGGTGGAAGTATAAAATGACACAGCTACTTTGAAGAGTGTTTTGGCAGTGTCCAGTGTTAAACATACTTATCCTATGGCCAAACAGTTGTGCTCCTACCTGTTTACCCAAGAGAAAGGCCAGTATGTGAATGTTCATTGAGCTTTATTACAACAACTAAAGCTGGAAATAGCTCGTATGTTCATCTGCTCGTGGATAGATAAATTGTGGTATATTTATACAATGGAATGCACTCAGCAATGAAAGGAAGGGAGTGCAGATACAAGCAACACTGTGGCTGGAACTCGAAAACATGGTGAGCAAAAGAAACAAACACAAAAAGAGTATATTCTGCATGATTCCATTTATAGGAAGTCATGAAACAGACAAAACTAATCGGTAGTGTAGAAATCAGAAGGGTGAATGTTGGAGCTGACTGCAAAAGGGAACTTTTTGGGTGAGGGAAATGTTCCCTGTTGCTTGAGGTAGTAGCTACATAGGCATATATATTTGTCCAAACTCATCAAACTGCACACTTTAAAGAATGCATTTATTGTATATAAATGATACCTCAATAAAGTTGATTTTTAAAAACTAGGAGGATAATGAGAAGCTGAGATGTTGAACAGCAAAGCACAGTTAGTATAAAACATGAAATATTTTTAACATGCCATTGAATTTTCTCTGGTCTCATTTTCTTTCTCAAAATTGTGGTGCTTCTGTCCCCTTGCCAATTGTGTGAGAACACAGACATAACTACAAGCAAGTGATTCTGAAAAGAAACTGAACAGTGTGCCGATGCACATTTCCATGAGCAAGTTCCGTGCTTGAGGATATTTTGCCAACTTAAGCAGTAATCATGAGAATTTAGAGCTTCAGTTATCAATTCTTCTTTAGTTACCAAATTTTACCAGCATAACTATATATGCAAATAAAGTATCCAGAGAAATGCCAAGTGGTTTTCTATTCTCTAGGAGAAAGTTTAGAGGATTTGTAGACTGAGAAGTTTGAATTTATAGCCATAGTCTCTTCTAAAAAACCTAAAAATAAAAATGTTGGCATCACAGTTGATTTCTGAGTCATATTTTAAATCCTGTAAGCCTGTAGCTTGGCAAAATGCTATTCAGAAAACTCTAAATTGCATATACAATATATCTCTGTCTTGCCAACTCCCCTGCCACCTTCTTTCAGAGATTCCTTTCAGTGATGTCTAGGACTAGAATTGAAGTCCTATGAGTCCCCTTGAAATGAGTTCTAGATATAAGATGAAATCTGCATTGCTTCTGAGTCAGAGATTCCCAAGAGCTTTCTTTAGTGTGCTTGAGGATTATTAACTAACTTTTAGAACCTACAGCACATTATGGAGAATTGAATCGAATAAAAATTAGTGATTATATTCATTCAAGTTTTCTTTTGCTCAACTAAAAATAATGCCACCAGTATTCTGTTACACTTGGGCTATATTGCTTTCACATGGGCACATATTAGTTAATTCAATGAAAATTCATTGAGTGCCTATCGTATGACAGGTATTTTGCCAGATAGCAGGATGTAAAGATGAAAAAGAACAGTGTCTGATTCCAGGAGCTTACAATTCAGTAAAGAGACTGACATGCAAAAGAAAAAAAAAAGCCCACACCACTTTTATTGTAATAAATACAGTTGTTAGAATAAGTTATGTGCAGGGGCAGCCTGGTGTGGCCAGCCTGGGAATGTTAAGTCCATCTGGTCTAATTTATCATTTAAGGCCAATGTTTCTATATTGATTTTCTGTCTGGATGATTTATCTGTTTATACAAGTGGGATATTAAAGTTCCCCTACTATTCTTGTATTGCTGTTTATTTCTCCCTTTAGGTCTGCTAACATTTGCTCTCTGTATAGAGGGATTCCTATGTTGGGTGCATAAATATTTAAAAATATGATGTCCTGTTGGATTGACCCCTTTATCACTTTATAATGACCTTTTTGTTTCTTATTACAGTCTTTGTCTTAAAGTCTATTTTGCCTGATACAAGTATAACTACCTCAGATTTCTTTTGGTTTCCATTTGTGTGGAATATCTTTTTCCATCTCATCAGTTGCAGTCTGTGTGAATCTTTAGGTCTGAAGTGAGCCTCTTACAGATAGCATATAGATGGATGTGTTGTTTTTTTTAATCCATTCAGCCACTTTGTGTCTTTTGATTGGATGCCCCGGCCCGCAGGGCTGGTTATTAGTGGGTCTCGAGGAGGATCCCTGTACCTAAAGGATGGGACAGAGAGAGAGAGAGGAGGCCAAGCAAATTGTCAAGGCTTCGTTTATTTTTAGAAAAGGCAGGGGATATATAGCATTTGAAGGGGGTGGTAAGGAGTGGCTTCTTCTGGTTGGTTGCCCATTATGATAATGAGGTAACTTACAAAGTCCAATAACACACCGAGTTGTGCACATGCGCAGTAGTCTTTGACGTAAGCAACGGACCTGGTTGAGAACTCTTAGCGGGAAGCTGTGGCGGGAAACTGACCAAGAAGAAGTAAACAACAAGATGGAGGCTTTAAAACAAAATGGAGTCCCATTGTTCTAGTGTAAATCTATTCTATATGCTGACTATAAAGGTTAGGTTGATGAAACTGGGTTGGGCTAAGATCTTTAAGCTCTCTGTGCCAGTGCAAAGTCCAAGGTGGTCACCAACAATTGGAGAACTTAGTCTTTTTACATTTAAAGTAATTATCGATAGGTATGTAATAATTGTCATTTTGTTAATTGTTTTCTGGCTGTTTTTTAATTCCTTTGTTCCTTTGTTTTTCTGTACACTTGATTCTTTTATCTCTTGTGTCTGGGAATGTTAGTGAGGAATGGCTAGAAAGGGTTATTTGAGCTTCAGCGTGGATCATGGTTACTCTACCATGCTGGTTACTCACAATGGGGGTAAGAGTGGCTGCTACAAAGGCTCAGAGATAGTTTGTGGGGAACAGCAAGTGGATTGATGTTGGAAGGTGCAATGTGAGGTGGATTGTTAATGGGAATTGAGGCTTATGTGTGACTTGAGACTTCCTTTTGTAAATTGGTAGTCCTTAATTCTGTGCATTTTAATTATCTGGAAAGCTTTTTTAGAAATGTTCACAGCTAGATCCCAGGACTGTTGAATTACATAGAATCTTCAGGAAAAGGACCTGGAGATGCATTTTGCCCTACCATGTCCATGGATGATTCTCATTTGCAGATAGATTATCTATTATTTGTAGTATCCACTGAAAAAATTTGAATGGGTATGTGTAAGTCTGGGGAGAGGAATTCCCAGGGCAAAATACCTCTAAAAACTGAAATCAGTCAAAGGGAGAGATAAAATTTAAAACCCGTTTATCACTTACAAACTGTAGTCCAGTGCCATCTCTCTCCCCTGCTCCAGAAGAAGCAAGCAAGCAAGCAAGCCCTTCCCCTTAGCCTCTCAGGTTCAGACACGCCCTCAGTTGCCCAGGTAATTACCCACTGACATGGAGATGAACTTCTCTCCACCCCTGAGGATATGCAAATGAACTAAAGCCAGGCGAGATATTCTGGAAATGTTACAAATTTTACCCACAGTATGATATGATTTGATATGTTCAAACTGAAAACTGGAGAGCTTTTTATGAGCTAATGTCCATTGTGTAAATGCTGCCTCTGTAGCTGCAAATAGGTCACTATCATTTTCCTCAGTTCAGAACATCTAGGAGGTAATTGTTCTAGACATAAAGAACTAATAGGTTCCTGTTACCACTGCATACCAAGCCCTGTTATAGGAGCCCACCTAGTAATTGTGTCTGCCTCTTCATCACACCAGGGCAAAACTGCAGGCTGGTAAGATTTCACTCTATAGCTATTTAAGGATCATTTTAATGTAATGGAATAAGTTTTTTATCTTTCTAGTTCCAGGTGTGCTATCCTGTCTTGAAAGTGATCCACTGAAAACAAAACAGCTATTCTACTCAACCTTCCAGGTCACAGATAAAGGTGAAATAATGGCTAGTGGAGTTGGACTTGTCAAACTAGCCAGCTCTGTGCACTCTAACCACATTAAAATGTAACAGAGAAAGCCTGAATTAAACACACCATTAGTAGATCCCACCTCTCTTCCTGTTTTTCTTCTCTTCTGTGCATTCCAGAGCTGCTGTTTGCTACAAATGGTGCTAGAGAAAGGCAGTGAATGTTCCCATATGAATAAGAACTGCTAAGTGCATTTTTAGCCCTGAGAGGCTAGAGAATACTCCTACAGGAAAACTTTTCTTCCTTGGGAATTTAACTTGGAAGGAAAGCCATCCTTGTAGAACTCATGTGAGACATTTTAGTACCCATTTCAAGCAGGCTTACCTACTGGCCCTTGGAAAGGAGACAGTTTTTTTGTTATTAATTGAGAGGCCCAGCAAAGAGAGATGTGGAAACTGTCTTAGGTCTTAGAATATTTGGGCTGGAATTGGGGTATTTCTTCCATTTTTGAAAAGGCATCTGGCCACATACTACTACAGGTGGGCATCATTCCTAGTGTTCCAAGGTCCAGATAACAAACAACAAAGTCAGATAAGTATACTAACCTTACCACTCTTCATCTACACATGTTTCTGGGGTTTATGTTGAAAGGGGTAACTGAGGGAAGTTTGTTATTATAGGTGTAGGTCAATGAAGAGCCTACCAGGATAATTTCTGTTTCACCTGTTGGCTCCTTTTAATTGGACCCTGTGCTCATATATATGGTATTTAAAACTCTAAACTCTGGTCATGCCATTTAGTAATCTTTCACAACATTTTTTGAATGTTAATTATATGTATAGGTCCACTGTGCTCTTATGCTATAAAGACCTAAAGACGTACATAAAAACTATAAATTGCTATGCTGCTCACCTTCTCCCCTCTGTGTATATGTGTGAATGCACATAAAAAAGAAGTGAAAAAGAGGACACTAATAACAGATACACTATTTGTATTTGTATTCTGATTTGTATTATCCCTAAAGAAAAGAAAACAAATAATCCACCTGTGCCAGGAGAAATCTGATTCCTGGGCAGACCCTTGAGCAGTACAGCTGTATATCTAAGTACCTGGGAGAAAGGGACTCTCACTGGACTTGGACCAGCCCTCTGACTACTATCAGGTTAGTGAGCTGCTTAGACAGGCTGCAGGGCAGCTAATGGCAGCTGGAGATCATTGACACCATTAAAACATTTACAGTTGGAACTGGCTGCCTCAGAAAGTAATAAGTTGCCCATCAGATTATATGCACTAGTTAAACACAGCCTGATATGAGGTGGGGCAGGCACTGAGGAACTGTTTAGTAAATAAATGTCAGCATTACTGATGCCGGGGTTCTTGTTTGCGGAGTCAAAGAATGAATTTAGCAAACATCCAAGGTAGGAAAGTCAGGGAGAGGCTTTTATTGAGAGATACAGTGAGAGGACAGAGCTCCTGGCTCATGCCAGGAGGGAACAAGAGAGACGGTGGTGGTGCATTGTCTAGGGGTTTTATAGGCAGTTGAGGATTTGGGGGAATGTGAAAAATGGCTTAGGGGTGTGGACTTGTTAAGTGGTCCCTGAATATTTAGAATTAACTTAAACTTCCTGCTCTGACTTCTCCCCAGATACAGGCATCTTGGTCTGGGAGTGTATCAAACAAGGCCACCCACCCAGCCCTGAAGGTTGGGCTGACTTATTGTCTGTTTGCTAAAGAATAAGTTAAGAATCTTACTTCTTAACTTCCTGGTGTTAAAATGCAATCTTATCTTTAAGATGGAATCTTTCCTGCCATTTACTATGTTGTTTACAGCTGGGTCTGCATGCTAGGTTAGTTGCCCGGTTTGCAAATCACCTCATCAGATCTAAAGGAGGAAAGAGCACATAGGCCTGAGCCTTTTAGCATGCTAAAGTGAATCTTACACATGATTACAAATGATTAGCATAATAAAAACATGTGCTACTCTTCTTTACCTGGGGAAAATTAACTGATCTCACTGAAGAATGACTTTAGAGCTTAATGCTTACCACAGAGTTTTGGTAGGGGGTTTCCTTGCATGTAGTTACACTGCTTTGACTGTAAATATCCTGCCTTGCTTTTTCCGGAGGCCCTCACCCTATTCTGTCTAAGTTCGTGGTCCCTGTCTCATTACAATATAGGCAAAAACCTTAAATGGGTTGCCTTGGTTCTTTGAGTCTAATTCTGTATAGGAATCCATGCTGGGTACCAGAGTAATAGGAAAGTCACAATTTGAGAAAAACAAGTACAAAAGTGTGAGGGGATAGACTCTCAGTACATTTCCTCCCCTCATGTTAAGTAATTAAACATATCATCTTGAACATACTCTCATTATAAAAATGTTGAAAATACATAAAATTATTAAGAAAGGGGGAAAACTCCTTTTGATTTGGCATCCAAATGTAGCCCCATCATCTCTTTGGGTATTTCCTGAGATCTTTATTTTCAGTATGCACTTTTACATAGTTCTGTGCACTTTTATATTTAGCATTTTTCTTTTACCATGAACAATTTACATGTTATAGTCTTTTTTTTGGTATCATTAATGTACAATTACATGAGCAATATTATGGTTACTAGACTCCCTCCATTATCAAGTCCCCACCACATACCCCATTGCAGTCACTGTCCATCAGTGTAGTAAGATGCTATAGAATCACTACTTGTCTTCTCTGCGTTATACTGCCTTCCCCGTGCCTTCCCCTACATTATGTGTGCTAATCGTAATGCTTCTTTTTCCCCCTTATCCCTCCCTCCCTTCCCACCCATCCTCCCCAGTCCCTTTCCCTTTGGTAACTGTTAGCCCATTCTTGGGTTCTGTGAGTCTGCTGCTGTTTTGTTCCTTCAGTTTTTTCTTTGTTCTTATACTCCACAGATGAGTGAAATCATTTGATATTTGTCTTTCTTTGCCTGGCTTATTTCACTGAGCATAATACCCTCTAGCTCCATCCATGTTGTTGCAAATGATAGGATTTGTTTTCTTCTTATGGAATAATATTCCATTGTGTATATGTACCACATCTTCTTTATCCATTCATCTACTGATGGAGACTTAGGTTGCTTCCATTTCTTGGCTATTGTAAATAGTGCTGCAATAAACATAGGGGTGCATATGTCTTTTTGAAACTGGGCTCCTGCATTCTTAGGGTAGATTCCTAGGAGTGGAATTCCTGGGTCAAATGGTATTTCTATTTTGAGTTTTTTGAGGAATCTCCATACTGCTTTCCACAATGGATGAGCTAGTTTACATTCCCACCAGCAGTGTAGGAGGGTTCTCCTTTCTCCACGTCCTTGCCAACATTGGTTGTTGTTTGGCTTTTGGATGTTGGCCATCCTAACTGGTGTGAGATGATATCTCATTGTGGTTTTAATTTGCATTTCTCTGATGATTAGCGATGTGGAGCATCTTACCATATGCCTGTTGGCCATCTGAATTTCTTCTTTGGAGAAGTGTTCAGTCCTCTGCCCATTTTTTAATTGGATTATTTGCTTTTGTTTGTTGAGATGCGTGAGCTCTTTATATATAATTTTGGATGTCAACTCTTTATCAGATATGTAATTTATGAATATATTCTCCCATACTGTAGGATGCCTTTTTGTTCTATCATGTTATAGTCTTCATAAATATTTTTAGAGGCAATATTATTCATGGTATGAAGTAGGATATTCTAGCCTTAATTTGCTCAACTTTTCCTCTCCTGTTGGGCATTAACTTTTCCCTGTTACAAATACTGAGTAAGAATACTTTAGAACATTTTGATAACAATTGCTAAATAGATTTCCCTAATATTTTTACTTATTTATACAACTGATTAGCAATTTGTGTCAAAATTTGCCAATCCTTCCTCTCATTGGGTATTGATATTCAAAATTACTTTTCCAATTTCATACATGGGAAATAGTATCTGAAGCTGGATCAGCTAAGGGAGGATTTTATTGGAGTGATGCAGGGGTAGCTCATAGGGCCCCAAGGCAGGAAGCTGGCAGGGCCTTAAACAGGGCAGGGATCCATCGAGTCCTCCCTGTTCCCCACTAGATTGCCCACGCACTCGCCTCTCCATCTGATTCTCTTTGTGTGGCTGTTTTGGCCCTGGCTCTGTCTTGCACTTGTGTATTGTCTGTCTGTCCTTCTGTGTGTCTCACTCCACATTTCTGTGTGTCTCTGGTCTGCTCATCTCTGTTGGTCTTTTAGCCCCTTGCCTGTCTTCCCTGCCATCCCATTTTCTAATTTCTGCTTTAGAAATAGCTTTTTAGCAATTCCACTTGCCTTCTAAGTTTGGTTGTCGTCAGAGTTGGCCTCAGTTCCTATGTCTACCTTCCAAATTCTGGACTAAGACAGTCTGGTTGGCTGAGCAGTGCAGTAGCTGCCTTTGGTTAGGAAGGGGTGGTTTTCAGAAGGGCTCTAAGGAGGGGAGCCCCTCTTATAGGTGTCTATAATAAGACTGTGTATAGTCCTGAAGCCCCAGTCATGATGAGCTCACTCTGCAGAGATAATTCAACAAGTGTGCCTTGTATTTTTGTGGGCCTGTTAAAGAAGTGAGATTAGTGAAAATCCTCTGTTGGTTGTTCTATTACATTTGAGGGAAACTATCTCCTAGGATTAGATTTGCTATCCCTGAAGTAAAGAATTTTCTTAATTGGTCCCATCTCTGGTAGAGAGTGTGTGTGTGTGTGTGTGTGTGTGTGGTGGGTGGGTGGGTGAGGGGGCGCTACAGGGTATCTCTGCAGGTCAGACTTACATGTTTTCTTTTTCTTTCTGCTCTTAAAACTGTAATTCAACCCTGCCTTCTTCTTCTTTTTTCCTTCCTTATTGACCCAGAGGTAGGTAATAAGCTTACTTTGTATTCAGAAATAACCGTGTGGTTTTTCCTAAGGAGGTTGACCCATCACTTTCACCCAAGAAGCTCTGGGTCAGTGAGAGTGTGGCAGGTTGTTGGATGGGGGCTGGGGACAGAGATCCTTGACCTGAAAATCTGAACCAGGGCTGGGGCATTAGGCACAAATAGAGTTGACAGCAAGGCTGTGAGTCAGAACCAGATGGTCAGACTAGAATGAGGTCGGACTGAGGACTGGGGGCTGAGCTAGCAACTCAGTGTAAGAGGAGAGTCAGGAGAGGGGACAAGGATGCTGGGAGAAGGGCTGGGGAAGGTGGTTGGAGTTATTATACCTCCCAGCCCTCATTTGGGGCCATTACAGTGATGAATCACGTAATGCACTGTTTCTTCAATTGTTTCTTCAATTGTCTGGGGCCAGGCCAATCCTTGTTAGTCCCTATTTCAGTGTACATAAGTTATTCTAGGGTATTTTAAAAATAAATTGCATCTGTGGTACTAGTGATGTTAAAGGTACAGATATTCCACAAATGCCTTTGAGGTGCCTGCTCTGTACAGCTTCTCTGCTGGGTGTAGGACATAATGGTGATGAAAAACATTTGAGAAGATGCTGAAGGCCATTACTTTTTCATGTATCTTCTCCACAAAATATGTATTTTTTAAAATCCAGGACTTTGAATTTCTGTATGAATGTTGTTTTTCAACAAAAAGATTTTTGAAAACCTCATAATGTGAACTTTTTTTGTTTACTTTCATTTCCATATAAGCAGACATTTACTGAAATTAGAACTTCAGGGAATAGCACAAAGCCATAAACTCTCCTGCCTTAGAGATAGGAGTCTTATGTATGAATGGGAGTGGGGTGGGATTCCCACTGTGGACCATGGCCTTTTTTGGTTACCAATTAGGATACATACATGGCAGTATTTCTGAGAATTAGAATTGTAACTTTTTTTTTAATGTAGGTCTGAGTCATTGCTAAATGTAAAACAAGCATACAGATCAAAGATCAACAGTTTCTGCTTTGAAGGTCTTTTTAACATCACATCTTTTAGTCATTCTATAAGGGTTTTAATTAGAGCCCTCATTGCTTGTAAATAGGCCCTTTGTGTTCTAAGTTGGTACTGCCTATCAAGATAGAAGAAAGCCTTTGAGATCTTGGAGGACTCTTCATTTCTGGATGTGATTGTCAGCAACCTCTCAAATGAGGACCCATGATGTATCTGTGAGTTCTAGGATGACTAATGTAGCAAGCAGAGCTGACAAGTCTTGTCATAATTTGTATTAGTATTTCCACGTGTTGAAGTTGACTTTGACCTTTGAATTTTGTTATTTCATTCTTTCCTTTCCATTAGTTCACTAGAGCATGTAGATTGAGAAGGCTTTAAAATGTGGACTGATCTGAAATTATAGCTTCCCAGGTTGATACTTTTTTCCTTATTTGTTCTCAATTGAGTACACTATTTCAAAGCAGTTATGAAGAAGTTCTCAAAAAGCTTCCCTATTGGAGTTTCTTTATCTTTTTCAGAGCACAGAATAGTTCTATTTTGAATCTTAGGACTGGATCCCAGTGTCATGTATCTGACTCAGCAAAAATGGATTCACCTCAATGCCAGTAGTTTTGGTGGGAGAAGATGGATAACTGCATATCTCATTCTAATTGATTCAAAGATTATTTTTAGGAGGGGAGAATTTTTAAAATTGATATACAATTCACACATCACAAAATTTACTCTTTTAGAGTTTATAAGTGTAATTTTTTAAAGTACATTCCACAAAATTGTTCAACTCTCACGACTATCTGATTTCAGTACATGTCCATCACCCCACAAGAAATCCCATATTTTCCCATGTCCCTCTACATCCAGGCCCTAGCAAACACTGCTTTCTGCCTCTATAGATCTGTTTTATTCTGAACATTTGATATAAATGGAATTGTGTAATATATGGCTGTTTTGTTTTTTAAATCTCTTTTCCTTCACTTAGAATAATGTTTTCAAGGTTCATCCATGTTGTAGCACAACTCAATAGTTTATTCCTTTATATAGCTGAATAATATTCCGTTGTATGATATCATAGTCAGTTTGGGCTGCTATAACAAATTGCCATAGACTGGTTGGCTTAAACAAAACATTTATTTCTGAGCAGTCCAAGATCAAGGTGTTGGCTGATCCACTGACTGATGAGAGCATTCTTCTTGGTTTGTAGGTGGCCATCTTCTGGTTATGTCCTCACAGGGCTGAGAGCAGAGATAGGAGGTGAGCTTTCTTTTTATAAGGGCACTTATCCCATTCATGATAGTTCCATCCTCATGACTTAATTACCTCCCAGTGGCCCTACCTCCAAATTCCATCCTATTGGGGAATTAGGCTTCAATATATGAATTTTGGGGTGGTACAAATGTGCAATCCATTATATATGGATATTCCACTTTTTGTTTATCCATTCATCAGTTGATACATTTTGGGTTTTTTTCACTTTTTACTTTTTGATGATTGTGAATTATGCTACCACAAACATACTTGCACGAGGTTTTGTATGGCATATGTTTTCAAGTCTCTTGGGTATATACCTAGAATTGCTGCCTTACATGGTAACTATATTTGACATTTTGAGGGCCTGCCAAGCTGTTTTCCAAAGTATACATTCCCACTAAAATGTATGATGGTTTTAATTTCTCCAGATCCTTGTTAATACTTGCTATCTGCCTATTTGTTTGTTTGCTTATTTGTTTATTTATTATTGTAGCCAGGAATGTGAAGTGGCATCTTTTTGTAGTTTCAATTTGCATTTCTTTTATGGTTAATGCTGTTGAGCATTTTTAAAAATGTTTTTATTGACCATTTGTGTGTCTTTGGAGAAATGTCTATTCAAGTCCTTTACCCATTTAAAAAATTGGGTTATTTGTTTTTTCATTGTTGAGTTGTAAGAGTTTTTTATGTATTCTGGATACTAGATCTATATCAGATACATGATTTGCAAATATTTTCTCCCATTCTTGGGTTGTCTTTTCATTCTCTTAATGTCATCCTTTGAAGCATGAAAGTTTTTAATTTTGATAAAATCCAACTTTCTATTTTTTTCCTTTTATTGCTTTTGCTTTAGGTGTCATTGACCTAATCCAAGGTCAGGAAAATTAATCCCTATATTTTCTTTTAAGAGTTCTATAGTTTTAGATCTTACATTTTGTCTTTGGTCCATTTTGAGTGTATTTTTGTATCATTTTGCATGTGAACACTCATATTTTCTAGCACTATTTTTTGAAAAGACTGTTCTCTCCTCATTGAGATGTCTTGGCACCTTTGTCTAAAATGAATTGACAATATATGTGAGAGTTTAATTTATGCATTTTTTATTATTCTATTCCATGTATCTCTATGTCTATCTTTATGCTAGTACACACTGTCTTGATTGCTGCAGTTTTGTAGTAAGTTTTGAAATTGAGAAAGTGTTGAGTCCTACAAATTTGTGAAGATTGTTTTTTGACCTTTTGATCTATTTTGGTCTATTTTTTAATTTTTTGATATCTGCTCTTTTACCTCACAAACTTTGAGATATCTTTTTTCTGCCATCATATTAGAAATGTTACTTTGATGTGGGCAAAAATTTAGATTCAAGTCTAACCTCACTCACTATTTTTGTACAAAAAGTATGGATTTGGAGTCAGGCATATTACAAAAGTTTGACCACTAGATCTGTCTCAGTTTTATAAAATGAAGCTTAAAACCCAAGTCAGGATAATTCTGAGAATTTAACAGTTAACATATATAAAAACATCTAGCATGCTGCCTAGGAAATATAGATCCAAAATAAATACCTGTTGTCTTTCCCATACCCTACTCATGGATGCAAAATCTTTCTTAGTACCTTGTAGCATGATTCTGAATTCTTTCCTGAAAGTCAGATGTAGGCCATTTAGATGTGCCTGATCAGTAGTATGTGATCAGTAAACATTTGTTAAATGAATACAAATGTTGATGCCATTTTCTTGTTTACATGGATGAATATAGTACATATTGATTGGAGATATGTTTTTAAGTAGGTCTACACAACAGTTGTGTATTTAACATCTGAAATATTTTCCACAAGATTTTTTTTAGCAGTTTGTCCAGTGAATTTAAATGAGTGCCACTCCCTGAAGTGACACTTTTTTCCTCCAAGTGGTGTACTTTTCCCATTTAGATGTTTCCTCTTCAGGGTAATTTCTGACTGGAATACAAAGGATTAAGTCTGAGTAGTAAACTTTAGAAAGCAAGGGGAAAGGGGATTGGAGAAGTTGGGCTTGGGAGAAGATATGAGATAATGAGAGAGACGAGGGAGGGACTTTTAGGGAAGGTTGTGTCAAATAGGGAAGTGTGTTCCCAGTATCTGGACATTGTTTATGTTTTTTTATGTAATAATCATGGTTTCTCATCTCTCAAGTTTAGACTTGAACCTATAAAGCAAAGAGTATCCAAGTCTTATTACAGGCTGATTCATAACCAAGAAATGGTGCCTGTGCATGGTAAGCTATTATCTACATGATGGATAAAACAACTTTTAAAGGTAAACATTTGAATCATTTCATAGACTCCAAGGATAATTAAAATTTAAGGCTAGAAAGGATCGTCAGTCGGAAGGAATGTTGGTGTCAACTGAAAGTATAGACTCCATGGTTAATCAGGTATGGAATGAGTTCACCAAAGTTAACAGATCTGGCTTTTGTTGATGTTTGTTTTAACTACAGCATCTCTCGGAGCCTTTAGTGTGTCAACATTTGTACGAGCAGTAGTCTCTCCAAGGTGACTGGTCGATGGGAACTTATTTTTTCTCCAGAGAGGGCCCTGTGAGACTGGCAGTTCTAGAGCACTTTTTAAATAATTATGATCCAGGGTAACATCTTTTATTTTTCAGGCAGAAACTCTGATTACCTTAGTCTTCTAGAGTTGCTGTTTCTAGGAAGGCTATGCCTGCCGGTACATTCCATAGATGCTGACTGTGTCCATTGTCTTACTAAGAGAACTGTCCAAAAGTGAGAACTTAAATTAGAACTTATAACCAAACTCCTGAACACTTGTGTGTGTGTGTGTATAATTTATTAAATACTTTATCTTCCAGGACGTAAATATTTGCTTATTTTTAATCTGTTACTTGTATAGCTTGGTTTATGTGGTGTCTAATAATCCCTGATCTAATGAATTTGTAAAATCCAGTGTGTTGGTGTGTCACCACTGTGGAATAACAACAGCACAGATGGGATTCCTAGCATCAGTAGTTTCCAGCCATTCCTCTACTTAAGAGACCCAAGACACTGTTTTCTTACCTACATTCTTGGGGGTTTCTGCATTCCCTGCTTGGTGACTATAGGCAGGCATGACATAGGCAGATCCTCTGTCTCGGAGCATAATGTTTCTCCAATAGTAGAAACACAACCAGAGGAAGAAAGGTCAGGGAATGAAGAAGACTGCAGGGGATACTTAAGTCAGAATCTGAGATTGGTGAATGTTGGGGAAATAAGGAAAGCATGGATCAGGGGACCATTTTAGGAAAATGAACTATGCTGATCAGAAGACTACTGTTTTATTTTTACTTTATTGTGTTCCTTTTAAAAAAAATAAGCAAAACAAAAATATTCAAAGAGAAATAGAAATATTACCCAGTATCAACCAGGCAATAACCAGTGTTAACATTCATTTGGGGCTTGCCCTTAGATATACCAGGAAAGCTGAATAGAGGGATGGAGAGATAAAGGATGGGCAGAAATAACTGTGTAAGGTTGAGCTCAAACTAAATATAGTTTTAAAAGGAGAATATTCTATTCGATTTTACTTGGATTTAACAAGAGGAAAAAAATGTGTCTTCTGAAAAGTTTTTCTTTATCTGAAGAGAATTAGTTCTCTTAGTTCAGAAGAGAGATGAAACCCTCCAAGAGTTTGGGAGTCAGAATGGGTTGAGCATGCTACAACAATATAATATACAATAACAACTTTGCCCAATGTCCCTCCCTTGATTTCAGGTGTTTTTCATTTGTTTTATTTTAATTTTGTTAGGATTTATACTTTCAACATGCAGTAGCTGTAATTCCCCTGGTTATTCCCCCACTTATTTAATCCGAATCAATGCACTGTTAATGCTTAGTCTTTTTTTCATGACTTTGTCATTCATGATAGTTGGACATTAAGTGGGCTTCATCATCATTAAGATTTTTTTTTGAAAGAGCTTCTGGATGCCGTATTTCCTGAGTTGTTTTATCTTTGGAAATTGCTGTCTATTGCCTTTATTTTTGAAAGACAACTGTTCTGTTACCAAATTGTCTTCTAATAAGGTTGTGCCAGTTCATACTCCACTAGCAGTTTATGAGAATGCCTGTCTTGAATGGGGAACTTTTAAGAATTTGTTTTCCTGAATTGGTGTAATTATATTAGGCAGTGGCTGAAGTAAGTTTGAGTTGGCAAATCAGATACCAGATTATGGAAACACTTGAATGTTGAGAAATTGTGTGTTTTTTGGTTGAATTTCTCATTTCCTTGCCAAACTGACAGCTTTCCTGCAGGCTAAATGATAGTTATGGGGCAGCTTTGTGGAGCTGTTTTTAGGACTTTGTGAATTGTGGAGAACCATTTTAAAGGCTTTCCCCTTTTCCTCCGCACTGTCTGTGAAAAGGCACCTAGCTGGCTGAGTGTAGATTTTTGTTGCCATCTGAAGATAGTAGAAAATGGTAAATATTTTTATCTACAAGAAAAATTGTCATCTGATAATTGTTTGAACTAATAACATTTTCCTTGTTCCGAAATATGATCTTTTGCCTCATATTGCAAATTATTGTCTTAAAACTGAGCAGCCATTATAAGCCTCCTAAATGACAAACTTCATACATCTTTTTGTAACATTTCTAATGGTTTTTGATTGAAACTGCATAATGTGGAGAGTCTGATCCATTTAGGGAAGCTCATCTCTGTACTGGCACAGTTTGAAGTACATGTAAGTTTAAGTTGGGCTTGTTACTAAAAATCCCTGCTCACCGCATCTCAAAAACAAATAGTCTGTTTCATCCTTTAAATCATTCTCTCCAAGTGATGGAGGGAATGGGAAAGAAATTTTCCCAGATGATACATTTAAGTTTTGGCCATCATCCTTTATGGTGTCTCATCTGCACACCAGCCATTGGCTTTTTCAGAGTTGATAGGGGCGAGAGCACACCCGAGGATTTGAAGAAGCAGAAATGTCCTGAGGTGTTCTCACTTTGTGCTGGAGGAAAGAAGGGAGAAAATAAGTGGTTTAGAATGGTGTGGTCTAAAGCTGTGCTGTCCCATATGGTATCTATCAGCCACATGGGACTCTGTAAATTTGACATTAAATAAAATTTAAAATCAGTTTCTTAGTTGCACTGGCCACATTTCATGTGCTCAATAGCCATGTGTGGTTAGGAAGCTGCAGTATCAGATGACACCTTAAATTATTGAATAACTCTGGTTTATGTGCTGATCTTTTATTTCATGATCATCCAGGGTTTTTACAGCTCTGATGAGTTAGTATCCTGTCTTTTCATCTTCCCTCCCTCTGATTTCAGTCATTCTGCTCCAGTGCAAATGATGAAGCACTCTCTTCATGTTGTCTTGCTGGTGTCCTCTGGTTTCTGGTCATGTGTAGCCCTCAGGGCATTGGGTGTGTGGTGCAGACTACATGTTTGCACTGCAGGATTAACTAGACAACTGGCCAAGACCCAAGAGTTGGTCTTAACCAAATGATTGAATGATGCTTGGAGTTTTGATTCTTTAACAATAAAATTGCCTTTAGAAATATTCATATGTATCTACTTAGGACTTCTACTTTCAATTCCCTCTTCCCTTACTGTATGTGTGGAGAGTATAGTCCTAGGTTCTGTTGTAGTTGTACCCCCAATGACTGACCCTCTGACTTTAGTAGGACAGTTTCTCTGTGGTTCAGTTGCCAGTTGAGAAGTCACACCATACCACTGCTTAAGGTGTTGAAGATAAATGCTCAGTGATAAGTGAGACATGTTGAGGTCTGTGTTAAAAGGTGTATTTAAAGGGTTTTTAAGGGGTTTGTCTTTTCATTTTTGTGCCCAGTTTTCGGTTTCTGATGTCCCATTTGTGGTCTATCACTATTAGACACATACCCATCTTGATCAGCAATTGTCCTGTACACTGGACTGTGTGCTTCATGTAAGTGACTTTCTAAGGGAGGTTGGCTTCTTGGCCAATAAACCCTTTTCCAAGTCTGGAAAAGGAGTGGGGTGCTCTGGTAGGAGGAGCCCACTCTCCTGAGGATCAGGAGAAGGGGGCATTGCTGCTGATTGAACTATGAGTCTTTCTGACCCCATGTTCTCTTGCTTCCAACCTGACTAGGCTGGAGGTCAGCCCAGGGTTCCTGCCTAGTGTTGCAGTTATCTAATGCTGTGTAACAAAGCAACCCCACAGCTTGGTGGGTTAAGATAATGACATTTATTTAGTCCTCAGCTCTGTAATTTGGGTAGAGCTCAGTGGGGAGAATGGGACACTATTCCACTCAGTCTCACCTGGGACGGTGAGAAGCCTGGGGTGGGAACAGTTGAAGGCTTGCTGGTTCTCAGTCACCTGTCTGGGAGTTGCTGCTGGCTATTAGCTGGATATGGGGAGGGTGTCTCACTTCTTTTCCAAATGGGCCCCTCCATGTGTTCTCTTCTCATTGCCTAGTTTGGGCTTCCTTACAACATGATGACTAAGCTGAAGGGTGACCATTGTGGGAGAGACAGAGCATCAAGTGGAAGCTGTATTACCATTTCTCACATAGCCTTAGAAGTCACTTAGCATTTCTCTGGCCATAATCACACACCCACCCAGGTTTAAGGGGAGGGAATGTAGAAGAGCTTTGGGATGAGATGTATATTAGTGTCATCATCTTTGAAAAATACATCTTTCACACCCTGTCATGATGAATCAGAATTAGCATTAGCTCTCTCTAAGCCATAAAGTCTTGAGGTCTGACTTGAGTCTGGAAACTGGGGCATTTCTCATTTTCAGGAGGTATGATTTTCATTGCTCTGTGCTGAGGCTGCTCTGCCCTTGGGCGTGAGGGTGGGGGGTTGCCATCTGCATAGCATTGGGCACTTCTTTGAATAAAGATGCTGTCTAAATACAAAATGGTATATTGAAACACCTTTAATGTGCTAATAAACTTACTGATTCAACTGATATCTGCAGTGAGTTCATACCATAGGGGAATTCAGAGTAAAGATCAGGGTGCTGGTTATTGAAAATTAGTTTTAAGATTAATTTGATGGAATCCAGCTAGAGCTTTGATACATAATTATACATCACATTTTGACTTTGGTTTTCTTATTTGTAATTTCTATTATTTATCATTCTTTTGTAACATTCTCATTAGCTGCAAATGCTCCTTGAATGCAATTAAGATCCATCTTTCTACAAAATTTTTAAGTTTGATAAGTGGATGCTTTAGGATATTTCTCTTCCTATTTCTGAGGTAGCCTAAGTTTTAGTAAAAATCTTCTAGTAGCCTAGTGTAAGGGGGAGAATACACAGGTCATGAATTTGATAAATAACCTGCCACATGCCAGGTTCTGTGCCAGTTGTGGAAATTCAAAAAACAAAAACGAGAAAGAACATGACACAGTTTTCAAACTGCTTCTGATCTCCGTGCTCTATGGGGGAAAAGGTCATTATTCTGTTGGCATTAATAACAGAGGTGCTTTTACATTTCTTGCCTTTTTAGCTCTAGTCTAGCCATAAGCGCCCCAGTTTTATTTAAGCCTGTTTTCTCTGCTGTTTCCTTCTATTTCTCCTCATAATTTTTTTCTCAGCTTGTACTCATTGAAAATGTGTTCATTTTCATGTAGTAGTCCTTCCTCTAAGAATGAGTAAAACTTCCTGTAGTCCTTTTCTCCCACCTACATTCACTAAGCTAGTGATTCCTTGCTTTCTTTTGGGCCTCTCTCAAGGCATTGTTCATTATTGCCTCTGCAATTCTGGAAGGACACATCCAAAATATAGCTCTGAAAATCCATTTTTTAGAATTTGTTTTAAGGTTAGATTCTCAGTCAAAGGGTTATTTTTAGTTAGGTGGACAAACAAACTTGAAGCATGTATGTCTGACACATTAACCACTGGGTATTTAGTTTCTTGTTATTTGAGAATGTTCATTTAGTGCTTGTGGAGTATTACTCACTCTTAGCTTAATGTTTACATTTCTGAAAAGAAGATTAGTAGATTTTTATGGGAGATAGAGAAGTTTTTTGAATTCATATTAACATTTCATAGTGATTCAATTGATATTCTTTTTAGATAAGTAATGAAATGCAGCGTGTGGTTGCCAATTAAAACTCTACCCTGCTTCCATCAGCAGTTGTCAGTTAAGGAAGGATAACAGCACCCACTGATAAAATTCAAACCACAAGATGTTATTTTAAGTTCTAGGGTGGTGCTCTCCTTACCTTTTAAACTGCTAAGTCACATCCTGCTTTGCATTTTAATTTGGTGTAAATTAGTAGAGGTAGGTCTGGCATTAGATACTAAAATGAAATTAAAATATCAAAATAAAAGAAGGCGGTTCTGTGGAGTAAATCTTTCTGTTATTTCTGGATGCAGAATTTAGGGTAGTGGTTCTCAGCCCTCACTATGCATCAGAGTCACATGGGGAGATTTTCAAATGCCCTTGCCCAGGCCCTGGGCTCACCCCAGAGCATCTGGATGAGTTGGCTTGGAGTGGGGCCAGACTATTATTCTGCAGAAGCTCCTCGGGGTGATCCTGTCATGCAGCCAGACTTAAGAAATGAGGTGTCCTTCCCGCTGTCCACCTTCCTCTCTACCTAGTCAAGTCTTACCTACTTTGTTAGGGCTCCCTGCAGGCCACCTCTTTCAAGCTTTTGCCCACAACTCCAGCCCTCCTGAGCAATCTCATTACTCACAACACCTACTAGATATCCCACCCTAAACTGTGCTCTGGTGTTTCGTCTACACACATTTTATTTTCTTGATCAGAGCAGCTTCCTCCTTGGATTAAGCCTCTGTCACTTGGCTTCCAGGGTTTAGGGATTAGCACAGCTGTGGGCTCTTAGTAGGTACTTTATAGATATATACTGAGTTGGATTTTCATCAGTGTGGCTGTTCTTTAGCCTCTTGTCTTTTCACTGCAGCTTCCTTTATTAGCCCACAATTATCCCTAAGTGTTTCTTCCTCTTGAGACATGACAGGATGAGTAAGAGTGGCTAAACTGCAGGAGAAGGAAAACCAGCCCATTTCTGAGTTTACCATACAAGAAGGGAGGGATTGGCATATGACTTGTGGGCACAACCTCTCCACTTAGAACATTCAGCCCCTCTGTGCTAGAGAGGCTCTCTGGACAACCTGGGTGACAAATGCAGCATGATGGGGCTGTCCTGCTGGAGAAAGTGAAATGCTTTGAGGAATGGTCCTCCATCACAAGGCCTACTGAAGGTTATGGGACTGTTTTAGGAGAAGATAGTATACTCTGAGAACCTGAAAGCAGTAGCCTTCTTTGCTTTGTCAGTGAAGATTCTCACTGGTAGTGTTTCAGGCCCAGGAAACTGACCAGGGGAGGGATGGATGGCAACTTCCTGTTGAGAGGTGTTATAGAGGTGACCCAGCAGGCCTAATTTTAAGGCATGCTACCTTCTGAGGGTGTACATTATTTGCACTAAACTTGAGAGACCCAAAAATTAAGTGACTTTACCAAGATTGAAGCTTATTTCTCTCTGATGTAACTGTCCAGGTATGGTTATTCCTGGGCTGGTACAGTGACACTACCATCTTCAACCAATAGCTTTCATTTCTGGGTCCACCCATCACCATCTGTCAGCCCTCAGGAATTGGGAAAGGACAGGGAGCACATGCACATCTCTTTCAGCACAGCTTCTGCTCACATCTCACTTGTAGGACTTACTCACAAGGCCCCCCACCAAGCTGAAGGCTAGAAATGCAGCTTCTAATTAGATGACCTTAACCTAATGTCCAGTTAAGACTTGAGAGTTCTATTATTAAAGAAAGAGGGGAATGGATATTGGTGAACAACAAGCAAAGAGTTTCATGATGACCTGCCAAAATACCAGATCTACCAACAATCACCACTGTTCATTGGTTTAGATAAAAATAAACTGACTGTCAAAAGAAGCCTCAAATGTTTCCCAAGTCCCATGAAGTCATGGTAGGGACTAAAGGTCTCGAGGGGAACATGTGGTGTTTCTACCTTTCAGGGGAAGGTAGACCATGAGTTGGAAGAAGATATGGAAAGTGTACAAATAACTGTAGAACAGGTAGTGTTAATAAGCAGTTTGGTTTGTGGGGAAGGCTCTTGGCATCGTTGGGGACAAGGTGTGTTTGGCAAAAGATTTGCTAACCTGATCACAAGAGTTGAACTGAAATTTGATAGGAAGGAAAAAAACTTTCAAACTTGATTGGATGGAGAACAAATGGCATAACAAAGATAAGAACAGTTAACAGAGGAGGAGAACTTCTGTGATTCACAAAAACACCTGGAAAACAGGATGCTTATGCTACCTGTAGCTCTTAGTTGTCATGCAGCCTGCAAGGAATAAGCAAAGTAAACTTGAAACATTAAAACTTGGGTATATATAGGTTCCCTGGATTTGTCTCACCAAGAAGGTGAGGGTGGTTCTTAACGAGAAAAATGTGATTCTAGAAGGGAATAAATATTTCGCTTTACAAAAGCAGGCCTATGAAAATCCAGACCTTGCAGGTGAATCACTGGGTAAGGGGGAGAACCCCCCACAGAAAGGTTGCTGGAGGAGGGTCAGTATTACAGGTCGCCTGACACAGGTGGTGGATGATGCTCTCTCCCCAGAGACTGTAATTCTAGAATGCATGCCAAACGTGCTGATAAAACCCACTGAGAGTTTCATTCTGTTAACTTTGGATGAGCTCTTGCCTTGTTTTGCTGAACATTTAATTTTTACGAAGGCAGAGAAAATAATGCAAGGAATGATCTCTGGATTTCTTTCTGACCAACAAAAAATTGGCCGGTGATACGAAGTGGTAGGAGCCAGGAGACGAAATCCCTAAAGAAGCATGCTTTGGGCATAGCCATGTACTCCAGAAACATTTCAACAGTTCAGACAGAAGCAAGCAATGATCTCTTTTGTGGTCAAAGACATAATGGGAAGGAGACTTCAGTACGGCGGGCTAGGTGAAGTGTCGTGAAGCACACAGATAATCCCAAATGATTCCAGTGAAGAGGAAAGGAGGAAAACTCCTATGAAAATACACAAATATGCTCACACAGAGAACTTTTCCTTTTAACTCAGTTAATAAAAGATATTCAGTCTGGCTCAACAATTATTGCTACCAATCTTTGTAGGTTACTTTCCCACTGAATGAAAAGATGAGTAGAACAGAGTCCCCACATGAGATGTAGGCCTAACATCTGGGGGTCAGGCTATGAAAAGTAAGCCAAAATGCAGGAAACAAGACAGACTTTCAGAGAGCACACAAGTAAAGCAGGGGTTCAAAACCAGTGGTGGGTCTGGTTGAGAAGTAGTTTCATGGAAAAGGTGATGCTTCAAATGTTCTCTGGAGGATGGAGGAAATTTTCCCAGATGAAGGAGAGAAAGCGGGTTACAGTGTGCTTTGCAGAGAACTAGTAAGGACCAAGGCACAGTGGTCTGATTGCAGGAGAGAGTAGAGCATAAGGCCTGTGTATGTGACTTTGGAGATGAGGTTTGAGTGTAACAACTAAGATATAATTGAGCGAAGTCTGCCAAGTGCTATGTTGAGTGCTTTAGATGCTTACTTCAGTTGGTCTTTACAAAAACTTAGCCCTATTATTTGTCCCTTTTTCATGTGAGGAAACAACTCAAAAGGTCAGCAACACACAGTTGGTAGATAGAGCCAGAGTCCAAAGCCAGTTAAATTAACCATATTGGGAAGGGCTTAGGATTTTTAACCTAGTTTCATGACCAGTAGTATGAATTTGGATTAGAACAGATGTTGGAATCTTTTGGGAACGGTTAACTGAGCAAAGGAATGCAAGGTAGATGGAAGTGATGGGAGAGAAAAAGTGGAGACTTCCCAGTACAGGGTTGGTGGTTGTGGGGATGGAACAAATAGAGGGTGATGAGTTGAGTTCAGAGCAGAGCTAGACTACAGTTCTGGGGGCTCTGGGAGAGGGAGTTGAGTGTACCAGGAGAGGGTGGGTGTCTTACTCAGAGTCAGGAAAGTCAGTGCAGGCATCAGCATGAGGGAGTGATGATTCGCTCATGAAGTAAGCAGTAGGCTTCATGTTCCAGTGATAAACCCAGGGACCATCCACCAGGCTATGGACTGGAGGAGGGTAAAGATAGCAGAGTGGGTAGATAGCTGCCTTACCGAAGTCATGGACACGGATGAGATGACCAACAGCTAACGCTCATAGAAAGAAGTAGAGGAAAGAATGAACTGTGATGAATGCCTAACTGGGAGGGGAAAAGAGCCAGCAAGCTACACTTTAAAGTTAAGTTGACCTAATTAAGAGAGTTACACAAACTTGCTAGAATAATCTGCAGAACTAACATCAGGAATGAGGTTGCAAAAATGGTTAAAAACTACAAAACAGTTTTGCAGACATATCCAGAGCCAGATGAACAAATAAAAAGATAAGCTTCTGGGTGTGGGAACTTTCTCTTTACAAAGCATCAGGAGTCAAAAGAATTGTTCCAATTCTATTTGTCTTCCTTTTTTTTTGTCCTAAGGAGAAGTAGTAATTGAAAAGAATACACACAGAGAAGAGGAAATTGAAACCCAAGACAGGTGAAAATGTAGGAAACGTGTACCTCACTGTGTTAAATGGGTTGTGGATATCAGTTCAGCCCAGAACACCAGGGACTGAATTACTTCAGTTCTCACAGGACCTCTAAGAGTACACTTTGCTGGATGAAAGAGCTTGAGATAGGTATCAGAAGCCTAAAAATGGGTTGATACTGTCAAGATTATTAGAAAGAGAAAGAGGATTTCTGAAAATTCTAGACCAGTGATTCTCAACCCTGGCTGCACATTGGAATCTAATGGGGAGCTTTTGCAAAATGTAGCTGCCCAGTCCCACCCCCAGAGTTTGTTATTAAAGTCGTATAAGGACATTAAAGTACCCCTTAGGACATTCTGACAAACATCCAGTGGTAGGAATTACAACTCCATAATGAGTTCTGTCCATCCACTGCAAAATTCTTACATGTAGGGTTACAAAACAGGTGAACTATTAACATTTAGAAAAGGAGCCAGTTTGGATTCACTGAAGACAAAACATGTAGAATTACTCTAGTTTCCCCTTGTGATTAGGTTACTGGATCATAAAAATGTCAGACACAGTAGATCTTATTTCTACCAGTTGACACCTGAGGACTGGGGGAAAGTCATCCCCAGCTCAGGAACTTGTCTCAGGATGGTTGGGATGGAGCAGTAGGTGAGAGCTACAGCACTGGGAACCGCTAGATGAAGAACGTTCGGTGAGAACGTGGTAGGTGATGAGGACACAGACTGAAGTCAAGCCAGCAGCAAAAGCCGCTATCCGAGGGAAATCTGTGGTTGGCAATGGGTGTAAGTGCTAAGAGTGGAGCCCATGTGATAAGGCAGAGGGGCTCAGCATTGGAGCCAACCCATAGGCATCAAAGTAGCTATAGTATCACCAGACAAGAGTGTTTGTGTAGCAGGCCTCTTTCCCATTTTTTAAGGGGAATGTCAGACTTCTGAAAGTCTATTTGAAGTATTCATTAAAGTATCTGTCTTGTGATATCCTTATGAACAAGGTGGAAAATTATGGTCTGAGTCAACAGCTTCCCTCTGGTGAAGGACAGGAATCATCTAGATATGGGACATGGAATTTTTGTAATAAGTGTTTGTTCCTAGAAATTCTACCAGCTTTGAATTGTCTGCCTGTAGACTTCTGAATGGCTAGTGGTGAGCAAACTTGGCCACTTGGGTCTCTCTCGATCTCCTTTTCCTTTCTTCACTAACCAGTATCTTTGGTACACTACTTTCTGATTCTCTGAGCTACAGGTTGTGTGTCTGTCCCTTCCTCCCTTCTCACTGTTCTAAGGATGGTTGAGGCAATGTTTGGAGCTGTCAGGCTAAGGCTAGGGCTCCCCCAAGAAGAAATGGAAGGCATACTAGAGCAGGAAGCTGAGTAGAAAACTACCCACTATCAGAGCATCTTGCCAGTAGCCCAGAAGCAGCTTGTGTAGCTTTGTAGAAGATGACTTATTAAAACAGTGTCTTATTTCACCACATATTTGAAATGGTTTCCAAGAATACATACACTACCCAAGGAAGCAGTGGGTAGTTGGAGCACAGTGACAATGAAGGTAAGCCAAGCACACAGAAACGCTCATCTTCTGCTATTGAAGTCTATCACCATTAATCTGACTCCATCCATCCTTGTCCTCCAGACAGAGAGGGCTATATTCTCATATACAAATTCTCAGTACCTAAAAGCCATGAGCAAACTCATCATTTAGGAGTTGTACTCTGATACTAAGACCTGAAAATTTTCTCATAAAGGACTTTGAAAGAAACCTTTGTCTTGTGGTATGGTCATTCTGAGGAGCAATTTGGAATACCTAGTAACTAATAAAACTAGTTTTACCTTAAGATACAGCAGTTCCAGTTATTTTAGAAAATTACACCATAGCCTAACAAGGAGTAGATCCTGCAGCATTGTTTTTTGTAGCAAAGAAGCAGAAACAACCTAAAAGAAGACTAAGTTAAACAAGGCAACAAGGCATAGTCTTGCCATGGAACTATGTTGCAGAAATGAATGTGAGTGTGTAATAATTTTGAGTGAAAATAAGCCAGCTTCAGAAAGAAATGAATGGTATGATGCTAATTATTATGCAACAATTTTAAAAGCAGGACAAATGGTGGGTGTACATGTTTGTATAAATAATGATGGAGACCTATCAATCATGTGCATGAGAGTGACCACAACATCCTACACTAGCTAACTCATTGAGAGACGACTGCTCTTCTATGTGCTTCTATAGGGATTAGCTCATCTAATTATGTCAACACCCATTTGGGGAGATCCTTTAATTATTTCCATTATATTCCAGTCAAGTGAAGCACTGAGGATCACAGAGGCCAAAATCTTGGTTAAAGCCACTTAGTAAAGTTGGCCTTGAAGCCAGGCAGTTTGAGTTCAGAGCCTGTGGCCTTAATTATTACACTATTCTACAGAATTTTCCAGTGTCATTGGGTGGATTGGTTGGTTATTTGTTTATATTTGGTTTCTCATTGGAGGCCAAGGGCATAACCCCAGAGGACAGTGCAGGAAAAGCAGTTCTTCGAATAGTGCAGTTCCACCAACTCATTCATCTGCTCATCCGGCTTGAGCTAGGTGCACACATTTTCTCATTCTTTTAGATCATTTAGTGGTGCCTGTCAACCCTGGTTCCACATCAGGATCGCCTGTGGAGGTTTTAGGGCTACCAAAGCCTGGCCCTACCACAGGTGGCGGGTTCTACATTCTCTTGCAGTGAAGCAGATCTGGGATCTGGCCTGCCTATCAGTGTTTGTAAAAGCTCCCCACATAATTCTGATGTGCAGTCAGAGTTGAGATCCACTGCTCTGTAAAGTCTGGGCGGTACAGGAGTCAAGGTTATGATGTTTGACAAGAGCCTAACATAGGTAGGGGTAGATATTTTATGTTAGTGATCAAAGAGATCCATATGTGGTGACCCTGGTGACCAGGCTGCAGTTAATGTCTTATGAAATTTAGGCTCCTAATTAGGATAAGGGTAAGCATAGGTCTCTGTCCACCCTAACATGCCCATGTGGATCTGAGCAGGATAGGATCTGTCTGGCTAACTCTTGTCTTTTAGTTTTTCTGAGAACTATTTGATAAATTTTGCCATAATGATTAAGCATGGGATGGGGACTGAAATGACAGATATCTGGTGTTTGCCATCCCTGGCTTACAGGAGTAGCTAAGCAGTGGGATAGAAGCTTACACAGAAAAGAGTTGTGTCTACTCCAGTCCCCTAACAAATGTATACCAGAGGCCTCAACATTTTATGCCATAGGTAAATTATTAACTCAAGGCAGTGGTTCTTAAACTTGTGCATCAAAATCACCTAGAGAAGTTGTTAAAAACAGGTTGCTAGGCCCCACTTTCTGACTCCACAGGGGTATTATAGGGTCTGAGAATTTATATTTCTAACATGTCCCACGTTGTGGTGATGCTGTTGGTTTGAGGACCACTTTTTGAAAACCACAGGCCCAGGGGAATAAAAGAGGGTTTTGGTTTGCTGTCCTCTCTGCTACATCACAAATACACAAATTGAAGGATTTACTCATGGTAAGGTAAGAAGGGCTGAAAACTACTGGTTACATCTCAGCTCTAATGTGCACAAAAATCACCTGGGGAATGTGTAAAGGTAAATGTGCTGATTATCATGTCCATCCCTAGATATTCTGACTCAGTCTGAAGTGGAGCTTACAAAATCTGCATTTTAAACAAGACCTTGAAGAAGGTGGATCTGGACACCTTGAGAATTTGGATATGACTGTACAGTTAGGGGGTTACTGTGGGTGACATATTTGGACCCAGAAATGCTAATTAATGAATAAATTGATTTCAGACTCTGGGGAAGATATCAGTGTCCTTGGCCCTCTTCTCCTTAGTAAATCTCCCAGTGTGACTTAATTAGGTGAGGACAGAATTCACAATCTACACAATCTGTGACATTTTATACTTCGACAAAGGAAAGGGCCAAGTACTTTGAATGACAGTTGGTCCCCAGGCATATCTTGACAGACTGGGATCATGGATCAAAATTAATATGAAGTAATTCAATATTAGGAAAAGAACAATCAAGTCCTGAATTTCAGCTAAAGGAAGAATAGGAGTCCTGTTCAGCAAGAAGGAAGCCCGGCTTCTCCACAGTTCTTCCACATCAGAGTCCTAGAGGATTGTAAAGGGAGGTGAGTGCTGGACAGAGGTGTGGTGTCCCCAAAGCTAAGACAAAACTCAGGCAGTATGAACAGTTGCAGTGTGTGTTAAGGCAAGAGAGGTGAGTGCTCCCTGCATTTCTGCTCTAGCCATACCACACCTGGAGCTTGCTTGTAGGTCTGGCTTTGTTTTTAGAGAAACATAGACAGATTGACATATAATGAGTTGGATGACATAAGAAATGGCCTATGAAATGTGATCGTTTCTTCTGGAGGAGAAAAGATTTGCTGGCTTGGAGGTGGGAGTGGTGGTTATTCCAATGCAGGTTGTGGTGAAAAACAAAGATTAATCTTGTTCTTTGCATGACACAGGGTAGATCTAGGACCAGTGTGCTAATGAGGCAACTTTCAACTTTAAATGAAAAACAATCTAGAATAGATATTTTAAAAAAATGAAATGGGGTGCCCTTTTTCTCTCATGGGTAGTGGTCAAACTGTGATGATCTGGCAATGTTACAGAAGGAATTCTTGCTCTGGGTAAAAAGTTAGGCTGGAATTCACTCTTAGGTTCCGTGACTGTGCAGTGATTGAATTTGTGTGCTTTTCATTCTAGCAAGTAAATGGTTTGGGCACAAACTTAAAACCTGGTGCCATTTTTGAGCTTTTTGCCTCACAGAAGCTGCCATACTTCAAATATGTGTCCACATGCATTTCTGTTGCTGGATTGAGTTTTGAGTAATAACTAATTCTTCTCTGAAGAAGTGGATTGCAAAAGGCATATAACACCTTTTGCATGGATTGTGAGGCGTTAGAAATGGATATTCTGTTCAAAAGTGTGAGAGTAAGCATTTGAATCTCTAGGTCTCTTCACCCCTTGATTCCCAGAAGGGAGAGAATACAACTTAAAATGGTTTGTGGAGGGGTTGTTTGCCCTTAGGGGAGTGTGCTGGAGACTTTTTTCACTATGAGCCTCGGTACTCATCCCCCAGAAGCAGTCAGATACCAGTGTCCCTGGATGAGGCCATCCATCCAGAGAATTAAGGCAGATTGGCCAGCATTTAACACAGAAGTCCAGGATCAGCTCTCTGAGGGCAGTGTGATTAGAACCCACCCCAGAAATCTCTAATCATTTTTGGAGCTTAGAACCAAATAATCAAAGCCCTTTGGATCACATAAGATTTTGGAAATCAAGGTATTTTTTTTTGAAAAAACTGCTGTATTTTATTTATTTATTTTTTTTACAATTTATTTTGGTATCTTTAACCTACAATTACATGTGCAATATTATGGTGATTAAACTACCCCCTTCATCAGGTCCCCCCCACCAACCCCATTACAGTCACTGTCCATCAGCACAGCGAGATGAGAATCACTACTTATCTTCTCTGAGTTGTATAGCCCACCCCATGCCCCCCCTACCTTAGTCTGCTAATCGTAATGCCCCTTTTACCCTCTTATCCCTCCCTTCCCACCCTTCCCCAGTCCCTTTCCCTTTGGTAACTATTAGTCCGTTCTTGGGTTCTGTGAGTCTGCTGCTGTTTTGTTCCTTCAGGTTTTTTCTTTGTTCTTATACTCCACATATGAGTGAGATCATTTGATACTTGTCTTTTTCAGCTTGGCTTATTTCACTGAGCATAATACCCTCTAACTCCATCCATGTTGTTGCAAATGGTAGGATTTGTTTTCTTCTTATGGCTGAGTAGTATTCCATTGTGTATATGTACCACATCTTCTTAATCCATTCATCTACTGATGGACACTTAGGTTGCTTCCATTTCTTGGCTATTGTAAATAGTGCTGCAGTAAACATAGGGGTGCATCTGTCTTTTTGAAACTGGGCTGCTGCATTCTTAGGGTAAATTCCTAGGAGTGGAATTCATGGGTCAAATGGTATTTCTATTTTGAGTTTTTTTTTTTTTAATTTTTTTAATTAATTTATTTATTTTTACAATTTATTTTATTTTAGTATCATTAACCTACAATTACATGAGCAATATTGTGATGATTAAACAACCCCCTTCATCTGGTCCCCCCCCAACCCTATTAGAGTCACTGTCCATCAGTGTAGTGAGATGAGAATCACTACTTGTCTTCTCTGAGCTGTACAGTCCCCCCCGTGCCCCCGCACCCTATGCCTGCCAATCGTAATGCCCGTTTTACCCTCTTATCCCTCCCTTCCCACCCATCTCCCCAGTCCCTTTCCCTTTGCTAACTGTTAGTCCATTCTTCCGTTCTGTGAGTCTACTGCTGTTTTGTGCCTTCATTTTTTTTTTTCTTTGTTGTTATACTCCACATATGAGTGAGATCATTTGGTACTTGTCTTTTTCGGCCTGGCTTATTTCACTGAGCATAATACCCTCTAGTTCCATCCATGTTGTTGCAAATGGTAGGATTTGTTTTTTTCTTATGGCTGAATAATATTCCATTGTGTATATGTACCACATCTTCTTAATCCATTCATCTACTGATGGACACTTAGGTTGCTTCCATTTCTTGGCTATTGTAAATAGTGCTGCAATAAACATAGGGGTGCATCTGTCTTTTTGAAACTGGGCTGCTGCATTCTTAGGGTAAATTCCTAGGAGTGTAATTCCTGGGTCAAATAGTATTTCTATTTTGAGTTTTTTGAGGAACCTCCATACTGCTTTCCACAATGGTTGAACTAATTTGCATTCCCACCAGCAGTGTAGGAGGGTTCCCTTTTCTCCACATCCTCGCCAACATTTGTTGTTGCTTGTGTTTTGGATGTTGGCCATCCTCACTGGTGTGAGGTGATACCTCATTGTGGTTTTAATCTGCATTTCTCTGATGATTAGCGATGTGGAGCATCTTTTCATGTGCCTATTGGCCATCTGAATTTCTTCTTTAGAGAAGTGTCTATTCATGTCCCCTGCCCATTTCTTAATTGGATTATTTGCTTTTTGTTTGTTAAGGTGCATGCGTTCTTTGTATATTTTGGATGTCAACCCCTTATCAGATATGTCATTTATGAATATATTCTCCCATACTGTAGGACGTCTTTTTCTTATACTGATGGTGTCCTTTGCTGTACAGAAGCTTTTCAACTTGATATAGTCCCATTTGTTCACTTTTGCTTTTGTTTCCCTTGCCCGGGGGGATATGTTCATGAAGAAGTCATTCATGTCCAAGAGATTTTTGCCTATGTTTTTTTCTAAGAGTTTTATGGTTTCATGACTTACATTCAGGTCTTTGATCCACCTTGAGTTTACCTTTGTGTATGGGGTTAGACAGTAGTCCAGTTTCATTCTCTTACATGTATCTGTCCAGTTTTGCTAACACCAGCTGCTGAAGAGGCTGTCATCTCCCCATTGTATATCCAAGGCTCCTTTATCAAATATTAATTGACTGTATATGTTTGGGTTAATGTTTGGATTTTCTATTCTGTTCCACTGGTCTGTGGGTCTGTTTTTGTGCCAATACCAAATTGTCTTGATTACTGTGGCTTTGTAGTAGAGCTTGAAGTCAGGGAGCGTAATTCCCCCTGTTTTATTCTTCCTTCTCAGAATTGCTTTGGCTATTCGGGGTCTTTTCTGGTTCCATATGAATTTTAGAATTATTTGTTCCAGTTCATTGAAGAAAGCTGTTGGTAGTTTGATGGGGATTGCATTGAATCTGTAGATTGCTTTAGGTAGTATAGCCATTTTGACAATATTTATTCTTCCTAGCCAAGAGCATGGGATGCATTTCCATTTGTTAGTGTCTTCCTTAATTTCTCCTAGGAGTGTCTTGTAGTTTTCAGAATACAGGTCTTTCACTTCCTTCGTTAGGTTTATTCCTTGGTATTTTATTCTTTTAGATGCAGTTGTGAATGGAATTGTTTTTCTGATTTCTCTTTCTGTTAGTTCATCATTAGTGTATAGGGAAGCAACAGATTTCTGTGTGTTAATTTTATATCCTGCAACTTTGCTGAATTCAGATATTAGTTCTAATAGTTTTGGAGTGGAGTCTTTAGAGTTTTTTATGTACAGTATCACGTCATCTGCAAATAGTGACAATTTGGCTTCTTCTTTACCAATCTGGATGCCTTGTATGTCTTTACTTTGTCTGATTGCCGTGGCTAGGGCCTCCAGTACTATGTTGAATAACAGTGGAGAGAGTGGGCACCCCTGTCTTGTTCCCGATCTTAGATGAAAAGCTTTCAGCTTCTCACTGTTAAGTATGATGTTAGCTGTGAGTTTGTCATATATGGCCTTTATGATGTTGAGGTACTTGCCATCTATACCCATTCTGTTGAGAGTTTTAATCATGAATGGATACTGAATTTTGTCAAATGTTTTTCCAGTATCTATGGAGATCATCATGTGGTTTTTGTTCTTCTTTTTATTGATGTGATGCATGATGTTATTGGATTTTCGAATGTTGTACCCTCCTTGCATCCCTGGGATGAATCCCACTTGATCATGGTGTATGATCCTCTTGATGTATTTTTGAATTCTGTTTGCTAATATTTTGTTGACTATTTTTGCATCTACATTCATCAGGGATATTGGTCTGTAATTTTCTTTTTTAGTGAGGTCTTTGCCCGGTTTTGGTATTAGAGTGATGCTGGCTTCATAGAAACAGTTTGGAAGTATTCCCTCCTCTTATATTTTTTGGAAAACTTTAAGGAGAATGGGTGTTATTTCTTCTCTATATGTCTGGTAGAATTCAGAGGTGAATCCATCAGGTCCGGGGGTTTTGTTCTTGGGTAGTTTTCTGATTACCGATTCAATTTCGTTGCTGGTGATTGGTCTGTTTAGTTTTTCTGTTTCCTGCTTGGTGAGTCTTGGAAGGCTGTATTTTTCTAAGAAGTTGTCCATTTCTCCTAGGTTTTGGAGATTGTTAGCATATAGATGCTCATAGTATTCTCTTATAATTCTTTGTATTTCTGTGGGGTCCGTCGTTATTTTTCCTTTCTCATTTCTGATTCTGTTTATGTGTGTAGATTCTCTTTTTCTCTTAATGAGTCTGGCTAGGGGTTTATCTATTTTGTTTATTTTTTCAAAGAACCAGCTCTTGGTTTCATTGATTTTTTCTATTGTTTTGTTCTTCTCAATTTTATTTATTTCTTCTCTGAACTTTATTATGTCCCTCCTTCTGGTGACTTTGGGCCTCATTTGTTCTTCTTTTTCCAATTTCAATAATTGTGTCTTTAGACTGTTCATTTGGGAATGTTCTTCCTTCTTTAGATAGGCCCGGTTGCAATATACTTTCCTCTTAGAACTGCCTTTGCTGCGTCCCACAGAAGTGTGGCTTTGTGTTGTTGTTGTCATTAGTCTCCATATATTCTTTGATTTCTGTTTTGATTTGGTCGTTAACCCATTGATTCATTAGGAGAATGTTGTTAAGTCTCCATGTATTTGTGAGCCTTTTTGATTTCTTTCTAAAATTTATTTCTAGTTTTATACCTTTGTGATCTGAGAAGTTGGTTGGTAGGATTTCACTATTTTTGAATTTACTGAGGTTCTTTTTGTGGCCTAGTATGTGGTCTATTCTGGAAAATGTTCCATGTGCACTTGAGAAGAATATGTATCCTGCCACTTTTGGGTGCAGTGTTCTGTAGATACCTGTTAGGTCCATGTGTTCTAGTGTGTTGTTCAGTGCCTCTGTGTCTTTACTTATCCTCTGCCTGGTTGATCTGTCCTTTGGAGTGAGTGGTGTGTTTAACTTTCCTAAAATAGTTGCATTGTTGTCTATTTCCTCCTTCACTTCTGTTAGTATTTGTTTCACATAAGCTAACGCTCCTGTGTTGGGTGCATATATATTTATAATGGTTATATCTTCTGACCCCTTTATCATTATGTAATGTCCTTCTTTATCTCTTGGTACTTTCTTCGTTTTGAAGTCTATTTTATCTGATACAAGTACTGCAACACTTGCTTTTTTCTCTTTGTTGTTTGCATGAAATATCTTTTTCCATCCCTTTACTTTTAGTCTGTGTATATCTTTGGGTTTGAGGGGAGTCTCTTGTAAGCAGCATATAGATGGGTGTTGCTTTTTTATCCACTCTGTTACTCTGTGTCTTTTGATTGGCGCATTCAGTCTGTTTACATTTAGGGTGATTATTGATAGATATGTACTTATTGCCATTGCTGGCTTTAAATTCGTGGTTACCAAAGGTTCAAGGGTTGCTTCTTTACTATCTGAGAATCTAACTTAACTTTCTTGTTAAGTTATTGTGAATGCCGTCTGATGTTTCTTTATCTCTCCCTTCCTATTCTTCCTCCTCCTTTCTTTATATATTAGGTGTTTTATTCTTTGCCTTTAGTTTGTATTTGGATGGTCTGCTTTCTTTGCTATGATTTTATTTTCTCTGGTGACATCTTTTTAGCCTTAGGGGTGTTTCCCTCTAGAGCAGTCCGTTTAAGATATCCTGTACTGGTGGTTTATGGGAGGCAAAGTCTCTCAACTTTCTTTTGTCTTGAAATTGTTTAATCCCTCCGTCTTATTTAAATGATAATCACGTTGAATACAATATTCTTGGTTCGAGGCCCTTCTGTTTCATTACGTTAAATATATCATGCCATTCTCTTCTGGCCTGTAAGGTTTCTGTTGAGAAGTCTGATGACAGTCTGATGGGTTTTCCTTTGTAGGTGATCTTTTTTCTCTCTCTAGCTGCCTTTAATACTCTGTCTTTATCTTTGATGTTTGCCATCTTAATTATTATGTGTCTTGGTGTTGTCTGCCTTGGGTCCCTTGTGTTGGGAGATCTGTGGGCTTCTGTGGACTGTGACACTATTTCCTTCCCCAGCGTGGGGAAGTTTTCAGCAATTATTTCTTCAAAGACACTTTCTATCCCTTTTTCTCTCTCTTCTTCCTCTGGTACTCCTATAATGTGAATATTGGTCCGTTTGTATTGGTCACAGAGTTCTCTTAATATTCTTTCATTCTTAGAGATCCTTTTATCTCTCTCTGCCTCAGCTTCTTTGTATTCCTGGTCCCTGTCTTGCAATTCCTTGATCGTATCTTGAACCTGATTCAATCTGCTGTTGAGCCCATTGATGGCTTTTCTCATTTCTGCATTGTCTTTCCTCACTTCCCTCACTTCCTCCCTCAGCTCTTGCACATTTTTCTGTATATCTGTCAGCATGGCTATGACTTTTATTCTGAATTCTTTTTCAGGAAGACTGTGCATATCCATTCCTTCAGTTTCTCTCTCTGGGGTGGTGTTTGTCTGAAGCTTTGTCTGTATCATATTCTTCTTTCTTCTCATGACTATAGAATTAGTTGTTGGTAGTTGTCACGTATGTCAGCTGAACTCTTTATGACTTTAAAAAGGAAAAAGAAGAAAGGAGAGAAAAGAAAAGAAAAAAAATTCTGCTAATAATAAAAAAAGTAAAAGGAGAGAGAGAAGAAGGAAAAGAAAGGAGAGAAACAGAAAAAGCAGCAACACCTAAAAGAAAAAAAAAAACGCCCACCAGGGGTGATTTCTGTGTGAATGCTGTAGGTGGCGCTGTTGCTCCACTATTCCAGAGCCGTGGTCGCGTCGCTCCGCACAGCCCTTTAAAGCTGTGGCCAGGGTGAGAATGAATGGAGGTTCTCTGCTGCACTCCTGTCTCTTTAAGACCACTGAAAAACAAAGTGCGCGCTTTTCTCCTTTTTTTTTCTTCTCCTCCTTCCCTGAGCCAGCCCCGAGCAAACAGACGTTTACAACCGCTGAGAAAGAAAGCACGTGCTTCTCTCTTCTCCTTCCCTGAGCCAGCCGCGAGCAACCAGGCATTTTAGACCACTGAAAAACAAAGCGTGCGCTTCTCTCTTCTCCTTCCCTGAGCCAGCCGCGAGCAAGCAGGGGTATTCCTGCTGAGTCCGTGCGCCCTCCGTCTCTCCAATGTCCGCCACTCCGCCCTTTGTGTCCCCATGCTCCCGGGCCCGGTCCGGGGCTGGTTGTCTCCTGGGCCTGCACTTCCACTTCCTCCTGGCTCTGAATCCTCTCCTCCCGCTGGTGCGCTGGGGTGGGGGAGTGCTCGGGTTCTTCCGGTTCGCGGTTCACGGTTCCGTTTCTTACCCGCCTCGCCCGCTCCCAGTCCTCTCAGGTTTGTCTGTACTGTGTGCGCTTTCCTGTTTCTTCTGGTTTCTCTTTTAGGAACAGTTGCGTTTGCTGTGTTTTCGTGGGTAAATATAATGTTGGGAGGAAAATTCTTTCGTTCCGTTCAGGCCGCCATTTTCCCAGAACTCGATCAAGGTGTTTTTAAGGGCATCATTTCTAAAAAAGATGCATGTCCAGGATTTGAGTAATTTTCATTTACCAAAGAAGAGCAGAAGACGGCAAACCAGAAATGGATATTCCACTATAATTTTTTTTGGTGTTAATTCAGGACATAATTTATCTATATATTTTACTGGGAGTTTTTAGATTAATTGGAACTATATGCCATCTGGTCCTCATGTGAGTGAGTTGTTTTCAAGAATAATGGAGTCAAAACTTGTTTCTCAAGCAGTATATGACCAAGAGTGTGAGTTCAGAGACCCCCAAGCCTAACAGAATAATAAATAGCTGTGTTACATGCCACTGTTCAAAACTATTAGTTAATATTAAGTTGCTTTTTTGGACAGCCAATGGTAATGAATAATGTGGCTTTTATCTTCTTGCATTTATGTCTTGTTCCAAAGTACGCATGCTGCTTTGATGATTTAAAAATCTGTTCACACTTGTGTTATGAATTTGGGGAAATGTTAATAAGTGGAAAGACAAACATGTTTTACAATTCTATAGAATCCTTATTTGTTTTGGGTTGCAAGAGAAACATAGGATCTTATCTTGTGCTGCATATGCCATTTTCAGGAAACAAGGAGAGGAGGAAATGGAACGAACATATGTTAAGTGTATATGATGTTCGAGCGAGAACATCTTATCCTCATTTTCTCATTTAATGCTCATAGTTCACCATTTCTTACGTAAAAAACCCTGAAGATCAGAGGGGTTAATACATTTGTCAAGGTGCACAGAGTTTGTAATAAGGGAGCACCAGTTCAAACCTAGTTTTGGCTTTTTCTGAGGCAAATACATCTTGATGTATGCATCTCCTTTGCATCTTTTCCCAAACTGTGTATTCTTTACTAAGTGAAAATTTCTAAAATAAGTCTTAAAGTCAGCCTTTGTTTCCAAAATGCTTGGCAGTGCCTTGGGCATTTATTCTTCTCTATGCTTGGTAGAAATCAGAGTTCTCTTGTCCCTAATGGAAGCCTCAGGACAGCATATGTTTGTATGTTTCTGCCCACTGGACTTTGAGCTGGAACACTGTTATCACCTGGGTCTGATCCATCAGCTTCCTCAGGTGGGTGGCAGTGGTGAGAGAGGACCCAGAACATCTCAGAGGCACAGGAGGGCATGTTTGAATTGACCTAAATGCACTGGAATTTTCACACCTGTGAAATCCCAGTGCCTACCAAGTGGTTTATTAAACTGAAAGCAAGTCCCAGACTGAATTCTGGCCCACATCAGTTACTTGTAGTAAGCAGAAGGCACGAGAGCAGAGGTGCACCTGTGCCTCTTGATAAATTGGGGAAGTCCCCACCTGCCACTCTGGGCCATGTTGGCAAGCGCTTGCAGGAGAGGTTTACCGGGGCAGGTACCATAGCCGACAGCATGAGGGGCGGCTCCCCTACCAGTCAGATCAGTGGCCGGGACGTGGAGTAAACTTCTGGGAGGCTGTACACACTCTACTTCTTGATCCAGGTGATGTTGGTATCTTTGCAAATTTAAAATTTCATAGAGCTCTCTATGTGTTTAAGATTTGTTCACTTTACTTTATATGTTAAGTTATGCCTCAGTAAAAAATAAGAGGAGAAATAAATTAAGTTGTGACCTGTGTGAGCAGGGAAACTATTATATTTTGTTCAAAACAATAAACCCCTTGAGTTGGAGGTTTACCAGGGATGGGTCACTGGGACGGGTGAGAGCACTGTGGGTCTTTACCTGCCTCAGCATCGCACATAACCCTGAATCAGTGGCCCTGACTCTTGTACAGTATCTGTGTCCCTTAAGGGCTTTATCCTCACCATTTCACTAGGTCAGCATTGTGATGTCAGGTAGTTGGAGTAGAAAACACCAGGCTTTAATGTGAATCCTCTTTATCAAGGTTCGCTTTCTTGGGGCTCACATCAAGGCTTCCTTATGGTGACACCCAGGCCAGCCCGTGAGGTCCCCAAGGTTGGACACAATAGTGGCCTTATTTCACGTGACCATCCTACCCCTGGTGTATCTAAGTCTTAGGCCACTGCTACCTTCATTCTTTAGTCTGCCCGGATTCTAGCATATCCTTTCCCCAGAGTTTGACTTACTTTGCTCTCTAAGCTGCCCTTGGTACTTTCAACTGAAGGGTGTAAGGGATGAAACAGATGCATTTCCCTAGGCAGTCACCCCAGATTCACCTGGGATGGGTGTGGGAGGGGCTGTGGATTTCCACCTCTTCTTTTCCCTGAAGGAAAATGAGGTATCTAGTTGTACTTGCAGAGTCCTTATCTCTAAGCACCAACTTAAATGAGTATGGGCTTTGGCCCCTCTCAGCCCTGGCCCTGGTAGCTGTTACCTCCAGAGCAAGGTTTGGCAGAGTTAAGAGATAAAGATGACCCTTTTTCACAGTCGTGTTGAGACAGGGTGACGGTGTGCCTGCTTTGGCACAGTTTCAGAATTCCTGTGACTCTTATGACTCAGGTGCTCTCCTCCCTCCCTTCTGCATACATCACACACCACCTCTCATCCTGTGTTCTTACTGTCAAAATCTCAGCCCCAAAAAACCCAAAAGCCACTCACACACACCAACAGCAGCCCGTAGCTGGTATTCCTCATGCTCCCTGGGATTAGTTGTCATAGCAGTGGCTGCCCCCACACATATTTCCTCCTTTGGGGTTCCCATCAGGTTTTGATTCCTTTGTTTCCTCTTACACAGCAATGACCAATGCTACTAATTAAACAACAAACTGTTAATACATCCTCACAGCCTCTCCCCGCAGTTTTTAACTAGATTGTATTTGCTTCTAGCTTCAGGTATAGAGTTAGGCATGCCCTGTAAGTAAACCTAATTTTATGAAGAGGCTGGTGTTGGCTTGCTTTTTGTCTTATTTATTGTTGGATCCAACACATAACAAGTGCAGAGATTTGGGGTCGTCTATGAAAGCAACACGGGAATTGAGTTTTACAGCTACAGGCACCTTAATTTCATTTTCTGAGATTCTGATATTTCTCTTCATTGTCTTGGTTTCAGTTTATGGCTTTAGCAGACTCATTTCTGAAAGAATTAAGTGTAAGTAAAAGTCATAGAAGATTTGAGTACTTAATAATTAACCAAAAGTTTGATATAATATCTAACTGGTTCCTGGACTATTATATAACATCTTTCTCTTGAGATTAGACTGTAAACAATGAGACCCGAATGGATTAGATACATAATTGAACTTTATGTGTCAAATGAAAGTCTGGCTTTCTGAGCCCAAAACAAACATGTTAGCCACCGTTAACTCAGGACTGCTGCTTCACCCCTGAGTTGCTGCAGGGTAGCGGGTGGGCAGCCCAGCTAACTACTCGTCAGGGATGTCGCTGTCTCTGCCCCAGTCAGTCCTCCTCCCACCACAGCTACTTTGCCAAGATGGAGACACCATCTTGGGAAGACATGGAGCGTCACCTCTTCAAAGCTGGCTTCTGATGTGTTCCCTCCTGAGTCTTTTTCATCCAGCCCCTCAGTTCTCTTAGGTCCCAGAGACGGGGAAGTAGCTATTATCACTAGATCTGGCATGCTCATTTCCAGCACCAAAGTTAAGGGCCTGGGATCTAAGCCCAGGTGCAGTCCCTTGCCGGGTGAGTGAGTGGGCAAGTTACCTAACTTCTCAGAGACTTGGGCTTTTCCTCTGTAAAATGAAGAGAATACTCTCCATCACACTATTGATTAAATGAGACAATGTGTAGGAAACTCTAATTGTAGAGCTTGGCAGTCAGTATTATGGACTCAATAAATGATCATATTTAATTACTAATATACTAATAGGTGATAGTTACCCAGTTTTTGTCACCCCATGTTATAGCTTTTTAGACGATGTCTCCAAACCCTTTGGT
>JAQQAC010008880.1:37483841-37575482 GCA_029783875.1 Phataginus tricuspis | reverse complement strand
TTCTGTCTTATTGTGGGCTGCTTTGACAAAGTACCACAGACTGGGTTGCTTATGGAAAAGAAATTTATTCCTCACAGTTCTGGGGGCTGGAAGTCCAAGATGGGGGTGCCAGGATGCTGGGTGGCCTTCTTTGGGTTGCAGACTTATCACTGTATCCTTACATGGTAGGAGGGTAGGGAGCTCTGTGGGGTCTCTCTCTCTCTTTTTTTTTAATTGAAGTATAGTTGATATACAGTATTATACTGGTTTCAAGTATACAACGCAGTGATTCAACAGACACATTAAGTCCTCTGTGGGTTCTCTTTAATAAGAATACTAATTCCATTCAGAAGAGCTCTGCCCTCAGGACCTAAGCACCCCCCAGAGGCCACACCTCTTAATCCCATCACATTGGGCATTAGGATTTCAACATACGAATTTTGGAGGAGACCATAGTGTGCATCATATGTAGTTTATGCATTCACCAGCTAACGGACATTTGAGTTGTTTCTACCTTTGGCTATTGTGAATAGCATGGCTGTGAACATTCTTATACAAGTTTTTGTTTGAATACCTATTTCAATTATTTTGTGTATATACCTAGGAGTGGAATTGCTAAATCCTGATATTCTGTTTAATTTTTTACAAAGCTGCCAAACTATTTTCAACTATGACTACACCATTTTACATTCCTACCAGCAATGCCAGAGGGTTCCAGTTTCTTCCAATACATGTTATTCTTTTTTTTTTTTAATCCAATTATACCTAGTGGGTATGAAGTGGTATCTCATTGTGGGAGGGATGATCTTTATAGTACTGCTTTTGTATGTGTCCGGACTCAAATTTTCTTACTACTGTTCTTAAGCATGTCATATTGCAAAGCTACGTGAAAAACCACCTACATATAATTTCAATAAGAGATGTAAAGCGTCTTTTCCTTCACGGGCCCCTGATGTGTCTAAGCACCGTGGCTCTGTAACCTGCAGTGTAGATAAAACAAATCAGTGGCTAATTATAAATGATGTCTGATGCCTCTTACCCTCTCTCTAATTCTTTTCTTTGGTTTTTAGGCATTTCTTCTGGGTCATCCAAAATGCTTTTAAAACATGTGGAATAAGAACTGAGCCACCTGCCTGTGTGGGACTTCCATACTGTCTGCTCCACTCTCTTCTCATGGCATTTTGACTGTATCAAGACCACGTGACTCTCTGCTCATGATGAGTGATGAGAAGAACCTTGGGGTGTCCCAAAAATTGGTCTCACCTTCAAGGAGCACAAGTAGCTGCTCCTCCAAGCAGGGAAGTCGACAGGTAAAGTTTAACTAATGCAAATCTTAAGATGCAAATTTTTAAAAATATTTATTTATTTTTATTTTGCTATCATTAATGTACAATTATGTGAACAACGTTATGGTTATGAGACTCCCCCTATTATCAAGTCCCCACCACATACCCATTACAGTCACTGTCCATGAGCGTAGTAAAATGCTGTAGAGCCAGTACTTGTCTTCTCTCTGTTATACTGCCTTCCCCATGTCCCCCCCATTATATGTGCTAATCGTGATGCCCCCTTTCCCCCTTATCCTTCCCTTCCTACCCATCTTCCCCAGTCCCTTTTCCTTTGGTAACTGTTAGTCCATTCCTGGGTTCTGTGAGTCTGCTGCTGTTTTGTACCTTCAGTTTTTGCTTTGTTTTTACACTCCACAGATGAGGGAAATTATTTGATATTTGTCTTTCTCCATCTGGCTTATTTCACGGAGCACAATACTCCCTAGTTCCATCCATATTGTTGCAATTGGTAGGATTGGTTTTCTTCTTATGGCTGAATCATATTCCATTGTTTATATGTACCACCTCTTCTTTATCCATTCATCTACTGATGGACACTTAGGTTGCTTCCATTTCTTGGCTATTGTAAATAGTGCTGTGATAAACATAGGGGTGCATATGTCTTTTTGAAACTGGGCTGCTGCATTCTTAGAGTAAATTCCTAGGGTGGAATTCCTGGGTCAAATGGTATTTCTATTTTGAGTTTTTTGAGGAACCTCCTTACTGCTTTCCACAATTTGAACTAATTTACATTCCCACCAGCAGTGCAGGAGAGTTTCCCTTTCTCCACATCCTCGCCAACATTTGTGGTTGTTTGACTTTTGGGTGTTGGCCATCCTAACTGGTGTGAGGTGATATCTCATTGTGGTTTTTATTTGCATTTCTCTGATGATTAGCGATGTGGAGCATCTTTTCATGTGCCTGTTGGCCACCTGAATTTCTTCTTTGGAGAAGTATCTGTTCAAATCCTCTGTCCATTTTTTAATTGGATTATTTGCTTTTTGTTTGTTGAGGTGCGTGAGCTCTTTTTATATTTTGGATGTCAACCCCTTATCGGATATGTCATTAATGAATATATTCTCCCATACTGTAGGATGTCTCTCTGTTCTACTGATGGTATCCTTTGCTGTACAGAAACTTTTTAGTTTAGTTTGGTATAGTCCCACTTGTTCATTTTTGCTTTTGTTTCCCTTGCCCGGGGAGATATGTTCATGAAGAAGTTGCTCATGTTTATGTCCAAGAGATTTTTGCCTATATATTTTCTCAAAGAGTTTTGTGGTTTCATGACTTACATTCAAGTGTTTGATCCATTTTGAGTTTACTTTTGTGTATGGGGTTAGACAATAATCCGGTTTCATTCTCTTACATGTAGTTGTCCAATTTTGCCAACACCAGCTGTAGAAGAGGCTGTCAGTTCCCCATTGTATATCCATGGCTCCTTTATCGCATATTAATTGACCATACATGCTTGGGTTTATATCTGGGCTCTCTAGTCTGTTCAATTGCTCTGTGGGTCTGTTCTTGTGTCAGTACCAAATTATCTTGAGTACTGTGGCTTTGTAATAGAGCTTGAAGTCAGGGGGCATAATTCCCCCTGCTTTATTCTTCCTTCTCAGGATTGTATTGGCTATTTGGGGTCTTTTGTGGTTCCCTATAAATTTTAGAACTATTTGTTCCAGTTCCTTGAAGAATGCGGTAGGTATTTTGATAGGGATTGCATTGAATCTGTAGATTGCTTTAGGCAGGTTGGCCATTTTGACAATATTAATACTTCCTAGACAAGAGCATGGGATGAATTTCCATTTATTAATGTCTCTTTAATTTCTCTTAAGAATGTCTTGTAGTTTTCAGGGTATAGGTCTTTCACTTCCTTGGTTAGGTTTATTCCTAGGTATTTTATTATTTTGATGTGATTGTGAATGGAATTGTTTTCCTGATTTCTCTTTCTGCTAGTTCATCGTTAGTGTATAGGAATGCAACAGATTTCTATGTATTAATTTTGTATCCCGCAACTTTGCTGAATTCAGATATTAGATCTAGTTGTTTTGGAGTGGATTCTTTAGGGTTTTTTATGTACAATATCATGTCATCTGCAAACAGGGACAGTTTGAGTTCTTCCTTGCCAATCTGGAAGCCTTTTATTTCTTTGTGTTGTCTGATTGCCTTGGCTAGGACCTCCAGGACTATGTTGAATAAAAGTGGGGAGAGTGGACATCCTAGTCTTGTTCCTGATCTTAAAGGAAAAGTTTTGAGCTTCTCACTGTAAGTATAATGTTGGCTGTGGGTTTGTCATATATAGCCTTTTTTATGTTGAGGTACTTGCCCTCTATACCCATTTTGTTGAGTGTTTTTATCATGAATGGATGTTGAATTTTGTCGAATGCTTTTTCAGCATCTATGGAGATGATCATGTGGTTTTTTTGTCCTTTTTTTTGATGTGGTGGATAATGTTGGTGGATTTTCAAATGTACCATCCTTGCAGCCCTGAGATCAATCCCACTTGTTCATGATGGATGATCTTTTTGATGTATTTTTGAATTCGGTTTGCTTATATTTTGTTTAGTATTTTTGCATCTATGTTCATCAGGGATATTGGTCTGTAATTTTCTTTTTTTGTGGTGTCTTTGCCTGGTTTTGGTATTAGAGTGATGTTGGCCTCGTAGAATGAGTTTGGGAGTATTCCCTCCTCTTCTACTTTTTGGAAAACAATAAGGAGAATGGGTATTAGGTCTTCACTAAATGTTTGATAAAATTCAGCAGTGAAACCATTGGTTCAGGAGCTTTGTTCTTAGGTAGTTTTTTGATTACCAATTCAATTTCTTTGCTGGTAATTGGTCTATTCAGATTTTCTGTTTCTTCCTAGGTCAGCCTTGGAAGGTTGTATTTTTCTAGGAAGTTGTCCATTTCTTCTAGGTTATCCTTTTGTTACCATATAATTTTTCGTAGAATTCTCTCATAATTCTTTGTATTTCTGTAGTGTCCATAGTGATTTTTCCTTTCTCATTTCTGATTCTGTTTATGTGTGTAGATTCTCTTCTTTTCTTCTTAAGTCTGGCTAGGGGTTTATCTATTTTGTTTATTTTCTCAAAGAACCAGCTCTTGCTTTCATTGATTTTTTCTATTGTTTTATTCTTCTTGATTTTATTTATTTCTGCTCTGATCTTTATTATGTCCCTCCTTCTACTGACTTTGGGACTCATTTGTTCTTCCTTTTCTATTTTCGTTAATTGTGAATTTAGACTGTTCATTTGGGATTGTTCTTCTTTGCTGAGGTAGGCCTGTATTGCAATATACTTCCCTCTTAGCAAGGCCTTCGCTGTGTCCCACAGATTTTGTGTTGTTGAATTATTGTTGTCATTTGTCTCCATATATTGCTTGATCTCTGTTTTTATTTGGTCACTGATCCATTGATTATTTAGGAGCATGTTCTTAAGCCTCCGTGTGTTTGTGGGCTTTTTCGTTTTCTTTGTGTAATTTATTTCTAGTTTCATATGTTTGTGATCTAAGAAGCTGATTGGTACAATTTCAATCTTTTTTAATTTACTGAGGTTCTTTTTGTGGCCTAGTATATGATCTATTCTTGAAAATGTTCCATGTACACTTGAGAAGAACGTGTGTCCTGTTCCTATTTGGATGGAGTGTTCTGTAGATGTCCATTAGGTCCATCTGTTCTAATACATTGTTCAGTGCCTCCGTCTCTTTACTTATTTTCTGTCTGGTTGATCTGTCCTTTGAAGTGAGTGGTGTGTTTAAGTCTCCTAAAATAAATGCATTGCATTCCATTTCCCCCTTTAATTCTGTTAGTATTTATTTCACATATGTAGGTGATCCTGTGTTGGGTGCATAGATATTTATAATAGTTATATCCTCTTGTTGGACTGACCCCTTTATCATTATATAATGTCCTTCTTTGTCTCTTGTGACTTTCTTTGTTTTGAAGTCTATTTTGTCTGATACAAGTACTGCAACTCCTGCTTTTTTCTCCCTATTAGTTGCATGAAATATCTTTTCCATCCCTGTACTTTCAGTCTGTGTGTGTCTTTGGGTTTGAAGTGAGTCTCTTGTAGGCAGCATATAGACAGGTCTTGTTTCTTTATCCATTCAGTGACTCTACGTCTTTTGATTGGTGCATTCAGACTATTTACATTTAGGGTGATTATCGATAGGTATGTACTTATTGCCATTGCTGGCTTTAGATTCATAGTTACCAAAGGTTCAAGGGTAATTCCCTTACTATCTAAGAGTCTAATTTAATTCACTTCATTTGTTATTACAAACACAACCTAAAGGTTCTTTTTTTGTTGTTCTCCTTTTTCTTCCTCCTCTATTCTTTATGTTAGGTATCTTATTCTGTACACTTTATCTATCCCTTTAGTTTGGGGGTAGTTGAGTTGATTTTGCATTTGCTTAGTAATTAATTGTTCTACTTTGCTGTGGTTTTATATCCCTTGCTACATCTATTTAGCCTTAGGAATACTTCCGTCTATAGCAGTCCCTCCAAAATGCACTGTAGAGGTGGCTTGTGGGAGGTAAATTCTCTGCTTTTGCTTATCTGAAAATTGTTTAATCCCTCCTTCAAATTTAAATGATAACCTTCCCGGGTAGAGTATTCTTGGTTTGAGGCCCTTCTATTTCATTGCAATAAATATACCATGCCACTCCCTTGTGCCTGTAAGGTTTTTATTGAGAAAGCTGATGATAGCCTAATGGGTTTTCCTTTGTATGTGATCTTTTTTCTCTCTCTAGTTGCCTTTAAAAGTCTGTCTTTATCCTTGATCATTGCCATTTTATTTATCATATGTCTTCATGTTGTCTTCCTTGGGTCCCTTGTGCTGGGAGATCTTTGCACCTTGATGTCTTGAGAGACTGTCTCCTTCCCCAGATTGGGGAAGTTTCCAGCAATTACCTCCTCAGTAACACTTTTTGTCCCTTTTTCTCTCTCTTCTTCTTCTGGTACCCCTGTAATGCGGATATTGTTCCGTTTGGATTGGTCACACAGTTCTCTCAATATTCTTTCATTCTTAGAGATCCTTTTTTCTCTCTGTGCCTCAGCTTCTTTGTATTCCTCTTCTCTAATTTCTGTCCCATTTACCGTCTCTTCTACTACATCTAATCTGCTTTTAAATCCCTCCATTGTATGTTTCATTTCATATATGGACTTTCTTAGAGTTTGAATCTCCATCTTAAATTTGTTTCTGAGTTCTTCAATATTTTTCTGTACCTCCATGATTTTTATTTTAAACTCTCTTTGAGGAAGATTGGTGAGTTCAGTTTAATTAGTCCTTTTTCTGTGGTTTGTGATATTTTGGCACAACCAGGTTCCTTTGATGTTTCATAATTTTATGTGGTGCCCTCTAGTGCCCAGAAGCTTTAGTCTCTGGAGGTGCTCAGCCCCTAGAGTGAGGTTGGGGGTCATAGGGAAGGGGCACTGGTGACTTGGGGCCGGAAAGAGCTGTTTCCTGATTCCCAGCTTCAGTGCCTGTCTCCATTATCAGAGCCAGGGGGCCAAGCACACAGGTGTAAGCCTCTGTGCTTGGCATCTCTAGCTGTTGTAGGCGGGGCCTCCAGCTGGCCTAATGCCAGCGCAGTGACTACTGGTTTGCGAGCAGGTGCCGGCAGGCCAGGAGGAAGGTGCAGCAGGCTATGTGTCACAGTGGGGGGCCTCGTAGCTCAGTAGGCGGCCAGGAGGATGGGATGCCTGAAGCTCCTCAAAGTTCCCAACCTGCTGGGCAGAGTGCACCCAGACAACCTTGTCCACCTATCCCTTCTCCCTTGTAGCAAGCTCTGTGCAAACCCGCCCCTTCAGCAGCCCTCTTGCTTCTAGGAAACCTCTCAGACCACCTGCCTTTCCTTTGTCCCAGAGTGGGCGGATGTGGATCCCCATCCTCCACAAACAGCTGGAATCTTAGTCATTCAAGCACTCCTCCTGTCCCAGCTCCACAACCCCAGCAACCTCTAGAGCACCACAGAATGTAGGTCTGTGGTTCAAAGCAGGCCTCCGGGTCTGGGTGTTCAAGAGTTCTAGGCTTCCACCCCCTCCCCGCTCTGTTTCCTTCTGCTGGTTAGCTGGGGTGGGGGAAGGACTCGGGTCCTGCTGGATCAAGGCTTTCATATGTTACCGTGTTTCATGAGGTCTGCTCTCTTCATGAGGTCTGTATGTAGTCTGGTGAAGCCTTCTTTCTTGTTGCTGTGTCATGGCTAGTTGTATTAACTATATTTTCGCACTACATGTGGTTCTGGGAGAAATTCTCTGTCTCACCTCTCATGCCATCATCTTGAATCCTCCCTGCCCTTAAGATGCAAATTTAAATCAAGAAGTTTACAGATTAAAATATGGACATTTACTTGGAAACTTCTTCTCAGTTTAAGAGCATTTGCTTTCATTTGAATCTTAATTATATGAGAAGAATAAATTTTAGGTGATTTTAATAATGCAGCTTGAGTGCTTACTAGATGGGAACAATTGTATTTGACTCTTTGCATTATTTTATTCAATCCTTGCAACCATCCTTCAACACAGATATTAATATCCCTATTTTCTTCGTGAGGAAGCTGAGTCAGACCAACTGAGTTATTTGACCAAGGACACATAGTCAGTTGGCAGAACAAGAAACCAAAGCTCTATTTGTTTAATTCCAGAGCCCACACTTTCCTTTATACCCAACTAACCAAAACAACAACAAAAAAAATTTTTCCAGTAATTATGAATTCTCCCACCCTCCTCTTCCTTCCCTTTGCCAAAACTTTTATGACAACTTCCAACCACAGATTGTCCTGTTATTAACTTTGATTCTCATCTGCTTTATTTCTCTAATGGATGAGGGAAATGACTCAACAAAGAATTAAGTAGGAAAAAGAAGAAGTGAAACAAAGGACTGAATAATTAACTCCTAAATAACTGTCAACTATTTATATGTTGTTTCTTTCCTTTTTAATAAGAATTTGTTGCATTTAGATCAATGGCAGTATATGCACATAATAATTCTTCCACCCTCATTTAAGAGTGGGCTGTCAAAAAGCTGTAGATTCACAACTAAAGTGGTCTCTGCTCCTTTTCAGTGTCTGCTGATTGATTTGGTTTTCAACATAGCTTTTTTTAAGGTGTCAAAATAAAGAATAAGAGGAATGTGTGCCTAAACTCTTTTCTGACTTAGAGTGGTTGGTCATTCAGCCATTCATTCATTAAATGGTAATCTTTTCTATTTGGGATCTCCCATTTAAATATGCATGTAATGTTGCTTTATAAACATAAACATTTATTTTTCCTCTGTGACAGAGAAGATAGAGAATTATTCAGTTTATTCAATTTATCCTGAATTTAATTATAAAGCCCATGTTTAATTTTCAGGGACCATTTTCTTATTATATCTGCTTTCCTATCATTCTATCAAAGAAAGGTGTTCTGTCACAGAAGTGGCTTAGCTTTTCTATTCGTTTTGACTACCCTGACATTCCATATCTATTCTGTCCTCACAAGCTGCATCAAGATTGTCTTTCAGTCTCAAAGGTTCTACAAAGGAAGCTCTTACTTTATGACCCTCAGGGAATACAGCCTTATCCAGTGGGTTCTCAGATGCTAAATACAGTGGTGAGACTGTTTCTACCCACTTCACTGGAAAGTACAAGTTCAACATTTAAAATGTAAAGATTTATGTAATAAGAAATTTAATTTGAGAAATGTTAAAATATAATTGGTAAAGGTAATCTGTGCAACAACCTGCTTGTTTTTAAAGCTAAAGTCATTTTCAGGTTACTCTGTTCTTTTCATTTCATCTGGAGGATATTGATATTATTGTCCATCTTTCTTAATGCTTGTTTTCTCATGGGCTTTTGGAAATGCACTCAAGCATCATCTTGATTTTGCTTCCCTCATGTTCTCTCTTTGCACTCTCTCTGCCTATCTAGGGATTTGCTATTACCTACTTCTATCTCGAAGGACCCCAGTCCAAAGTCACGTCTTATGTTTGTAGCTAGGGATTTCTGTTCCATGATGATAGAATATCCAAGATCACACAGGATGGTCCAAGAACTAGTAGTGAGGCTTGTCGGTCTTCTGCCACCTCCCTGATAAGCAGATTTTTTAAGCCTCCTTTCATTGTGGTGTGGGGCCTGCTCTTCCACATTCTCTGGTTTCCAGCAGTAAGCCTAGCTTAGGTCCCAACTTTTTCCTGGGGATATTTTTAGCCCCATTAGTCCACAGATTTAGTGCTCCTAAACACCTCTAAGATATTTAATCATGTTTTTTTTTTAATCACACAGACTAAAAAACCTGTATGTTCATAACTTTGTATATTTTTGGAGTGGGGTGGTAATAGGGAAGGGACATTAAATATAGGAACTTACAATACAATCTTGGCTGAAGGCTTGGTCTTCTTAAGTCATTTTCCCATAAATTCTCACCAACATTGCCAGGTGACATTAAGAGTGTCCTATTCCAACCGCATTGGCTTTCTTTCAGCTCCTTGTCCTTGTTTCTTGAACTGAATTTGAACTTGTCCTTCCTATTCCAGAGCCTACTCACAGGGTGGATTAAATTAATGAATGAATAAACGTGAAGTTGCTAGGTTGAAAAATAACTATCACAAAGCTCTGTAGATATATTAAGTAGGTTAAGGGATATCTAAGTGGGAAGAGAGCATTGCTATTTCAAAACTCTGCAAACTATGAGTAATTTCCTCTTTTTTTCCCACTGCCCCCTTACATTTCCTTCCTTAGAACTTTCAAAGTGGCACATTTCAGAAGCCAGATTAAGCTAGATAAAGATGAATGAATAGATTTCGTCTTTGTTAAAGGAGTCCTCTGTGCCCTAAGCTTTATTTCTTCAAACAATATCTGTTAAGAACCTATTGTTAAGAGCCTGGGCAGGGAGAAGTGAAGCTGCAAAGGACAGGACAGCTGAATGAACCACTACAAATAGGACATCAACTTGATTGGGAACACTGTGTATTGCAAAAAGAGCATGGCTTCCATTCTTTTCTCACATACTGTTAGCATTTGCTGTATAAATAAGAAATCAGAAAGCCACTCCTTTTGAAATAATTGGCAAGAACTTCACTCATGATTGCCGGGTATTTGAATGGAGAGATCTGCTAGATGAGTCTCCATACAGTTCTGCAATTCACTCATCACTGTCTTGTACCTAGGCTAATCTAAGGTGGGTTTGAGCTCTCCCAGGGTCACCTGATGAGAATTTATTTATGCAGGCTATTAGATTATGCTGCACTCCAGGGAACCCAGGCTGCCTGGGTTTGGTGCCAGGACCGTAGGACATGGATATTGAATGGGAGAGAATCTGCCAAGGAGTGAAAAGTGAATAAAAACTGTAATGTGCAGGTGCTTATAATCTCAACTTTTTGGGTATTGAAAATGCTCAGTCCCACTTATTTCTTCTAATTCACCATGTCTTTAGAGATACTGAGATTTACCAGCTGCCTTTTATAAAAATGGGCTGTATAAATGCCACCTGAAAGACTAGGTGGGGAGGAGGGAATTGGGAATGTCATGATTGTGTCACGTTCTGTGATGGTTACAGAAGATGACAAGCCATAAGCACAAACTTGCATTGGGAGTCAGACAGCCTGACTTTAAATCTTGGGCAGTTTTAAGTTGTTTGACCTTGGGCAAGTTATTTAACATCTCTATGCCTTGGTTTCTTGTAATGTGCAAATTGCTTAGGTAGAAGAGAGCCTATATGCAGTAAGTGGTATGTATACATTAAACCATAAGCAGGAGCTCTCTAGCAGTACCACATGGTGACTGATTCCTGCTCCCTCCTTTCTGCTTGGAGGAGAAGGCACAATGCAGTTAGAGGGCTTGGCCTCTATCTAGGCTGAGCTGAGAGGAAGAGTCAGCTAGGGGCTCTAGATGTTAACAAGAATCTGATAGCATCTTTACAGCTCTTAATAGCCTTTCATGCTCTCCTTTGGAGTTTTAAAACAACCCCTGTGAGATCTGTTACTGTTTTCTACACTTTAGATAGAAAACATGACTCAGAGATTTTAACTGACTTTTCAGAGTCACACAGCTAGTAAGCTGTAGGGGAGCAGGCAACCATCTATTTGGAGAGCACCGGATTTCTTTAGGTACTAGAAGGCCTCTTTAGACGTTCGTTTGAATTCTATGTACCTTATGTACAAATGATTGTTATTTAAACAAACCTTCATAAACCAATGCCTCTATGAATTCAAGGGCAAGAAGAAACTGGATGAGTGATGTGGCCTTAAGGATCCCTAAGGTCTCTTTGTCTGGAACTGTTGTCTTTCCTGGCGGGCACAATGGAGAAAAATAATTAACATAATTATTTTTAATGTCAATTGTTTAAAAATAATTAACATAAATAATATATTTCTGTCTTAGTTCTCTAGATTCTCATTTCTTGGCCTTCTACTTACTGCCTAACTTGGTCACACCTATGGTTGTGACATTATACACTGAAAGTAGGAAGGCAAAGATACAAGACTCAATTCTCAATATATTTCCACTCTGAGTAAGTTTTATAAAGTAGAAACAAACATTTGGCACAAGGAGAGATAAAGACAGCTAAAATGACATATTTGACTCACCAGGCTTCATCGTTACTCTTCATGTCCACAAATGATACCCCATCAGCTACATTCCACACTCTGAAGAGCAGGAGAAACTGAGCTCTTAAAACACTTCCAGAAGTTGTTGAATGGTTATGTAGATCCATATATTGTAATGCAGTTCCAGGTGACAAGCACAGCGAATATATTTTGGTGGGTTTTAGAAATACTACTTTGATAGAAACTGCAAGGACTAGTTTCAACTTCCCAACTAAGAAGATTCTACTACCCGGTCTGTAGTATTTTGTTTAGCAGCCTGAGCCAAGACAGACAGTTCTTGCCTAGAGCCTCCAGAGGGAGCATTGCCTTGGTAACCTTAATTTTGGACTTCTGGCTCTGACCTGTGAGAAAATAAAGTGCTATAGTTTTAAACCACCTAATTGTCAGGGCAGCCTCAGAAGACCTGCTCTGTGTCCAATTTTCTTTGAGTCCCAGCTCAAGTCCTCCCCTAAGGTGGGTCGTAGCCCATGGTGATTGTGTCTGCCTGAGAACAGCTGCAATGGGCTTGTTTGACTCTCCCATTCCTCATTTATACGTTTTCAACCTGTGGAGTCAATTTTGACAATGTTTGTTGACTTCTTGGATGCCAGCAATTGGTTTTACATCTTTGTATCTCCAGTACCTGGTACTAAGCTCATAGACCTCTGAGTTGAGGCTGTCCTATTAAATAGAAACTCAATTTTGAGCTAGAATGTAATCTCCTTAACACTAAAATCATTCTCTGATCTATAAAGCTCTCTAGGATCTTATCCTGTCCCTAGACTCTCATAATGAGAACCAGTTATTCTTATGTAGTACTGTGAGAAAAAAATCACTGATGATTTGGATCCAGAATAGGAAAAGTTCATTGTGCTAAGCTTGTACCACCTACTCCAATGATTCTAAATGAGAGGTATACATTAATTAGCTAGAATATGTCTGTAACTGATTGCAAATTTCAGTTAGCTCTGAAAAAACAGTTTTGAGTACACTTGTCGGAGAGAACACTGTTTTTAGCTAGTGCTCTCCAGCAACGGATTGGGTTTTCTTGAGAAATTGTGGTTGCCCTATAATTGGAGTGCAAAAGTGTTAAGTCTGAACAGAGAGTTTGTGATTTTCTCCAGTGTTCAGATGCCAAAGGGCAGAGCTCTACAATATCCTGAAGAAGGGATGATTTTTTTTAATTAAAAGGTAGTAAAGATAAAACATTAAGACAATGCTGGAAGGTATAAAATGAGAGCAAAAGTCTCTTCACCATGTCATATCTGGCCCAGTCCCATTCGCATAGGAATCTGTATTGGAAATTTTCCCTGTCAGTACCACATGGTACATGCCCAGGATCTCCTCCACAGGGCTGTCTTTCCCTGTGGGAATAAGGTAATTCTTAGAAAGTGGTAGCAGAAAGGGCAGTGAGTTGGAGTTAAAAGACTGGATCCTGTTCCTCAGAAGTTCTTCACTCATTTTATGTGATCCCAGGCAAATCATTAAACTTAGATTCCTCATGTCTAAAAAATGGAAGACCTGGGTTGATGCCTTCTACATTCCCTTTCAAACTCTGAGGTTTAAAAGAAATACACCATGACTATATGGGAGAAAACAAATCATTACAATATATTTTAGGTGGGGGGGGGGACCCAGAAGAGACTCTTGAGCCCCTTGGGTAGACAGACTTACCTGTCATCACTGGCTAACACATGTGTATGAGGTGTGGGAACGTGCTGCCAGGGACAGGCATCTTCTGCTTGTGGAGAAAGCAGTGCTGGGGGGTAAAGGGCTGGAACTGACAGGGGAGTAGGTGGCCTTGGATGGAGTCTAATATACTTGTAGGCACGCTTGTCCAGAGTAAATGTTTATCAGAGAGGTTTTGTGTGTGGTCTCTAGTCCACAAATGAGGCCCACCACTTAATAGTTTGTGAATTTGGGTAAACTACTTTGGAGATTTTCCTCATCTGCAAAATGAGGATAATAATACCTTCATTATAGAACCATTGCAAGTCACATACAAAATACTCAGTAAATAGTAGTTGTTAACTTTTCTTACATAATCACTATCACAATAGTAGCTATTAAAAACTTCACCACCACCCTGGTAGGCTGCATGGCTAGAGCAGAATGACATTGTTGGATTGAGTGTCACCATCTCTAATAGCTAAGGCTCTCATGAGTCACTTGGTGACAGAGCATTACAGAGAGAAAAAGTACATAAAAGATGCTATCCATAGTTTTGAAGGGCTTGCATACAATTAGGGGGATATATAACAAATATTAAGAACCCACAAATTATTTGAGGAGCCAAAAAAATACCAGTGTAATTGCAGCCATAAATGCTAGGTAGAAATAATCATTACATGTGCATTAAAGTTTTTTATCAATATATTTTAATTACAAATCCATCTGTGGTCAACATACTTGGAAAGCATTTTCTCTTATTTGGAAACACAAGATAAGAATGACCACAAGTGGAGTCAACAAAAGAGCTGACAGCTCACATGTTTTTTCTCCCCATTAAGGCACCCCATTTTTGGTCTGTTGACTACCAAGTAATTAAGACTTAGAACGTTTTGGAGCGTAAGTCATCTGGATATTTGCATCTCCATCCCTGGCAGGGGTCGGCAAACTACATCTCTGTGTGTGAAGGGAGAGGAAGGGTAGTGCCGGTTGGCAGGTCTTGACTGTATTCCCCACGTAGCCCTCAGAATGTGGGTTCTTTGCTGTTCAGTCTCCTTTTTAACTTTTTCACTTAGATTCTGAGGTCAGGGATTGTACCTGAGGTTAGTAGACTAAAGCTAATGCTACTGTTTCTTGGTTTGTTTTTTAAGAGACTTTGTCAGCCAGTATTTTATTATTTTAGTTCATATTTTCTTTACTTAATTTTATCTTAACAAATAAACACCATCTTAAATTTTTAAGAGCACAACACAGTATTATTAACTATTGGCATAATGTTAAAAGCAGATCTCTAAAACTTATTTATCTTGCATAACTGAGATTTTATACCTGTTTAATATGACATGAGTTTATGATTTGGAAAGGATCTTACAGCTCAGTTATTATGACCTCCTTCCTAGTCTAGGAATTCCTCTGCAGTACCTCTGCTAGCTTCTGATGCAGCTCTCCAGTGACGAGGGGACTTGCTCTTTCACAGAGCAGCCTGTGCCATTTTTGTTATTTTTCATCACTCTAATAGTAATCAAACAGCCTGTCCTTATGCAGAGCCTTATGGGATCTGGGGCCTTAACAATTCTCTTCCATTAGCCCTGCTTTTGCCCTCAGAACCTGTCAAGTCAAATCCCAAAATCTTCAAGAGAGCCAGCTGTCCTGGAGTGCGGCTACTCTGAGGGGCCCGTCCCCAGCACTGGCCTTGCCTGTGCAGGTGCAGACCTCAACTGAAGTCTACATTTTGATAAAGATCTTCTGGGGGTGATGAGCACATTACAGCTTGAGAGGCACTGGATTAAATCACACACACCGCCACCCCCTATCCCTGCCACCCCTCCCACCCCCATAATTTGTTCTTTTTTTAAAAAATTGCTATTGCTATCAGGCCTGCTGGTGTTCAAAAAAATCTTAGTTGAATAAGAAGCAACAACTCTCAGCTATTGAAAATAAATACAGAATTGGTCTAACATCAATTAAAGCTATCATTATATTAACTGGAAATCATTGACAAGTATGTCCATGTGTTCACAGTATAATAATAAAGGATGGTATTGATGATCCTGAGACTGTAAAAGATCACAAATGCCTTTAAAATCATTAAAGACATGTCAAATTATGCTACATGTGATTTAATGCTGGGTATTGCCTTGTAATTTTTTGAAAACCTGATGAAGAGACTAAATAAATAATCAGAACAACCTAGTCTCCAGTCATGCCAGACAGAGGCAGCTACAAAACTTCCTTACACAGACTCTTCAGCTGCAGGAAGAATGAGAGCTTTAAATCGTTTTCTATTCCCGACCTCACTGCAAGGGCTGAGAATCCAGCATTTGAAAGGTGCAGAGGAGATGCACACTGTGGAAACAGCTGTGCTGGACGGAAATGCCTTCAGTTCGTGCACTCAGCAATATGGAAATGAACTTTGCCAGCTCGTGATCATGAATAAATGCTTAGCTGCCTTTCCAACCACAAAGCAGTTTTCTATATTTGGCACTTTTTAGACATTTAGTAAAACAGACTGAATTTAATGCCGGCTGACAGTGCCAGACTGTCTTCAGTTTAACTCAGTTAAATGAGCTTTAATTTAAGCCTGACACCCCCAGGGTGGGACATCAGCCCAGCTGTGTTGGGCCAAGTTAGCAGGGCTTGATCTGCCCAGGGGCCCAAGTCCACCTGTACTGTGTGTCTGAGGACATTCATCTCAAGGTACATGTCCTGCTCCTGGGTCACGGGGAGTGTGGAGGGCCGGTGGAGCCACTCCCCAACACCGAGTCCCTTCATCCAAGAGAAACTGGCATCTCTGCTTTTATCTGTTCTGAGTACCATTCACCCCAGGCCAGCATATGTTATTAAAGTCCCTCACCTAAGGGCTCTGTGGGGTGCTTTTATATCCTCCCTGCTCCTCAGACTCATTCATTCAGTAAAAACTTTTTTAGGGTCCTATTCCCAGGTAGTGAGATTATAATGAATAAGACCAGCCCTGTCTTCATGGAATCTACATTCTGGCTACAGAGATAGGCAATTTAAGTGGGTTTGTGTAAGTGCTGAGTAGGAAGAGAATTTCTGTCTAGAGGAAGAGGTCTGGAGCTAAATGAGAATTCACTGGCTGAGAAGTAACTAAGGTAGGCATTTCGGATACAAAAAAATCAAATGAGCAAAGACTTGGTGGCATGGTTTGATATCCTGTCCTAGTTTGTGGGGCTACAGGATAGGAAACATGGTAGCTCTGAACAGGATCCCAGACCTTGCTTATCTGCATACATAGGGGAGTGCTTCTTAACTCCTTCCAATTGCTTTAGGATCCTGGCCACTTCTTGGATTTACCCACCATAGTGCCCCTGCCCCAAGGCAATTACTTCATCATCAGAATTTACATATTTAAATTGCAGTATGCAGAACATACAATATGTATAATATTATGTGTGTATATATATATGTATGTGTATATATAAAATATAACATATAGCATAAAATTACAGCATATAAATAAGATAGCAGAGTGATTAAAAATGTAGGTTCTGAAGTCAAGTGGCTTTATAGCATTGGGGAAGTTATCTAATACTATCTTCCACATCCATAAAATAAGGATACTAATAAATCCAACTTTGCAGGATTTTGCAAGGATTACATGTAATAACATCAATATGGTATTTAGCACACTACCTGACAGATAGTAGATGCTTAATAAATGTTAGCTATTGCCATTGGTTCATTAATTTGTTCAACATATTTATTCATATCTACTATATACTATTAGGGAGTGAACAAGACAAAAAAAGTTTCTGCTTTCATGGAGCTAAAAAGTATTCCTTTATCATTTATCTTATTATTAAGGATAGTATTTCCTGAGGCACCTTCCTTTTGTATTTTAAATGTCAGGCTGTATAGAAGTGTGGATACAACTTAATCCCACATTGTTAGCCACTATCCAGTGCCATTTAATTGGTTTGAGAACTTAATCCATTTTCTTGTTTGAAACCCCAACAATTAATAAATCCAGGAGAATTCTTTTATTTCCTACTGTATATTTAGTTCTTTACTGGGATTCTAAGCAAGTTGGAAAGATGGTCCTTACAACTGTTTGAGGGGAAAAGACCAGAGTCCTGAGATTAAAAGTAAAAAAAAAATAGTGAGTTAACTAAACATGCAATGCAGAGTAATACTACCACAATTTTTAAGAATATAGGATTGATGTGGCTCAGATAATTTAGGAACTTCATGGAAGAAGGTAAAAACTGAACTAAAATTTTGAAGGGTTTGCATGGGTGGAAAGGATTAAGGGAAGGTTCTGGGAGTCTGCAATAATAAGTAAAATAATAAGTACATAAGTAAAACACATAGTGGAAGTAAAGACAAACATTTTGTTATATTCATTTCTATAATGTATAGACAGTAGGACATAATGGGGTCTCATAAAATGATTGTAGAAGTGGAGTCTTGGGAAACCAGGTTTGATGAGAGCCCAGGTCAGGCTGGTGGTTGGAGAACAGAGAGGAGGGGACATAAAAGATATACCCAGTCTAAATCTCTGCCCTCCACATTGGCTCATTGGCAGGGATGTATTGTGTCTCAGGAGTTCCCGAGAAATCTAGTTCTAACACGAATCCTTGAAACATTTTTGAAATTTATTTCTTGTTTTCCTTTAAACTACCAATATGATCTCATTCCATTTTTTTTCCAGTTTTTGAAAGTATGCAGTAACGTCTAAAATCCCTCTTGGCATTTGCATTTTACACAATTGAATGTGGTGAGCAGATGTACATGATTGTCTAGTTTTAGCACAACATGTTGTCTTCTGCTTAGGAGTCTTAAAACAAACAAATCAAATAGATTTGATTCCTTTAGAGTGTTTTCCAGAAGATTTTGAGCCTTAGATTTTCATTTAACAATGATACATACACATCCTCTTTTACAAATATGTATGTGCTGTATTTAATATGTAAATAGTCATTTGGCCCAAAGATAATTGGGTATACTTTAAATGCATGCCAGTTTATGATAGTATAAGAACATAAATCTGTTTGCAGTCTTATTCCAGGATCAGGTTTATTCATTTGCCAATTGGATGCATAATGTTCACAGGACAGCAGGTTAGGCATTGTAAAGAAATCATAAATGAACTAGATAGTTAATAACCTCAAGGAATCTATTGTCCAGTGGGGATGATAAAATTTCATGTATAATATCATAAGTAATGAACCATTGGAAAGGTAAGGTGGAATACTGATTGAGTCTCTAAGGATTAAATAGTGTGTTCCTCTTAAGAAGGTTTCCTGAAGGACATGGAATTTTTACCTTACTGACCTTAAAGATTTATTAAAAATTTGATAGGTAAACCACTTTAAATTTTGAGTGGCTTTCTGAGCTGAAATAAATATGAGCAGAATTTTTGTGTGTGTGTGGCTTCCCATCACCTAATAATACACATTCTCTGTTGTCTGGGTATAATTAAATGGCAATAAAATGGCAATAATTGCTATAAAGAAATCTCATATAAAATTACTCCCTTTCTGAAAACGTCCTCTAATTTAAGAGCTGAATATAAGCTTCGCTTTTTTCCATTGAAGAGTTAGTTCCCTTTTACAACTCCAGATCCTGGGATACTACTGCCGTATTTCAAAATTCTACAATGTACCTTTAACTACATTCACAGTAAAGTTTAATCAGATGTAAGGCAGATCTGTCAGGATTGCTATATAGAGTTCAGTTGCTAAAATAGGAAGGTGTCTTGTTACCAGTTGTATTGAATGTGAGGACAACACAGAAACCGAGCCAGAGCACCCAGGATTCCCTGTGGTTCCCATGCCCTCCACATTAGACTGTTTCCTAAGACTTGAGTTAAATTACTTCTCCCTGGGGCTGTTCTAGACTGTCCATCTCCTCTCTGGCTTCTGCCTGTACCCCCTGCCTATAGGTTGGATATTTAACTAAGTTCACGTTAGTCACTATGAAATCTTGGCCAAAAGGATATGTTTGTCTCTTAAAGAGCTATCTACATCTACATGTTTGATGCAGCATTATTCATAATAGCTAAGATATTGGAAACAACTTAAGTGTCAATCAAGAATGGATAAAGAAAATGTGACACACAAACACACACACACACACGAATATTATTCAGCCATAAAAAGAAGGAAAACCTCACCTTTTGCAACAGTGGATAGACATTGATGTCATTATGCCAAGTGAAATTAGAGAACAAATATTGTGTATTTTCACTTATATGCAGAATCTAAAAGAGCTGATCTCATAGGAAGAGAGGGAAATGGTGGCTATAAGGGGTAGGGGAAGGAAGAGGAGGGCTAATGCGGATATGCTGATCAAATGGGACAAACTCAGCTATAAGATGAGTAAGTTCTGGAGATCTAATGTACAGCCTGGTAACTATAATAATACTGTATTATATACTTGAAAGTTGTTAAGAAAATAGATCTTAAATGTTACAACCACAAAAATAATTGGTAATTATATGAGCAGATGGAGGTGTATCAAATCATCACATTGTAATCCATAAACTTAGATATGCCAATAATAACTCAGTAAAGCTGGGGCAGGAGGGTGTGTGTGTGTCAGGGGGACATTTTGTCAAAACTTAAATTATCTTCTGTTAGAAATGTTTTTTTCTGATCTGGATTGGTAGTTACTAGAGGGTGTAGATGTATAAATTCACCAATTTGTACTCCTAAGATCTGTGCATTTCATGTATTTTATATAATAATAAAAATATATAAAGATAATAATAAAAATTCATTATCTCAGCCATTGAAGTATTACCAATTTTGATGTATCTTGGGAAAGTTTTGCAATGTTTTGTGCATTTTCAAGTATTTCAAAATAAATTTTCAGAATTTTTAGTGTTTCTTTTATATTCCTTTTTAAATTCTTTTTCAGTCAATTAGTTGAAATAATGTAAATAGCCAATAATGGAAGATTAATTCTAACAACTGTTTGTACCTCTTTAAAACTGCAAACAGTTGAGCAATAATTTGCCCAAAATACCCAAAAGGTTTTTTAACCAAAAAAGGCATGGAGGGGGAAAAGATTTCTGGGAAAAGAGGTGAAAATACTCATTGAAAAAGCACCTTTTTGATGCTTTAGGAATTTCCAATATTTAGATTTCTAGAATTTGAAAAGATACTAAACCATTAATTTGACCCACATTGTCATTACCAACCTGCATCCAGTCTCCCACTTTGGAGATAATTTGCAAGCCAGTCAACCCATTTTCCCACATGATGTCTGTAGCTTTTGGTTAAAATTCAGACTGAAATCTAGCGGTAAGTAAACGTGACTGTGATGATGTCAAAGAGACAAAAATAGAACTTAAGAGTTAAAGCTTTACCTTTAGGTGGGGTTGTCAAGGTACAAGCACCAAAAGAGAAAAACATTTCCTTCTAGGAGAAAGCTTTTGGGAAGAAAAATCAAATTGGATGCCATTAAATTATAGCATTAAGTCTGAAAAGTCTAGGAACTGTAGAAAAATTAAATTTTAATTTCATCTCCCCAACTAACCCAGCCAGGCTCACCCTCTTGGATGGATTTACTAAGATGAAGAACAACATTGTATTACTTTTAAAGATGGACATTTAGCATGAACTCTTTTTTGGAACAGGACAGCTGGGAAGTAGTGGAAGGACTAAGAGGAGAGATGAATTATACCCAGGAGCCACCAGTACAGAAGGGATTTTTGCTTAAAAAGAGGAAATGGCCCTTGAAAGGCTGGCACAAGGTAAGATGCTGGCCTTGGCCTCACCTGTATTGGCACCCACCACCCCCGTCAGCACCCGGTTCTTAGGCATTTTTGTTTCATTTGAAATTGAAAGTTGGGCTCCAGGGAAGGATGGGCATTTAAATGCAAGTCTTACTGAATTATACTTTATTTCCCACAGAGATTCTTCTATCTGGACAAAGGAATCTTGAAATATGCCAAGAGCCAAACTGATGTAAGTCTTCCAATTAACCCAATATGCTGTTGAAGGATTCTGAAGGGCTAATTACTGTTAGCTCATGGATGAGATTGTACACATGTGGGATTGCATTTTTCTGAACTGGAAGCCACAGAGGGGTAATCATTCCTTCACATGGAACAGAGATGCCAGCCCCACACTGGCCCAGCTCTGGATGCCAGGTGGGCTCTGTCCACCCATCAGGTGGAAGTGTGAGGACCCCTTGCAACACCTGCTGGGTATCCAGGGATCTGGGGGTTTTCTGGGTGGGAGAAGACATTTTTGCAGTGAGAGAGCAGGGCCAAAACAGGCAAGTGGCTGTCCCAGTGTTGTAATGGCGAGGGGTTTGGCAGAGAAGGCTTTTGAAGTTGATGCGAGGATCACATCCCTGAGGGCTCGGAGTGATGGTTATTCCCGCCTCTTGTAGGAGTCCTTCTCTCACCTGGCACCTCTTTCCTCCTCTCTTCCTCTTCTTGCCTCTCTTAGAGTGCTCACCTTGTAGGGTTGAGTGTAGAAAACTTGGTATGATGCCTGACTTACAGTAGCCTGCCTTAGCTTCCTGCCCTATTCCTCTTTCTAAATCACTTCCAAATGAATTTAGACACTGGAAACGAATTCCATGGGAGGCCCTGTAGTTAACAGGTAATTGGGAGTCAAGCCATGGGGCTTACTGTCTTGCCTCCTCACTCTCTTGCTTCCTCACTTACTGGCTGTGTAAACTGCTTAATACATAACCCTCACAGCTTAAATAAGATGGCACATGTACAGCACTTGATTCAGTACTGCTTCACACTGAGTGTCTGTTAAGTCATAGTTATTATGTTTACTACAAGTCATAGTTATTTTGTTTACTACTCAGTGGATGTTGAAGGTGAGGCTACTGGAAAGGAGTGTCAAGGATGTCAGCACTATTTTTAACACCATGGATCTCAAATGGCCCTCTTCCTGCCTCTGCAGATAGAGAGAGAAAAGCTGCATGGCTGCATTGATGTTGGGCTCTCTGTGATGTCTGTGAAGAAGTCATCAAAATGCATCGACCTGGATACTGAGGAGCACATCTACCATCTGAAGGTGAGACTGCTTCCCAGGTGCTGTCCTGTTGCACAGAGTTCCCTGACACTGGGAAGGGACTGGTAGTTGTAGCACTTGCCTTTTGAATATTTCAAAACACTTAGCCAACATGTAGGCCTTTATTTAAAAAAATTTTTTTATTAAGATATCATTGATATATAGTCTTATGAAGGTTTCACATGAAGAACATTGTGGTTACTACATTCACCCATATTATCAAGTCCCCCCCATACCCATTGAAGTCACTGTCCATCAGTGTAATAAGATGCATGTAGACCTTTATTATGGAAGTATTTCTAGTGGACGCTGTCAATATTTGGATGGGACAGTACATTGTGCAGTACTGTCTCTGTCACTGCTGAAGGTTTGTCCTCTTATCCCCTAAGTTCCTTCTCCCCTGTGACTGGGACAAAATCAATAACAAAAAACTTCATGTATCCAAATAAGCTGCCCTCTTTCCCCAGGCAGTATCATCTTTAGTGAAGAATCATTTACTGTAGGTTAAATTATGTTCCTTGAAATGCAGTATTTAATATTTAGACTATCATATAACTTTGGCCAATTTTATAGGGATTCCATAAAATTCTCATATTACAGTGAAGGTCAGGAATTTTTCCCTAAAGTATGGGCCTCCCAAGTTGTGTAACTACCATCTTCTGCCTGCTATCCTGAAGGTGGTATAGATAGTTAAAACATGTTGTAAGAGCTTTGGAGATCCAAGATCTGGTTCAAAGTTTGACTTACCTACTTACTAGCTGTGGGCCTTTGGCAAATTATTATTATTTTTTCTCAACTCCCACCCCAAGTGGGAGTTCTTATCTTGTAGGGCTGCATGTAGAAAACTTGGCATAATGTCTGATCCATAGTGTGCTCAGTAAGTTTTGAAGTTGTGTATAATTATTAGGTAGTATGTAAATGTCAAAAATTTAGAAAAGGTTAAGACGCTATTCTTACTTGGGAAAGTTACTTGGAGTATTGAGAATGGGGACTGAGGGTTAGGAAAATAAAAGCATGAGATTATGAGCTCCATGCCTTCAGGTGTCCCTGCCTCCCCATGGCATGCATGTGGTACTTGGGCAAATGCATGTGGTTGATGGCACAAGGAGGTCAAATCCATACTGTTTCCTAGTCTAAGCCCCTCTACCTGTGGGTGTAGCCAGTTAATTGTGTAAAGCGGGGTGTCTCACCTTTGACATCATTGATATGGGGGACCCAGAGAATTCTTTGCTTGTGGGGGCTTGTTCTGTGCATTGAAGGATGTTGAGCAGCATCCTGGGCCTCTACCCTCTGGGTGTCAGTAACAACCCCCCTTCAGTTTTGACAACCAAAAAATGTCTCCATACATGGCCAGATGTCTTCTGGGGGGTAAAAACCCCTGGTTGAGAACAACTAGTGTGAACTAAAGGAGAGAGAACCTATAATCTTAAAAAAAATTTTTAAGAAAGAATATCCACCCCCACCCTATTTGAATGGTCAGTTGTCTCCGGAATAGTTTAGATAATTTCTCTGTGTACTTCCAATGACTCTTAGTTCTGTGTTTTGATATGGTTAGGAAATAATAGGTTCTTGTTGATTCACTATTCTAGTTAATAGAATCAAAGTAATTACTAATTCCTAATTTTTAAAGAACTAGAATGCCTTAAAATACATTGAATACTAATACTGTGATAAACACAGTTTAATATTTCTCTGTATTGATTCACTTTACATTCTGTTTTTATTTTTTGTTCATTCTTTTGAATATCAGCTGTGACTCTTGACATAGGTATGTGTAACTAACTATCTGAGGGTTATGGTTAATAGCCTCAGAGTCAGGCAGGTTTTTTTTTTTGCCATTATTTTTTTATTAAGGTATTACTGCTATACACTCTTATGAAGGTTTCACATGAAAAAAAAAATGTGGTTACTACATTTACCCATATTATCAAGTCCCCATTCATACCCCAATTCAGTCACTGTCCATCAGTGTAGTAAGATGACACAGATTCACTGTTTGCCTTCTCTGTGCTACACTGTTTTCTCCGTGGTTCCCCACACCATGTGTACTAAACATAATACCCCACAATCCCCTTCTCGCACCCTCCCCACCCACCCTCCCACACCCCTCCCCTTTGGTAACCACTAGTTCCTTCTTGGAGTCTCTGAATCTGCTACTATTTTGTTCCTTCAGTTTTGCTTCGTTGTTATACTCCACAAATGAGAGAAATCATTTGGCACTTGTCTTTCTCCGCCTGCTTTATTTCACTGAGCATAATATCCTCCAGCTCCATCCATGTTGTTGCAAATGGCAGGATTTGTTTCCTTCTTATGGCTGAATAGTATTCCATTGTGTATGTGTACCACCTCCTCTTTATCCATTCATCTACTGATGGACACTTAGGTTGCTTCCATATCTTGGCTATTATAAAAAATGCTGCAATAAACATAGGGGTGCATATGTCCTTTTGAATCTGAGAAGTTGTAATCTTTGGGTAAATTCCAAGGAGTGGGATTCCCAGGTCAAATGCTATTTGTATTTTTAGTTTTTTGAGGAACCTCCATATTGCTTTCCACAATGGTTGAACTAGCTTACATTCCCACCAGCAGCATAGGAGGGTTCCCCTTTCTCCGCATCCTCGCCAGCATTTGTTGTTCTTAGTCTTTTGCATGGTGGCCATCCTTACTGGTGTGAGGTGATATCTCCTTGTGGTTTTAATATGCATTTCCCTGATGATTAGTGATGTGGAGCATCTTTTCATGTGTCTGTTGGCCATCTGAATTTCTTTTTTGGAGAACTGTCTCTTCATATCCTCTGCCCATTTTTTAATTGGGTTATTTGTTTTTTGGGTGTAGAGGTGTGTAAGTTCTTTATAAATTTTGGATGTTAACCCCTTGTCAGATGTGTCATTTACAAATATATTCTCCCATACTGTTGGATGCCTTTTTGTTCTGTTGATGGTGTCCTTTGCCCTACAGAAACTTATTAGCTTGATGTAGGTCCCATGAGTTTATTTTTGCTTTTGTTTCCCTTGCTTGAGGAGATGCGTTCAGGAAGAAGTCATTCATGCTTATATTCAGGAGATTTTTGCCTATGTTGTCTTCTAAGAGTTTTATGGTTTCATGACTTACATTCAGGTCCTTGATCCATTTAGCGTTTACTTTTGTGTATGGGGTTAAACAATAATCCAGTTTCATTCTCTTGCATGTAGCTGTCCAGTTTTGCCAACACCAGCTGTTGAAGAGGCTGTCATTTCCCCATTGTATGTCCATGGCTCCTTTATCATATATCAATTGACCATATATGGTTGTGTTTATATCAGGGCTCTCTAGTCTGTTCCATTGGTCTATGGGTCTGTTCTGGTGCCAGTACCAAATTGTCTTGAGTACTGTGGCTTTGTAGTAAAGCTTGAAGTTGGGGAGCATAATCCCCCCAGCTTTATTCTTCCTTCCCAGGATTGCTTTAGCTATTTGTGGTCTTTTGTGGTTCCATATGAATTTTAGAATGATTTTCTCTAGTTCGTTGAAAAATGCTGTTGGTATTTTGATAGGAATTGCATTGAATCTGTAGATTGCTTTAGGCAGGATGACCATTTTGACAATATTAATTCTTCTTATCCATGAGCATGGGATGTGTTTCCATTTATTGGTATCTTCTTTAATTTCTCTCATGAGTGTCTTGTAGTTTTCAGAGTGTAGGTCTTTCAGTTTCTTGGTTAGGTTTACTCCTAGGTATTTTATTCTTTTTGATGCAACATTGAATGGAATTGTTTTCCTGATTTCTCTCTCTGCTAGGTCATTGTTAGTGTATAGGAATGCCATAGATTTCTGCACATTAATTTTGTATCCCGCAACTTTGCTGAATTCAGATATTAGATCTAGTAGTTTTGGAGTAGATTCTTTAGGGTTTTTTATGTACAATATGATGTCATCTGCAAACAGGGACAGTTTACCTTCTTCCCTGCCAATCTGGATGCCTTTTATTTCTTTGTGTTGTCTGATTGCCATGGCTAGAACCTCCAGTACTATGTTGAATGGAAATGGGGAGAGTGGGCATCCTTGTCTTGTTCCTGATCTTAAAGGAAAAGCTTTCAGCTTCTCGCTGTTAAGTATAATGTTGGCTGTGGGTTTGTCATATATAGCCTTTATTGGGTTGAGGTACTTGCCCTCTATACCTATTTTGTTGAGAGTTTTTATCATGAATGGATGTTGAATTTTGTCAAATGCTTTTTCAGCATCTGTGGAGATAGTCATGTGTTTTTGTCCTTCTTTTTGTTAAGGTGGTGGATGATGTTGATGGATTTTCAAATGTTGAACCATCCTTTCATCCCTGGAATAAATCCTACTTGATCATGATGGATGATCCTTTTGATGTATTTTTGAATTCGGTTTGCTAATATTTTGTTGAGTATGTTTGCGTCTATGTTCATCAGGTCTGTAGTTTTCTTTTTTTGTAGTGTTTTTGCCCAGTTTTGGTATTAGAGTAATGGTGGCCTCATAGAGTGAGTTTAGAAGTTTTCCCTCTTCTTCTACTCCTTGGAAAACTTTAAGGAGGATGGGTATTAAGTCTTCACTAAATGTTTGATAAAATTCAGTGGTGAATCCATCTGGTCCAGGCATTTTGTTCTTAGGTAGGTTTTTGATTACCAGTTCAATTTCATTGCTGATAATTGGTCTGTTGAGATTTTCTGTTTCTATTTGGGTCCGCCTTGGAACGTTATATTTTTCTAGAAAGTTGTCCATTTCTCCTAGGTTATCCAGTTTATAAGCATATAATTTTTCATAGTATTCTCTCATAGTTCTTTGTATTTCTGTGCTCTCCATAGTGATTTTTCCTTTCTCATTTCTGATTCTGTTTATGTGAGTAGACTCTCTTTTTTTTCTTGATATGTCTGGCTAGGGGTTTATCTATTTTGTTTATTTTCTCGAAGAACCAGCTCTTGCTTTTGGTGATCCTTTCTATTGTTTTATTCTCTTCAATTTTATTTATTTCTGCTCTAATCTTTATTATGTCCTTCCTTCTACTGACTTTGGGTCTCATTTGTTCTTCTTTTTCTAGTTTTGTTAATTATGAGTTTAGACTGCTCATATGGGAACATTCTTCTTTCCTGAGGTAGGCCTGTATTGCAATATACTTTCCTCTTAGCACAGCCTTTGCTGCGTCCCACAGATTTTGCGGTGTTGAATTATTGTTGTCATTTGTCTCCATATATTGCTTGATCTCTGTTTTTATTTGGTCATTGATCCATTGATTATTTAGGAGCGTGTTATTAAGCCTCCATGTGTGTGTGGGATTTTTCATTTTCTTTGTGTATTTCATTTCTAGTTTCATTCCTTTGTGGTCTGAGAAGCTGGTTGGTACAATTTCAATCTTTTTGAATTTGCTGAGGCTCTTTTTGTGGCCTAATATATGATCTATTCTTGAAAATGTTACATGTACACTTAGAAGAATGTGTATCTGCTGCTTTTGTGTATAGAGTTCTGTAGATGTCTGTTAGGTCCATCTGTTCAAATGTATTGTTCAGTGCCTCTGTCTCCTTACTTATTTTCTGTCTGGTTGATCTGTCCTTCAGAGTGAGTGGTGTGTTGAAGTCTCCTAGAATGAATGCATTGCATTCTATTTCCCCCTTTAATTGTTAGTATTTGTTTCACATATGTCGGAGCTCCTGTGTTTGGTGCATAGATATTTATAATGGTTATATCTTCTTGTTGGATCGACCCTTTTATTATTATGTAATGTCCTTCTTTGTCTCTTGTGACTTTTTTTGTTTTGAAGTCTATTTTGTCTGATACAAGTACTGCAACTCCTGCTTTTTTCTCCCTATTAGTTGCATGAAATGTCTTTCTCCATCCCTTCTCTTTTAGTCTGTGTATGTCTTTGGGTTTAAGGTGATTCTCTTTAAGGCAGCATATAGATGGGTCTTGTTTTTTTATCCATTCAGTGACTCTATGTCTTTTGACTGTTGCATTCAGTACATTTACATTTAGGGTGATTATGGATAGGTATGTACTTTTTGGCATTGCAGGTTTCATATTCATGGTTACCAAAGGTTCAAGGTTAACTTCCCTGCTATCTAAAAGTCTAACAACTCACTTAATATGCTATTAAAAACACAATCTAAAGGTCCTTTTTTTGTTTGTTTTTTTCCCCTCCTCCTTTTTCTTCCTCCTCCATTCTTTATATTTTAGGTATCATATTTTGTCCTGTTTGTCTATCCCTTGCTTGACTTTGAGGATAGTTAATGTAATTTTGCATTTTCTTAGTAATTAGCTTTCCTACTTTCTTTACTGTGCTTTTATTACCTCTGGTGACAGCTATTAAACCGTAGGAACACTTCCATCTATAGCAGTCCCTCCAAAATACACTGTAGAGATGGTTTGTGGGAGGTAAATTCTCTCAGCTTTTGCTTATCTGGGAATTGTTTAAGCCCTCCTTCAAATTTAAATGATAATCTTGCCGGATAAAGTAACCTTGGTTCAAAGCCCTTCTGCTTCATTGCATTAAATACATCATGCCACTCCCTTCTGGCCTGTAAGGTTTCTGCTGAGAAGTCTGATGATAGCCTGGTGGGTTTTCCTTTGTATATGATCTTATTTCTCTCTCTGGCTGCTTTTAATAGTCTGTCCTTATCCTGATCTTTGCCATTTTAATTACTATATGTCTTGATGTTGTCTTCCTTGGGTCCCTTGTGTTGGGAGATCTGCACACCTCCATGGCCTGAGAGACTATCTCCTTCCCTAGATTGGGGAAGTTTTCAGCAGTCACCTCCTCAAAGACACTTTCTATCCCTTTTTCTCTCTCTTTTTCTTCTGGTACTCCTATAATGTGAATATTGTTCCATTTGGATTGGTCACACAGTTCTCTCAATATTCTTTCATTCTTAGAAATCCTTTTTTCTCTCTGTGCCTCAGCTTCTTTGTATTCCTCTTCTCTAGTTTCTATTTCATTTACCATCTCCTCCACCGTATCCAATCTGCTTTTAATACCATCCATTGTGTTCTTCAATGATTGGATCTCTGACCAGAATTCATTCCTGAGTTCTTGATTATCTTTCCGTACCTCCATGAGCATGTTAATGATTTTTATTTTGAACTCCTTTTCAGGGAGAGTCATGAGGTCAATATCATTTAAATCTTTCTCAGGAGTTGTATTAATAATTTTACTCTGGACCAGGTTCCTTTGGCATTTCATATTTGTGTATGGCGCCCTCTAGTGCCCAGAAGCTCTACTCTCTGGAGCTGCTCAGCTCCTGAAGCAATGTCAGGGATTGTAGGGGAGTGGTATTGGTGCCTCTGGGGAGGAAAGGACTGTTTTCCTGGTTCCTGGCTGCTATGCCTGTCTCCACTGCCTGAACCAGTGGGCCAAGCGCACAGGTATAAGCCTCTGTGCTTTGCGTTTTTAGTTGCTGTAGACAGATCTTCTCTCTGGCTGGCCTAACACCAGGGAAGGGTTTCCCGGTTTGCAAGCCCGGTGGGGCTGGCCAGGAGAAAGATGCCCTAGTCTGCCAGTCACAGAAGGGGTTCTTGGAGCTGTGTAGGCATCCAGGGGGCTGGAGCACCTGAAGATCGTGAAAACTCCCAATCTGCTGGGCAGAGTGCACCCGGACAATTTTGTCTACTTGTCCTTTCTCCTGAGCAGTAAGCTCTGTGCAATCCTTGCCCCTTTAGCAGCCCTCTTGCTAAGGGCTTCTTTGTTAGGAAGTCTCTCAGACTGCCCACCTTTCTTTTGTCCTAGAGCAGCTGGATATGGATCCCTGCTTTCCACAAGCAGCTGGAATCTTAGTCTCTCCAGGAATTCTGCCTGTCTTAGCTTTCCAACCCCCTAATTACGAGAGTATCATGCAAGCACCATGAAGTGTAGGTTTGTTCTCACAGAGCAGATCTCCAGTGTTAGGTATTCAGCAGTCCCAGTTTTCCACTCCCTCCCTGCTCCGTTCCTGTTCCTCCTGAAGGTGAGCTGGGGTGGGGAAGGGCTTGGATCCTGCAGGACCACAGCTTTTTAGTACATTACCCTTTTCTGTGAGGGCTGCTCTTGTCTCCAGGTATATGTAGTTTGTTGCCATCCTCTTTCCTGTAGCTCTTTCAAGAGTAGTTGTAGTAGTTATATTTTCATATTATATGCGGTTTTAGGAGGAAGCCTCTGTCTCACCTCTCACGCCGCCATCTTTAATCCGCCTCTCAGGCAATTTTTAAATGTGGGCTATCCAGTCCCCTTCCCTTATAGATGAGGGTCTAGGCAGGAGGGAGGTTAAGTGGCTGCCCACCCATGTCCTGTAACTACTTGAGGGGCTGGAGCAGAACCCTGGTCAGTTATTTAATAAAGTGCTTTCAGTCTTCTACTTTGTTAAGCCAATAAAAGATATGTCCAGATTAATGGTTTGGGGCACTGATTTTTTTTTTTTTACTTTTTCTTCTTTTTTTTATTATTAAGGTATTATTGATATACACTCTTATGAAGGTTTCACATGAAAAAACAATGTGGTTACTACATTTACCCATATTATCAGGTCCCCACTCATACCCCAATGCAGTCACTGTCCATCAGTGTAGTAAGATGTGGGGCACTGATTTTTAAGGGCCTCTGAGACTAGATCAGTGCCAAGGATGACATAGGATTCCTGTAAAATTCCTGTTAACCATGTCTGGAAAATGAAATACATTTCAAGAACAGACTTTAGGGGGAGACAAATAGATATGGGTCTGTTTGTATTGTTTCTTCCTACAAGTGACACATTCAGTAGAACCCAAAGGGGTTTAAGTTTGTGTTACTTCTAATAAACACAACAAACATAAAAGCCAACCTAGCATTTCTTAAATGAGTAATGCTGCTGACATTCATTCACATCCTTGCTCTCAGAAGTGGCCTTAGTAAAGATTTTAAAAGGATTGATCTGGATTTTTCTTCTTGGAAGTTAACCTACCAAGCATCCTTTTCGGTTTTTTTTAATTGCCACTCCATGAGTCTCTTTGTCTCAATATATAGGTATTTATCATTTTTTCATTTTGTAAATATTAATATACCCTTGTACACACACAAAAATACTATTAAGAAATACCTAGTGCATAGATGCTTGTTACATTCCTTTTAGTACCTGTATGAACATTTTAAATGTTTTATAATAAAATAAATTTATAGTTATGAACATTATTCTTCATGGAAATTAGACATTTATAAATACTCATTTATGGAGGGCCTGGCTAGATGTTTACATATGTGTGTTTGAAAAACCCTAGAAATCATCAGTAACACTTTATCAGATTTGTTTCTATTTCTGAGAGGAGGAGAAATGTTCTTTGAACTAACCTTCACATTCTTTAACATATGTTCTTCAGCAGTGTGTTGTCAAAGAAGATTAACAAGGTTAAATATTTTAGGAAGAATCTATGTACTCATTCCATTTCAGAGAAGACTGATCTGAAAAGGGAATTATAAAACAGTTTATAAAGAAAGAAGGTGCTAATATTTTCAGTAGGGATTGGAGAAGCTGGGACAAGAGAACCTGGAAGAGCTGTAAGAGATAGATAACTAAAAATTACAATTTATTTGCTATTCAACATAAGTGGTGCTGTTTTGCTTTGTTAACAATAGCATAACAATGGGACCCTTTTATAAGAAAGTCTAAATATATAGTTTATGAAGACCATTGTTACTCTTCATTTCCTCCTCAAACTTGTTCTCCAAGACCACATAAATGTAAACTATGTCAGTAAGCTCGTATTTCTACATGGGCCAATGTGAAAAGAGAGGGTATCAGGAGTGACTCAGTTTGATGAATAATTTGTTCCTTTCATTGAGTAACACTCATTTCCTTCTTTCAATGTAACACAATTTAGGTAAAGTCAGAAGAAGTCTTTGATGAGTGGGTATCCAAACTTCGCCACCACAGAATGTTTCGTCAGAATGAAATCGCCATGTTTCCTCATGAAGTTAATCACTTTTTCTCAGGAGCTACTGTCACAGACTCTGCATCTGGGGTCTTGGACTCTGTATCAAGTAGGAAGGTAATAGTTTGCCAATGACGAATCTAAAAGAAGGGAGTGGCTTTGTGTGTGGGAGTCCCATCTGGAGGACAGTGTCTGTGGAAGGAAAGGGTTGTGGGGAGGAGCAGGGTAAGCTTGAGCTGGTATTTAATAAGTCTGCCCAGTCAGTCAGAACCAGGGCCAGAGGAGCATCTGTTGTCACTGGGAGTAACTGCAGAAGAGCACATAAGGAGGAATTTAATTGCCCTCAGGTCTCCAGCTTTCTCTTAACCTCTTCAACTTTGGTTTTCTTATCTGGTGGTAAAGTACAGTAGATATGCTTAATAGCCATACAGGATTGCAAAATTTCCCAACATTTACATGATGATTTTGGTATAATTATCATTTGACAGAAGAAGAAATTAAGGACTGCAGTCCAGGTCCTAGCATGGTATGGGCAAGTTGGGGTGACAACCCGAGCTTAGGTTCTCCAGTGGAGTGCTTTGCCAGAAGCTTCTTTCCCATTACAGGCAGATGGCTTCTATTAGTGGTTAGCCTACTTTGTTATCCTTTATCCTAAAGTGTTCCCACTGGGCTGTTTTCATTTGTAATGTGCTTTTGTCATCTGTGTAACAGCATAGCAGTTTATCAAAACAAAATTCATTTCAAACTGGAAGCAATTTACCATTTTCTTGTGGTGGTGAGACACGAGTTCCATTCTGGTTGCAGTCTTCAGAGGACATGGAAAAATGCTCAAAAGGTAGAGTGACTTGAAACCTCCGCTTCTCCCTGACATGGCTCTTAGATTGCACTGGTATAGTGTTTACACCTCAGATGAATTTATATCCTTCCTTATCACTGGCCTGCATTTCCTTTCATATTTTCTTTATTAAGTTTGTACTTGTGATTAACAAAATACACTTCCCTTGCAGAGCTCTATGTTTTTACCTGGGTATGTATGCAGACAGATTTCCTTTTCTATTTACATTCTGATGCCTGATTTCCTGATGGGCCTACTAGGTCACAGGATGGGGTCTGCACAGCTCTCTATTTTTGTTAAATGCCCAAAATGCTTCTGATGCACATGCTAGGCTGAGAATCACTGTTCCAGAGGTGAGTGGGTGAACCAAATGAACATCTCCACAAAACAGGTGTTCTCTACCCTGGCTGCACATTACAACTACCAAGAGAGCTATTAAAATACAAGAGTACCCATGCCCAGTCCTCTGTCCAGAAGAATCTCTTTAAATTGGTCTGGAATAGGACCCTGGCATCATTAATTTTCCAGAGTTCTCCAAGTTGTTCTTATAAGGAGCCAGGGTTGAGAACTTTGGCCATAAAGAAATCAGTATTCTCAACCTTCATTAGCTAAGAATCACCCAGGGAACTGAAAACCAAAAAAGTCACCAGTGGGATGGGGGTATTTTGATTTAATTGTCTTGGTATGGCACTTGGACATAAGTAATTTTTAAAGATTTCTCCATTGATTTTTACAGTGTAGTCATAATTGAGAACCATTATTAGAGAAAGAAGCCAGATGGTGGCCTGAAAATTACATTTTCTCCAGTTGAGTGCAGATATTATCTGCCTATAGATTCAGAGAGGTTTGCTTTCCCAGTAAATATCATGAGCTTCCCTGAGTGACAGTTCGGGACAGTAGTCCTTAAAGTGTTGTATTGGACCAGCAGCTGTGGCCTGGCCTGTAACGTATTAGAAATGCAAATTCTCAGACCCAACCCAGACAGACTGAATCAGAAACTGGGGGTGGATCCCAACAGTCTGCGGTTTACCAAGTTCTCTAGGTGATTCTGATGATAGCAAAGTTTGAGAGCCACTATCTTAAGACATTTGGGTCTTGATTCCTCAGCAGAAATAGCCACCATCATCCAATGAGTAGCAAATTGAGAACTATCTTTTGAGTGACTGAGGAACCGGTCTGAGAATACTTTAGGAACCTCTCAGGTCAGTCTGTGTAGGATCATCATGGCCTCTTGTAGGTCTGTAGTCGATAAAGTAATCCTTAGAGACCAATGCAGCTTTCATTTTAGTTTCATTCTTTTAACTTGGGAGGGGTCCTTATAAGTGGATAGTGACACCTGGTTATTGCAATATTAGAAATGATGATGATAGTGATGATAGCTTCTTTATTTAGTGCTTATAATGTGTCAGCACACTAAAACATGTTGTATATATTAACTCATTTAACTCACAACTCTCCTGTGAGCTAGCTGTATAAATAATTCCCACTTTCCAGATGACATGACTGAGACACCGAAGTTATGTAATATGCTTACGATTCACAATTCCTTAACTGTATCCAACCTGAGGGTGCCTGGTTCTCCAGATCAGTGCCCTTAACCACAGCAGTCTACAGCTTCTCCTGTAAAAGGGGGGTAAAACATCTCCTCCTTACAGATATAAATCAAATAGTACAGACAAATAAGAAAAGTAACCGGCACCAGCATAGTGAAGCCCGAGTGCCGAGGCAAGTGCTTATGAATCCTCCTTGTGCCTTTCTCCCACAGATCTGGAACACTGTCATGCCTACCTGGTGGAAATGAGCCAGCTTCTACAAAGTATGGATGTCCTGCATAGGACATACTCAGCACCAGCTATCAATGCCATCCAGGTTAGCCAGGTCCCTCTCCTCTTTGCTTTCTGGTGTTTTGCTTGCTTCTCTCCTCTCCAGACCTCCATTAACAGTGGGATGTTGTCTGGTCATTTGCTTCAGCCACATTTAAGGGATGGAGGCAGTCGCTTGGCTGTGCATGTTTCCCAGGTTTGGTGGACCTTACTGTCTGTGCTCTTTCCTGTTTTGAAACAAAGGGTGGAGCTTTTGAAAGTCCCAAAAAGGAAAAAAGATCACACAGGAGGTGGCGGTCCCGGGCTATTGGCAAAGATGCTAAAGGAACGCTGCAGGTAACCATCACTTCTCCCACTAGCCTGGTTTCTTCACTGGCCCTGCTGTCCCTGCCACCTGTGGGGGTTTACTTGGACTCAAATAGAACAGACAAGTGAACTTTCTCTATAGTTATTCTCTCAGATGCCCTGTGCAGGGAGATGAACTCAATCACTCAGATTTTCGAGCTACTAGAATAAGTATGTAATAGATATTGGCTAAGGGAAAATGGCATGAAGTCGGAGGGACTGCGGCAGTTTCTAGGACTTTGGTTTTTCCCTTTTTAATGCTTAGCCTGCCTGCCCCCTTCCTGCTTGGATATGCAGTCTGCCCACCTCTTCTGCTGCTTCTCAGTGGATTCATCATCCTTCAGAGCCCACTGCTGGTGGGAGCAGGACATTGTGTAGACTTTTTTTTGCCTCTTGTCTCTAATCTCCCAATCCTGCATGAGATGTTCACTGTGTCACACTATTCACTGAGTTTCCCAATGCACAGCTAAGCCACCAAGGTTTGTAGCTTGGCCATTGCATATTAAATTGTGACACTGTTAGGGTCAAAACAAATTAGAAACTTATGGATAAGTCATCTGCTGTCCTGTTGCATACTTTTTGGTTCAAAGCACTTTATGGATTGAACTTAAATACTTTCAAAGTAAACAGTGATTTCCATACAAACATGTGAGAAGTTAGTTCATTTTATAGAAGCATAGGTGCAAATAAAGAAAACATTTTTAAACCTATCCACTGTTAACAATCTAGATACTGGTGATTATTGCCAGGAGAAAGGAATTGAGTATAAAGGAGAAAGGGAATGGCACCTTTAGCTATCATTTTCAACCTATAGCTTAATGCTTCTATCTTTCCAAAAGAATATGTGATTTCTCACCATTTTTATTTTGTGAGAAGCCAGGGCAAGTTGCTATAGAAAGTGCTTTCCTGAGTTTTCACTTATTTTTCTTATCACTCAGTCGAAAGACTTTCCTATAAAATGTTCGTCTCTTACTACTTCCCAATCTTAGAAATAAATAAATAGTCTAAGCAACTTGTATCTGAAAAGAAATATTTCCCTTTGATATCACTTCAGGTCCCTAAACCTTTTTCTGGCCCAGTAAGACTGCATGCCTCCAATCCTAATTTGTCAACACTAGATTTTGGAGAAGAAAAAAATTATTCAGATGGCTCTGAAACCTCATCAGAGTTTTCTAAAATGCAAGAAGATCTTTGTCTTATTGCCCATAAAGGTAAGTGAGTTTTCTTTCTTCCTAATGTGTTTGATGAAAATATTAAATGCATGTTGGAATGTGGGATGTCCCTGGAGAGAGAATCTTTGTTGGTTCATTTTCTTTTCTACTAGGATTTTGGACAGCCTGATTTTTATTTTATTTCCCTGCTGGTATGGATTGTATTGGCAAGACGTTTCCTTTGAACCCCTTAGGGGAGACATTGAGAGCATTAAGTATACTTTAAAAGCTGCTATTTAAAGTAAAAAATAATTTAAATATACTGCTGATAGAAATGTAAATTGGCACTTTTCTGGAGGGCAATATGACATGATATTTCAACTTAAAAAAAATCTATATATCCAGCAATTCCACTTTGAAGAACTCATTCGTGGGCATTAATTTAAAATTTATCCTAATAAAGATACCCACTATAGCATGTTTATCATATCAAAAATTAGAAATAGATGTTCAGCATCATTATCCATTGAGGAAATGCAGAATAAAGCCATGATGAGATGTTACTGTATCCCTATTAAAATAACATTGAAAAATTTTACAGTACCAAGTGCTGGTGAGGATACAGAAAATCAGTATCTCATACATTGCTGGTGGTAATGCAAGATGACACAGCCAATCGTGACAATAGTTTGGTAGTTTTGTTTTTATTGCTGTTATTAATGTACAATTACGTGAGCAACATTATGGTTACTAGACTCCCCCTATTATCAAGTCCCCACCACATACCCCATTGCAGTCACTGTCCATTAACGTACTAAGATATTATAGGATCACTACTTATCTTCTCTGTGTTATGCTGCCTTCCCCATATCTCCCCACCCCCACCACTGCTACATTCTGTGTGCTAATTGTAATAGCCCTTTTTCCCCCTAATCTCTCCCTTTCCACCCATCTTCCCCAGTACCTTTCCTTTGGTAACTGTTAGTCCATTCTTGGGTTCTGTGAGTCTGCTGCTCTTTTTCTTCCTTCAGTTTTTTCTTTGTTCTTATACTCCACATATGAGAGAAATCATTTGATACTTGTCTTTCTCCGCCTGGCTTATTTCACTGAGCATAATACCCTCTAGCTACATCCATGTTGTTACAAATGGCAGGATTTATTTTCTTCTTATGGCTGAATAATATTCCATTGTGTATATGTACCACATCTTCTTTATCCATTCATCTACTGATAGACATTTAGGTTGCTTCCATTTCTTGGCTATTATAAATAGTGCTGCAATAAACATAGGGGTGCCTATGTCTTTTCCAAACTGGGCTGCTGCATTTTTAGAGTAAATTCCTAGGAGTGGAATTCCTGGGTCAAATGGTGTTTCTATTTTGAGTATTTTGAGGAACCTCCATACTGCTTTCCACAATGGTTGAACTAATTTACATTCCCACCAGCAGTGTAGGAGGGTTCCCCTTTCTCCACATCCTCACCAACATTGGCTGTTGTTTGTCTTTTGGTTGTTGGCCATCCTCACTGGTGTGAGGTGATATCGCATTGTGGTTTTAATTTGCATTTCTCTGATGACTAGCGATGTAGAGCATCTTTTCATGTGCCTGTTGGCCATCTGAATTTCTTCTTTGGAGAAGTGTCTGTTCAGCTCCTCTGCCCATTTTTTAATTGGCTTATTTGCTTTTTGTTTGTTGAGGTGTGTGAGCTCTTTGTATGATTTGGATGTCAACCCCTTATCGGATATGTCATTTATGAATATATTCTCCCATACTGTAGGATGTCTTTTTCTTCTACTGATGGTATCCTTTGCTGTACAGGAGCCTTTTAGTTTGATATATTCCCATTTGTTCATTTTTCCTTTGTTTCCCTTGTCCAGGGAGATATGTTCATGAAGAAGTTGCTCATGTTTATGTCCAAGAGATTTTTGCCTATATTTTTTTCTAAGAGTTTTATGGTTTCCTGATTTACATTCGGGTCTTTGATGCATTTTGAGTTTACTTTTGTATATGGGGTTAGACAGTAATCCAGTTTCATTCTCTTACATGTAGCTTTCCAGTTTTGCCAACACCAGCTGTTGAAGAGGCTGTCATTTCTTCATTGTATATGCATGCCTCCTTTATCGTATATTAATTGACCATATATGCCTGGGTTTATATCTGGGCTCTCTATTCTGTTCCACTGGTCTATGGGTCTATTCTTGTGCCGGTACCTAAATGTCTTGATTACGGTGGCTTTGTAGTAGAGCTTGAAGTCAGGGATTGTAATCCCCCTGCTTTATTCTTCCTTCTCAGGATTGCTTTGACTATTCCGTGTCTTTTGTGATTCCATATCAATTTTAGAACTATTTTCTCTAGTTCATTGAAGAATGCTGTAGGTATTTTGATATGGATTGCATTGAATCTGTAGATTGCTTTAGGCAGGATGGCCATTTTGACAATATTAATTCTTCCTAGCCAAGAGCATGGGATGAATTTCCATTTATTAGTGCCCTCTTTAACTTCTCTTAAGAGTGTCTTGTAGTTTTCAGGGTATAGGTTAGGTTTATTCATAAGTATTTTATCTTTTTGATGCGATTATGAATGGAATTGTTTTCCTGTTTTCTCTTTCTTCTAGTTCATCATTAGTGTATAGGAATGCAACCAATTTCTGTGTATTAATTTTGTATCCCACAGCTTTGCTGAGTTCAAATAGTAGATCTAGTAGTTTTGGAGTGGATTCTTTATGTTTTTTTTAGGTACAATATCATGTTATCTGCAAACAGGGACAGTATGACTTCTTCCTTGCCTATCTGGAAGCCTTTTATTTCTCTGTGTTGTCTGATTGCCGTGGCTAGGACGGCCAGAACTATGTAGAGTAAAAGTGGGGAGAGTGGGCATCCTTGTCTTGTTCCCGATCTTAAAGGAAAGGCTTTCAGCGTCTCACTGTTAAGCATAATGTTGATTCTGGGTTTATCATATATGGCCTTTATTATGTTGAGTTACTTGCCCTCTATACCCATTCTGTTGAGAGTTTTTATCATGAATGGATGTTGAATTTTGTTGAATGCTTTTTCAGCATCTGTGGAGATGATCATGTGGTTTTTGTCCTTCTTCTTGTTGATGTGGTGGATGATGTTGATGGATTTTTGACTGTTTTACCATCCTTGCATCCCTGGGATGAATCCCACTTGATCATGATGGATGATCTTTTTGATGTATTTTTGAATTCGGTTTGCTAATACTTTGTTTAGTATTTTTGCATCTATGTTCATCAGGGATATTGGTCTGTAATTTTCTTTTTTGTGGTGTCTTTGCCAGGTTTTGGTATTAGAGTGATGTTGGCCTCCTAGAATGAGTTTGGAACTATTGCCTCCTCTTCTACTTTTTGGAAAACTTTAAGGAGGATGGGTATTAGCTCTTCACTAAAAGTTTGATAAAATTCAGCAGTGAAACTATCTGGGCCAGGGGCTTTGTTCTTAGGTAGTCTTTTGATTACCAATTCAATTTCTTTGCTGGTAATTGGTCTATTCAGATTTTCTGTTTCTTCCTGGGTCAGCCTTGGAAGGTTGTATTTTTCTAGAAAGTTGTTCATTTCTTCTAGGTTGTCCAATTTGTTACCATATAATTTTTCATAATGTTCTCTCATAATTCTTTGTATTTCTGTGGTGTCTGTAGTCATTTTTCCTTTCTCATTTCTGATTCTGTTTATGTGTATAGACTCTCTTTTTTTCTTGATAAGTCTGGCTAGGGGTTTATGTATTTTGTTTATTTTCTCAAAGAACCAGCTCCTGCTTTCCTTGATTCTTTCTTTGTTTTATTCTTCTCAAATTTATTTATTTCTGGTTTAATCTTTATTAAGTCCATCCTTCTACTAACTTTGGGACTCATTTGTTCTTCCTTTTTTAGTTTCATTAATCGTGAATTTAGACTGTTCATTTGGGATTGTCTTCTTTTCTCAGCTAGGCCTGTATTGCAATATATTTCCCTCTTAGCACGGCCTTCACTGCATGCCACAGATTTTGTGGTGTTGAATTATTGTCATTTGTCTCCATATATTGCTTGATCTCTGTTTTTATTTGGTCATTGATCCATTGATTATTTAAGAGCATGTTATTAAGCCTCCATGTGTTTGTGGGCTTTTTCGTTTTCTTTGTGTAATTTATTTCTAGTTTCATACCTTTGTGATCTGAGAAGCTGGCTGGTACAATTTTAGTCTCTTTGAATTTACTGAGGTTCTTTTTGTGGCCTAAGATATGATCTATTCTTGAAAATGTTCCATGTGCACCTGAGAAGAATGTGTATCCTATTGCTTTTGGATGGAGTGTTCTGTAGATGCCCGTTAGGTCCATCTGTTCTAATACGTTGTTTAGTGCTTCTGTCTCTTTACTTATTTTCTGTCTGGTTGATCTGTCCTTTGGAGTGAGTGGTGTGTTGAAGCCTCCTAAAATGAATGCATTGCATTCTGTTTTCCTCTTTAATTCTGTTAGTATTTGTTTCACATATGTAGGTGATCCTGTGTTGGGGGCATAGATATTTATAATAGTTTCATCCTCTTGTTGGACTAACCCTTTTGTCATTATGTAATGTCATCTTTGTCTCTTGTGACTTTCTTTGTTTTGAAGTCTATTTTGTTTGATACAAGTACTGCAACTCCTGCTTTTTTCTCCGTATTAGTTGTATGAAATATCTTTTTCCATCCCTTTACTTTTCAGTCTGTGTATGTCTTTGGGTTTGAAGTGAGTCTCTTGTAGGCAGCATATAGACAGGTCTTGTTTTTTTATCCATTCAGTAACTCTATATCTTTTGATTGGTGCATTCAGACAATTTGCATTTAGGGTGATTATCGATAGGTAGGTACTTACTGCCATTGCAGACTTTAGATTTGTGGTTACCAAAGGTTCAAGGGTAATTCCCTTACTATCTAACAGTCTAATTTAACTCACTTCGTATGCTATTACAAACACAACCTAAAAGTTCTTTTTTTTCTCCTTTTTCTTCCTCCTACATGCTTTATATGTTATGAATCATATTCAGTACTCTTTGTCTATCCCTTGTGTGACATCTATTTAGCCTTAGGAATACTTCCATCTATAGGAGTCCCTCAAAATGCACTATGGAGGTGGTTTGTGGGAGGTGAATTCTCTCTCCTTTTGCTTATCTGAAAATTGTTTAATCCCTCCTTCAAATTTAAATGATAACCTTGCCTTGCGAGTAGAATATTCTTGGTTCAAGGCCCTTCTGCTTCATTGCATTAAATATATCATACCACTCCCTTCTGACCTATAAGGTTTCTATTGAGAAGTCTGATGATATCCTGATGGTTTTCCTTTGTATGTGATCTTTTTTCTCTCTCTAGCTGCTTTTAAAAGTCTGTCTTTATCCTTGATCTTTGCCATTTTAATTATTATATGTCTTGATGTTGTTTTCCTTGGGTCCCTTGTGTTGGGAGATCTGTGCACCTCCATGGCTTGAGAGGCTATCTCCTTCCCCAGATCAGGGAAGTTTTTAGCAATTACCTCCTCAATGACACTTTCTATCCCTTTTTCTCTTTTTTCTTCTTCTGGTACCCCTATAATGCAAATATTGTTCCATTTGGATTGGTCACACAGTTTTCTCAATATTCTTTCATTCTTAGAGATTCTTTTTTCTCTCTGTGCCTCAGCTTCTCTGTATTCCTCTTCTGTAATTTCTAGTCCATTTGCCATCTCTTCTACTACATCTAATCTGCTTTTAAATCCTTCCATTGTATGTTTCATTTCAGATATGGAATTTCTTAATGAGTGAACCTCTAACTTAAATTCATTCCTGAGTTCTTGAATATTTTTCTATATGTCCATAAGCATGTTTATAATTTTTATTTTGAACTGTCTTTCAGGAAGATTGGTGAGTTCAGTTTAATTTGGACCTTTTTCTTGGGTTTGTGAGATTTTGGTCTGAACCATGTTGTTTTGACATTTCATATTTCTGTGTGGTGCCCACTAGTGCCCAGAAGCTCCAGTTTCTGGAGCTGCTCAGCCCCTAGAGTGAGGTTGGGGGTCGTAGGGGAATGGAGCTGTTGCCTGAGGGGAGGAAAGATCTGTTTCCTGATTCCCGTCTTTGGTGCCTGTCTCCAGTGTCAGAACCAGTGGGCCAAACACACAGGTGTAAGCCTTTGTGCTTTGCATCTCTAGCTGTTGTTGGCAGGGACTTCCTCTGGCTGGCCTGACACAAGCACAGTTTGTAAAATGGATATGGATCCCCTCCTCCACAAACGGCTGGAACGTCAGTCTCTCAAGCACTCTGCCTGTCCGAGCTCCCCAACATCCAGAGCACCACACACTATAGGTTTCTGTGCAGAAAGCAGATCTCCAGGGCTAGGTGTTCATTAGTCCCAGGCTTCCACCCCCTCCCCAGCTCCATTTCTCTTCCCCCAACCGGTGAGCTGGGGTGGGAGAAGGGCTTGGGTCCCACCGAATTAAGGCTTTCATACGTTACACTGTTTCGTGAGGTCTGCTCTGTATAGTGAGGTCTGTATGCAGTTTGGCTCAGCCTTCTTTGTTGTTGCTGTTTTAGGGTTAGTTGTATTAATTAACTATATTTTTGTACTATTTGTGGTTTTGGGTGAGTTCTCTGTCTCACCTCTCATGCCGCCATCTTGAATCTAGTTCAGTAATTTTATATAAAACTAAACATGTACTTAGCATGCAACCAAACGTTCACATTCCTGGGCATTTATCCCAAAGAAATGTAGACTTAAAAAAATGTAGACTTAAGTCCACACAGAAACCTATACACAATTGTTCAGAGCAGGTTTATTTGTATTAGCCAAAGACTTTATCAACCCAAAAGTCCTTCAGCAGATGCATAGTTAAGCAAACTGTGGGGGCATCCATGCAATGGAATATAGTTCAACAGTAGAAAGTAACAAATTACAGATACATACAGCAACTTGGATGGATCTCTAGGACAATATGCTGAGTGAAAATAGTCAATCTCAAAAATTTGCCTATTATATGATTCCACTTAGGAATGCTAGAAGCAATACAATTATGGAGATAGAAAAGAGATCAGTGGTTGCCAGGGGTTAGGGACAGGAGGTAGGGAAAGAGGATGAATATTGGTGTGATTATAAAGGGGTAGCAAGAGAGATCTAGGTGAAGCTAGAAAGTTCTGTATCCTGATTGTGATAGTGGTTCCATGAATCTACACATGTTATAAAATTGCATTGACCTATACTTACACACATATACACAAATGAGAGAATGGAAAACTAGTGAAGTCTGAATAGGAGCTGTAGAGTATGCCAGTATCAATTTACTCATTTTGATATTGTACTATAATAAACTAGTGAAGTCTGAATAAGAGCTGTAGATTATGCCAGTGTCAATTTCCTGGTTTTGATATTGTACTGTAGTTATGTATGTTATGTAACATGCTGCCACTGGGGGAACTAGATACAGGGTTCCTAGGACTTCTTTGTACTGTTTTTGCAACTTCCTGTGAATTTATGATTTAAAAATAAACTTTAAAAAAAATTAGAAATAACCTAATGCTCAGCAATAGGAGGATTGGATTTTTAAAAATTGCAGTATAAATCATGTAACTGAATACTCAATTGCCACAATAACATAAACGGCTACCTTATATTAGCACATAGCTGTCATGTCACATATGCACCAGGCTAAGCACTTTATGTGCACTATTTCATTTCAGTCTAGCAGCAACCTATGGAGGACGTATTACTGTAGTCACCACTGCACAGACAGGAAACCTGAGACTTGACTCCTAACCTGCCTGCCCCCAGAGTGTGCTCCTCACTGGCTGTCTCACTGCATTTACAGGTGGGGTGGCCAGAGTTATTTTTATAGGCATAGAAAGATGTTCGGAACATATCACTGAGTAAAAATAAAGGTCATAAAATACTGGTGTGATCCCACTTTTATGGAAAAAATAAACTACATAATCTGGCATATATAGGCACACTAAAAAGTCTGAAAGGATATATACTGGCATTTTAATGATCGAGGCTGCAGTTACAGAACTTACTATCTTCTTTCTGCTTATCTTTTTAAAAAGATGTCATTTATCATTTTTTTTAAATGAGAAAATGGTTTTAAAATTGTTAAACGAGAGGGCAGTGCTTGAAATGGGAGGAGGGAAGATATTCCCTCTATTTCCCTTTTCTCCTAGCCCTGTGATTTTCATCCTTTACATTACTAATCCTTTCAATCTCTTTTCTCAGACCCTACAAACCTAACACATGTTGGTTATGAGGAAACAATTTCATGCTCTTTACAAATTCCTACCTCAAACTCTTGTCCACATTACTGTTACTCCCATCTGTAAAATGGGAGGAATTACCTGCCCCATCCCGTTAAAGCTCTTCACACACTCACCCCCCCCATGTGTTCTCAGATATTCAAGGAGCAGTTGTAATTAGGGCATTGCATTTTGTGGGAGGAAATTCCAGTAAAACACCATTGTTTTTTAATAATATGAACTGTCTTTTTAAAAATGTGAAGCTAATGCCTCCCTGCTGAAGGAAAATACCTGAATGGCATCTCCATTGCACATGCTGCATCCTCAGCAGGACAGAGGTTGCCATATTAGGCTGATCCATTGATCCCGTCCTCCCCTGCAGAGGGCTCAACCTTGTGAAAGTCTATAATGGGCCTCAGATAGGTGGGTTTTTTTCAGGCTTTGTTAAAGACAGCTGGCTGCAGAGCTGCCACATACCTAGACTAGGCAAAGTATGTGTTTCCAGAAAGGTCCAGGTCCTCTTCTTCAGCAACAGCCTGTGCCCCTTGGGCTTACAAAGAATGCCGCAGGAGCCTAACAAGCTATGTTTCATTCCTGTGGCTTAAAGTATGCTTGCAGAGACTGAAGGATCTCTGGGAGTCCCTTTTACACAGGCTGTAAATCAGAGCCTGATGGAATAAAGACAGTTCTCAGGTTTGCCCTAAGTCCTATGACCTTGCATGCCTTCTTACTTCCATACATTCAAACTTGAAGCAGCTTGACCTTTCTTCATGTGTAAGCCTGAATTTGTTACTGATAGTTCTTATTGTACTCTCTTGACTGTATCACTGATCTACTGACTGTGATTTTGGAGCAACTGAACCAAAGCAGGAATTCCACTGATGTTGTAAGATAGTCTTTATTATCTACTTTTTCTGCAGTTTGTTTAATGTATCAGAATTCTCTGTTTTGTAGAAGTTAGAACATATGGTAGACAACCAATATATACCCATCATAATAGAAAAAGTTCTTATTTATTATAGATTGTATATTTTATTTTTATAGCATATCACTGAAGTAATTCTCATTGGTTCATGTGTTTGGCTTTGTGTGTATGTTGACTTAGAAGTTTTTAAGTAATTTACATTGCACATATCAACCATTACATTTCCCAAAATTTATTTCTGGAACACTTTACCCAAAATAATGCTTTAAAAAGCAAAAGAATTCTATGATTAATTATATTTGGAAAACACTGCTGACTGTGGTCCTCTTGTACATACAAAAGAAACAGGAAATATTAAAGACCCTGAGAAGTCCTGAAGAAAAGTCTATTAGCTTTAACTCAGTGATTTTCAGTGTTATTTGGGAAATTTTCTTCCTCTTGCCCAATAGCTATTAATACCCTGGAACTAACATTCCTAAGAAACATACTACAGGAAACATTGCAAATAATAAACATTTTTGGAGAGCTAACCCTCTATGTTGACTGAGTCAGAAGACAGGCATTCCAGGCCACTTCTGTTACTGACTAGCTATGGAATTTTGATCTCATTAGTTAGCTTATCTGGGTTTGAGTTGCCTCCTCTGTTAAATGTCCTAAAGTAGTTCTGATTCTCTTGAGTCTCAAATTCTGTAATCATTTTCTATGATTTATTATTTTGTACTGAGTAGAAGGAATTCATACTGTTGCTCATTGTTACAAGGTTTTATGAGTGTTCTATTTTGTAGCAGAAACAAAAATGACTTGAATATGGAGAGCAGTTTTAGGGTGAGAGAGCAAGGAATAGGGTAAGACCAGGGACAAGGTACTCCAAATGAAAGTGAATATTATGTTATACCTTGGAAAGAAAAAAAAAATGAGGTTTTATGATGGTTCTGCTGCTACGTCCTGTAGGTATTTTCAGTGAGGGAAACCCTCATTTATAAATGTAAAGGTTAAAAACAAAACAAAATTACTACATCAAACTAAAAAGCTTCTGCGCAGCAAAGGAAACCATTAACAAAACCAGCAATCTGCTGTATGGAAGATATATTTGCAAATGATATACCTGATAAGGGGCTAATATCCAAAAAATATAAAGAACCCATTTAACTCAACACCAAAAAATCTCCAAATAGTCTGATGAAAAAGTGGGCAGAAGACCAGATAGACATTTTTCCAAAGACATACAGATGGCAAACAGACACTTGAAAAGAGGGTCAGCATCAGTTATCATCAGGAAGTACAAATCAAAACCACAGTGAGATATTACGTCACACCAGTCAGAATGGCTAATACCAACAAGACAAGGAATAACAAGTTGGTGAGGATGTGGAGAAAAGGAACCCTTCCTTGTACACTGCTGCTGGGATTGCAAACTGGTAGAGCCACTATGGACAGAAGTATTGGAGGTTTCTCAAAAAACTAAAAATAGAAATCCCATATGACCCAAGATTCTACTGGGAATTTACCCAAAACAACAAAATCACTAATTTGAAAATGTACATGCACTTCTACATTATTGAAATATTATTTACAAAAGCAAATATATGGAAACAACCTAAATGCCATCAACAGATAAAATGGATAAAGAAGATGTGGTACATATGCACAATAGAATATGTAAGTCCCGGGAGAGGAAATCCCGGGGCAAAATACCTCTAAAAACCAAAATCAGTCAAAGGGAGAAATAAAGTTTAAAACCCATTTATTACTTACAAACTGCAGTCTAGTGCCCTCTCTCCCCTGCTCGGGAAGAAGCAAGCAAGCAAGCCAGCCCTTCCCCTTAACTTCTCACGTTCAGACATGCCCTCGGTTGCCCAGGTAATTGCCCATTGACATGAAGATGAACTTCTCTCCACCCCTGAGGATATGATGCAAATGCACCAAAGCCAGGCGAGATATTCTGGAAATGTTACAATTTTACCCACAGGTCACCCCTCCAGAAATCTACCCTTACAATCTACTCGTTCCCCTTCTTCCTCAATGGTTCCTGGGCCAGAAAACTGGAGCATTATGACCAGACTAATGACATAATAGCAACAGCAATAAAATCATGACAATCCTCAAGCCAGAGGATTCAGCTAGATTCAAAGTCTTATGCAGATTAAGTCCACAGCTCATCCATTCCATAGGCAGGCAGTAGCTGAGGGTTCAGAGCAATCATCACGTGGCAGCTGCAGCCAGAGGGCGCATTCAGGCCACAAGGACTGTAGGAGAAAATAACCTTAAGGGGGATAAGATACATGTTTTAATGACACCAGCGTAGGCAAATCTTGTCCATCAGGTAGGATACATGCGAGAGCGTGGTCTTGTGATAAAACAGTGGCAGAAATGGGATCTCGTCCTGGTCTAGTATACCAGACGTTCACCCGCTTCCCTGTGGGAGTTACAGATGGGTCAATATATAGGGCTACGGGAGGTACGGGCACTGGCCATAAAGATAAAACAAAACTTCCCCGCAAGATGCTCTTACCTCCTGGATGTTTTGAGTACACTACCATGACCTTTGGGGGCCATTCAGCTGTTACTCCAGGAATACACACAGGTCAGCTTTCAGGCCTTTCCCCCAAGGTGTCAGAAGGGCCAGCCATTGCTAGTCCATGTGTTGAAATGTCCAGAACCAGCTCCACTCAACAGGGTCTCCAGGGCTTAATGAAGTAGGGGCTGGCAGCAGGATGTTGCTCTGCTGGTCATATACTGGCTTCAATAACTCTTCTTTGGTTTGGACGTACAGTTGTATAGGAGAGGCAGCTAGGTGTGTGAGCATATCCACAGGGCTCAAAGCTCCTTTACGTGGCTTCTCATTCAAATGCTGCAGCACTGTCCATAGGCGAACTGACCAACCCCATAGACTATTGGTGTCCAACTTCAGGCCAGATTTCAACAAACCGTTGTACCTCTCTATCATGCCTGTCCTGGTAGGATTATATGGTACATGAAATTTCCACTTTATTCCTAATTGCTGCACCCATTGTTGTAATGCATGTCCAGTAAGGTGGGTGCCTTGATCGTTCTCAATCACCTGCGGCCGGCCATAGGCTGCAAAGAGATGCTCCAGGCCCCTCTTGGTGGTTTGCTGCAGGAGAAGCAACCAATAGTCCAGTAGCCGTGTCCACACAAGTCATGGCACACTGATATCCTTCTGATATGGGCAGAGGCCCAATATAGTCTATTTGCCACCTGATAAGGGGTATTGGCCCCCTTACTATTGTCCCATGTTGCTGTGGGACTTGGTGTAAGTCCCTCTTAGAGCACACAAGGCACTCTTTCTGGGCTCTGCTGACTTCTTCAAAGGTCAATGGCAAGCCCCACTGATGGGCTACAGCCCACATTGTCTTTTGCCCCTCGTGCAACAAACACTGGTGTAGCCATTGGGCCACATCAGAGGCAGGCTTTCCTTCTAGTCAGCGTACCTGGGCCAGTGTCTCTGCTTCATCATTCCCTGGGGATGCCAAAGGCAAATGGCCAGTCACATGTACAGTAAAAGTCTTAGTTTGACCAGAGGCCCATAGGTCTTGCCACAACTCTTGCCCCCAGAGGGGCCGGTGACCAACCATCCAGTTGGCATGATACCATGTCAGTAGCCACAGGGTCAAGCCCCGATAGACAGCCCAGCTGTCAGTGCAGACAACTATGGGGGAAGGCTCCTGGATGATCATGAGCCATACTGCCCATAGCTCAGCCCATTGACCGCTTTTCCCCTCTCCGTCCTCCATCCATATTGTCTCAGTCTTAGGATTGGAAGCCACAGCCCTCCATTTTGGGGGCTGCCCATGACTGGAGCCATCTGCATACCAAACATCTTCAGGTATAGGGGCTTTTGCTTCCTAACAAGGAGTCTTGGCTACCAATGGCTCAAAAGCAAGTTCTTCCTGCTTTCCACTGGTATAGATCACTGGCCCCAGTAAGTGCTAGAGTTCTCCACTTAAGGGGCTAGTAGAGAGGGCACTGTGCTGCTGTAAATATGCACCGCATTTGACCAGTGTAGGTGTCCATGCCACGCCACTCCATGGCCTTTGGATCCAGTCTGCATCTACCCCGCAATGGGATAGGTGGTTATTATCTTGTTCAGAGCTGTTCCAGCAATGGGCTTCGTAGCCAGCAAGGAGTGGTACACAGTAGCCAGTTGCTTCTTTATCAAGGTGTTCCGGACCTCTGCTCCTTTCCATAGTTGTGACCAGAATCCAATAGGTTGGCGTGTCCGTTCAAGCTGCTGCTAAAGACCCCATCCATAACCATCTTTGGTTACATGAACATCTAGTTCACAGGGCCTTGATGAGTCCATTACATTCAAGGCCGGTATGGCCTTGACTGCCTGCTTGGCAACAGTAAAAGCATCTGTACATGTCTCATCCCAGTCCCACCTGATGCCATTTTGTACCAACCAGTATAAGGGCTTCAGAATTTGTACCAACTGTGGGATAAACACTCTCCAGTAGCCCAAAAGACCTAAAAACTCTTGTAATATGGCCACAGTGGTAGGGGTGGGGAAAGCCTGGACATTGTCTATAATGGCTTCAGGAACTTAAATTTTACCCTACCAGACAACCCCCAAGAATTTCACAGACAAACCAGGTCCCTGAACCTTGGTGCTGTTCCCTCTGCACCCTTATTGTTTCAACCTCCCCAGATCTGCTAAAGTACGAGTAGCCTCACTTATGGGTTGCCCTAGGTGGGGGGCAAGAGTATTCACTAGGAACCCAAAGACAGATGTGGGAGCTGTATGCAGCACCAGGTTTCTCATCCTATAGTGAACACCTCCTCATCAGGGCCCTGGGGGTCCATATTATAGTTGATATTTTTCATACCCAATTCCTGCAGTACCTGTTGGAGCTCTGCATAAGTTTTCCAACTACTGGGAAAATATGTTAAATCACCCGGATTAGGCCAAAGTACCCTGATGGCAGCTGTCAGCCCTTCCAGGAGTGTCTGATTCCCTGAGGCGTGACGGGCATTTTGCAACTGCTGCCAGAGGGAAGGGTGAGTCATCAGGGAAGCCATTCTGCTCATCTCAGTATGCGACATAACAATGTTTTCCACCCTCATATCCCAGAGACATAAAAGCCATGTAGGCAGAGATTCCAATGGCCTCTGCCTATACCGGACACTAATGTCTACCAGCATATCCTGGGTATAGGGGTGGAGCATGGAGTGCTCCACAACCTGGGGAGGGGGCTGCTCCTCCCCCTGAGGAGTGCGCAGTTGTTTCATTTTTATTTTCTTAATTACAGCTGGGTGGGCCTTTAAAACAGGAGATGGTACCTCTAGCGGTGGCCTGGGTAGCAGATCCGCCAGTGGTCCCGCCACTGCCTCTTTTCCCTCAGGCTTCTCCACCAACGGCTCCTCCTCAACCATTTCTGGGGGTGAAGGCACCACTCTTTCCTCCTCCTTCCCCTCAGCCTCCTGCATCGTGGCTTTTCCTGCCATCTCCCCCCTCACTGTTGCTAAGGAATCTTCTAGGAGTGTGACCTGCCTTTTCAGTAACTGTCTCTCTTCTTTAACAGCATCCAATAGGTTATCGCCCAGCTCCTCCAAGCGATGCTGAAGTGTGTCTCCCACCCAAGTCCGTCTCTCTCCTCACTAACCCTCTTGATAATCCTCTCTTTCTCCTGTATAACATTTTTCACTATCTTGATGAAAAGAGACCCTACAATGTCAGCCACTACACTGCCCCCTAAGTTCTACAAGCAGTCTTCCAGCTCACAGAGGGCTCATTCTTCAGCTTCTGGTGTTTCCACCCTTCTCCAGTTCTGGGGAAGGCCTCACCCCTCTAGGAGGTACTTTACCCTAGACCAGTTCCCCACTAGGAGTTCCCAAATTGGAAGCCCCAAATTGGAAGCTGGGGGGATAATAACAGGTGAAGCAGCACCCTCTGCTGCTGCATCCACTGGGGCCTACCCACCATCCACAGGAGCAGCCCTCCCAAAGGTTGGACCCATTATGACAGATTTCAGGTTCAGAGGAATCCTGCTGACCTCCACCAGATGTAAGTCCAGGAGAGGAAATCCTGAGGCAAAATTCCTCTAAAAACCAAAATCAGTCAAAGAGAGAAATAAAATTTAAAACCCATTTAATGCTTACAAACTGCAGTCCAGGGCCGTCTCTCTCCTCTGCTCCAGAAGAAGCAAGCAAGCAAGCAAGCCACCCCCTCCCCTTAACCTCTCAGGTTCAGACACACCCTCGGTTGCCTAGGTAATTACCCATTGGCATGGAGATGAATTTCTCTCCACCCCTGAGGATATGCAAATGCACCAAAGCCAGGGGAGATATTCTGGGAATGTTAGGATTTTACCTGCAGAATATTATTCAGCATATACACTATAGAATATTATTCAGCCATGAAAAGAAGAAATCCATTTGCAGCAACATGGGTGGACCTAGAGGGTATTATGCTAAGTGAAATAAGTCAGACGGGGAAGACATATACCTTATGATTTCACTTATATGTGAAATCCAAAAAAACAAATAAGCAAAACTGAAATAGACTCATAAATGTAGAGAACAGACTGGTGGTTGCCATAGCTGAGGGAGGTGGGGAGATGGGTGAAATAGGTGAGGTGGGAAAATAATTAGTGAAAATGTTGCTATCTTGATCTGGGCAATAGTTAAATAAATGTATATATATGTCAAAATTCATCAAGCTGTATTTATAAATGTATTTTATACATTTACATACACACAGATACTAAGATCTGTGCATTTAATTGTATGTATTGCAATAGAAAAAAAATTTTTTAAGTAGAACAAAATTAAACTATACTCCATTATTTGGTATTCTTTCATTCCTGGATTCTTTTCCCATGTTGAGTTTTAATTGTTAAGTAGTCATTTTCTGAACTGTTTTGTGCTTATGGAAGCATTTAATAAAAAGTCAAGTATGTCACAATGACACCACTTTTGTAGATTAAAAGCTAAGAGATACATATGACTTAAAGAAAAGCCAGATCATTTAATCAAACATAATTTAGAATTCAGCATACAATTGCAGGGCAACTGTGTTTATGTAAATTATCAGTAAATAAGTAGGACCATTTAATTGAACTGCCTGATGTATGTAAACTAAAGCACCATTTGGATAGAATATGGGTTAGAAAGTATTTTGCAATCATGGATATCCTGTAAGATTTGAGTTAGAGGAAGCAGATTACAGAAACTCAAACCACCACAGATATTTTAGGTATATTAACATTTTAAAGAAAATTCACCAAAAGTTGGTTTTTATTAAAAAGAGGGAAAGAAAATAGTGATTCCTGCTGTGGATTGGGTGCTATATGACATTGTGTTTTCTCAGTGTTTTCTTAAAGCACTTGAGATGTGGGTATTATCCACATATATACAAATGTGGAAACGAAGGGTTTGTCTAAAATCTAAACAGCGACTAAGTGGTAGAGGTAGGATTTCATTTCACATTTGCCTTATTACAAAATGTCTTTCCCTTATACCACACTGCCTTGGTAGAGGTGGTGTCTGTGGTGTTCCTAACTGTCTTCCTCAAGACCTTATTCTTTTGTGATGCTGATAAACTGTTAGAGAAGGAGCATATTGAACAGTAGAGCTCAGGTGGGGTACAGGTGTCCTTCAGTACCACCTATCCAAACATGCTATCTGTGTTGTTACCATTTAACTGAATGAAACAGCATGGAAGCCTGTAGAAATACTAAGGGTAGTGATCACCAAGAGTCAGTTGTATGATGCTTATGGTGTTCCATTCTGTCAAAAGCTCAAACCTGTGTCCCCCTTTATTAGAACAGTGAAGGGGTCTTAAAAAGGCTAATGACAGTCTGGGTAAGCACATGAGTACACAGGTATGCCATAATTGAACTCCCCATGAAAGTGGAGGCAGTTCTGTTTGCCAGTGAGGAGACTCTGAGGGAAAAGTTGACGAAGGAACAGGAAGGATTTTCTTACCTCCAGGAGAGTCTAAAGACAGAGTGGACCACTTTAGGAGAAAGCAAATGCTCTGAGAAGCATGGGCCCAGAGATCCTTTGGCCAGGAAATTTGAAGATGGAGAAAAGCTGGTTGTTCTATGTGGTGGGTGGCCTTAGCCATCTTTAGGGTTTTTTTTGTTTTTTGTAACTCTGAGCATGGAAGACTTTCTGTGTGGTTTTGTTTATTATCAGATATCCACAGATGTGATAAACTCATTTGGTTTTTTAACTTTTTTAAAGCTTTTTCTTTTTCTCTATCATCATTTTAGAAATTATGATGAAAACACTTCTGTCACAGAGAATATTCCTGACTTCTGGGATCCTGTGTCTTTAACAATTAGTATAAGTATTATCTTCCATGACCAGCCTATAATCATTACTCTGTATATAACTATTTTTTTTATTAAGGTATCATCTATATACAATTTTATGAAGGTTTCACATGAGCAACATTGTGGTTACAACATTCCCCCATATTATCAAATCCCCCCCCCAAACCCCATTCCAGTCACTATCCATCAGCATAGTAAGATTCTATAGAGTCAAGAGTCATTACTTGTCTTCTCTCTGCTATACTGCCTTCCCCGTGTCCCCCCCCCACATTATGTGTGCCAATCATAATGTCCCTTAATCCCCTTCTCCCTCCCCAGCCCCTTCCCTTTGGTGACCACTAGTCCCTTCTTGGAGTCTGTGAGTCTGCTGCTGTTTTGTTCCTTCAGTTTTGCTTCATTGTTATACTCCACAAATGAGTGAAATCATTTAGTACTTGTCTTTCTCTGCCTGGCTTATTTCACTGAGCATAATACCCTTTAGCTCCCTCCATGTTGTTGCAAATGGTAGGATTTGTTTTCTCCTATGGCTGAATAATATTCTGTTGTATATATGTACCACATCTTTATCTATTCATCTGCTGATGGACACTTAGGTTGCTTCCATATCTTGCCTATTGTAAATAGTGCTGTGATAAACATAGGGGTGCATATGTCTTTTTTGACTCAGGGATCTTGTTTTCTTTGGGTAAATTCCTAGGAGTGGAATTCCTGGGTCAAATGGTATTTCTATTTTTAGTTTTTCCGCAATAGTTGAACTAATTTGCATTCCCACCAGCTGTGTAGGAGGGTTCCCCTTTCTCAGCATCCTCACCAGCATTTGTTGTTCCTTGTCTTTTTGATGTTGGCCATCCTAACTGGTATGAGGTGATATCTCATTGTGGTTTTAATTTGTATTTCCCTGATAATTAGTGATGTGGAGCTGTGTATAACTATTTTTAATGTCCTTTAATTGGACCTAAACAGTCATTTAAGAAATTTAGTGTGTAGAAATTTAAGGGAATTCTGAGTCCCCCTGTCAGGTGGTTTGGAAAGCACTTTTTACCTTAAAAAATTTAATATAATGACTATATGAGTTTCTTTCTCCTTATTTTATGTCCACCACAGTCTTGTCAGCTATACATTTTGAACCAAATAGTGTATATTCTTCCAATTAAGAATTTTTAATAGGAATTTTCTTGTTTGGTTGAATGCCTTGTTTTATTGCAGGCCATCTGAAAGCCAGAGGAATTGATTTGGTGTAGTGGCAGCCAGCTGAGTACCACATTTATTTAATTTAGAGTAGTAAACATGACAGTGAAAAGCAATTTTTTTTGTAACTATGTGTGGTGACAGATGTTAACTAGACTTATTGTGGTATCACATTGCACTGACACAAATATTAAGTCATTATGTTATACACCTGAAACTAATATCAATTATACCTCAATTTAAAAAAGAGAAGAAATGAGTTGTAATAATAAAGTAAGGAAAGTTTAAACACACACACACAAAATAAGTATTCCCCCAGTGACTCACTCAGATGGGCATAGGTGTACATGCATTTGGAAAGGTTGGAGTGGGGTATCTATCTAATAATAGCGCAGAAAGTGCAGTGAGACTGTGGGGATTGTTGCTCCACAGCCGAGGCTGCTCTAGTACTGATCGATAGATTCTGGTCCATCTTTAATTCTTAGAACCTCGTCCATCTCTAATTCTTAGAACCTCTACCCTGCATGCAGTCTTTTATAAAGTTGTCCAGTCAAGAGACTAAAATACCACCGAAAACTGCTGCCCATATTTCTCTTGAAATATGACTGAAAACAGTCACCACCACTTTCATCCTCATGTGTCTTTTTCATCGCCATCACTATTATTATTGCAGTAATATTATATGCCATGCATTAGGTTAAGTGCTTTGCCTGCATTATCTTAATTTAATCCCCATAATGATCTTATAAAGTAATATTATTATTATACCCATTTACAAATGAGGAAACTGGAGTTCAGGTCATCATATACTTACCCAAAGTCATGCAGTGAGTCAGTGATGGAGCTGGGAAGAATCCAGGGCTGATTTGGAGCAGACACTATTAGTTACTCTGTTGTGCTGCTCGTTATTTTACTCAGCTGAGTCATGTAAATGAAAGTATGTTTGATTTAAAGCTAAGTATGTTTCACAGACGTTGTTAGAACATTTTTGTACCCATGGACCTTTGACCCCTGCCTTCTTTTGACAGAAGCAACATGAGTTGTGTGTGTTTATGTGTTTAAACAAATTGCTTATTTGTATCATGACTTGTGGATATGTTCTAAATTCAGCACTAAATGCTACAACCTCAGACAAGTTCAGCAACAACCTATATTAAACAAGTTCATTTGTCCTTTGTGGCTGTGAAATGAGGAAAGTAAGTCAGTAATGCAAATTAGGTTATGTGATGCTGAATAGGCCACTCTTGAATAACAAAACCTCTAAAAAGGTGTAACCCCTTGGAATCCACTAACTAATATGCCAGGCCACTTGAGAAGTATGTCTCTGTCTCTTCCTTCTTCCCACCCTCTAAAATAAAATATGATAAAAGAGATTGGAAAGATAATACTCAAATGTAATATCCATGGTCATTAATTTAGATGGCAGTTTCCTCAACTCTAGGAGATAATATATGAGTTGATGAATTTTTTGTTAATGATTTTTAAAGCCTCAGTTCACCATCTGAGCACCTAATAGTGCTAAGCTGTCATTGTACCAGAGTGCTCACTTAAGTGAACAGAGTAGCTGAATGCTAATTCAGAGGTGGGAAATTCTGGATCAAGCAGCTAGAAGACTAACAAAGAGGAGGGGAGGTAACTTCTCATTTTGAAATAATTTCAAACTTATAGGCAAGTTGCAATAACAATAAAAAGAACTCTCATATATACTTTACACAAATTCATCATTTTAAATATTTTGCCGTATTTATTTTATATTTTTCTTTCTATACACACATGTACTTGGGTGTTTCACATTTATTTTTCCTAATGTTTATTCATGTGAGAGGTGGATTCATACATCATATTTTGTTTTATGCCTTGTAGTGTAGTGTGTACTTCCTAGGGATAGTATTATGTTACTTAACCCCAGTTCAGTTATGAAATTCAAGAAATTTAGCCTTGAAAGAGTACTTCATCTATTCTACCTTCTGGGTATTCAAATGTGAAGTATCCCAATAATGTCCTTTAATAGCACTTTTCCCTTCAGTACAGGACCTAGTCCATGGCCATATACTGCATTTAGTTGTCATGTCTCCTTAGTCTCCTTTAATTGGGAACAGTTCCTCAGCCTAGCTTTCTCTTTGATGAAGCTGACCCTTTTGAAGATTACAGGACAATTTTTAAAAATAAGATGGTCCTCATTTTGGGATTGTCTGTTGTTTCTTCATTGTCAGATTCAGATGGTGTTTCCCAGGCCAGAGTGTAACAAAAACAATGGCCGTTTATAGATCTAGAGGCATACAGAGTCCACCTGACACTCACGGGTGATTAATTTTGGCCACCTGGGTGAAGGTGGTGTCTGGTTTCCCCACTGCATTGTTACCATTTTCCCTCTGACAACCAATAAGCTTTGTTTTCAAACGTTTCCAGTCTTTGGGGGATACGAACAAAACTAAATCTTGATCATTGAAATTCAGAAGTGTAGTCCTTTCAAGTGTTAGAATATCTTGGTGATAAGTCATAAAATCATGAAATTTTATTGTGCATATTGGCTTTGGAATTGACTAATATATGTGATTTTTACATTTTAAATTGACTTTATTTTTTAGAGCAGTTTTAGGTTCACAGCAAAATTGAGCAGAAAGTACAGAGAATTCCCTTATACCCACCCCACCCACCTCCACACACACACTCACACACAACCTTCTTCACAATTAAAATCCCAAATGTCCATTCATTGCCACTCAGAGTTCACAGTTCACACTGGGTTCACTCTGGTGTTGTACATTCCAGGTGTGTTTTTTTTTAATTTAGAGTGTACATTTTCTGTACTCAAAATATTGAGGGCTGTTACTTTTCTAAGTTGTTTTATAAGAAATATATATCTCTGTATCTTGTTCTTAATTATGCCTCTTTCTGTATTCCTTTTTATAACGATTATATCTTTATAGTTTACTTCACTTTAAGGTCAGCTTTTAATACCATATCAACGGAGAGAGAGAAACTGAAGCAGCTGATGGAGCAGGATATCCCTTCTTCCCCCTCTGCCCAGGTCATTGGTCTGAAGCATGCCCTGTCATCCGTAAGTCACATGTCTGTGTCACAGAGATGCCTGACAGTGTGTCCAGGCTCATGAATTTTTCATAGTTTCCACATCTATGGTTACATTCCATGGTTGTGCTGAAAATTCATGAGAAAACCAAGCAAATTAACCAAATTGTATTCTAAACTTTGATCAAATCTACTTACCCTGAACACCAAAACTGAGGCTACCCCAAATCTAAACAGCTAGTATTTTATTGAGCATAGATACTTTGTTTGGTTTCCTCCTATTTATCTTGATTTCTCTGTTTCTGTAAAACTTTTGTTGTGTGTTTGTGTGTGTCTTACAGGTGTTTGTTAATGCTTACAAAAATCTGACAGTTGGGAGATTTCTGTGTATAAAACTTAACAAGATTAGATTGACTTTCCAAATGACAGGTAGTAGAGTAAAATTTTGAATTCAGATCCTTATCTTCTCTGCTGCACAGCACTGATCCTACTTACTGCTTTTTGAAAGACTTGAAAGTTATTTTATTTGATTTGATAGTACAAAACACTCAGTTTTTTCCCCCCATGGGCACAAAGAAATGAGTTATATAATGTCAGGTAATCATTGTGTCTTCAGAACAACAGAAATCACTGTCAAGCTTCCGGTGATTTTCAGTAAGACGTTCTGTCATTCCCTCTCTCCTTTTTTTTATCAATTCCAGCTGGGCTCCATTTGAAATGCAGTGTCCTAGAACTCTGTTTTGAATAGCTGATGTTGTTTGGTTCCTTATTCTGTATCTGTTGAAAAGGTGGAGAACTTTTAAAATAACTTACTTATTTGCTCCTACTTCTTGCTTGTCTTTTGGAATTCCTGCTATAAAAAGAGAGAGTGTGCTCATGTGTGAAATTGCCATCTGAAGCAATACTGAACTTTATGTTGAGGGTCAGGTGGGGGAGAGAACTGTTTGCAGAAGCCATTTTAGGTTTTGAGAAAATTAGAAAATATTAATTCATGTTTTCAATTCATCATGCTGCTGAGAAAAAAAAGTAATGCTCTTCATGTAATATTAATGGTAAATACATTACTAGTAGTGCATATTGTTATTGTAAAATACTTAATGAATATTCACTCACTTGTTTCCAAATGTATTATCTTTGAAAAAAAATTTTAAATAAGTCTTAACTCCATATTCAGAGTCTTAATGTCTCTGCCTTGAGGAGCTCAGGTTCTCTCAGGTCAGAAATAGAAATACCCCCTTTTGGATTGTAGTGGATTATCAGTTGAACACTGGTTACTACTTTGGTTTGAGAGAAGCAAGGTGGTTGGTTTTTTTTTAAGTTCATTTTGTAGTGGTAAAATGCATTTCTTATTGTTCCCAGTAGGTTGGCTTTTAATGCATTTAAAAGGTACCTCTGTTGGGCTCCCCCAAGTCCCTTTCATTCTGGGCTTCCTCTCCCCTGCCCTCCTCCCATGGAGGTCTGGCCTCATGTTGTTAATCTGCTTCTCTGGTAGAGGCCATTGAGCCGCATTTGGCCATGGAACACTAGGCCAAAGTTCTTACCTTCACTAAGGAATTCACTCTCATCCATGTTCAGGGTTTTGGAAACACAACATAAAACAGAACGATCCTTTCATTCCTTTTTGGCTTAGATTCCTGATTAAACTCAAGACATTTTGTAAAAATAAAACTTTTAGAGTCATCTCAGGCCTATCAGCATAGATATGTATTTACCTTTTTTCCTGTCTGTGGCTTACAAAGGAAGGAGAAGCTACAAAAATAACACATTTTTCAGGCCATATTAAGATTCTATCCCCTGGTATAGATTCTAGCCACTTATGCTAAGATGCCAGCAAAATATTGGCCAGAATAAAGTAATTGCTCATCACTTTATTCTATTTGGAAGAGATTGATACATGTAGTTGTGTGAATTAAGAAACATTTGTTCAGTATTTCCTAAATGGTCCTGGAGAATTTCCAAATAACCCATTCCTTGCATGGATACTAAAAAATAAAGCCAAAATCCTTGTTTGAATTCCAGGCACTGGAATGGACAGTGCTACATCCTTCTGTGCTCTCAGCAGATAAACCCTATGGGGCTGATAGATGAGAAAGGTTCTGATCTTCTTGGAAGAGATTAAGGAAGACAGGCAGACAGGATGAATCTCTTTGAAAGCCCTTGGGGAACTGATTTGGGAGTGTCTAGGGGGACAATCAGGTGGACTTGTTTCTTTCTGAAGATGGTCATTTGGAGAACAGTTGGTCATGGAGCACAAAGACTGTCAGCGTAAAGGAAACATCTTTCTTTACCTTCAAGCCCATTCCTTCCTACTTGGGAGGTTGGTATAGGGAATCAGACCTGCCCAAAGAGAAATAAAAGAGGTCTGAGGTGGGCTTCCATGTGTTCACATCTCATATACCCCCATCCCCAGGACCCTGGTTCTTAGCCTTTATCCAGGTAAGTAAAAGTTAGTTATAATAATAATTATTATTACTATTATTTAAGGCATTATTTAAATAAAATGTCTTAGTCATGAAGAATGAATAAAACAATTGGAAAATAATGAAATTAATCCCACAAAATCCTACTTTCCAGTACACTTTCTAAGATCCAGTTTAACTGGTGTGAAAATTAAACAACATTAAAATATGTCCAGCCATGAAGGGTGGGAGCAGCCTCACCTTTGAAGATGAGAGGACCTTGGGATCACTAGGAAGGCATCTGGCCTCTCTGGGATGAGGAGGCCTTAGTTGTAACAAGAGCTGACATGTTTGTGATTTCCTTCTCCACCAACGGTAAAGCTTTACTAACCCCTCCTTCCATCGTTGGTAATGCGGTCAGGGAGGGGCCACCACTTCCAGAGTAATATCCTTTTCTCTCCCTGCGTCTCAGAACCCGTGTCCCATTGGATGGCATTCAAGAAAAAGCCCAGGAAATGCCCCCTAGGGTGCCCTCACTGCTGTGCTTTTCTGAAACATTCCTTTATTAACGGAGCCCCACTATTTTTAACGTGTTCCAGGCCCTAGCACAAAACACAGATCTTAAAGAATGTTTATGCAGAATCCATGCTGAGTCTCTGCTCCTCGCCCCCCCTGCAGCTGCCAAGTCGGGTGACAGTCTAGCAGAGGTGGGTAAGGCTTCTTGTCTGGTAGCGTGTCTGCGACCACCATCCCTCACATGATAGCCTCTGTCCAGCCACTCTGTTTCCGTTTTCCCCTCATAAGTGGTGCTCCCACAACTGTTACGGAGGCTGGGAGTCACCAGAGTCGGATGGTTTTCTTGAGTACGCTGCTAACTGCATTTAAAAACTGCTTTTCCCCCCAGAACTCTTCGTCCCTTTGTATTTCTTTACCCATTTTCCTCTTAAGTATCATCCTTTTCACTAGGTATTACTGGAGTGGGAACTGCAGAAAGACAAACATTTTCTCCTGTTACTTCTGAAGAACCCTGCATTTCTCTGACCTATAGCATCCCAGTTACCCGCCAGCGTCCTTTGTGCCCTCTGTGAGAATCACTCTCCCTTTTTGTTCCCTACTCCTTTTCCTGTGATTTTTTTTTTAAAGCACAGCTGTACCCTCTGAGGGAAAAAAATACCATATTACAATTGAAGTGTCTCAGTTAATAGTATGTTAAAAATGTCTTTTCTCAAGGCTTGGGCTGTTTATCCAAAATATTCTTTGAATATGCTTAAAATGAGAAATTTCAGAAAAACATAAGTGGAGTACTTGCAGAATAAATAGGAAAAAAGTAATGAAGGTTAAAACTGGTTTTAGATATCTCTTATGGTTATATGCTTGCCACAGCTGTGCTAACTTTTTCATTAACAAATGTCTTAGGCATAGTACATTTAAAATAAAAATAAGGAAGGTAATAGACAAGAAGGTGTATGTGTAATTTGTTAGAGGAGTTTCTAATGTTTAATCTTAGCCTGGCTTCGTCTTCTCCTGTCCTCAGAGAAAACAAAACCCTTGCACAATATTTTCACTCCCTGGGAAGTTGTTGTGTCAGGTGATGAGAGGATGAGAGGCTGAATGCAGTCAGTGCACAGACTGTGAGGCCCCAGCCCAGCATCTGCAGCCATTTGAATTAGAGGCTCTGCCACATGCTGATGGGGCCCTGTCTTCTGATGAGGGAGACGCGCTCTCTCTGCAGAGGCTGCCGGCCTCTTAGTACTTCTGAGACATACGTCAGTGGTTGACTGTGACATTCCCCTTCACACTCACTCCCTGCAAGAGATCTTTTCAGTCATTTCAGCCCACAGTGGAACTGGGTCACTAGCAGGATTGACAACCTAAGTATGACCTGTGGTGACCTCCATTTTAGGCCTGGGCAAAGAAATATGCTCACAGATGGACTCTCAAGAATCTGCACGCTTGCTAAAGCAGGACCCAGTCTGCATGGCTGGCCATGACTGAGGGTTGTCTACTGCCAAACTGTCGGATTCTGGAGGGCTTCCTGCCTGTTTCCAGGCAGTACTTGTTTTTAAGTGGCATTATTGCCTAATTACATGTTGACTCTTCATTTTTGGTTTTATGAATTTAAGTTCAGTGTGTATACTTGGGGCTATTTGTGTCTAGAAAGGAAACCAAAATCAGAAGTCTTTTAAAATGCATGTTTTTAAGCTGATCTCACTGATAATGTACCTGAAGCTTAAATGCTGTAAATTGTCCTTGAGGAGAAGTGATAACATCCCTCAAACTCACACCTTCCACGACAGCCTTCTGGAGTCCTGACTTGATGATGCAGGCATCTCATTGATCTAGTTCCTCTCAGTGATTTTCTGTTTTCCATGTTTTATCCTACTTTTCACTGAGTGACTCAAGCTGACTTTCCAAGTAAGGGAAAAGCCATTGTTGTCTTCAGGAAATAAGAGAGTAAGTGGAAATAGTTGCTCCAGATCCTGAAAACTTGACTACAGTTAATTTTTCTTAGGTAGCACACAGGCACCTCAGACCCTGGGTCAGGGATTGGCAGCTCCCGCGGGGGCACAGCCCAGTGCTCTGGTTCTAGGACCTCACTTTCTTTGCTTACCTTCTGTTACCTTTTAGTTGTACACATTACCCATCTTTGGAGTTGGACTTGGCTGCTTGAATATTTAAATATCCCCTCTCCCATCAGGAATTACTCCCACATGCTATCAAGTCCTCCTGCTTTATATTTCTGATTATGAACATTTAATATTATCAGTTTGTTAATTCTTATATTATTTTAAATTCCAAATGAAAGGCTAAATCACTTTGAGGGACAATATCCTACTAAATTTGAAGTCCACTTAAGAGACTTAAGTAGGCAAGAACTTTACAGAAAAGTCTGAAGAAGAAGAAGATAACTTAATTCTTTCAACTGAGTCTGATAGCTATATTCCATATATATTTGAATGCATTTGCCCACAAAATCCTAACCACAACTCTATGAGGTAGGTGATTGTAGTTTCATATTAGAGGCAAGGAAACTAAAGCCCAGAGACATTAAATAGCTCCCACCAGGGTACACAGCTGGTAAGAGACAGACAAAGAATTTAAATCTTTATCTAATGAGTCCAAAGCATGTATTTTCTCAGCACTAATAGTGAGGGAAAGACATGCCAAGCCAGAAAATACAACAAAGCGAAGCTCTGGTTGTGCATATATGGTGGTGGTGGTGTGAGAATGGGACAGAATAACTACCCTAGGCATAAACACCATTTCATGTATAAAATAAATAAATATATGATAGAAGAGTCTCAAAAAGCAATGGGAAAGGGACAGATTATTCGGTAAATAAAGTTGGCATATCTCAAAAGCAATTTGGAGAGCAGTTTAAATCTTTCTGTTGCACACTGAATCAAATCACTAGTGAATTAAATATAAAAACTCAAACTGAAAAATGTTGATTCAAATAGTAATCAAATGGCTGGAGTAGAGCAGAATTCCTAAATTTGGAAGCAGTAGAAAAAAATTACAAAAGAATGTTGACTAGATTTGATTTTTTTTTAAATAAAGTACGATGTGTGAAAAAATGAGGCGAATAAATAGACTAGAAAAAAATTTTCAATGAAAATAATAGACTTAGATAATGTTAAATAGGCAATAATGTCTTTAATATGTAAATAATTAATAAGTAATAGCAAGCAACATAAGACCATAACAAATAAATGGAAAAAAGGACACAATTCACCAAAAAAATCAAATGCAGATCGTTTTATTCTTCTACTTTCCATTTTTTAATACTTGTAAATTCACAAGAGTGTGCAAAGAAATGCTGAGGGAGGGCCCATGCACCCTGGCCTACCCTCCCCCGACACATATTAATACCTCTATAGCTCATTTTTTAGAAAGGCAAAAATGTTCATCCTAAATGTTAATGAAGAAATTCAAATTAAGACAGATTAGCACACATTTTTTCTAAATTGTAGTATTCCATGCCCTTAAAGATGCAGAGAAAGCAGAGGTTCTCTTATTTGTTGATGTAATTAGGTATATATATATATTTCACCTTAAACATTCTTAATAATTCTACTTCTGAGAACCGATTCTAAGAAATAATGAGATACAAGCAATGACACATTTGCAAACATGTTCACCATCTTTACAGATTTGGAAACACCCTTAATTTCCAATAAATGAGATGGTTATTCTATGGCACACATATATAATAAAATGTTATCTACCAAATAAAGTTCATTGTCTTAAAAAACTTAACAGCCTGGGGAAATGTTCACTGAATAATGTTAAATGAAATAACAGACAATACAAATACTATGTATGGGGTGATTTCAGTTTTTCAAACTTAAAAAATACATATATTTTTTATTATGAATGTTAAGTATTTTAATATAAAGTTTTATGTTATTTTAATATTATTTTAATTTTAACATAAAATATTTTGAGGTAAAATATACCAACAAGTTAATAAGGGCCACATTTGGGTGATGATACTTTTAGTGTAACTCAATTACATTTTTCTGTATTTTCTAATTTGAACACATATTTAATCTTCAGAACAAATGTTAATCAAAAAATTATGATATGGTGTTGTTTGGGGGAAGTCTATATATTTATATATACATATACACACACATATATTATTACAATTATTTCAAAACCAAAAGCAAAGCTCTATGTATAAAAAGAATGGGAGAAAATGTCAAAATGCTTACAGATGTTGTTTTAGTGTCATAGGATTATGAGTTTTCCCTACCTTTGCTTTTCTGTTTATCTTTTTCAATGTAAAAAAGATAAACAACCACTCAGATCTTACAAACTTGTGGGAAAATCACTGAACTGAACTGACTAGGTTGATGTTTTAATAAATGAGGTCCTACGTGTGTAAAATGCTGTGCTGGGGGCTTGTGGCTGCTGTAGTCCGGTTGAATTTTCAGTGGGTATTAATAAGAAGTTCCTGAGAGAGTGGAACACTGGAAGGGGCTAGGGCTAGGTGTGTTATTTTCATTGTTGATCAGCTAAGAAAACCTCTGGCCCATCAGTCTAGGAGGAGAAAGATTGCAAGAGTAACTGTAATAAATTAATGAGTAGAATAAGTAAATAAATCATTAGAGTCTTATGTGGCATTAACATACCAAAGACACAGGACAATTCCGTTGTTTCACTGCACATTAAAGGAGCTCAGTTTTTCACCATGGTGTCTGCTCTTTTGAGAAAAGAGGCCTTTCCCTTGAAGGGGACAACTGTGATAATTACAGATCCTGAAGTGATCTCTTTATTAGGGCAGAGAAGCAGCCTGCTTTTCAGAAGGCTGTATGGATATTAAAATGGGTAGGCTCTTTCAACAAATATCTTGGCTATTTTGAATAGGAAGAATCCAAAAGGAAGGGATACATATTAAATATGCTCCTGAAGTCAACACTTGGTAAAGGGACCACTAATTACTAATTATTGAAATATGTTATGGCCTTCCTGTTTTAGCATCCCCCCCATCTCAGGTATAATTTGTTTATGAGACTGAGGAGTGTGTCCTGAACTTAGAAACTTCTTGGAAAGTCGTAATCTGCCTTACTTTTATTCCCCCAGTTATTTAGGATGCATTTATCAGACACATAATGATACAGAAGCAGGTCCTTTATCAGCCCAGTGAGAAATGTGAACTGTCAGGAAGTTCAGGGCAACAATCTTTTCTGATTGGAAGAGATCGAATCATCTTGTCCTGAAACTCATTTCTCAAGGTGTGTTCAGGTGTCAACTTCTTCTGGGAAGCCCTCCCCAAACCAAGGCCCCCTAACAGAATCAGTCTGACCTTCCTTTCCACTTCCATAGCCCTTCCTATTCCACGGTCTTGGTCTGGTGTGTTGGGTACATTGTCTGCGCCACTCATTCGGGCCAGAAACTTTGTCTTATTCATTGTTGCATCCCTTCACAGCCAGCACAAGGCAGTTGCTCAGTTTGTTGAAATGAATTGTATTTTTACCTGCAAGTTATATAGGAAGCACATACCAAAGTATTTAGGTCCTTCCCAAAGGGAAAGTCTCGACCCAGTGAAGTAGGGAATGGCAGGCCCATACAAGATGAGAGAATCGTGATACTCCATTGTGTTGTTTGTAGAGAGGCATAGAAAGGGGACTCTGCTGCAGTCTTTGTGGTTGGCGAGAGAGAGAGAGAGGGACAAGAGAATTTATCTCATTCATTCATGAATAATGAATGATCTGCCACCAGGGGCATTTCTGGACCAAAACACACTATTTGTTAAGGGACATCTCAAAAGCAGCACATTGGCAGCGTGGGACAGAAGAAAGCTGTGTTGCTCTGAACCAGCCATGCAAGGACATGCATTCAGTACAATTCAGAGAGAATTTTAGAATGAAAAGAAACATCATGCAGTGGTAGAGAATAAGAGGATATGATTCAGAGAGGGTTGAATTTTTTTCTCTCTTAAATGGAATAATGACTGACCTGGACAGTCTTTTTTTGCTTTGAGATGTGTTGCATGTGCCTGAGCAGTGTTAGTGCTGGCAAGTGAGGTGCCCATGTTGGGGAGACCTGCATTTTTCATTTCGTTTTGTGTGAAGTTTGCTTCTATTCAACTTTGGAGCTGACCACTGCTTTCAGCACTTGTTTGCATGGACCCGTGACCTTGTGTATTGTGCAAAGAAATCTGTTGTTTATTTTGCTTCTCTTGAGACTCTTTCTAAATATGTGCATTTTTGTTTTTGTGTTTTCAAATAGGAAAACTCTAGAGATGACAACCGAGCTCTGGTGCATCAGCTTTCCAATGAAAGTAGACTCTCCATCACTGACTCCCTTTCAGAGTTCTTTGATGCACAAGAAGTTCTGTTATCGCCAAGCTCTTCAGAAAATGAGGTTTGAGCACTGTTTTCAGTTAGGTGCCTCAAAATCTCTTTTGTTGCTTTACCCTTTCAGTAAATATCTGTATTTACAAACAGTAATTTCAACAGTCCCTTTCTACCATTACATTATAAGGATCATCTTATAACTCATACACCAAAAAGCACAAGAACTTAGGGGGGGATGCACAAGTAGAAGGTGTTGGGCACTTCTTCATTTCTGTTATTACTTGATTTTTTATACCTCTTTTCAGTTATGGGTTAATGATTTGACTGTTAACTATTTGATAATGTAATATTTCTATTACCGTGCCAGAAACAGCCTCTTGAATATTTTTTAATCATTGAATCTGACCTATATTAACTTATAACGTATAATTATTATATTATTATAATTATCCTAACATGGTTATTATAATAATTAACTCATTAATATATAACAGTGTTTTAAATTGATGCATAAAAATCATATTTTCCTAAATAAGCACGTATTATAGTTTGCATTGCTGTGTGTAAATGTGTGTTGATAATTTTACCCCTCCAGTATAGAAGTACTAATCTTGTTTATTAATTTCCATAGAAGATTCTTTTTTCTTTTTTCACAAATAGCTTAAAGACAAATCGTAACTCATTCTACCCAAACACCAAAAAATACTGAAAATGTAGTCTGAATTAATAAGAATTTTTATACTAACTAAAATCTTGAGTTTACTAGTGAGAATGAGTCAAGAAGGTATAAGAATTTTAGTAACAGGTATTTGCTGTGAACACCTAGGCAGACTGGTATATGGGTCTCTCTGAAAACAGCATCCAAAATTATTTGAGTTTGTAATGTAGGTTTCAAAATGTTTGATGGTTTGGAGTAAAGGTTTTATGAAAATCTGGCTTGTTTATTCTTGCTCTAATGTATATTGTTTCTCCTTTCCCATAGATTTCTGAGGATGATTCATATGTCAGTGACATAAGTGATAACCTTTCCTTAGACAATCTCAGTAATGATTTAGATAATGAGAGACAGACCTTGGGTAAGATTTAAATTATTTGATCTCTGAGAATTTCCATCTTCACAGAACACTAATGCACATACATGGAGTTCCTGCTGGTGACAGAACTAAAGCAAGTACTATATAAGAAAATTAAGACATGGTCCCCACCCTTGAGGTTTTATAATCTAGGTGGGGAGACAGAACTCAAATGTAAAAAGTGTATTCCTTCAAATAAATTTGTCTGCTTGTGAAATTTCTATTTTATAAAGTTAAGGGCTACACCACTTATCATATAAATATCAAAAATTTAGTGCAATGACATTTCTTATGTGATCACACATTCTCTCTAAAAACATATTGGAATATAGCTTTTTGTCTTTAAGTATCTAGTAGTTCTCATGATTTAGGAATTCTGTAAGGCTTATATAATACAAGTTCTGGTCTAAGTGGTAATTCAGCTTCAGATTTTCAAGATAACATGTTTGAAAGTAACAAATCTATTGCCTCCTAGAAGGAGGGACCCTCAAAGTATCCTAAGACATTCTTTTACTATTGGTTGATCTCAAGAATGAAAATAATGCCCAGGAAATGTTAGTTCGAACCATGGCTACCTGAAGCAAGTGGCCATCCCCAAACAGCAGGAGTTCAGTAAGTACACTGAAGTCTGTTTAGGAAGGGGCCTTTAAGAAGAATCTGTGCATTGGACTGTTGTCTGCATGGGTCCTGTAGCATCAAATACTCCCAGTCTTGGTACTCACTGTGCCTCCGAGTTCCTAGGTTTGTCTGTGCCATGCATTGGGTACCCAGAGCACCACCTATTTCATATCTACACAGAGGACAGGGAGCATGTCAGATCCTTTTTGATATTGCAGTGCTTCCCTGCTCAGTAAGTGTGTATGAAATATGAAGACGATGAGTTGTTATCTGAATGCCAAAGAGCCTACTCTTTGGGGACCACAACAAAACCAGATAATTTTACCATCCTTCTGAAAGAACATCTTTTAGCATCACATCTGCTAGACGTCAGATGTTTCATTATGCTCTATCTTGCTTGAAATGTTTCTGGAGAAATGAACCCTTTGGTGGAACAGTCTGAGAACCAGTGGTTTAAGGAGAATACCAGTCATACAGGAGCTACTTGTTTTTCTATAAAACACACACTAAATGGCACCCCCGTTTTGCATGAGAAAGATGGACAAATGCTGAAGCCCTCCTTCTCTTTGAGGCCTTAGGGAGGGGGCCGGACACAGGGGGAGCAAAGGGACAGAGGGTCAGAGGTCAAAGTTCGGAACAGAGGACTTGCCCCAGAACCTATGGCTGCAGCTGTGCTGAGTTGTCACCAGCCAGAAAAAATAGCACATAAAAGGTGAGGGCTGGTTCTGTCTTATTTCACAGTCATTTTGCTAGAATGCTAACTAATATTTCCTTAGCTTGAATGAACACTGGGCCAAAACTAGCTTTCTTCTATGGCAGGATTTGGAAACAAAAAATAGATGTCCTCCAGTCTTTGAGGAAGATTAGGTTTCTAAATGTCAGTACTCTACTGAAAATATTGGATGTAGAAATAGCCTTTGCGTCTTATGACACAGTTTTGCCTACAAAAGGAAATACGATTAGATCTAGGTCTTGATAAATTATTACACTAGAATTTCTCTGAACCCATCATAAATGCTAGGTATTTAGAGTGCCTCCTATTAATTTCTTCCCCCCAAAATCAGTAGATACATATTAAAATCTGTCACTATGTTGAGTATGGGGAGGTTAAGTGGTTAGAAATGGAAATTCCAGGACTAGATTTCCTTGTTTAACTGCAGCTCTGCCACTCATGAAGTATGTGTTCCTAGGCAAGTTACTTAACTGCTCTGTGCCTCAACTTCTTCATCTGTAAAATGGGGATAATAATACTGTTTACCTCAAGAGGTTGTTGTGAAGAATAAGTGAGATAATATATATAAAATGCCTAGAAGACTTGCTTCCACCAAGCAAAATCTAGATACGTTATTAGCTGTTAGTGATAACAGTCATACAGTGTTCTTTCAAAAATTTAGATTAATGTAATCAAAGAAAATATTTTGAGGTTACATGGAAAACTCTTCTTAAAAACTAGTGTCATTTGCACTTTTGTAAATCAGGTTTTTGCCCATGTTGAGCATTTTTAAAAACACATTCAACAATTAATTGGATGCTTAGATTAACAAGTGACTACAAAGTATGGCCCATTTCCTACTTCTCTGTTCATCAAAGCAGCCTGTTTATTCAGAGTGATTGCCTTTAAATGAGTAAATGTTAAATATTTATTTTTAATAAATTAATATATACAAATAAAATACCACTTTCTCATATGTTGGTGTACTGCAAAAGATTTTACTTGAAAATAGGCTCAGTTGGGATGGGAAAAGAATTTAAGAGCATGGAGCAATAGAAGTTGTCACAGAAGAAAAGATTAGTAGGTGTAAATACCTGAAATGTAAATGTTTTATTCATCAAAAAACCACATGGAACAAATTGAAAGGTAAATATCGAAGGGGGATTAAAAAACAAATAGAGAAACAAAATATTATTACTTAACATATAAAAAGGAAAGCAAACAGTTCATAAAAGAAATGTTTATGAAAGCAGTTCAAACCTATATGAGTTATTTTTAAAATGTAAGTTAAAACAAGGAGATAATACTGTCCATGTAACAGTTTTCCAAAAATTAAAAATGAATGATGACAAGCCTGCAAAGGCCTCCAGAGATGGACACTCACATATGCTGCTGATAAATGGGAAATTGATACAGCCTTTTTGAGGAGCTGCCTAAATCAGAGTCTAAACATGTTTATTGTGTTTGTTGTAGTAGCCCCACTTCTATATATCCTAAGAAAATAATCAAAGATACAGTCAAATATCTAAGAATATGAACATTCACTAATTTTCTTTTGCATCATAGCAAAACAGTGAAACAAATCTAAAAGTCTAACATTAGATGAATGATTCAGAAAACTATGGCATATCCTGTAGCATGGAATATTTTATTGTCATTAAAAGTGAGGTTTTAAGAATTTTGAATAGCATGGAAAAATAACTTATTTTGACTTAATAAGCAGAACAGAAAACTAGAAATAAATTATGAGCTATATGGATGGAGAAGACACTAAATGAAAATACTCCGAAATATAAATGGCTATTATTTTTGGGCAGTAGGATAATGGATGACTTTTATTTAACCTTTATAGTTTTCCTGTGATAAACATAACTGTTTTTATCAAAATTTGAAGTGGTTTTTTAAAAGAGTTTGAAGAGTTTGAAAGTATAAACAGTAACCTGCTATGGGCATAGAAATTCAGTTTCTAGTTTTATTGTAAGTGTATATAAGCTAAAGGACCTAGATTTTGAGTATGAACTTGAAGATCTTCCTGTGAATAAAGCCCATGAGTTTCAATGCATGTAATTTTTGGTATTTAATTCAGCTGCCAGAATTCTTTTTATTTTTGGATTTTCAGTCATATTCTAGATAACTGAGATAAATAGTAAAATTTAGTGCTGCTAGGTAAGGTATTATTCATGGACTTTTTTTTAAATGATAAAAAAGGTGAAAAGCCTTATAGAGACCACCAGGCTTATTTATCTTTCAGGGCCCGTTCTTGAAAGTGGTGGAGAAGCAAAGTCCAAAAGAAGAACTTGCTTGCCGGCGCCATGCCCCAACACCAGCAACATCAGCCTGTGGAACATTCTGAGAAATAACATAGGGAAGGACTTGTCTAAAGTGGCCATGCCAGTGGAGCTAAATGAACCACTGAACACACTGCAGAGACTCTGTGAAGAGCTGGAGTACAGTGAGCTTCTGGACAAGGCTGCACGAGTTCCCAGTGCCCTGGAAAGGATGGTGAGCAATCAGCCTTCCAACTGCACTGTTCAGCCTCTGCCCTGAGCCACCAGGTCATTCATGGGCCCGGCAGAGCTAAGATGGACAGAGCCAGGGTCTGTCCTCTCTGGTTTTCATTTGGATTGTTACATGGCTTCATTTCTCAGTGACATCTGGTTCCCCTCTGCCAGACTGGTTTCAGTCACCTTGTCAGGATTTTCTATTTGGGGAGTTTCTCCGTGATAGCCGGTGCCTGCGGGTAGTTCTGCTCTGTGCTTTTGTGCTTTGTCTTTCTCCAGAACCTCCATGTGACAGTTCTGATATGCCTGGCTGGAAAACATGTCTTGAAGTCTGTCTGTGTGTTTATTTTTACTATCCTGGGTGGACAGAATTTAATTTCTTGAGTTCTTTTTCTTGTCCAGGGTATGTTTTTGTTTATTTTTGGAATTGTCCCACCAGCAGCTAGATTTCAGAAAATAATGTTCAGTGGAGAAGTTTTCTTGTAAGAAAGATGCTTGTTTGTCCCCATCCTCCCCCTTATTTTGTAGAGGAAAAAACATAAAACTCATTCTAGAATAATTCACCTTCTATCCTCCACTCAGTATCACTTTTAGACAAGTTTGTTGTCTTTCCTGTCTTCTGGGGATGAGGTAAGGGTACTGTGGTGGTAAAACTGTGGTCAAATTGGCCCTTTCTGTGGCTGTGGCCGACTTTGTTCTTCAAAACAGAGTGCCTCTTCCTCCTTTTGCTTCCTTATGTTTTACCTGCTCAACAGGAAGGTCACTTTGTATGGCAGGCTGGGACTTCAGTGTCTTTCCCCAAATTCAGGGTCTCTGTCCTGGGCATTTGCTGATGGGCTAAAATAGAATTGGCATGCCCCCTCCACTACACAGAGCTGTCCATAAATCACCCTCTCACTAAGGGAGGACACCATTCTTTTCCTAATTCTAAGCATTCTGCAATTTTAACCTTCACGAACTTCATTATTTTAGTGATTTGAAGATTAAGGGAAAATCTAACTACTGGCGGAGAGAGGCCTCCTGTAGTCATTCCACACAGTCTCCAGGCACTTCTCCAATCAGAGACTTTTTTGATAATAATGATAATAAGAGAAAAACAAGCTGTGTATTTTTACAAAGTCTTCTTGGTTACTCTTCCCCAGAGAATTTCTGCTGAACAAAGGGAGGCAAATAGCTTCTCAAGCAAGTGTTAAATGTCCACATTTGCAGACAGCTCTTTTCTTTAAAGGAAGTGATTGGCTTTGAAGATGAAAATATTCTTTAAAGGCGTTTCATTCTTGTGGCAATTTAGAGACCCTTAGATGTCAGCCAATTGATGGGTATAATTGACCTTGAGAAGAAGTTGGAAGAAGGGCTTTGCATTCCAGCACAATACTTGAGGAAGGGAAAATACAGGAAAGCTTTGAGCAGGAACTGTTTCTCCCTTGGGTTGTCTGTACTGCAGGAAGGGTCAGCTCAGCCCCTTCTTGGTTCTCTCTTCATGTTGTCCCCTCGCTTTCTCAAAGGAGAATGCTTCATTGTGTCTGCTCTCTCCATCCCTTCTCCCTCCAGCTTTATATCAGGTCCTTTTATACATTTTGTTATATTTTAACCTGTGAAGGTGATTCAGGGTTGATTCAGCATTCCATATAGACAGTGGAACCTTACTGTTAACAGGTAATAAATATATGAGGAAGCAGAGAGAGGAACAGATTTCAAAACAAAGACTGAATTGAACATAGTGAATTGTTTTTCTAAGCTATCCAGCTGCTCTAGAGTGTTCTGTAGTGTGAGGTGTTAAGGTGAGTCCTATTTGCAAAAGACTAAGAAAAGTGATATGACTAGTAAACATTTATGAAAGACACTCAGCTTTTTTTCTAACATATGAACGTTCATGAAATATGCTGGGCAAAGGAAACATCGAGATTGTTTTCCAGTGTTAGGGAAACTTAGGTGTAATTTTTTGCTGTCTTTCCCACCTGCAAAAAAAAAAAAAGACAGAAAAAATAAGATGTCCCCAGGGCCCTGAAGGGGGACATGAGAATACTGAGAACCTTGCAGTAAGGGCCATGAGGATCTTCTTCATCTCATGTCCACCTCTAGTTTTTCCTTCCTTTACCTTTTTGGGTTTTCATTTTCCTTCCAGAAAAGCAGAGGTTTTTTTTTAAAACAGCACTGTGCTCTGTCCTGTGGCTTGTTGCCCAGGCTTGGGAAATGACTCACAGATTTCTTTTTGTCAAAATGAGTTTTTAGATTTCTACATATCAAATTGGGAATGGTTAAACTTAGGATGCATATTCCTGAATTCTGAAAAGAGTCTGACTTTTTTTTTTTTTTTTATGCCCATCCTCCCTGAAAGCCTTAGTGTGCTATCAAGATTCTCAGATATTGTCAGGTTTGGTGGTACTAGACTCAGCTTAACAGTTCAAAAGCAGTGTAGTTCTTTGGTAAATATCACCATCTTAAAAGCCTTGATTGACTTTTAGGCCTCAGAAAAAATGGATAGTTTGAAAATGTTTGGTTTGTTTGTCTCTGGGACAAAATGAACAATATTTAAGTTAGTTTGGTTGTCCTTAAACCAGAAGCAAATCTTTGGCTTTCCAAAATAAACCATAGAGAGAAATAAAGGTTTAATTTTGTACATGTCTTTGTAAACATGACCTTTGTGGTGACAGAGAAATAATGAAGTTCTCTCCTTCCTCTCCGTAGGTGTACGTGGCAGCGTTTGCTGTGTCAGCATACGCATCCAGCTACTTCCGGGCTGGGAGCAAGCCCTTTAATCCTGTTCTTGGAGAAACCTACGAGTGTATTCGCGAGGACAAGGGCTTCCATTTTTTTTCAGAACAGGTGGATATACGTTTGTGTTTGTTGTGTGCACTCTTTTTGTCCACTTGCATTAGAGAAGTTGCTTATGCCTCCCATTGCATGTGCTTTTGAAATATTTATGTTCCACCTCTCACTAGCTTCAGAGCAACTGAGATAATTGCAGTGCTTTTACACATAAAGAGAAGGATCAATTTCCCTTCCACTGAAACCTAGCCACCACTGATGGGCATAAAGGTGTAGCATTGCTGAACATTTACTTGGCCATTGCCAGTGCCCTTTCTATTTAAAGTCAGGGTGAGATATGTTTTCAGAGTATGAAGCATTTCCCCAAAGTGTGATTCAGAGGTTTAAAGTGTGTAGTGTTACTCTCTGCCATCATTGTTCTAGAGCATGAATGCCCCCATCAGAATGGGTAGCATCAAATAAACCCATTATTCTTGATTTTATTTAAGAGGAATCATCCATTCATGTAAATTATTCATTCCATCAAAAAAATACTTCTTGAACATATAACTCATGCCTGTCATTATTCCTGGTGCTGGGAGACTGCAGTGGAATGGGGGCTGGGGCAGGTAAGAATACCTTTATACTTATGACATACTTTATACTTACATAGCCTGAGTTCCCTGAGGCTCCAGGAGATTCTTCCTGCCTAAGAATTAGCAAAGAATAATATTCAAGAACAAAGAGCAGTGTCTCTGGAGCCCCAGAGCCTAGGTACAAATCTTAGCTCAACCTTTCCACTAGGTTTATAACCCAGGACAAGTTACTTAATCACTTTGTGTTTAGTTTCTTCTTTAAAGTGGGGCTGATGAAAATGGTACAGACCTCTGATGGCTTTGTGAGGACTAAATAGCTGAATGAGATACTCTCTACAAAGCACTTGGAGCAGTGTCAGATATGCAAAGTATAAAATGTTACGTGAGTGTTTGCTGTCATTGTTGACCCATGAAAGCATAGTTTGCAAGACTGGAATGTTTGGAACACCAAAAATATCCGTCAATAAGAATTATTAGGTAAAATAGGGTGCACTGATAAGAAAAAAAAATACTTAACCTTCCTACTGGTTAAGACAGCAACCGAACATGTCCACCCTTCATATATCCCTAAATGTCAGCCTAGAATCCTTAAACATGATTGTTTCAATAGTTTTCTCTTCTCCCAATTCTTAGAAAACTGAGGAACAAGGGGTGGGTTGCTAAAATATAGTATTCCTTCTTGTTATCTTATTGTCTTCTTTATCAATGGATTTGCATTATTGGGGGGTAGGAAGGGAAAGGTGGTATGGCTGAGAGACTTAGGAAGATGGTGCTTATCTTAATGGTAAATTATAAGCAGTGGTTTCTGAAACTCAAAGGAAAATGAATATACAATAATCCCAAAGCACATTTGCAGTAGCTTTCCAGTTAGAAGCTAAAATGAGAAATATCGATATTGGGGAGGTAGGGGTTAAATCAGTAGTTAAAAGGGTAAGATAATCTAATGCAAATTCAACTTGGTTATTTAAATACTAACCTAAAACGGAATTAGAATAAATGAAAATTCAATTTGGTTACCATGGCATTATATGCACTCATGTGAAAAAAAAAAAATCAAAACCAAAAATAGCTCCAGACTATAGCAGACAATCAGGACAGGATGAATAGGTATAAGAAAAGAGTAGTAATGTAAGCTTGTATAAAGCTAAGCTTCCATCCTACGAAACCCTGAAGACAGGGCAGGGACAAACTGAGGATCTGCTTATGTATCTCCAATCGTGACATGGACAGAGGCAGCACAGCTCCTGGGCACATGTGCACAGAGACAGAAGGAGCATTATGTAACTTAGTCTCTAGTTCCATGAAATGGATCCCAGGGAAATAAGCAAGAAAGAGATCTGGTCATTGTTAGCAGCAAAGGGTGTACTGGGTATAATGTTGACCTGCTTTCAAATCTTAACCCCACCACGTACTCTGTGTGTGGCTTTGTATAAGATACTTAAGCTTCCTGAGCCTCAGTTGTTTCTTTATGAAATAAGAATCATCATGCTTAGCTCATGGGTTGCAGTAAGGCTTAAGTGAAATAACATACTGATATATAAAGTACTTGCACTGTTCAGTACATGGTCATTGCTCTCATATTTAGAGGCAACTTCAAAATGCTTTTTATATACAGTGTTAAGAGTAGTAAGAACAGTGTAGAAATAAGATACACTATGTCTACTCTATTCAAGTGGTTTGAAGAGGGCATTGTGTTACCAGTGAGTCTCTGACAGAAAGCCAGCTGTGAGACAGCCAGCAGTCCTCATGGCTGGCTTCACCATGATGCTACCACCAGTCCTGATCATGGTGGGCAGCTTCATCTGTCTGGAGTATAGCCTTGTGGCCTCAGGTAATTGGTTCTTTTAATACACCCAAGATTATACCAAGAGACCGATTGAGTCTCTCAGGGACAAGTCACACTAGCTAAACTTAAAATAGACTGATATATAAACTAGAACGCTACTGTGTGCATTTACTATGAAAAAGAGCCCTGCCCTGGGGACCAGAAGGCTTTGCTGCATGACCAGGTTTACATTCCCCATAGATAGGTTGCTTGAGAAGCCAAAATTGTGATCATCAGGTGAATGTACAATGAGGACAGGTGGCTGTTTAATTCAATGTGCCGGCTGCCCACTGCCCCAGGAGTGGAAAGGATTCTGGCCAGGGCCCTCCTTTTCCTGGTCAACAGGAGACACATCCATTCAGCCCCCCAGTCCCCTTCCTGCCCTTGTTTATGCTGACCAGCTGACCCATTGTACATGAAGGCCTTTGGATTTAGCACATCTGAAGAGAGTGCCAGAGCGTTTATTCTGTTTCATGCTGGTACCTGCCAGTGTGGCTCTTTCTGTTTCCAGCCCAGGAGTCATTCTGCCTGTGTGGAGATAGCATGTATGCCCTCTCCCGTTGTGTGTAGGTGATAAACTTCAGCCTCCAGGGCTTGGAAGAAGCCCAAGCCCTTTTTTTTTCTTTCTTGTGCTGCTCCATCATGAGTAGAGATTACGGAGTGACTAATGTAATAAACTGGGCAGGGCCCCCAAATTAATATTTTCATTCTATTTTATTCTATCAAGGACATTAATAGACTCGTATCTCTGAGTGAAAGGACCTGGAAAGGAACAAGGGTAACTTGGCTTTTCTCCTGAGTTTTCTAGACATCAGAGTCAGGTGACTTGAAAACTGGCAAGTGCCCTTTTCCTTCAAGCCGTTGGGTTTTGTTGCTTTGTGGTTTTGGTGGGTATGTGGATGTTCAAAGTGGTCAGTGGCCAAGGAAGTTGACGTAAGTAATTGGCACTTCACAGAATTCAGCTACATTACAAGCCTGCTCTTCTATCTTGTTTCTAAAAGACCCAAAATTGCAGTATCAAAATGACTCACACGTGGTCAGAAACCAGAGAAAGCATTTGCTTGTCAGTTTTTCCCCCTAACAGTTAAGCATTAGGTTGCAGAGTGCTTTATGTTTTTCTCGTCTGTACAGGATCTTTTCTGATGTGCAGAATACTCCTGTGTAGCAGGTGAGGCTGGGCTCGGTTATAGATGAGGAGACTGAGGCCTAGACCGTTAGCGCCCCCCAGTGCCCCTCAACCAACACACTCTGTTTCCATTCCAGTGCACTTGCTCCCTCACTATTTTTTGGGTCTCTTGTGTAGGTTTAGTTACTGTGCTCAGAGCTGTCAGTCATCAGCTGCTGATGTGAAAAGAGCCTTTTGCAAACTGTTCAGACCATGGGATTTTGCCTGTCATTGTCAGTTAAATGTTTCATCCTCCAAACTCCTGTAGGACTTTGTTCCCAGCTCCCATTGCAGGCTGAGGAGTGGCCTTTGTGTCTGAGGAACATTCAAGAGTAAATCATAAACATTCCTGGCCTGTGTTCTAACCTCTGGCTGTTCCACCTTCTCAGCAGAGGAGATGTCTTTGTGCCAAGAAGTCTGATTCAACCTTACTTTCTAAATAAGCCCAGAAAAGGGGGTCTTCAAAAGAAAGGGTTTCCTTTCTCTCCTCAGGGACTGAGTATCCTGCTGACAGGTTGTTCTCCTTTGGTTCGCCTGCTGCCTGGCAGAACGCTAACAGTGGCCCTGAGCTTCAGGGACTGGAGATGTGTCAGAAAACCCATTTTAGTTAGCCTAGCTTCCCTCTTTGTGCCTTTGGAAAAGGCTTGGTGTCTCAAGGATATGTAGTTAAGCTATTATTTAAAGTGTCTTTTCCTAATTACTTGGAACTTCTGGTGTCAGACCACTGTCAAGTCATTGTAACTGTTTACCTACCCAGCCACATACTGTGGAGAGTTTGTGACAGGAAAGCCAAATGGACTTGTGAAAGTTTCTGAAATACAAGAGATTTAAATGATGTCTTTTTTCTTTTGCTTTATGGGTTTGCTTTTCTGTGACTCATCAGGAGAATTCTGATATACGTCCTTGGATAAACTTAAAATACCACACCTATCACGTCTCTCCAGGCACACTCACGTCACCTCTTCAAATAGTTGTTTTATCTACTCGTAGGCAGTTATTTATTACTGATTAAAGTGGCATCTTATTTAAAAACATTATCAAAAGGGAAATTCAAGCTGTTCAAATAAAACTAGCAATAAGTCAAAAATAAGTGAACTAAACTCATGCTTCTCCATTTCTAGGTTATCATTTAATGTGTTTCTGTTTCTGTTTTTGGCAAGAAGCCATGTTTGTCAACAGTAAATGGTTAACTGAACATAGGGAAGAGAAAATAATTGGCGAGTGCATTCTCCCCCAAATCGGGCCGGTATCTTGGCATCGTCCTTAACCCATCTCAGATAACCCATATCCTGTTCATCAGCTAAGCTTGGGGCCTCCCCCCAGAAGCCTTCCTTCCAAAGCCAGCTGCTTTCCCTATGTCTCTCAGCAGTGCCGACCACCAAGCCCAAGCCGCCTGTGGATGGCTCTCCTGTTCCCATGGTCAGTCCCTTGCCCCGCATCCAGAGGGATCGCTGCAAACAGGGGCAACATCTGTCAGCCCTCCAACAAGCTCCCATGTCACCTGGAATAAGATCCTAAGTCCGGGCCATGACCCACAAACTCCTCCAAGCTGTAGAAGTGATACACTGATGGGATATTTTTCTAAATCTGAAAAAGAAAAAAACAGAATACAGAAATATTGAAACATACATTGTCATCTGCCTCTCCTCCTTACCACCTGCCATTTATATAAAGTGCATTCAAAGCATAAATCAAAAGTGATGAGGAAAGGGTGAAGAAAGACCTCAGATATACAGATGAAGACAAGAATTCTTAACCACCAGAGGGGCTTAATGAATTTGAGCTTATAGAAAGAAACATACATATAAATGCATGCATAATAAAAACCACATATGCTGATTTCTTGAATCTTTGGGAAACCATACCAATCAGAAATTGCTCCTATTTGATTGGGATGGAGAGGAAGTGATGGAGAAGGATATTAAAAAATCAGTCTAAACTGGCTTTAGCCAGTGGGCTAATAGAGAGTGTCTGCTCTGGGGCTCAGCCCATTCCGACTCAAACTCGAGAATCTAATGTCTTTCTGGGTTACATCTGGGTTACAATGTTAACAAGAATAGAAACTCAACAAATCCCACACTAACACAGGTTAGATTGTGCTCATTTTATTCTCTACTCCATATTTTAGAAAGATTGCCATCAGTGAAGATTAAATTATGAACCATGTATTACCCCATTTCTGTCAGCATTCAGGTTCGTCAAAGCCTTAGCATAATCTTTTCCAATTGGCTGGCAACCACTGATGGTGGAATTTGAAGACTACATCAAGATATTAGAATTACAGCATTACATTACAGAAATGTGGACCTTATTTTACAAAGGAATAAATGAGACTAAGAGAGTTTTGAAAGGTCAGATTCAACAAATTCTTTCTCTTAAGTACCCGTGAGACCTTAATGGTGCATGGAGGCTCTAGAGAAGGACCAGAGCCCAACTTTTGAGAGCAGCTGGAGCATAAAAGAGCAATGGATTTGAAATCAGAAGACCTCAGTTTAAAGTGCTTCCCTTGTCACAAACTATGTGGCACGGGATGATTCTTTGATTTGTTTCCTTGTTTGTAGAATAAGCGTAATGAAGACACACAGTTACCATGAGAACTACATGGAAATACCACTCATGAAAAATGACCCTCCTACTTCATACCAGCATATGACCCTAGCGTTTTTACATGTTGTCATCAATGTTTAGTTTGCAAAGTCAGTGGTATTAGCCCTGTTTTACAGATGAGGCAGCTGAGGCCCAAAGGGTTTAAAAACTTGATCAAGGTCATACAGCCAAAGGTGATACTGCCCAGTTGGGGCCATATCTGTGGGACTCCAAAAGTTCTCCCTCGTTCCCTAATGCTAGTGCAGCCCAGCCCATGACAGATGCTCCAGAAATATTTCATGAATAAATAGCTGTTGTAAGGAAATAAGTCAAAGAAAAAATAAGGCATAAATTTAATTTCCCTGGAAAGCTCTGTAAGCTTCTTAAAAGCAATGTGCACCAAATAAATCATTCCCAAAGACCTTTTTAAGCTAGAATAAAATAAGCAAAATCATTGGTATTTGAATGCTGAAATTTATTCATTCAGAAAACATCCTTTGAGCCCATTTAAAGGCATGCTGCTAAGCAGTAGTACACTAATCGGACACAATAGTTTTAAAAGGCCAAAATTGCATATGGGACATATATATACTTTATGGTATGATAAGGCTTCTTTTATAGTTAATATGGACAGAATATTTATCCCTGTTTCATGGAATTTAAAATTATTACAGTAAAGGTTTGGCTTTGATGTTTACATTTGGCCACTTCTAATAAAATGCCAAATTCCTGATCAAGGCTGTGGTCCCTATATTTTTTACTACATTGTTTCTGTGGGAATAATACTACATTATTTCTGCCTTTTAATAATCTACTTTAAAATATGCCTACATTATGGGGGAGGGGGAACATTCCATAGCTCCTCCCCCACTGCACTGGGTAGGGGGAGGTTGGTGGGGAGGTATTGTCTTGCCCTGGTTTAGTTTTATAGGATCCCAGAGTTTATCATCTGGGCAGTATCATCTTTGGCTGTATGACCTTGATCAAGTTTTTAAACCCTTTGGGCCTCAGCTGCCTCATCTGTAAAACAAGTCTAATACCACTGACTTTGCAAACTAAACATTGTTTTCTGAATGAATAAATTTCAGCATTCAAATACCAATGATTTTGCTTATTTTATTCTAGCTTAAAAAGGTCTTTGGGAATGATTTATTTGGTGCACATTGCTTTTAAGAAGCTTACAGAGCTTTCCAGGGAAATTAAACACCACCCAAAGAGTTTGCACTGAGAGGTGGTGGAGGAAGAAGGTGGAGATGGGTGCATGTTGTGATATAAAGTATCTCAAGGAGTTGGATTAAAAAGAAGACAATGAAGGCAAGCAACTCGAGTTAGATTTCTAAATTATGCTGGAAATGAAAGTTGCGTCTGAGAATCCCATAGGCACTGGGAGGGGCTGCATTCTTAAGAGTCCACCTCATATTGGATCTGGGATGTATGTTCACTGAGACCTGAAAAATACCTGCACTATTTAAATGTGCCTCTACTTTCTTTGGGGTAAAGTTGATATAGTTAAAATCCCATCAGGTAAATGTGCATATGGCATGACTCCATTATCCTGTCCTGCAGTTCTCCACCTAGAGGAGTGGCACACAGAGAAGTGGTTTTCAAATCATGATCCTTATTGCAGCTGAGGGTCTTGAGCAAGATGAGTGGCTGGGGATTTGTCACATTCCCCCTGAAAACCATTGATGTAAACCAGAAATGCTGGCTTTTACCTCGGCTTCTTCCCTACCAGTGTATTTGGGAAACATGACTTCATCTTTCTGGTTTTAGTCTCCTTATTTGTAACATGAGAGCTTTGGGCTAGAATTTCTAAATATAAAATATTTTGCTAAGAACCAGAGAAGTTTCTGGAAATGCTGCTGGCAGCAGTACTTTGATTTTACTGATACTAATTATAATAACTACGTATATCCCTCATGTGCCTTGAGTTACGAAGATAATAAGAAAATCTAACCGAGGAGCCATTTTTTTCTTCAGCTTCTTCATTAGGAATAAAACAGAAGCAATGACCCCAGCGACAAAAGGCAGGGGAATGTGCTACTGCCTCTATTAGAGAGGATTCTCTTTTCTAGAACATAATTGCATCTTTACTCAAGATATTTTTTCTTAATAGAAAATGAAAAAAATTTTTTTCTTAGCAGTTGACTAACATTTCTTCAATAGTTGTTTAGCTCTTTTACAGAAACATTTTTTAAATTATTTTTTATATTGAGGTACATACAATACAATGCACAAGTCTTAGTGTACAGCTTGATGAATTTTGACATGTGTAGACACTCATGTAGCCATTGCTCATATCAAGATGTCAGACATTCCCACTAATTTTTTTCCCTTCATCTGTTTCATGCATCCCCCCATTCTTTTCCAAAAATTATCTCGGATCGTTCTTCCTGTAACTGATTTGAAAAGAGGCTGGACTTCTTGATGCGACTTCAAAAGAGTGAAATCTACTGAGCCAAAGAGCACTTTGTGTTGCTTACATGTACATTTAAAAATATGTACTAGTTGACTTCTTAATTAAAATGTTTATAGGAACTTTCAGAACAGCTGTAGAGGTTTTGACATTGGTAGCCAGTGGATTGTAGGGTTTCTGAGCAGGCAGTCCTTCTATGTTCCTGTTTATTTTCACATCTTTCAAAATGAGTCTCTATCCTCATCATTCACCACTGGCCGCTTTTCTCCAGGGCTTCCAGAGGCTTTCATTCGTCCAGTTTCTTCTCACCCCTAAATGAACTTGAACAAATGGGCGCTGACCGTATCACGAGCACCCTCTTGAGGACAGACATGTTAAAGGCAAATTAAAGAAGTTTTCATTCATTTAGACACAGCACTGTTATGTCTCCATGCAAGGGAGAAGGAATGGCGTTCAGGAGACACAAAATTAATTAATTTTTTGTTTTCTGGTCTTTTGTTTCCATCAGGTCAGCCACCATCCACCTATCTCTGCATGTCATGCTGAGTCTGGAAATTTTGTTTTCTGGCAAGGTAATGTGCAGATATACTTGACCTCCATCATTTTTTGTTATATTACAGATTTATTTTAGTCAGGAACTACTGTAAATGCTTAGTTCAAAAGTGGGCCCTGGACTTGGACCTTGTTGGAAGGATCTGTACCACTGGATGTTCTTGCTCTCATCTCTGAACAATAACTGATACTTGTCTACTTCATAATTAAGGATTCAGGAGGATAATTTAGTTGTTCCCTTTTAAAAAATTCTCACTGTTTGTCTGAGCTGCCACCATTTATTCCTTTCACTTTTTCTCTCTTTTATTCCAGCCACTTGAAATGCCTCACATATTTCAAGGGATACTAAGTATTTCCAGTTATTTGTCTAGAGTCTTGACAGTAGAAGGGTTTTTCTTTGAAAATTTAAAATTTTATTTCTAAAATCACATTTTACATTGCTGACTTTTTTTTTCCAGCTTTGGGGTTGTTATTCCTATATTCTGTTTATATTTTGGATTTGGGAGGGGATGGGTTGTTCTGAAGAGTAAGTAAGGCTTGAACACACTTCCTAAATGGATTAACAAATTTTGTTGATGTATTTATTTATTCAAAAGTTGGTGTGTACTATAGAAAAAAAATCAAATAATGAACACACATCAGCTTTTAAAATATTTTCCTCTGCTAACAGTAATAAAACCTGATTTGCCACACTGCCTTTTTTTAAGAAAATACATCTATAAAATGTTAAAGATATGAAAAAATGTTTTGTAAAGACTCTTCCTCCACCCCAATCCCCAGCCACCCAGTTCCTTTCTCTAGAGGCAAAATCAGTGTTACCAGTTCAGGTTATGAAAACCATAGTTTCCTTTCTGAATCTTTGCTACTAAAGTTTAGAATTGAAGCTTGATTAGAAATTTCCCTAACTTTTACTGAAACTCTCTGGAAATAATCCTTATAAGATCTCTCACCCCACCCTAAGTGCTAAGTGTCAGTGGCCCTGTCAGCACTTCATTTAAGTTATGTACCATGTAATCAGAAGGGTCTCCTTCAAGTACCTCTCGTGTGCTCTTTATGTTACTCATGACTTCCCTCCACATCAGCCTTTTCTTGGGCAATCCCACCTGTTCCCATAAGTCCATGACTCCCTGCTTTCTTATCTAATCTGATGTTTTTCTTTTATTGCATTATTTAGACCATTTACATTTATTGTAATTATTGATGTAGTTGGGTTTAAATGTGGCCTCTTGTTATTTGTTGCATCTATTCTTTGTTCCCTCTTTCTTCTTCTGCCTTTTGGGCTGAATACTTTCTATGATTTCATTATCTCTTTTTGTCTTACTAGCTATACCTCCTTGTTGAATTTTTAATTGTTACTTTAGGAACACATTATATATCTTTAATGTATCACAGACTATCTTCAAGTAACATTATGTCACTTCACGTTTAGTATAAGAAACTTACAAAAGTATACTTCCAGTTCCTTTCTCCTATACATTTTATGTATGTATGTTATAAACCCTGCAATACGTTACTACTGTTTTTGCTTTTAACAGTTAACTTTTGGGGGGTAACAGCTTTGAGATATAATTTATGTCCCATACAGTTCACCTAATTAAAGGGTACAATTCAGTGGTTTTTAGTGTATTTAGAGTTATACAATTACCACTAAATCAATTTTAGTACTTTTTCATCCTTTAAAAAAAAACCCTTTAGCCAATACTCCTCACTGCCCCAGCTTCCAAATCTTGTCAAACTCTTCTATCCATAGGCAATCACTAATCCACTTTTTGTCTCTGCATATTTGCCTAGTCTGGATATTTCGTATAAATGGGATCATGCAGTCTTTGGCCAGTGCTCTGAAGAGTCTGCAGGGGAGAAACCCGCGAGGAACTGGGCTTCGTGGGAAGAGAGGGTGCTGGAGAGGGGAAAGAGAGAAGTGGAGAGGCAAGGAGCAGGGGAGCCACCTGTCTCCTGGACCATGGTCATGGCACCCAGTGGCCTCCCTGCTCTCACCTTTACTTCCCTACAGTCTGTGGATTTTCATGCAGCAATCAGAGGGATCATCCATCTCTGCCATTTTTTTTTTATGTTCTCTGTCTCCCTGTTGGCACCACCATTCCTACAAGTTAGAAAAAATGAAATTATCCACAAATTCTCTCTGCCTTCACCAGTCTGCATTTAATTTATCACCCAGTTCTACTTCTACTTCTCTAATGGTTCTAGAATTATTCCCTTCCACTCCATCCCCACTGCTGCTGTCTTCATTCACTTCACCCTCATTTATTCCAGGAGCAGCTACAGTAGCCTCATAACTTGTCACATTGCTTTTCATTTCTCCTGCTTCTGGTCCATTCTCCACATCGCTCCCAACCATTGTTGCAAAACCTGTGTCTAATCAGATTAGTGCTCTGTGTAAACAATACCTTATTTCCTCCCCGGTGCACACAAAGCAGATTTCTTAGCCTGGCTTTTGAGCCCACTGTGTTTTTGTATGCAGTCTGTCTTTCTGCTCTTCCCTGTAGACAATCTGAGACCTACAGGACAGAACTACACCATGTTCTCTTATGTCCCCTTGGACAAGCTGTGTCTTCTGCCTTAAATTACTTTTTCTCTACCTGGTGAACTCCGGCTTGTTCTCCAAAGCCCAGTTTTCATGGCCTCTCCAGACAGGCCTCCTCTGCTGCCTTGCTCAGGCCTGTGAGTCGTCACTCCTTCTCTGGCTCCATGTTGCTTCACAGTACACACAGTTACAGCCCAGGCCTCGCTGAGGGGGCATTGCTTGTTTTTACTTCTGTTTGCCTTTCATACCATGAGCTCTTCCAAGGGAGGGACTTCATCTTACAAGTTTAGTTTCCCTGATTCTATTCTGAGTACTCAGTTGGTACTTACACTGAATGAAAATTATCCCATAAGACAATGGATTTTATCATGAAGAGATTGTTCTATATCATCATTACCTATTTATCCAGCCTAAGAACTCTTTGATCTAACTAGTTCTCTTGATAAATAAGTAATAATTGGTATTTCATTTCAGATGTGAGATGGAAAAACAAATTCTGGGGCAAATCCATGGAAATTGTTCCCATTGGCACAACCCATGTGACTCTGCCGGTGTAAGTTCTTCTGTGGTCAGGAACTTTATAGAATTTAGGGCCAAGACAGAGGCCTAGGAACAGCATATGCCCACTGTCCCCTGTGGGGCCGAGCATCTGTTCTTATCTTTCAGTTGGTTTCACAGTAGGTTCAGAGGTACCTCATTTTGACAATCTTGCATTTTCTTTCACTCAAATGGGAATGTTGCCTGGAGGACAAAGTTCCTGAAAGAGGAGCTGTTTTAGAACTTATTTCCACTTTCTAACAAAATCAAGAATGGTAGTTTTTCTTTCATACTGGTTGCCCTGCCTCACTGCCAGTACTCCTTTTAAGAAGGGTATGGCCTTGATCCTACAGGGATCGTTAATATCATTTATAGAGCAAAGTGGCTGTGAGCCTGGCCTCTGGGCAGCCAGGACCTAACGCTTGCTCCGCCACTTACTGATTACAGCTCCTTGGGCAGGTCCTTAACCTTTCTGATCAACAGTTCCCGATCTATCAAATGGGAATAGTGAACCACCTACTTCACAGGGCTGTGTGAATGTAAAGCACTTAAAATAATACTTGGTACATAATATATGCCACGTAATGTTTGGTCTTCTTACCATTGTCCTCATAATTATTATTTAGCTCTGTAAGTAGTACCTGAATACTTTCTCACTGTAAAAGATTTAAGATCAATGCATCTTAAGATTTATATATTAGATGTGTGTATGTATATATATACATATACATGAAATACATGTACATGTGTACATAAATATACATGTGTGGATACAAATATGTATGTGTGTAGAGAGAGGAAATTGTAAAAAATTCCCATACCTTTCCCATTGCCACTTCCCTTTCCTAGTTTGGTGACTTTAAGCAAGTCACCTCTTGCTCTCAGTTTCCTCCTCTGTCAAAGGAGGGAATGGGTTGACCATGTGGCCACCAGCTTCTCTGAAGCCCCTGGCAGCATCCAGAGCACCTGAGTGTGACTGCTGTCACCCCCTGGTAGGCACGTCTCCTTGGGGCGTGGAAGCTCAGAACGCCTAGTGCAGCTTATAGGCACTCAGTATTGGTTCAGTAATGAAGGAAGGAGTAATTCATTACATGGCTTATTTTTTAAAAGAGCAGTGTTTGCATTTGCTGCTGGCTCTTCTGGGAGTTATTACTTTTACTTTTTTCTCCTCTTTAGCTTTGGGGATCATTTTGAGTGGAACAAAGTGACCTCTTGCATCCATAACATCTTAAGTGGGCAGAAATGGATTGAGCACTATGGAGAGATTGTCATCAGAAACCTGAGTGATGATTCCTGCCACTGCAAAGTGAATTTTATAAAGGTAACTCCAGGTGGCCTTGTGAGCTCTGACTCTGGAAAGGCCTTGGCAGAGCTGGGGTCTCAGGGCACAGGGTATTCAGGGAATTGTCATCTTTGCCTTCAGGTCAGTAGACAAGCAATGCTGGGGGCTCCCTGGTTCCCCCCACCTCTCTCACCTGGACCAGGGCCGTAGCCCCTCTTGGCCTTCCTTTTTTCACCTTTCTCCCCTGTTGTCGGTCCTCACTGCAGCCAGAGGGACCTTCTAAAACCTAGATCATCATGCTACAATATGGATAAAATTTGAAGATATCATGCTAAGCAAAATAAGCCAGACACAAAAGAACCAATATTGTGTGTCTCCATATTTATGAGGGACCCAGGGAGTCAAATGCATAGAAAGTAGAATGATGATTGCCAGGGGCTGAGGAGAGGGAGGACTAGGGAGTTATTATCCAGTTGGGTACAGAGTTTCAGTTTGGAAAGTTGGAAAGGTTCTAGAGATATGTAATGGTATTTGCACAACATTGTGAGTGTTCTTAATGTCACTGTACACTTAGAAATGGCTAAAATGGTAAATTTTGTTATGTATGTTTTACGACAATTAAAAAAAAGAAAGTCATGCTGTATTTCACCAAAATCCTCCAACAACTTCCGTCTTCCCTAGAGTAAAGCCTGCATCCTTACAATGGCCCACAAGGCCCTGCACAGCCTGCCCTCCCCAGCCCCGCACTCACACTCATGCACACATACACACATGCACAGATGCATGCACAGAAATGTGCACACACACACACACACACACACACACATACACATTCCCCTCCAACCTCAACTCCTAGCACCCCCCCATCCCCTTCCTTCTTCACTGTCCTCTGGCCTCATCTGCTTTCTTTCTCTCTCCTCATTTCCTCTTCCTTGGGCCCTCTCCCCAGATCCTTCCATCACTAGCCCTGTCTTGTTAGTCACTCTATTCCCTATTTTCTTCAAAGTTTTTATTAGCATCTGTAGGTAGCTTGCTCACTGTTGGTTTGCTTGTTTTCTTTCTGTTGCCTGTGTTCTTCTCACTATGCATGACTCCATAAAAGCAGAAGCCTGGTCTAATCTTGTTCACTTTGTGATACCTGGAAATGGTGCCTGGCACACAGCAGAGGCTCATGAACATTTATAGATAAATAAACAGATTGGCCTGAGGCAAAAAGCACGGAATGGTCTGCTACCTTTCTAACTGCCTTGATTGGCACCTTTCCACCTTCTCTTGCTCCTTAAGAGTTTCTCTTGCCCTTAAAAATCTCATGTGCTTAATATGACTGTAAAATGTTACCCTCCTCAAGGAACATTTGCTTTTAATTAAGATAAAAATCATCAGCCAAGAGATTAGGTTTTAGTTGCGGAATTCCATGCAGTACCTCTGCACTACCTGTAGCTGGTGGGGGCATTGTGGAGAGGTGGTTTGGGTTTTTTATTAGACCCTAGAAGTCAAACTGGGTTGTGGATAGATATAAAACTAGTAATGATTTGAGGTAAGATAAAAGTGACCCTGCCTTAAAAACTTCATCTAAGCTCTCTGCAAAAAGAAGCAGAAGACAGCATGGACTAGGAAGACCAGATAAGAGCCAACTAGTTCTTAACATTTTCCCCAAGGAAATGTGCTTGACTCACATTTCTACCACCCACCTGGTAGTCATTCACTTAGGATCAGAGGATAGATTTTTGTAGCTATGAAAAGTGACAGGAATTGGGACATTAGATGTGCCTCTGGCATTGAAAGAAAATCTGAACGCTGATGCAGACATCACTCGTGGGACATGACTATCTCCCTCCGTGGCGTCCCACCGTGATGCCAGCACCGGCCTTGTTGGCAAGTATCTCTGGCAAGAAAATCTGACTCTTCCTTCGGAAAAAAACTAAGAGCCTAGTTGGTGCTTGTTTCCTTTTCCTCCCATTTTTACGTGACTAGAGTTCTGATACGGCTGTGAGATGCTGCTCTACTCTCTTTCCTCCCATATTCCCCGCAGACGTGAACCACCTGAATAGGTCTGAAAATGCCACTCAACTTTATGATTTCCAAATATGGATTCTCTTTTGGCTGCAAATAGTACTAGGATTTTTGATTTATGAATGAATGCCTTCTGTTCTCTTGCAGAGGTTTTTAGGGCAGCAAGATAGTTGGGATAGTTAAAAAAAAGCAACTCCAGGGAGTTAGAGCTCCCTCTGCTGGCCACCATGTGGGACTATATAAAATTCACAAGGCTGAGCTGAGCTGAGCTGAGCTGAGGTGGTCTCAGACCAGGACCAATTCACAATGAGTATGAATTGCATAAGGTTCCTATGGGTTGGATGAGCAGATCTAGATTGAGGCGAAAAGTAATAGAAGAAACTGAAAATTGATTGGTTTACAAAGGACTGTCTTGTTCCTTTAGAGAAAAAATGATATGAGTTATATTTCTTTTAAATTGCAATAGTCAGAGCCACAGTGACAGCTGGCAAACATCTGTTCCAGAGGAGGGGGCGTAAGGCCCACTCACAATACTTGGCCGACGTGTGAGAACTGAGCTCTCTTTCTTACACTGCATGTAGCAAAAGTAGGGGAAAATATATCTTTCACAAATGTTAGTTGTTGAATTACAATCTATAAATAAAGGGTTAGCTAATAATTTGTATTAAATAATTAACATATGATTTTTTTTTAAGTCAGGACCCAGAACTGGCAAACTGTATGTGATGTAGAATCATTCTTTTGTTTTTTTCTCTTTCCTTCTTTTTCTCTTAATATCTGTAATAAGTTGACACTAAAATATGAACAGAGAAGTCTCATTTGAATCCTAGGCAAAATACTGGAGCACTAATGCCCATGAGATTGAAGGTACAGTATTCGACAAGAGTGGAAAAGCAGTACATCGGATATTTGGGAAATGGCATGAAAGCATCTACTGCGGTGGCTCCTCTTCATCTGCTTGTGTCTGGAGAGCCAGTTAGTATCAGCCCTGGGCAAAGGGTGGGGGCACGGCCAGAGAGACTGCAGGTGGCCTGGACAGAGGGTGGGGGCA
>JAQQAC010008880.1:37466924-37483831 GCA_029783875.1 Phataginus tricuspis | reverse complement strand
TGGCCTGGACAAAGGGTGGGGGTACGGCCAGAGGGACTGCAGGTGGCTAGCATCAGTGCCTGTTGTCTCTAGCCTCTGCCTGCTTTGAACCATCTTCAGGTAGTGGTCCTACCTAATCATATTTCAAACTCAGCCTCATGCTTATCAACAAAACCTTAGTTGGTCTAAGTCCTGCTTTTTAATCTCAGAACAAAGCCATTACTCATCTAGGGTCACCCTGAGGAAGTCTTCTAGTCAGTACACATTGTACCTGAGCCTAGGCTGAGCACTAAGAAGGAATATCCATGAAGTATAAGAAGTCATTCTAGAGTAGGAATAAAGGAAAAACTTACTAGACAAGCAGAGTGTCCTGAGGTTCTACAAAAGCTAGGGATCCCCCAGCTTTTTCCAACACCATAAACCACTCCAACTTCTGCTGTAATTCCAGAAGGATGCTGTGTCCTTTGAGCAGCAGCTGTGGGAGAAGGGCTAGAGAAGCCAAACCTTCATAGTATGTCCCCCAAAACATGTTAAGACTTTAGTTCATCTTCTAATCTGATAAGTATGTTTCTAAGGCATGGTCATATTGTACCATTGTTCTGAGATACCACCATCAGTATGTTTTAGGCTGATCAAAACAAAAAAGAAAAAACATTCTAACAGCGACTTAAGCCATTAGATGTGTGCTGTTTCTTAGCAAGAGAGGGGATGGATGGCCCAAGGTTTGTTACATAGGCAACTTACCTGTGTCAAGAGCACAGATCATTGAGGACACATTCTGCCACTCCCCAGTATGGCAGTGGTATTTCCTCTCTTGGATGTAAAATGGTTGTCATGATTCAGTATCATGTCCCCAAGTGACAGCTCACTAAGAGGAGATGGGAAGACAAATAGCTTTCTTCTCTTGTGCCTCCCTCTATTCAGGACTGAGCTATTACCTAGGATCTCCCAGCAAATGTGTCTTTACAAGTTGTCCAAACTCTTTAGAAGTGGGTCCAAACTCATCCCTAAACCAGACATGGGCAACTGGGTAGGCAGGAGAGGTTCAGATAGGCTTAGATGCATCCCCCAGGGAGGGTACAGTGCCACCTGAACAGGTCAGCTTTCCATTGGCAAGTAGAAATGGGAAATGACTGTAGAGTAGGCAACAGCAGTGCCTCCTTCAGTGAATAGCAGCCATCTCTTCCACCATCACAGAGATTTCCATGATGCTGTAGAATGAATTGACACGTGTGGCCACCTTGCTGGCTTCAGATGTTCAGAGGCACACTTGAGATTTTGCAAGTGAGACACTTGCTCTCGTTTGCCTCAAGTATAGCTCACAGATGAGAACTGCCATCCTCTCTGGATGTTAAACTAGTAGCTTGACAAAAGAAAACTTGGTAAGCTGTTTGTTGTTCTGGTTGTTATTCATTGACTTTATGTCTCTGCCTTGGCACCCTGCTCACCTTCAAGAAAAGCCACTGTCTTTACTTTGGTGGTTGGGAGACTGGGAAAACAGAGATTTTAGAAAACAGTGGGAAGTTTTGCTATTATTTTCACCCTATGATATATAGAGAATTAGACTTAAAATTAGACAAAAAGAACTTCTGAAGCTTTAAAAAGATGGGTCTGCAGAAGAGTTCATGGAAAGCATTTGTATTGATATTTGTATATGAAAACAACTAGAGCTGAGGCTGTGAATGGATTTTATTAGCCTATATTTGATTTACTTGATGTATAAATTTGTGTATTTTTAGCTTGATTTTTGGCTGAAATTCAAGTTAGGGAAATACACTTACCTTAGTCTGATTGTGCTGCTATAATAAATATCACAGACTGGGTAGTTTAAACAACAGAAATTTGCTTTTATCACAGTTCTGGAAGCTGGAAAATCAAAGATCAAGGTCCTGGCAAATTTGGATTTTTTTTTTTATTACCCAAAGTCCACAGTTTACATAGGGTTCACTCTTGGTTTTGTACATACAGTGGGTTTGAACAAACATTATAACATGGTAGTATCATACAGAGTAGTTCCACCACCCTAAAAGTCCTCTGTGCTCTGCCTATCCATGCCTCCCTGCCCCATCCCCTGCCAACCACTGACCTTACTGACTTCATGGTTTACCTTTTATACAATGTCATGTAGTTGAAATCGTACAATGTATGTCTTTTCAGATTGGCTTCTTTCACCTAGTATTATACATTTAAGATTCCTCCATGTCTTTTCATGGCTTCATAGCTCATTTCTCTTTAACACTGAATAATCCATTGTGTGAATATACCACAGTTTATCCATTCACATAATGAAGAATAATCTGGTTGCTTCCAAGTTTTGGTAATTGCAAATAAAGTTGCCATAAATATCCATGTGCAGGTTTGTGTGTGGATGTAGGTTTTTCTTTTTTTAATTTATTTTGATATCATTAATCTACAATTACATGTGCAATATTATGGTGATTAAACTACCCCCTTTATCAGGTCCGCCCCACCAACCCAACCCCATTACAGTCACTGTCCATCAGCGTAGTGAGATGCTATAGAATCACTACTTGTCTTCTCTGAGTTGTACAGCCCTCCCCGTGCCCCCCCTACCTTACGTCTGCTAATTGTAATGGCCCTTTTACCCTCGTATCCCTCCCTTCCCACCCATCTTCCCCAGTCCCTTTCCCTTTGGTAATTATTAGTCCGTTCTTGGGTTCTGTGAGTCTGCTGCTGTTTTGTTCCTTCAGTTTTTTTCTTTGTTCTTATACTCCACAGATGAGTGAAATCATTTGATACTTGTCTTTTTCAGCTTGGCTTATTTCATTGAGCATAATACGCTCTAGCTCCATCCATGTTGTTGCAAATGGTAGGATTTGTTTTCTTCTTATGACTGAATAATATTCCATTGTGTATATGTACCACATCTTCTTAATCCATTCATCTACTGACAGACACTTAGGTTGCTTCCATTTCTTGTCTATTGTAAATAGTGCTGCAATAAACATAGGGGAGCACCTGTCTTTTTGAAACTGGGCTGCTGCATTCTTAGGGTAAATTCCTAGGAGTGGAGCATCTTTTCAGGTGCCTCTTGGCCATCTGAATTTCTTCTTTAGAGAAATTCTTCTCAGCTTGATATGCCTATGTTTTTTTCTAAGAGTTTTATGGTTTCATGACTTACATTCAGGTCTTTGATCCACCTTGAGTTTACCTTTGTGTATGGGGCTAGACAGTAGTCCAGTTTCATTCTCTTATATGTAGCTGTCCAGTTTTGCCAACACCAGCTGCTGAAGAGGCTGTCATCTCCCCATTGTATATCCAAGGCTCCTTTATCAAATATTAATTGACTGTAAATGTTTGGGTTAATGTTTGGATTTTCTATTCTGTTCCACTGGTCTGTGAGTCTGTTTTTGTGCCAGTACCAAATTGTCTTGATTATTCTGGCTTTGTAGTAGAGCTTGAAGTCAGGGAGTGTAATTCCCCCTGTTTTATTCCTCCTTCTCAGGATTGCTTTGGCTATTCAGGGTCTTTTGTGGTTCCATATGAATTTTAGAATTATTTGTTCCAATTCATTGAAGAAAGCTGTTGGTAGTTTGATAGGGATTGCATTGAATCTGTAGATTGCTTTAGGTAGTATAGCCATTTTGACAATATTTATTCTACCTGGCCAAGAGCAGGGAACAAATTTCCATTTGTTAGTGTCCTCTTTAATTTCTTTTAGGAGTGTCTTGTAGTTTTCAGAGTATAGGTCTTTCACTTCCTTGGTTAGGTTTATTCCTAGGTATTTTATTCTTTTTGATGCAATTGTGAATGGAATTGTTTTTCTGATTTCTCTTTCTGTTAGTTCATTGTTAGTGTATAGGGAAGCAACAGATTTCTGTGTGTTAATTTTGTATCTTGCAACTTTGCTGAATTCAGATATTCTAGTAGTTTTGGAGTGGAGTCTTTAGGGTTTTTCATGTACAGTATCATGTCATCTGCAAATAGGGACAATTTGACTTCTTCTTTACCAATATGGATGCCTTGTATTTCTTTGTTTTGTCAGATTGCCATGGCTAGGACCTCCAGTACTATGTTGAATAACAGTGGAGAGAGTGGGCATCCCTGTCTTGTTCCCGATATTAAATGAAAAGCTTTCAGCTTCTCGCTGTTAAGTATGATGTTAGCTGTGGGTTTGTCATATATGGCCTTTATGATGTTGAGGTACTTTCCCTCTATACCCATTTTATTGAGAGTTTTAATCATGAATGGACGCTGAATTTTGTCAAATGCTTTTTCAGCATCTATGGAGATGATCATTTGGTTTTTGTTTTTCTTTTTGATGTGGTGGATGATGTTAATGGATTTTCGAATGTTGTACCATCCTGGCATCCCTGGGATGAATCCCACTTGATCATGGTGTATGATCCTCTTGATGTATTTTTGAATTCGGTTTGCTAATATTTTGTTGAGTATTTTGGCATCTACGTTCATCAGGGATATTGGTCTGTAATTTTCATTTTTGGTGAGGTCTTTGCCCAGTTTTGGTATCAGAGTGATGCTGGCTTCATTGAAACAGTTTGGAAGTATTCCCTCCTCTTCTATTTTATGGAAAACTTTAAGGAGAATGGGTGTTATTTCTTCTCTATATGTCTGGTAGAATTCAGAGGTGAATCCATTAGGTCCAGGGGTTTTGTTCTTGGGTAGTTTTTTGATTACTGCTTCAATTTCGTTGCTGGTGATTGGTCTGTTTAGTTTTTCTGTTTCTTGCTTGGTCAGTCTTGGAAGGTTGTATTTTCTAAGAAGTTGTTCATTTCTTCTATGTTTTGCAGCTTGTTAGCATATAGATGCTCATAATATTCTCTTATAATTCTTTGTATTTCTGTGGGGTCCGTCGTTATTTTTCCTTTCTCATTTCTGATTCTGTTTATGTGTGTAGATTCTCTTTTTCTCTTAATGAGTCTGGCTAGGGGTTTATCTATTTTGTTTATTTTTTCAAAGAACCAGCTCTTGGTTTCATTGATTTTTTCTATTGTTTTGTTCTTCTCAATTTTATTTATTTCTTCTCTGAACTTTATTATGTCCCTCCTTCTGGTGACTTTGGGCCTCATTTGTTCTTCTTTTTCCAATTTCAATAATTGTGTCTTTAGACTGTTCATTTGGGAATGTTCTTCCTTCTTTAGATAGGCCTGGATTGCAATATACTTTCCTCTTAGAACTGCCTTCACTGGGTCCCACAGAAGTTGTGGCTTTGTGTTGTTGTTGTCATTAGTCTCCATATATTCTTTGATTTCTGTTTTGATTTGGTCGTTAACCCATTGATTCATTAGGAGAATGTTGGTAACTCTCCATGTATTTGTGAGCCTTTTTGATTTCTTTCTACAATTTATTTCTAGTTTTATGCCTTTGTGGTCTGAGAAGTTGGTTGGTAGGATTTCAATCTTTTTTAATTTACTGAGGTTCTTTTTGTGGCCTAGTATGTGGTCTATTCTGGAAAATGTTCCATGTGCACTTGAGAAGAATGTGTATCCTGCTGCTTTTGGGTGCAGAGTTCTGTAGATATCTGTTAGGTCCATGTGTTCTAGTGTGTTGTTCAGTGCCTCTGTGTCTTTACTTATTCTCTGTCTGGTTGATCTGTCCCTTGGAGTAAGTGGTGTGTTGAAGTCTCCTAAAATGAATGCATTGCTGTCTATTTCCTCCTTCAATTCTGTTAGTATTTGTTTCACATATGCTGACGCTCCTGTGTTGGGTGCATATATATTTATAATAGTTATATCTTCTTGTTGGACTGACCCCTTTATCATTATGTAATGTCCATCTTTATCTCTTGCTACTTTCTTTGTTTTGAAGTCTATTTTGTCTGATAGAAGTACTGCAACACCTGCTTTTTTTTCTCTGTTGTTTGCATGAAATATCTTTTTCCATCCCTTCACTTTTAGTCTGTGTATATCTTTGGGTTTGAGGTGAGTGTCTTGTAAGCAGCATGTAGATGGGCCTTGCTTTTTTATCCACTCTGTTACTCTGTATCTTTTGATTGGTACATTCAGTCCATTTACATTTAGGGTGATTATTGATAGATATGTAATTATTGCCATTGCTGGCTTTAGATTCGTGGTTACCAAAGGTTCAAGGGTTGCTTCTTTACTATCTAAGAATCTAACTTAACTTTCTTGTTAAGTTATTGTGAACGCCGTCTGATGTTCCTTTATCTCTCCCTTCCTATTCTTCCTCCTCCATTCTTTATATATTAGGTGTTTTATTCTTTGCCTTTAGTTAGTATTTGGATGGTCTGCTTTCTTTGCTATGATTTTATTTTCTCTGGTGACATCTTTTTAGCCTTAGGCGTGCTTCCCTCTAGAGCAGTCCGTTTCAGATGTCCTGTACTGGTGGTTTATGAGAGGCAAACTCTGTCAACTTTCATTTGTCTGGAAATTGTTTAATCCCTCCGTCATATTTACATAATAACCATGTTGGATACAATATTCTTGGTTTGAGGCCCATCTGTTTCCTTACGTTAAATATATCATGCCATTCTCTCCTGGCCTGTAAGGTTTCTGTTGAGAAGTCTGATGGGTTTTCCTTTGTAGGTGATCTTTTTTCTCTCTCTAGCTGCCTTTAATACTCTGTCCTTATCTTTGATTTTGCCATGTTAATTATTATGTGTCTTGGTGTTGTCTTCCTTGGGTCCCTTGTGTTGGGAGATCTGTGGGCTTCGGTGGACTGCAAGACTGTTTCCTTCCCCAGCATGGGGAAGTTTTCAGCAATTATTTCTTCAAAGACACTTTCTATCCCTTTTTCTCTCTCTTCTTCCTCTGGTACTCCTATAATGTGAATATTGTTCCGTTTGGATTGGTCACACAGTTCTCTTAGTATTCTTTCATTCCTAGAGATCCTTTTATCTCTTTCTGCCTCAGCTGCTCTGTATTCCTGTTCTCTGATTTCTATTCCATTAACAGTCTCTTGCATCTCATCCAGTCTGCTGCTAAGCCCATCGATGGCTTGTCTCATTTCTGCATTGTCTTTCCTCACTTCCTTCATTTCCTCCCTCTGCTCTTGCACATTTCTCTGTAGATCTGTCAGCATGGCTATGACTTTTATTTGAATTCTTTTTCAGGAAGACTGTGGATGTCCATCCCTTCAGGTTCCCTCTCTGGGGTTGTCTGGGTCTGAAGCTTTGTCTGTACCATATTTCTCTGTCTTTTCATGGCTATAGTATTGGTTGCTGGTAGTTGCCACGTATGTCAGCTGGGCTCTTTATGACTTTAAAAAGGAAAAGAAAAAGAAAAAAAGAGAGAAAAAATAATAATAATAAAAAAAGGGAGAGAAAGAAAGAAAGAAAAGAAAGAGAAGAGAAAACAACAACTAAAAAAAAAAAACAAACAAACCACCCACCGGGAGTGGATTCTGTGTGAATGGTGTAGGTGGCACTGTTGCTCCACTATTCCAGAGCCATGGCCGCGCCGCTCCGCAGGGCCCTCTGTAGCTCTGGCTAGGATGGGAACGAATGGGAGGTTGTTGAGCTCTGTGGGAGTCCTAAGTGTGGCCACCCTTTCCCAGTCGCCAGCTAAGGGGTCCAAAGCTCCCCAGGACTCCCAGCCTGCTGGGCTGAGTGTGCCGGGGTGATGCGGTCCTCTGCTGGGCTCCTGTGTCTTTAAGACCGCTGAAAAAAGCACGCGCTTTTCTTCTTTTTTTTTTTCCCTTCCCGGAGCCAGCTGCCTGGTGCGTTCCCCTCTGAGACCCTGCACCCTCTGTCTCTCCAATCTCCGCTACACCATGCGCTGTGTGTTGGCGCTCCCGGCACAGATCACCGGGGCTGGTTATTTCCCGGGCCGGTACTTCCACTCCCTCCCGGCTCTGAATCCTCTCCTCCCGCCGGTGCGCTGGGGTAGGGGAGTGCTTGGGTCCCGCTGGGTCACGGCTCCATATCTTACCCGCCTTGCCGGGTGCAAAGTCCTCTCAGGTGTAGCTGCCTGCCGGTGCGCTGGGTTGGAGGAGCGCTCTGTCCGCCAGGTCGTGGCTCCGTATCTTATCCACCTCGCTGGACGCCGAGTCCTCTCAGGTGAAGCTGCATGCTGTGTGCTTTCCTGTGTATTCTGGTCTCTCTTTTAGGAATAGTTGCATTTGCTCTGTTTTCATGGATAAATGTAATGTTAGGAGGAAATTTCTTCCGTTCCGCTCACGTCGCAATCTTCCCGGAAGTCTCTGCCAAATTTGGATTTTATTGAGAGCCCTATTCCTGGTTTGCAGACAGCTGCCAGATCAGGGCCCAGCCCCCCTGACCTCACTTAGTCTTAATTACTTCCTTAGAGGCCCCAAATACAGCCATACTGGGGTAGGGCTCCAACATAATGAATTTGGGGAGGACACAAACATTCGGTCCATAGCAGTTTGCCCCTGGCACTCCCCAACCATGCCCTTCTCACATGCAAAATATGTTTATCCCATCCCGACAGCCCCCAAGTCTTAACTTATTCCAGTATCAACTCTAAAGTCTGAAGTACAGAGTCTCATTTGAATATCATCTAAATTGGGTATGGGTGAAACTTGAGGTATGATTCATCTTCTCCAGCTGTGGAACCAAAATGTGCTTCCAAAGTACAATAGTGGGCTGGGCAGAGGATGGATATTCCCATTCTAAAGGGGAGAAATAGGAAAGAAGAAAGGATGGTAGTTCTCAAGCAAGTCCAAAACCTAGCACAGTGGATGCCACTGGATGTTAAGATGGAGATCATTCTCCCTGATTCCATGCCCTCCAGACCCCCTGGGGCAGTGGCCTTCCCTCCGTGGCCCCCAGGGCCCTGGGTGGTGGCAGCCTGGCATGTTAGAACTGGGGCAGTGGCCCCACCCTTTGAAAGGTGGAGGCAGCCTTGCCCGCTGGAACTATAGTCTGGGCCTGTGGTGGGAGTGGCAGCCTGGAGGATCTCTGACTCACCTTCAGAGTCATTCTTCCCTTTACTTGAAGGATAACACATATTTGCAGCTGGATAGCATTAGGGAGCAGCTTATAAAACACCAGTAGTCCAAGAGCCTGACTTCATTCTGTCCTGTTTTCTCTGTCTCTTGTGGTTCCAGCTGGCAGTATTTCTGCAGGTATAATGCCATCCCTATTCCTGGCTTCTCCTGAGATGGTTTTAAATTTAAATCTGTAAGATTTGGAGAGGCAAGAGTTGGTGTAAAGAGGGGCAGAAAAGAAAGGAATAACAATGACCACTTGCTGTTGTTTCAGCAGTATTCTGGGTACTAGGCAGAGTTCCAGGAGAATTTGACACTTCTTAAATGAAAAATGGATTCTCTAGGGTGAGAGTCTTCTTAGTCAGGAAAAGTGGGCCTGGAATTCTTTTTAACATGTTTATTTCAGTAACAAATTATTGTTCTAGCTTACACAGTATAGAACCTTCATGGCATTGTATAAATTTGCTGTATGGCCACACCAAGGAGGCCTTATCCTTGTAAGCAGAAGAAAACTTATAGAGAAGAAAATTTAGAGAGAAATATTCACCTATTTGTTAGCCAGAATATTTTTTATAGAAATGAAAGAGTTCAGAGCTGAAAGAGAAAAATTGTAGCTGTTCCTAGATGAAAAAGGTGAAGGAAATAAAATATAAAGAAAATGAAATGCAAGATACAGACAAATGACTTCTTTTTCTTTTAGATCCCATGCCGAAAGGTTATGAGCAATATTATGGCTTCACACAGTTTGCACTAGAATTAAATGAAATGGATCCATTGTTAAAGTCTTTATTACCACCTACCGACACTCGATTTAGGCCAGACCAAAGGTAAGGATTTTAAAATCTTTATCTCCAGAGATGTAAAACTCTTTATAAAAACTCTTGTCCCAGGCCACCAAAAGAGCCTGAGAGAGATAATGTCATCACAAGTAGGGGTCAAGGGGGACTTTAAGTCCATGGAGGGAACGGAACCCAGCTTAATTCTATGCATGGCATGACCTTTATTCATTAGTAGAGCCCTGTTTCTGTTGACATAGCAAAAAAAAAAGTGTTTATTTATAAGAGTCTTACTGCATATAATAACATAGAATGTGTTGCGTATTCAAGAGTGAAAAACATCCCAGCTGCCTTTCTCCTCGAATTTGAATTATTTTGGTGCCCTGAGATCTAACTTCTGATCCTAGGTTTGCTGCTGATAATCTGTGTGACATATGATAAGTATTTTTAGTCTTTCTCAGCTTCAGTTTCCTGTTCTGTAAAATGGAAATAATTATCTCTGCCCTAAGGCCTTTCTACTTAAGACTTAAAACTCAGAAAAAAAAATGGATACACATGACTATTTAAAAACAAAACATCCTTCTTCATGGTAAAGTAAAAATATATATATACTCAAAGTCAAAAGATAATGACAAACTGAGAAATCTGTACTTGCAACCCATTTTGTGAATTGGTTCTAGAAATCAAGATCACAAAAAAATCTTGAAATCATTAAATCATTAAAATCATTTAAAAAATGGACATAGGGAAATGAAGAATTCACAAAATATGAAATACAGATATCCCTTAAACACATGTATTCAAGTTATTAAAACCACATTGACATACTATTTCTTAACCTATCAGATGGCAAAGATTCAAAAGTTTGATGCGCTCTGAGACTATGGGAAAAAGGTACTCTGATAACATTCTGGTGGGAATGCTATAATGCTATTTTAAAAAAGGCTGTAGTAAATTGCTTTAATCCCCATAAAGGGCAATTTGGTAATATACATACTACAAACTCACTTTTTAACCCAGCAATTCCACTTCTAGAAGTTTCTCCTACAGATATACTAACCCATGTGCAAAATGATAGATATAAGTGGTCATTGGCCCCAGCAATTCTAACATTAAAAAACTGGAAACATCCCCAATGTCTTTCATAGGGAATTGTTTAAATAAATGAAGGTATATCCACACAATTGAATATTGTACACTATTGAAAAGTGAAGATGTTTGTGTCCTACCAAGAAAGACCTCCAAGATATATTGCTAAGTAAAAAGTAAAAACAAGAAACCAAGGTATAAACAGTATGTGCACCATGCTACCATTTATATTGTAAACAGGGAGGGAGGTGTAAGAATGTATATTAACACTTGCTTGTATATGTATAAATCTCTAGAAGGATGCACAAGAAACTAGTAACAGTGGGTTACCTGAGGTGGGGTGTCGGTGGTGAGGAAACAGGTGGAATTAGGAACAGGGATGAAAGGGAGACTGTGCCCCAAAATCCTTGGAGTATTTTTAAGGGTTGAAGGAGGGGTCTTATGTATAGGAAAGCATTTTGAATATCCAGTCTCAGGCACATGTAATCCCAGTAGTAGTAATGATTGTTATATTTTCTTGGAATTCATATTCCTTTATTTTTTTCCTCAATACTTCAGGTTTCTAGAAGAAGGGAACATAGAAGAAGCTGAAATACAAAAGCAGAGGATTGAACAGCTACAGAGAGAAAGGCGGCGGGTCTTAGAAGAAAATAACGTGGAACACCAGCCTCGGTTTTTCAGGTGTGTGCATGGACTGTGTGGGTCATTGCTGGATAGGTACTGGTGACACCTGATGCTCCCACTGTGAGAAAAGTGAACAGGGGTGTCCTCCCCCAAAGTGAGAGTGTTCTGGATGATTTTCCTGCTTCAGAGTAGTGAAACCTCACCTCTGTGTGAGGGCCTGACTTTCTGTGGACACTTGCCTCTGGGCTATCCCTTCCTCTGTCCTCCACAGGAGCAGCGTCCCCTTTTCTGCATCCCTTGCCCTTTTCCCAGCTGCCCCTCAGTGCCTCACCCAGTGACTTTGCAGAGGAGGTGCTCAAGTTAAGTGCCTGTGGAAGAAGCAGCCAGACTACCCCAACCCACCTCCCAATACCAGGCCAGCTTTTTAAATCCATGTCTAAGGCGGGTCACCCACCTAGGTATACTTTCCAGAATGACAGAGATAATTAACAATCACCCACTGGTTACCAAAATGGAAATTCCAAGTAGTCTACTTTTTAAATTGCAGATGTTCCAATGTGCTTAAACTTGAAACATTTATTATTAATTTTAAAATAACTTGCCAAGAAGGTCTGGTTAAAAATAGACTGAAAGATTTAGAAGGGGCATCATAGATCATCAGCCCTTCACCCTCTCTTTTACCTTAACTAAAAGGAAGTGAAGGCCCAAAGATCATAGACGGTCCACAGAGGACCTGCCACACTGTCCTGGCTCGGGCTCTGCTCTCCTAGCTACGGGCCAGGACTCTATATGGTTTTAGGGTTGATCTAAAAAAATCACCGTTAAAAGAGGCACCTGAAGAAAAGTGACAGGCTCTTGCCCTACCCCTCCCATCCTAGCCTTGCTCTGAGGGTAGCCAGGGCCTTGTTTGGGGGTAGTTTTGGTTTGCCATTGCTTTTTAATGGGCATCAGAAATACTTTTAAGAGGAATTAGCTGCTATTCTATCAGTAAATGATAAAGCATTATTTCCAAAATAGCAATAATAACAAGTAACAGTTTATCCCTAAAATGTATATAATGCTCTTTCCCTTAGAGTTGATGTGGACTTTGCCAGATCCCTTCTGATCACTTTCACAAACTCAGGATATGAGTGATCAAAGATCAACTGACCAGAGTTTTATCCTGAAATATTCATAACTTCTTTTAATATCTATACAATAAGATGGCTTAAATTACTTTTCTGAAAAATGCAAGGCGTAGATAAATAGGTAGCTTAATAGACTGATCAATGATAGATACACACATATACCTTCAAGGAGGCTGTTTCTTTTTTCTCTTTGATAAGTCATCTAGTGTTGCTTTAAAAACAAGGAAAATCTACATTTACACAGATGTTCATTACAGTTATCTTTTAGGATCATTAAAAATTGTGGGTGACCAAACTGTCTCAAGAACTAGGTGAGGAGATTCATCAACTTGATCTAATATGAAAGCAACAAAATGACTTCACAAAGTCTTTGCAGCTCTGTGGGTAATGAATCAAAATTTAAGTGCAGAATATAAAATACTGTCTAGGCTGTCATTGCAGCCATTTAAGAATTATGTCTGGTACAGAAAAGGCCATGGCTCTTTCTCCTTTTGATTGCCTATATTATCAGAGTATTGGATATGGCAAATAAAAAGTTGGAGAAAAGGCAAGAGTTCTTCAGGAACACCAGTACTGGCAAAGAGGTGACTGAAAGGAATGTGGGGACTTAGATGTTGCCATTAACACTCACTCAAGGACAATGAATTCAAACAGTTGCTTGACAGTCTGTTGTAGGGATTGACAACAATTTAACAGGTACCCTATGGGGGTGGGCATTAAGGAGGTTGTTTTCAATCTCTAGCTACTATAAATAAATATTTATAATAATATAATAAACATAAAGTAATGTTATTTTGTATATGAACGAGTGTAGTTACATTAAGAATTCCTGTAAGTGAACTGCTAGGTCAGAGAGTGTGTGCTTTTGTAATGCTGGCGGATATTGTCTTATGTCTGAAAAGCTAAGGGAGAGCATGCCTGTTTTTCATACTCTCAGGAACAGATTTTTGTCGCACTTGTTTCCCTATTCTAACAAAGGTATATGCTTGAAATGAGCCAGTCTGCCCAATTCTGCCAAGCCTTAGAAAATGAGGAACCCATTAGTACCAGAGTCACCAAACTTTTCCAGTAGGGGGCACGTAGTAAATATTGTTAGCTTTGGAGGCCATAAGGTCTCAGTAATGATTACTCAACCCCATGTGCAGAGTGAAAGCACCCATACATGATACTAAAGTGAATGGGCATGGGTGTGTTCTAATAAAACGGTTTTACATGGATAGAAGGCTGGCTTTGGCCTTTAGATTTGGGCTGTGGTTTGCTACCTTATTGTGATGATGGAAAATGATCTCCAATACATATTATGTCAAAAATTCAAGGGATAGGAAAATGTAAAAAATGGAAGAGGGGTGGAGTATGTGTTCATACATATTCATACATGCGTGAAACTAGTCTGAAAGAATAAAGTTGATAAGAACAACTTTGAAGAGAAGAAATAAGAGGTGGGGAGATAGGAGGAGAAAACTTTAAGCTCCTGCCCTTTTGTGCACCTTTTGAATTTTGATCTAGGTAATATATTATCTATTCAAAGCATAGTGAACCAAGGTTACTCACTCCACACTGTTATGGCTTCTAGTTCCTTTTCTTTTAAATGTTAACTTTATCACTTGATATGAACAATGTGGTTGATTTGTAGCTTTTACATACTCATACCCAAGGTGGTGACTATCATCCCAGCCATGTTTTGAATACAACAAACTCTTCCTTCACTCATGCTTCTCCGAGAAGCACTATTTTTTATAAACTCTGAAAAGTCAAAGTCAGAAGGAACAATGTGTTTGCCAGACTTCCAGTTCCCTCACAATTTCAGTACTGGTTTTTTAGGGACATTGCATACATTTGAGAATGATAGCCTGGCAGGGGTGGGAGGGAGGGAGAGGGAAAGGGAGAGAGAGACCAGGACAGTATTTTCAAGAGCCTTAAAGAAAATATTTCCTCTTTCACAGGAAATCTGATGATGACTCTTGGGTGAGCAATGGCACCTATTTGGAACTTAGAAAAGATGTTGGCTTTTCCAAACTGGACCATCCTGTCTTGTGGTAAAAGAGGAAAAAAGAATGAGACTTCCTTGTACTCTCCTGTGTTTGCTTTCTGAAGCCACGAACCTGTGTCTGTATATTTAAAAGGTACTATCTAGGTTCATCACTTGTGCTTAGCTTAGCATTGTAAGTATTTAAGTATATATTTTCTTCAATAGATTTCTTTACAATTTTAAATGTTACCACAATCATTTATATGAATGTAGAACACCTTGATATTTCTTTTTATATATAAACTATTTAATAAAAATGAAAGATTGGATGTTAATGTGTGGGTTAAAAAAGAAGCTTTAACACTAACTTTCCAAAGGTTACAAGAATTCAAATTAAATTTATGCCTTATAGAATTATGTTGGAGAAAAAAATCCATCTCTCCCAGGTGCATTAGGAAATAAGAACACCCAGGGTTACTCACCCATGCATAAGCTACCCAAGTTTAATTTGGTAGCTCGGATATCTTCCTGCCTCCAACAGCTCTTGAATCGCCCAGACAGCTCTGAAGAACATTGGTGTTTGCATCTCAGTAGTTGGGAGGATGGTATAAGTTTAGTGGAGTGTATATTTTTATATGAGATGGAGATGACACCTTCTTGAAGAGGAAGTATTTGAGCTCATCACTCTCTGTAGTTTTATTGCCTATGTGCAAATTTGTACCCTGTTACTCAGAGCAACTGATGTTAATCTGAGAAATCCCCACTAATTAAATGTTTTAATGGCATCCCATAGATGCAGTAGGAAATCTCTCCTTAGTGAGAACTGAACCCTTGACAAACTAAGAAACTATTTTCTGCTACCCACCCCACTTTTATTTTCCCTGCTGTCCCCACATCTGTCAAGTATGGAGTGTTCCAGTTTAGTGTAAACCATACAGCACATTCCACACAGCAGTTTGATTTTCTAAAAGCTTAGCAAAACAACTGTTCGAAATAACTCAACATGTTTTTCCTAAATACCGTTTTGGTATTTTCTACCTCTTAATAACACCACATTTGAGATCTTGTACAAAAAGTTTGACCATCTGCCTTACAGACAAATGTAGAAAATTGATGATTTTCCTTTGTGTTGTGTTCTGATAAAGCTGTAAGTGTCTTATCCCTTTCCTCTACTTCCTTCTTACTCACACCACCCTTTTGTGGGTTTTGCAGTATTCTTGAATAATACAGATTATAACTATTTAAAGGGGAAACTTTGTCTTTTTAAATGTGTTATTTCAAAGTACAATAGAATTTGTGCAGTGGTTGAATGTGTAATCAAAGCAATCCCTACTTCTGCCCAGATTACATTAAAACCAAAGCCTAATTTTTAATACCTTTAATGTCTGTAACAATCCTATGGGACAACTAGTGTGATGGTGTGGTAAAAAGATTTCTCCAGAAAACATTTTTGATATTTAAATAATTTCAGAGCATGTAGAATGCTATGAATGAAAAGTAGAATAAATAACAAAAAAATGCATGACTTTTCAGTGTCACACCAAATAACCAGTTGGACAGTATTTCATTTTCAAAATGTAAAGGTATTTGAAGTGGATCAGTGATCTTTTGGAATCTGCAGGTAACTAGCATTTAAAAACAATGACTTGTTAAATATTACATTCATTCATTCCATTTCCTCAAGATGTCAAGATGAGCACAGTGTGAATATCACTTCTATTTCTAAGCAGTTCAGTGACACCATCAAATTCTTTGGTATGTGCTTTGTCTTTTTCTTTCCAAGCATGTATCTAAATTCTGCTTACAGACAGGAAGAAGCAGGCTATAGATTTAAGGGTGCTCAAAGGGAAAACAAACCTACTTTTCACATTAAGAAGGTTAATGTAGAATTTTAAAAATACTGATCATTAGATAGGCATGCTCCAGAGGCTGGCTCAAAAAGAAAAACAACAAAACAAAACATACAGCTTGGATGGATGTAGCCTTGTTATCAGTATTTGGAATTCTGTAATTGTCCCAATACTGTTATTTCAATTGATCTTATGCTTTATTATGGAATTACAAGGATAAATCGACCAAATATCACCTTTGAGATGGGAGTGAGGATGAATGACAATATAATACAGAACTATATGCAAATTTAAAAGTCTACTAGTCAGAACCAGCATCTATAAAGGGTTTTTTCTGAAATTTGAACAATTTGTTGATGCAGCCTTATACTATAATCTTTAAACTACCTTGAGGGGGAAATGGCTTCTTTTTTCCCTCAGTCCCTACTTTCAAAAGCACCTTCCCACCTAACTTGCAGCCGAAGGGCATTTTATATTTTTAAGATGAAGAAAATAGAAACAAGTCATTGTTTGGGAAGCATTGAGATATATTTTAATTTTCTGGACTTTGAATCTCCCAATTAAATACTGCCAATTTGAGATACATGTTTTAAGATAACTC
>JAQQAC010008880.1:37414717-37461924 GCA_029783875.1 Phataginus tricuspis | reverse complement strand
GCGTGATCCTGAGAGCCCCTTGGAGCAGTTCTTAGAGCTCAGCCCCCGGAGTAGGGGGTGGGCCGGAGCAAACAGAAAAACAAGCGCCTGGACCTTGTGTTGACCAATAATCATGTGTGAGCTTTTAGAGGAATTTCCTGTAAGTAGGCTTAAAAGCCACTTTTTTTTCCTCTGGAGAGGACAGAATTTGTTTAATTATTTTGGCTCCTGGTTATTTTACCCAGGATGAATTACAGTTAACTGTGCTTTTCAAAAACTTTGTTTCTCCATGATACTGTTGTTGTAATATTTTTATGAGCTAAGGGCAGCCTCCACTTCTTTGATAAATTCCACAATTTAAACAGATACCAGTCTAGGAAAGATACATCAACTTCAGCAGTGAGTCTCAAAGTTGGCTAATGTCTTGGGGGTAGTTTTACACACACATGCACACACACAACGCACACATTTCCCCCAGGGGTTCAGACCCAGACAGCCCCATGTATTCTCTTCACCAGCATTTGTTCATCATGGAGCTGGGACACCAGCTTCTCATTTCATGACTATTTATTCTGGGACTTTAAACAGTGCCATGTTGGTAACAACTCTGTATTGCTTTTCATGACATTTTGTATTTTGCTTTTGTCCTGTCTTTGAAATGTGAAGGTAGGGGCCTTGTCACCTCCTTCCTGTGTGTGACATTTCATGGGTACTTTAAAAGGGGCTTGCAGACAGGGAGCAGCCAGCAGCTGCTATGAGGGAATTTTGAAAAACATTTACTGAGCCAGGAATGGTCCCAGACACTGGGAAGACACGGTCCTCCACCTTGAGGACCTTTGGGTCTGGTGGGAAGCTGGTGGGCCAGTCAACAACCAGTGTGACACTAAAGGCTCTTGTAATAGAGGATGTCCACGGAATGGGGCTCATCCAAGCTGTCCATGTGAACTGAGAGGTGAGACACACCCCGGAGACAGTGCAGAGATGAGAGGACTTGGCAATCAGGGAAGGTGGGGCACTATGATTCAGGTTCCTCTCCACTCCAGTTAAGTCAAACACTGCTTTCCAACTAGCATCACAATGAATTTTTGATGTGTCACAATTCTGGTGTTTCTTCAGTCTGGATCCATAAGGCAAAGGGTGGGCAGTGGAGGCGAGCAGTGCCCTGGCACCTACGGGGACTGGAGAAGGCTGAGGCAGTCAGGCCCAAGGGCCCCTCTTCTCCCTCTGCTGCAAGATCGCTAAAGCCACCACTTTCTGCACCCCCTCCGCCTCCCACCACATAGCCACACAATTTTAGTGAGAGAAAGGGATGCCAAGCCTGAGAAACCTGAGAGGTTGATTTTCTCTCCAGAAGTGACAGAGCATTACCGAGAGCAGGCTGTCTAAATTAACTGAGCAGACTAAGGTTTTTTTTTTCATTCTCGTTGTTCATTGTGATAAATTGTATGTTAAAATTTGCCATTTTAACTGTTTTTAAGGGTGCAGTTCAGTGGAATCATGTGCATTCACATTCTTGTGCAACCATCACCACTATCCATTTCCAGAATCTTTTTATCATCCCAACTGAAATTCTGTACCCATTCAGACTTAGCTTTAGACAAAACTGAATCTTGAGTTAATTTTTTTTGCTCCTGAGGGAGACCAGGCAGTTGGTGACAAGATGAAAGCATGCACTCCCCTCACTTGTGAGTTACAGGGCAGGTTATAGTTTTGCGACGCCACTATAGAAGCCCCAGGATAGCGCCATTTAGGCAGTCCCCACTTTACAGAGGAGCTCAGCTGAAGACCAGAAGTGCAGCAGCTTGACCAAACTCCTGCAACTCATCAGTAGCAGTGTGGGGATATGAGCACGTGCCTGGCTTGTTTCCACAGCCAGCTCCTGCTAGAGATTGAGGTGCAAACAATGTGGCCCAACAGCTGTGTCCTTTCTAAGTTTCAGTACTTGTTCTCTAATTTGTTTCCCAAAGTCACCCCTTCATCCTCCTTACCAACAGAAGTGACTGTTCGGATACGCGCGGCCTTGTGTTTGAAGGAAGACCAACCCCCTCAGCAGCCACAGCGTCTCAGTCAGAAGAGGCTGTGTGGCAACTCCTCCTCCTTCCAGTGTCTGACTCAGGACCGGACTGGGGATGCAGGTCTGGCCAGTGAGATGTAGAGACAAATCTGTGGGCAGCTGTGGAAATGTCCAGAGCACACCAAGGGACTGAGGTGAAGGATCTCTCTTCCCGCCTTGGACTATTGTTTGTGTGGATTGTTTAGCTAGTCATCCTGCAACAAGGGAGGGACAAGCCTGAGGACAGCACCAGGGACTGAGGATGGCACGCAGTACCCGGGGCGGCAGCTGCAGTCACGTCCCCAGCCATCCACCCTGCTCACCCTCTGCACATCTTGACCTGTGAAACAATGGGTGTCTGTATTCCTTAGGCCGATGTTCAGTGGGGTTTTTCTTTGTTTTTGTTTTCCAGCTGAATGCGCTCTGACGGCACCCCACCCACACAGATACACACAAACACAGCCTACCACATTTCACTTCCCCATCCTGGGAACTAGCTAAGGTGTCACAAGGAATGCAGGAGCAGCCTTACTCCTGGGCCTCTAGAAACTGGGATGTATTTATGGAACTGGAAGATTAGTCAGAGTCCCACCCCACTTCCATCAGATTATATTTTCCTCCTCAAGGACAGGTTAATCCCCCTCCTGAGCACCTCTCTGCCTCTGGATCAGCCATTCTGCAATGCCTAACAACTTCTGACCTGAATGTCTTTTCTCTCTCTCATGGCTTCTGCTGGCTCACAGTTTTTGCTGCCTAATTTCTCTGTGGATATCTTTCAGCTTCTGCAACTAACTTAATGTAACCAGAGTTCGATTTTTCTAGAAAAAGGGTCACATCCTAGTGGGTAAGACTGTCATGTCAGGACATGTCATCACCTGTTGACAACACTATGATTTGACCACCCTTTGGCCCTAGGTCCAGCCCTGGTCCACCTAGCTGAGGCCTAGGTGGAGGGTCATGTGGTGCCAGTATGTCAATGTATGCAGAAAGAGCCACTGAGAAAGGGGTTGTGGGATATGTAGGCATTGTGAAATATTGTCTGTTCAGTACTGTGGCAGCCTACCAGATGTCCTTCCTTATTTATTCTCCCCTTAATCCAAAATAATAAACCACTTGGCACATGGTTACCCAGCTAATGACATTTCCCTGAGTCCTACTAGATGTGGCCATGTGACTATATTCTGACTATAAAGTCATGAGCAGAAGTGGTACATGCAGCTTCTGGGCTGAGTCTTTATAGTGAAAAGCGTGATCCTGCCCCTTCCCTGCTGGCAACACATGGACATAATAGCGATGCTGTAACAGCGTCCTACACCTCCAGTGGAATCTGCATAATCACAGCAAACAAACAAGGTCGACAGACTTGGCACCCAATACCCAGGGTCACCAACCTGCCTTGGTTTGCCCAGAACTTCCTTGTTTTATCATTGTGAGTCCCTCAAACTGGGAGCCTCCTCAGTCCTGGGCAAAACGAACAGTCGGTCCCCATACTGCACAAGCTACCCCGCCTGCCCTGGACCACCTACTCACACTGAGAGAAAGTGAAACGTGAACAGAAAATGAAACCTTCCATCTACTGTATTTGGGGGTTTATTTTTTTTTATTAAGGTATCATTGATATACAATCTTACGAAGATTTCATGAGCTACATTGTGGTTACTACATTCACCCATATTATTGAGTCCCCCCGACCACACACCCCACTGCAGTCACTGTCCGTCAGCATAGTAAGATGTTAGAGTCACTACTTGTCTTCTCTATGCCACACTGTCTTCCCCATGATCCCCCCACACCATGTGTACTAATCATAATACCCCTCAACCCCCTTCTACCTCCCTCCCTTCCCACCTACCCTCCGCTGCCCATCCCCTTTGGTAACCACTAGTCACTTCTTGGAGTTTTTGAGTCTGCTGCTGTTTTGTTCCTTCAGTTTTGCTTCATCATTATACTCCACAGATGAGTGAAATCATTTGGTACTTGCCTTTCTCCATGTGGCTTATGTCACTGAGTATAATACCCTATAGCTCCATCCATGTTGTTGCAAATGGTAAGATTTCTTTCTTATGGCTGAATAGTATTCCATTGTGTATATGTACATCTTTATCCATTCATCTACTGATGAACACTTAGGTTGCTTCCATTTCTTGGCTATTGTAAATAGTGCTGCAATAAACATAGGGGTGCATATGTCTTTTTGAATCTGAGAACTTGTATTCTTAGGGTAAATTCCTAGGAGTGGAATTCCTGGGTCAAATGGTATTTATATTTTTAATTTTTTGAGGAACCTCCATATTGCTTTCCACAATGGTTGAACTAATTTACATTCCCACCAACAGTGTAGGAGGATTCCCCTTTCTCCTCATCCTTGCCAGCATTTGTTGTTCTTTGTCTTTTGAATGTTGGCCATCCTAACTGGTATGAGGTGATACCTCATTGTAGTTTTAATTTGCATTTCCCTGATGATTAGTGATGTGGACCATCTTTTCGTGTGCCTCTTGGCTATCTGAATTTCTTTGGATAAGTGTCTGTTCAGATCCTCCACCCACTTTTTAACCAGGTTATTTGCTTTTTGGGTGTTGAGGAGTGTGAGTTCTTTATATATTTTGGATGTCAACCCCTTGTCAGATATTGTTTATGAATATATTCTTCCATACTGTAGGATGCCTTTTTGTTCTGCTGATGGTGTCCTTTGCTGTACAGAAGTTTTTTAGTTTGATGTAGTCCTATTTGTTCATTTTTGCTTTTGTTTCCCTTGCCCAAGGAGATGTGTTCAGGAAAAAGTTGCTCGTGTTTATATTCAAGAGATTAGTGCCTATGTTTTCTTCTAAGAGTTTTATGGTTTCATGACTTACATTCAGATCTTTGATCCATTTCAACTTTACTTTTATGTATGGAGACAGACAGTAGTCCAGTTTCATTCTCTTACACGTAGCTGTCCAGTTTTGCCAACACCAGTTGTTGAAGAGGCTGTCATTTCCCCATTGTATATCTGTGGCTCCTTTATCATATATTAATTGGCCATATATTTGTGGGTTTATATCTGGACTCTCTATTCTATTCCATTGATCAATGGATCTGTTCTTGTGCCAGTACCAAATTGTCTTGATTACTATAGCTTTGTAGTAGAGCTTGAAGTTGGGGAGCGTAACCCCCCGAGCTTTATTCTTCTCAGGATTGCTTTGGCTATTTTGGGTCTTTTGTGGTTCCATATGAACTTTAGAACTATTTGTTCTAGTTCATTGCAGAGTGCTGTTGGTATTTTGATAGGGAGTGCATTGACTCTGTATAATGCTTTAGGCAGGATGACCATTTTGACAATATTAATTCTTCTTATCCAAGAGCACAGGATGTATTTCCATTTACTGGTATCTTCTTCAGTTTCTCTCATGAGTGTCTTGTAGTTTTCAGGGTATAGGTCTTTTACCTCCTTGGTTAGGTTTATTCCTAGGTATTCTATTCTTTCTGATGCAATTGTGAATGGAATTGTTTTCCTGATTTCTCTTTTTGCTAGTTCATCATTAGTATGTAGGTATACAACAGGTTTCTGTGTATTAATTTTGTATCCTGCAACTTTGCTGAATTCAGTTATTAGTTCTAGTAGTTTTGGAGTGGATTCTTTAGGGTTTTTTATGTACAATATCATGTCATCTGCAAACAGTGACAGTTTAACTTCTTCCTTACCAATCTGGACGCTTTTTATCTCTTTGTGTTGTCTGATTGCTGTGACTAGGACCTCCAGTACTATGTGGAATAAAAGTGGGGAGAGTGGGCATCCCTGTCTTGTTCCCGATCATAGAGGAAGAGCTTTCAGCTTTTCACTGTTATGGATGGTGTTGGCTGTGGGTTTGTCATATATGGCCTTTATTATGTTGGGATATTTACCCTCTATACCATTTTGTTGAGAGTTTTTATCATGAATGGATGTTGAATTTTGTCAAATGCTTTTTCAGCATCCATGGAGATGATCATGTGGTTTTTCTCCTTTTTGTTGATGTGGTGGATGATATTGATGGATTTCAAATATTGTACCATCCTGGCATCCCTGGAATAAATCCTATTTGATCATGATGGATGATCTTTTTGATGTACTTTTGAATTCAGTTTGCTAATATTTTGTTGATTATTTTTGCATCTATGTTCAGGGATATTGGTCTGTAATTTTTTTTTTTTTTTTGTGGTGTCTTTGCCTGGTTTTGGTATTAGAGTGATTCTGGCTTTATAGAATAAGTTTGGAAGTATTCCCTCCTGTTCTACTTTTTGCAAAACTTTAAGGAGGATTAGTATTAGATCTTCTCTCAATGTTTGATGAAATTCAGCAGTGAAGCCACCTGGTCCAGGAGTTTTGTTCTTAGGTAGTTTTTTGATTACCAATTCAATTTCATAGCTGGTGATTGGTCTGTTCAGATTTTCTGTTTCTTCCTGGGTCAGTTTTGGAAGGTTGTGTTTTTCTAGAAAGCTGAACATTTCTTCTAGGTTATCCAATTTGTTAGCATATAATTTTTCACTGGGGGTTTCTTTATTTACAGCACTTTATCTGTCTCTTAACTAATACAGATACCTTGGGTCTGAAGATCCTTGTTGACCACTTTGTTGTTGCTCAGCCTGAGGCTGACATTTCTTAGCTGGGCTTCTAGACCCTGAGGTCTGGTTTTGGCATGTCTGGGTTACAAACCTCTCTCCTGAGCCTCCTGAGGCTGAGGGCCAATCATTTCCCAGCTCTAACTGGTTCCTCTCCTATTTCTGAATGGTAGGTGACTTTTTGAAACCTATTGACTAGACCATGCTAACACCCCTACATACTGACACATTCTCCCTCTCTGCCTCTTTCTGTCTTTCCCTCTATCTCCTCTCCTGCTCTTCCTCTTATCCTCTCCCCCTTTCTGATAGTCAGCCTTTTAGATGGAGCCTTTATGAAGAACAGATGGGAAGCTGGAGTGGATTCAAGGAAAAAATAGATTTTCTTTTTTAAATCACACAATACATATTCTTTGCATGAAAATTAGAAAATGGAGTTTGGTTTCATAAACGTTTTTTAAGGGGTAATAAAGGAGAACAATATATACAACTCATTAGGATTTAATCCCCTTTGGTCACACCAACAGACACTACTCTCAAGATAATTTGATTATCTTTGGCAGGAGGGGTGTTGTGCTTCTTGGAAGGAGAGGAGTTCAGGTTCATAGATAAGGTATGGCCTTGCTTCTTCATAGTGTCACCTGCCGGGTGGCCCCAGCAGGACCCAGTGACCCACCTCTGTATCTCTGGGGTTTTCTAGGAGAGCCCTAGTTTCAAATATCCTACCTTCTGTCCTGAGAACCATCTAAAAAAACCCTAAAATTTCAAAACCTCAATTTCTCAACTGTATTTCCTATGTTGCTTCCTGCCCTCTGAAGCAACCCTAAAAGCCTTGGTCAGGCCATGGATATGCTTTTTGTTTCAGATTATATGCAGAGCCAGATTTTGATCTACCCATGGGCACACTGGAGGACCATTTGGACAATTTCAGATGTCGAAATTTTGTTGATTGAGTAAAGTATTTTTTCCATTTTCCACTTATCCTGAAGAGTTCAACCTGTGTAGGGAATCCAATATATTTTTTCCAAAAAAGCTTCTTTGGAATTTGTATTCTTCATGGTGGACATTTTTATTTCATTTTTTTAAAATCATAAAAGTAATTTATTACTTGTAGAAAGGGAGAAGATTTAAATAAGCATAAGCTAAAAGGAGAGAATAAATTAGAAGTTTCTTGAGTTTATACCACTCCAAGAAAATACTGCTAATATTTTGGCATATCATTTTTCACTTTTTAGCACTATTTCTATATCACACATACAAATGAATTTCTGGTTTTTTAAGGAATAAAAGGACGTCATTGCTCCAGATTGCTTTGGGAAGTAAATCATCTTTGGGGCAGGAGGTGAGAAATTAACCTAAGAAAGGGTGAATTGAGGCCAATGCTATGCTGATAGAGATATGCCCTTTGGTGCCCATCTCACCAGGCTCATTTGTATAATAGCATTTATATCTGCTCTAGGAGGTCTTAATTAAGGCAATCCATTAAGGCTTTAATTTTAACTGAATTTTTAAATGACATAAAAGCAAATCCTGGCAAGATAGTGAAGACCTGGTTATAAAATGAAACCTAGGATTTGCTTCAAAATAAAATGACAATGAGGCCATAGGAAAGGAATACAGATGAAAAAAGATTGCCCATGAATTGATAATTATTGAAGCTGGAGATGGATATGTTCGTGGAGGGAGGGTTTATTTTACTATTCTATCTTCTGTTGTATAAGTTTGACATTTTTCATAATAAAACTGTAGACAATTAAACCCAGGAACTGGCTCATGGTGATACTGTCTGACTCAGGCCTTCCCATCTTCCCATTTCTGAGACTCAAAAGTACCACCACCATGACCACCATATTAGTCACATAAAATTAACCACCACGACTACCATGGCCAACAGCCAGGAGCTCTTCCTTACCACAGTGCATCCTTACCAAAGATTCCAAGACACAGCTTGGGCCAGGTCTGTGGGACAAGGGGCCACAACTTCAAGGAGTCCCCAGCAACCCTTTGCCAGCTTGAAGTATGGAATTCTGGTATTTCACAAACTTGTGTTGATGTTGCATTCTAAACAATGTGATTTTTAAGCAAATGATTTATTCTCCCTAAGCCTCAGTTTCTAAGTCAGTAAAATGGAGGTAATCACCCTGATTTCATAGCACAGAAATAAATAAAATGACACATATAAAACAATTATTGAGCAGTATGCCTGACACATAGCAGATGGCCAATATTCATCCCTTTCCCTTCTGCTGAGTTAAAGTCTTTGCCTTCCTAGACTTATAGTAATAAATATAGGAAAATAATGTGTCGATATAATATTTTGTAACAGGATGAGAAAAAAATTACCATAAAGCCTGGTATTGGACTTCCTCTTATGAAAAAATGGTCTTTATTGAGAAAATTAATTTGATAACACAGTATGGGTAAAATGTGACACCCCAAGAGTACAGCTTGGTAGAAGACAACCACTGAGACGGCAGACTCCCAGGGCCACCTATTATACAGTTTTTAGTGGCTTGTTTTGTTTTCTTGTAAACTCTTTCTGTTTCCCCAAAGATTCAAAGATTCAGTAACATCTTCTTCACACATATGCCTTGTGTGGGTGGTATTTGTGTAAATGAGAGACAGAGGCTGGATTGCATAGCTGGATCACCTCCAAAGATAGGAGGGACAAGGTAAGCAGAGGTGAGTTTGTAGACCCAGGATATTAAAGCCAGAAAGAACATAACATTGAAGTCCTGGGAAGTGCGTGAAATCTTTGGGTCTGGGTCTGGTTTGAGGGCTCAAGGGGAAATACGAATTAAAAAAAAAAAAAAAAAAGAAAGCCAAGCAGGTGGCCATGATACTGTTTGTGTTAGATGCCAAATGAGTGGTGCCTCCGGAAATGACTTGAAAGAGATAGCTACTTTGGAGCAGTCATGATGGAGTTACAGAGGACGCAGAGGATGAGGAGGGCCCAGAAGTCCTGGTACAAGACAAGAGGCTCTCAGAAAGACTTTTCCCCCTCTAAGGAAAGCAGGATAATTTATTCATAAGCTAGATCCCACATGCTTTCCATAGAGATTGTGCATTTAGCAGACACACGTTATATAAATGCAAGGAAATTAAAAGGGAAAAAAAATCAGAAACCATGAGGAAAAAGCAAGGAGGTGGTTGTGTTAGGAACAAGAGGAGAAATGGCTGTATCTGCGCCCTCTGGTAACCCCCGGGAGTACAAGCCACAGAACTTTCCATACCTGACAGGGGTGATTTCAACCCAGAAGGGGAGTACTAGTTTCTAGGAAGAGTTCCTTCCAGGGGATACTCATCTCTACATATGTAAGCTCCCTGCCACTGCAAACCCAGGGCCCATCCATTTCTATTTCAGAAGACACAGAAAGGCTCTTACAAAGGTGGGCGAGAGAGGGAGCTATACTAACAAATTACAACATGATTATGACGGTTAATTAGTCTTAAAAATTCTTTAATCTATATAATATGTCTGAAGCTAAGAACTTCCATAAAACATTCAACAATAAGAACCAATTACAAATCAGTAAATAGCAAAGCAATATGAGCTGCCATCAAAAAGGAACACAATTAAAATGAATTAGTGATAAACTATATTACAGCTGAGGCCATGGATATGTGAATTTATGATTTGCACTAAGGTATGAAAGAATAATAATAGCACTTTATCTTAAGCTATCAAACCTAATTTTTTTCAATGTGCTTCAAGTACTGGCTATATAATATGAGATGTCTAAATCATAAAACAGAATTATAGCCCAAATGATTTAAACAGCGAGGTAGGACTAAACACTGAGTCCATTAATACCCCAGAGCTTATACATGCCTGAATGAAATCGAGTTTATGAAGAAAATAAGATGAAAAAAGTTTTATTGTCACTGATGAGTTTCTAGGAAACTAAAGACAGATTTTTCAGGCATGGGAGTAGGAAAAAGAAAAGCTCATTCTGATGCTGAGTGAGTGGGGCTGTCTGGTGCACCACCTCTGCCTGCCACCTCCCAGACCAGGAGGGCAGTTCAGGGTTCAAGAGCATGGTATCCCATAACAATGCAGTCCCCTTATCTAACCAGCAACTACTGTGTCTGCCCACCCCAACCCCACAGATCCTTGAATGTTATTGGGCATCTCATTGTTTGAAATCAACCAAGTCCTGCCTGTTAGATTTTTCATTTTTTAAGATCAAGTCTCATCTCATGACCTCTTTTTTTTTTATTAAGTGAAATAAGTGTTAGCATTTGGAGGAGAGGCAACCAACCAGAAAAAAAAAAAAACACCTCTTTAGATTCTAATAACCTGGGTTTCTGAAATATTACCAAATGACATGGAAATCCAATCCTAAAATCCCAACAGCCTTTGCAAAGATGTAAAACCATGTCAGTCATCAAAACTACCAGCATTTGATGAGATACAATCCATCAAACAAACAGCTATCCTCTATTAGGCACCAAGTGCATGCCAGGCCCTGTGACAATTGCTAATCTAGAATTGTCTGTAATCGATAACCACTTGATTGTTCACCTGTTCACTTAGCTGTTCAGAAAATATTTGTGGGATGCCTGCTCTGTGCTAGACATCATAAGAGGTGCTGGGGACATAGCAGTGTCATAGACAGGAATGGCTCTCCTCTTAGGGAGCTTACATTCTAGCAGGAAAAGCAGACATTAAATAATTACACAACCAATTAATTACAATTAAGAAAATTACCAGGAAGAAAGATGTGAGGATAAATAAAAGAGACCTTATTAAATCTGTGGGTCAGGGAGCACTGCCAAGAGAAAGTAGTTCAAGCTGAGACTCCAGGTAAGTAAGGGGCAGCCACATGAGGAGCAGGGACAGTGGAGACCTACAGCCTGCAGGAAGGAGCTCAGCTGTAGATGTTGTATGGAGACCCAGAAAGTCAGGTAACCTGCCCAAGGTCCCACAGTCAGTAGGTGGCCAAACCAAGATGCCAGTTACACTCCTCCTACTGCACCAAGGGGTATGTTACAGACTCCATATAAAGGAAAGCATTATTGATGCGTCCACCAAGAATTCAAGAGCTCACGCTCCCCAGTTCAACTCCTCAGCCCTTTCTTAATTTTCTTCCCTTAGCCTCTGCCACTATCTAACATGCCTTATATTTCCTTCTTTCAAGATTTTTTCTTTCTCTTTCCTTTTCTGCAGTTTGAATATGCCACACGTAGTTGTGATATTTTTGGACATTTGCCTTGTCTGGTGTTCTCTGAGCCTCCTGAATCTGTGGTTTGGTTTCTGACATTAATTTTGAGGAAATTCTCAGTCATTATTGCTTCATATATTTCTTCTGGTTCTTTCTGTCTTCCTCTTCTGGTATTCCCATTTAATGTATATTTTTGTCATTGTCCTACAGTTCTTGGGTACCCAGATCCTCTTCTTTTTTTTTTTTTTTTTGTCTTTTTTCTCTGTTTTTCAGCCTTGGAAGTTTCTACTGACATATCCTCAAGCACAGAGATTCTTTCCTTAGATGTTTCCAGTCAACCAATTAGCATATCAAAGGCATTCTCATTTATGTTACGTTTTGATCTCAGTATTTCTTCTAAATTCTTTCTTAGAATTTTCATCTCTTTGCTTACACTGTTGTGTGTCCAACAATTCAGTTCAATTCTGACACCATTCCCAGAGTTAGCATAGCCCCCACAGGTTAAGAATTCAGTCCTACAAGACTTTCCCCATCTCAGGCACCAGTTACAAAAATTGGGTCCCCAGGTTACCCACTTGGCTTGTTTAACTTGGCTGTATATTTGGGGATTTCCACAACTCCCTCCTCAGGTTTGATATTTTGCTAGAACAACTCACAGAAGTCAGGAAATCTATTTAGTTGTTACTGCCAGTTTATTATAAAGGATACAACTCAGGAACAGCCAAAGGAAAGAGATGCATAGGGTGATGTATGGGATAAGGTGCACAAAGCTTCCATGCCCTCTCGGGTGTGCCACACTCCCAGCACCTCAACGTGTTCACCAGCCTGCAAGTTCTCCAAACCTTGTTTATGGATTTTATGGAAGTTCCATTACATAGGCATGATTGATTACATCATTGGCTATGGGTGATTGAACATAACCTCCAGTCCCTCCCTCCTCCCCAGAGATCATGAATGGGGCTGAATAGTCCAATCCTCTAATCACGTGGTTTGGGTTTTCTGATGACCAGCCCCCATCCTGAAGCTGGATAGGAGCCCCTTAGACAAAGGTCATTTCATTAACACACCAAAGACTCATCACTCAGGAAATTCCAAGAGTTTTAAGAGTTCTGTGCCAGGAACCATGGACAAAGACCAAATATTCTTTATTACATAGCAATTATCCATCTGTTGAATGTTGCCTACTTTTTTCCATTAGAATTCTCGGCATATTAGTCATAGTTGCTTTAAATTCCTTGTCTCATAATACCAACATTCCTGCCATATCTGAGTCAGTACTTGTTCTGTCTCTTCAAACTGTACTTTTTGCCTTTTAGTATGCTTTGTGATTTTTTATTGAAAGCCAAACATTATGTATGTGCTGTGTAAAGAAACTGTGGTACATAGGCCTTCAGTGATGTGGTGGTAAGGTACAGAGGGAGAGGAAATGCTCTATAGTGCTGTGATTAGATGTTTTAATGAGCATGTGCTCCTGGGATGTGAAATTCACAAGGACTTCTCAGCTCCCCTCCCCTGTTGCGATGCTGGATAGCTAGCGGGGCTGCAATGGGGTATTTCCCCTGGTCTATTTAACTTAGGCTCTGATAAAGCCTCAGTAGGTTAGGCTTTGGTGAAACAGTTTCTCTTGAAGACTGTTAAGATGTTAAAAATGGGATGCCCTAGTACATTTTTATATGGTTACTTTTCCCCTTCCCCTGCTGGAAGCACTGAGGGGATTTTTCTGTGATATTCACTATGAGAACCTGGTAGAGATCTTGACAGTAAAACTCACCAAAGTGTGCAAGTTTTTAAATAAGACTTGTTTACTCTGAGCCTCCAGTAATTTGTCATTTACAGTCCAGGTTTTCCTACCCCAGCCCTTGTTCCAGCAGAAGGTTCTGCTCTGGTATGTGGTGATTCTCTGTAACTGCCTGTCTGTTTCTCCAAAACAGTAGTTTTTCTTGTGACCTCATTTCTCTAACAGATTTAAGAAGAGTTATTGATTTTTCAGTTTGCTCAGTTTTTTTACTTGTCAGGATGAAGTGATGACTTCCAAGTTTCTTACCTGCCAGGCTGGCAACTGGAAGTGTATTTTCTTGTTTATTGTCATTTCACCCATGAGAACGCGAGCTCTGTGAGGGCCAGTCATTTATGTCTGCTTCTGTTTGCTGTTCGCAGCTGTATCCCTAGTGGCTAGTCCAGGGCTTGGCACATACTAGGGCCTCAATGAATATGCGCTGAGTGAATTTTCTCTCTTTATCTTCATTTAATCATTTAATTAATATAATATGACAAAATGCAACTTAATATTTTATTTCCTTAGTCCACTTGAGCTGCTATAAAAAATACAAACTGGGTAGCTCATAAACAATATAATTTATTTCTCACAGTTCTGGAGGCTGAAAGTCCAAGATCAGGGCACTGGAAGATTCAGTGTCTGGCTCACAAAATCTGCCCCTGCTTCACATGGCAGAAGGCGAAGGAGCTCTCTGGGTCTCTGTTATAAGGAGTACTGTTTTAAGGGTACTGTTTAACCTATTGAAGAGACTAATCTGTTTGGCCAGACCTATTTGAATGGTTCCCAAGGATTAAAGAGAGTGAAGGCCAAGAAGGGGAAAAATGGTGTAGAGAAAAGATTCAACTCTGCCCTTATGATCTAATCACCTCCAAATAACCTGCCAAATACCATCATACTGGGGATTAGGTTTCAATGTTGCAATTTTGGGTTGTTACAAACATTCAATCTATAACAATAATACAATTTAATATAAATGCTGTTTATGTCTGAACTGCTGATGAAAAACGTTTGCTAAGCAAATTAATTTGGTGGATCAGATTAATTTAGGGCAGAGTTGCCAATCATTGTCATCTCGTGGCATACATAGGAAATGAAAGTATTCATGCAATAACCAGCCAGTGCTTTTCATGGGCCAAAAGCCTCAGTTTCTAAGTTCATGCATCACCTGCATGCTGCACCATTTGGGAAACTCTGCTTTAAGGGTACTGTTTAACCTATTGAAGAGACTAATCTGTTTGGCCAGACCTATTTGAATGGTTCCCAAGGATTAAAGAGAGTGAAGGCCAAGAAGGGGAAAAATGGTGTAGAGAAAAGATTCAGCTGACAATTCCCATTATTAGGTAAAGCCCTCCCAGTTTGCTCCCTACCTACCTCTCCACTCTCAGGTCCCCACTCCTGCCTCAAACCTTACATAAAGCTGCACCTGGCTTGGCTTATGCTGCTCCCTCTCCCAGCCTGAATCATTACATCCCAGGCCACAGTCAGGAAGGTGTTTGTCAGCTCTCCCCCATGGAGTACCCCGCCCTGTGGGTTTTAGGTCCACAACACTGCCTTTGAGCTTCTGACCCAGAATTTTGAAGTTTGAAGTAATCTCAGAGACTAAATCCAACGTCTAGTTTTCAGATGAATCACATAAGGCCAGGAGAGGCAGACGGACCACGCCTGCCTCAAGACCTGCGGGGGCAGCCTTGGGACATGGGTGTCCTGGTCTCCTGCTCTCTCCACTAATCTCTCTTTTGCTAATGATGACCCTTGACAATTTATTGATGGGTGAAAACTGCCTTATTGGAGAATCTATATGATCTGTAGCAACAGCCAGATGGTCCTTAATAAAACATTAATGAAGCAAAAGCAGATGGCATTTAATAAGGAATTACACAGACATGCCTGAGAGCCATCAGAAGATTTTTTTCTGGACTCCCTAATAATGGAGAATTATCAGGCGAGACATAAAACAGGAAATCAGCCTCTAAATTGTGATCTGAGAAATTCTTGTAGGTATGGATAATAAGATTCCAAATTTATTTTCACCCCAGATTTCTTAGCCCTATAATGACTGTGTTTTGTGGCAATTTTAGAAGAAATGGCAAAAGCACTTGAAGAAACAAAAGGAAGCTTGTACAACTTCCTTCTCTCTTGAAAATCCAGTCAAAGTTAGGCTACTCATTTTTCCCACCTCCCTAGAAAAATAGAGTTCTAGAAGGCATAAAAAATACTATAATATCAAAACAATGGAAATCTGACTAGACTGCAGGAGTTGTTTTACTATTGAGTCACTATTCCGGATAACTTTTAAAAACAAAAAAAAAGAACTTGTTTTGAATGAGTGAATATTTTAATTTAACAGAAGGTGAAAAGTTGGACTTTCACAGTTATGTTTAAATGTTTGATTCCTCCTAAAATTCGCCCATCAGGCAATAGTCAAAAGTTAGACCTTTGACTCAGACTTGAGTTAAAACCCTAGTATCAGTTGTGCCAGATTTGTAGACTGCCTTTTTTTTTTCAATCTTTAAAATAAGGCTAATAATACTTGAGAGTAGTACCAAGATTCAGTGAAATAAAGAATATAAAAGGCAATCCTGGACACAAAGTAACCATTCAGAAAACATCGTAATTATGGATTTCTAACCTGGAGCCTACTGTTGTAAGGGAAAAGTAGCAAAGTTGTGAAGTGATTAGTGGTTTCCTTTGTGTAACCCATCCATATAGATTTTATCTTTATGGTCAGACCCTGCTATCCAGAAAGGATCTGTATCACCATTTATGCCTTAATGTGATTATTGCAGACTTCTCTTAGATATTTAATTTTTTAAGCCTATTTCTTTTTCTTTCTCTCAAATTTTATTTAAAGGAATTCCTTTTTAAAATACACTATAGTTAATATACAACATTATATGGGTTTCAGGTGTACAAAACAGTGATTCAACAATTATATACATTATGAAATGCAGTGACACCCTCTGTCACCACACAAAATTAATACAATATTATTGACTATAATCCTTATGCTTCACTTTTCATCCTTGTGACTTATTTATTTTATAACTGGAAGTTTGTGCCTCTTTATCCCATCATCTGTTTCGTCTAATTATAGAAAGTGAGGCCAACCATTGCTAGAGGGGTTGCCTGGCAGTACCCCCCTGGGGCAGGGCAGTTTCAGTAAGGAGGGAGAGATAAGAAACGGAACACTGGGAGCTTTCAAGCATTCTTGTTTGACTTATCTGAAACCTTCTCTGCACAGTCCTGATCTAAGTTTAGCCTTTCCAGTGCACATTTCCAACAACTACTCCCCCCTAACCATGTCAGAATCATGGGGTTCTTTTTTAAGCTTTTTCAGCAGTCTTCTCCTCTAGTGGTTGTGAGCTTCTTAAGGGCAAGGAATGACTTTATTCCGGTGCATGGTGAGAACTCAGTAATGTTTGTAAAACAATGGAATTCCAGGGAACCTGAAAATAATAATGACAGCTACTGCTTTCAAGTATCTACTGGATTCCAGATTAATCACAGCAACTATGTGTGTTAGGTGTTATCATCTCCACTTTACAGATGAGGAAACTGAGGCTTGGAGGAGGGGATAGCAAGTAGGAGGGAGAGATGGAACTCAAACTTAGTGCTAGAGCCAGAAGGGCCAAGTCTTACTACTCAGCAGCCTGCCCACACTGACCCGGGGATTTGCTTGCCTGCTTGGGTTTTATGTATGTATTAGTCAGGGTCCCCAGAGGAACAGAACCGATAGAATATATCTGTAAAGATATATAAAACTTGGGTGGGGGGAGTAAAATCCGAGATGGAGACTGCGAGCTGGTCCCCACAGCCGGCTCCCCTGGGACAAAAGAAAATCGGTGCTTTTTTTTGTTAAAACTTCATTCTTTTTTTCTTTTTATTTCTTTTTTCTATTTATTTTGGTATCATTAATCTACAATTACATGTGCAATATTATGGTGATTAAACTACCCCCTTCATCAGGTCCCCCCCACCAACCCCATTACAGTCACTGTCCATCAGCATAGTGAGATGCTATAGAATCACTACCTGTCTTCTCTGAGTTGTACAACCCTCCCCGTGCCCCCGCTACCTTACGTCTGCTAATCGTAATGCCCCTTTTACCCTCTTATCCCTCCCTTCCCACCCATCCTCCCCAGTCCCTTTCTCTTTGGTAACCATTAGTCCGTTCTTGGAATCTGTGAGTCTGCTGCTGTTTTGTTCCTTCAGTTTTTTTCTTTGTTCTTATACTCCACATATGAGTGAAATCATTTGATACTTGTCTTTTTCGGCTTGGCTTATTTCACTGAGCATAATACTCTCTAGCTCGATCCATGTTGTTGCAAATGGTACAATTTGTTTTCTTCTTATAGCTGTATAATATTCCATTGTGTATATGTACCACATCTTCTTAATCCATTCATCTACTGATGAACACTTAGGTTGCTTCCATTTCTTGGCTATTGTAAATAGTGCTGCGATAAACATAGGGGTGCATATGTCTTTTTCAAACTGCTCTGCTGCATTCTTAGGGTAAATTCCTAGGAGTGTAATTCCTGGGTCAAATGGTATTTCTATTTTGAGTTTTTTGAGGAACCTCCATACTGCTTTCCATAATGCTTGAACTAATTTGCATTCCCACCAGCAGTGTAGGAGGGTTCCCTTTTCTCCACATCCTCGCCAACATTTGTTGTTGTTTGTGTTTTGGATGTTGGCCATCCTCACTGGTGTGACGTGATATCTCATTGTAGTTTTAATCTGCATTTCTCTGATGATTAGTGATGTGGGGCATCTTTTCATGTGCCTGTTGGCCATCTGAATTTCTTCTTTGGAGAAGTGTCTATTCATGTCCTCTGTCCATTTCTTAATTGGACTATTTGCTTTTTGTTTCTTGAGATGCGTGAGATCTTTATATATTTTGGATGTCAACCCCTTATCAGATACGTCATTTATGAATATATTCTCCCATACTGTAGGATGTCTTTTTGTTCTACTGATGGTGTCCTTTGCTGTACAGAAGCTTTTCAGCTTGATATACTCCCACTTGTTCATTTTTGCTTTTGCTTCCCTTGCTCAGGGAGATATGTTCATAAAGAAGTCACTCATGTTTATGTCCAAGAAATTTTTGCCTATGTTTTTTTCAAAGATTTATATGGTTTCATAACTTACATTCAGGTCTTTGATCCATTTTGAGTTGACTTTTGTGTATGGGGTTAGACAGTAGTCCAGTTTCATTCTCTTGCATGTAGCTGTGCAGTTTTACCAACAGCAGCTGCTGAAGAGGCTGTCATCTCCCCATTGTATATCCAAGGCTCCTTTATCAAATATTAATTGACTGTATATGTTTGGGTTAATGTTTGGATTTTCTATTCTGTTCCACTGGTCTGTGGGTCTGTTTTTGTGCCAATACCATATTGTGTTGATTATTGTGGCTTTGTAGTAGAGTTTGAAGTCAGGGGGTGTAATTCCCCCTGTTTTATTCCTCCTCAGGATTGCTTTGGCTATTCGGGGTCTTTTGTGGTTCCATATGAATTTTAGAATTATTTGTTCCAGTTCACTGAAGAAAGCTATTGGTAGTTTGATAGGGATTGTGTTGAATCTGTAGATTGCTTTAGGTAGTACAGCCATTTTGACAATATTTATTCTTCCTAGCCAAGAGCATGGGATGCATTTCCATTTGTTAGTATCCTCTTTAATTTCTCTTAGGGGAGTCTTGTAGTTGTCAGAGTACAGGTCTTTCACTTCCTTCGTTAGGTTTATTCCTAGGTATTTTATTCTTTTTGATGCAATTGTGAATGGAATTGTTTTTCTGATTTATCTTTCTGTTAGTTCATCATTAGTGTATAGGAAAGCAACAGATTTCTGTGTGTTAATTTTGTATCTTGTAACTTTGCTGAATTCATATATTAGTTCTAGTAGTTTTGGAGTGGAGTCTTTAGGGTTTTTTTATGTACAATATCATGGCATATGCAAATAGTGACAATTTGACTTCTTTTTACCAATCTGGATGCCTTATATTTCTTTCTTTTGTCTGATTACTGTGGCTAGGACCTCCAGTACTATGTTGAATAACAGTGGAAAGAGTGGGCATCCCTGTCTTGTTCCCAAACTTAGATGAAAAGCTTTCAGCTTCTCGCTGTTAAGTATGATGTTGGCTGTGGGTTTGTCATATATAGCCTTTATGATTTTGAGGTACTTGCCCTCTATACCCATTTTGTTGAGAGTTTTAATCATGAATGGATGCTGAGTTTTATCAAATGCTTTTTCAGCATCTATGTAGATGATCATGTGGTTTCTGTTCTTCTTTTTGTTGATGTGGTGGATGATGTTAATGGATTTTCAAATGTTGTACCATCCTTGCATCCCTGGGATGAATCCCACTTGATCATGGTGTATGATCCTCTTGATGTATTTTTGAATTTGGTTTGCTAATATTTTGTTGAGTATTTTGGCATCTACGTTCATCAGGATATTGGTCTGTAATTTTCTTTTTTGGTGAGGTCTTTGCCGGTTTTGGTATTAGAGTGATGCTGGCTTCATAGAATGAGTTTGGAAGTATTCCCTCCTCTTCTATTTTTTGGAAAACTTTAAGGAGAATGGGTGTTATCTCTTCTCTATATGTCTGGTAGAATTGAGAGGTGAATCCATCTACTCCTGGGATTTCTGTCTTTAACCCATTGATTGATTAGGAAAATGCTGTTAAGTCTCCATGTATTTGTGAGCTTTTTTGTTTTCTTTCTAAAATTCATTTCTAGTTTTACACCTTTGTGATCTGAGAAGTTGGTTGGTAGAATTTCAATATTTTTGACTTTACTGAGGTTCTTTTTGTGGCCTAGTATGTGGTCTATTCTGGAAAATGTTCCATGTGCACTTGAGAAGAATGTGTATCCTGTTGCTTTTGGGTGTAGAGTTCTGTAGATGTCTGTTAGGTCCATCTGTTCTAGTGTGTTGTTCAGTTCCTCTGTGTCTTTACTTATTTTCTGTCTGGTTGATCTGTCCTTTGGAGTGAGTGGTGTCTTGAAGCCACCTAAAATGAATGCATTGCTGTCTATTTCCTTCTTTAAATCTGTTAGTACTTGTTTCACATATACCGTCGCTCCCGTGTTGGGTGCATATATATTTATAATGGTTATATCCTCTTATTGGATTGACCCCTTTATCATTACATAATGTCCTATTTTATCTCTTGCTACTTTCTTCGTTTTGAAGTCTATTTTATCTGATACAACTACTGCAACACCTGCTTTTTTCTCCTTTTTGTTTGCATGAAATATCTTTTTCCATCCCTTCACTTTTAGTCTGTTTTTATCTTTGGGTTTGAGGTGAGTTTCTTGTAGGCAGCATATGGATGGGTCTTGCTTTTTTATCCATTCTATTACTCTGTGTCTTTTAATTGGTGCATTCAGTCCATTTACATTTAGGGTGATTATCGATAGATATGTATTTATTGCCATTGCTGGCTTTAGATTCATGGTTCCCAAAGGTTCAAGGGCAGCTTCTCTACTATGTAACAATCGAACTTAACTTCTTGTTAAGTTATTGTAAACACAGTCTGATGTTTATTTCTCTCCCTTCTTATTCTTCCTTCTCCATTCTTTATATACTAGGTGTTTTATTCTTTGCCTTTAGTTAGTATTTGGATGGTCTGCTTTCTTTGATATGATTTTATTTTCTCTGGTGACATCTTTTTAGCCTTAGGAGTGCTTTCCTCTAGAGCAGTCCCTTTAAGATGTCCTGTAGAGGTAGTTTATGGGAGGCAAATTCTCTCAGCTTTCACTTGTCTGGAAATTGTTTAATCCCTTCGTCATATTTAAATGATAATCGTGCTGGATACAATATTCTTGGTTCGAGGCCCTCCTGTTTCATTACATTAAATATATCATGCCATTCTCTTCTGGCCTGTAGTGTTTCTGTTGAGAATGATGATAGTCTGATGGGTTTTCCTTTGTAGGTGATCTTTTTTCTCTCTCTAGCTGCCTTTAATACTCTGTCCTTATCTTTGATTTTGCCATGTTAATTATTATTTGTCTTGGTGTTGTCTTCCTTGGGTCCCTTGTGTTGGGAGATCTGTGGGCTTCGGTGGACTGCAAGACTGTTTCCTTCCCCAGCATGGTGAAGTTTTCAGCAATTATTTCTTCAAAGACACTTTCTAACCCTTTTTCTCTCTCTTCTTCCTCTGGTACTCCTATAATGTGAATATTGTTCCGTTTGGATTGGTCACACAGTTCTCTTAATATTCTTTCATTCCTAGAGATCCTTTTATCTCTCTCTGCCTCAGCTGCTCTGTATTCCTGTTCTCTGATTTCTATTGCATTAACAGTCTCTTGCATCTCATCCAGTCTGCTGCTAAGCCTGTCGATGGCTTGTCTCATTTCTGCATTGTCTTTCCTGACTTCCCTCACTTCCTCCCTCAGCTCTTGTATATTTCTCTGTAGATCCATCAGCATGGTTATGACTTTTATTCTGAGTTCTTTTTCAGGAAGATTGTGCATTTCTATCCCTTCAGTCTCCCTCTCTGGTGTGGTCTGGGTCTGGATGAGCTTGGTCTGTACCATATTCCTCTGTCTTTTCATGGCGATAGAAGTGGTCGCTGGTAGGTGCCACGTATGTCAGCTGCGCTCATTAAGACCGCCTCGTGGGGTGCTGAGTCCTCTCAGGTGCAGATGCACACTCTGCGCTTTCCTGTGTTTTTTGGTCTCTCTTTTAGGAATAGTTGTATTTGCTGTATTTTCATAGATATATATAGTTTTGGGAGGAGATTTCTGCCACCCTGCTCATGCCGCCATCTTCCCGGGACTCCTCAAAATTAGCGCTTTTTAAAAGTCTTAAAGGGACAAGGGCTTAACAGCTGGTCAAAATCATCCCGGCATACTCAGTCCAGCAGGCTGGGAATCTTAAGGAACTTCAGGTGCCCTAACCCCTTGGGAGGTAACCCAGCCCTGAAGCCCCTCATGGCGATAAGCAGCCTGCCATTCATTCCTCCTGTCCGGGGCTGCAAGGAAATCAGCTGAGCCCCCACAGCTGTGGAGGAGCCAGGGAACAGCCCTGCCCACAGCAACCACACAGAGTCTTCTCCCAGCGCACAGCTAACCGGGCCAGACCTGGAGGCTGCCACCAGCACGAGCTGCCCAGCACAGACAGAGGAACCTGGAGCAAGGTTCGGAAGGCACAAAGAGGTGCCAACCTCGCAGAACACACCCGGCGTGTCTGCCACCCCCCGCAGGGCACTAGGGTATCCCGAGGGCTGCCCCACCCACAGCAGCTCAGGGGATTATCCCAGAGACTGTTCCTGTTGTGTAGGTAAACAACACAAGTAGCAGAAGCTGGAGCCAGGTCCGGAAGGCACGAAGGGGCGCCATTCTCACAGGAGAACACGCCCGCCATGCCTGCAACCCCCCCCAGCAGTGTGCTAGGCTATCCCAAGGGTTGCCCTGCCCACAACAGCTCAGGAGATTGTCCCAGAGACTGTTCCTGGTGTGCAGGTAACCGACACAGGCAGCAGAGAAGAGCAAGGCAACCAGCAAGCAGGAGGGGACTTTGTTCTCCCAGCTGACACACATGCCACCTGCCTATGACCACTTCTATCACCATGAAAAGGCCGAAGAATCTGGTCCAGTCAAAAATCACTCAGACAACCCCAGAGAGAAGGCCTGGGGAGATATATATAACCAATCTTCCTGAAAAAGATTTCAAAATAAAATTCATAACCATGCTGATGGACCTGCAGAGAAATATGCAAGAGCTAAGGGATGAAGTCTGGAGGGAAATAACAGAAATGAAACAATCGATAGACGGGCTGAAGAACAGAATGGATGAGGTGCAAGAGATGGTTAATGGAATAGAAATCAGAGAAAAGGAATACAAAGAAGCTGAGGCACAGAGAGATAAAAGGATCTTTAGGAATGAAAGAATATTAAGAGAACTGTGTGACCAGTCCAAACAGAACAATATTCCCATTATAGGGGTACCAGAAGAAGAGAGAGAAAAAGGGATAGAAAGTGTCTTTGAAAAAATAATTCCTGAAACCTTCCCCCAAGCTGGAGAAGGAAATAGTCTCTCAGACCATGGAAGCCCACAGATGTCCCAACACAAGGAACCCAAGGAGGACAACACCAAGACATATAATAATTAAAATGGCAAAGATCAAAGACAAGGACAGAGTATTAAAGGCAGCCAGAGAGAGAGAAAAGATTACCTACAAAGGAAAACCCATCAGACTATCATCAGACTTCTCAACAGAAAACTTACAGGCCAGAAGAGAATGGCATGATATATTTAATGCACTGAAACAGAAGGGCCTTGAACCAAGAATACTGTAGCCAGCATGATTATCATTTAAATTTGAAGAAGGGATTAAACAATTTCCAGACAACCAAAAGTTGAGGGAATTCACCCCCCACAAACCACCTGGACAGGATGTTTTAAAGGGACTGCTCTAGATGGAAGCACTCCTAAGGCTAAATAGATGTCACCAGAGAAAATGAAATCACAGCAAAGAAAGCAGACCAACCAAATACTAACTAAAGGCAAAAATAAAATCAACTATCCACAAAAGCAGTCAAAGGAAACACAAAAGAGTGTAGAATAAAGCACTTAACATATAAAGAATGGAGGAGGAAGAATAAGAAGGGAGAGAAATAAAGAATCATCAGACTGTGTTTATAATAGCTTAATAAGAGAGTTAAGTTAGATAGTAAAGAAGCTACCCTTGAACCTTTGGTAAACACCAATCTAAAGCCTGCAATGGCAATAAGTACATATCTTTCAATAATCACCCTAAATGTAAATAGACTTAATGCACCAATAAAAAGACACAGAGTAACAAAATGGATAAAAAAGCAAGACCCATCAATACGCTGCGTAGAAGAGACTCATGTCAAACCCAAAGACATAAACAGACTAAAAGTGAAGGGACAGAAAAAGATATTTCATGCAACTAATAGGAAGCAAAAAGCAGGTGTTGCAGTACTTCTTTCAGACAAAATAGACTTCAAAACAAAGAAAGTCACAAGAGATAAAGAAGAACATTACATAATGATAAAGGGGGCAGTCCAACAAGAGAGTATAACCATTATAAATATATACGCACCCAACACAGGAGTGTCAGCATATATGAAACAAATACTAACAGAATTAAAGGAGGAAATAGACAGCAATGCATTCATTTTAGGAGACTTCAACACACCACTCACTCCAAAGGACAGATCAACCAGACAGAAAATAAGTAAAGACACAGAGGCACTGAACAACACAGTAGAACAGATGGACCTAACAGACATTGACGGAACTCTACACCCAAAAGCAGCAGGATACACATTATTCTCAAGTGCACATGGGACATTTTCCAGAATAGACCACATACTAGGCCACAAAAAGAACCTCAGTAAATTCAAATATATTGAAATTCTACCAACCAACTTCTCAGATCACAAAGGTATAAAACTAGAAATAAATTGTACAAAGAAAATGCAAAGGCTCACAAACACATGGAAGCTTAACAACATGCTCCTAAATAATCAATGGTAAATGACCAAATTAAAACAGAGATCAAGCAATATATGGAGACAAATGACAACAACAGCACAAAGCCCCAGCTTCTGTGGGACACAGCGAAGGCAGTTCTAAGAGGAAAGTATATTGCAATCCAGGCCTATTTAAAGAAGGAAGAACAATTCCAAATGAATAGTCTAAAGTCACAATTATTGAAACTGGAAAAAGAAGAACAAATGAGGTCCAAAGTCACCAGAAAGAGGGACATAATAAAGATCAGAGAAGAAATAAATAAAATTGAGAAGAATAAAACAATAGAAAAAAAATCAATGAAACCAAGAGCTGGTTCTTCAAGAAAATAAACAAAATAGATAAACCCCTAGCCAGACTTATGAAGAGAAAAAGAGAATCTACACACATAAACAGAACCAAAAATGAGAAAGGAAAAATCACGACAGAGCCCACAGAAATACAAAGAATTATTAGAGAATACTATGAAAACCTATATGCTTACAAACTGAATGACCAGAAGAAATGGAAAACTTTCTAGAAAAATACAACCTTCCAAGACTGACCAAGGAAGAAACAGAAAATCTAAACAGACCAATCACCAGCAACGAAATTGCATCAGTAATCAAAAAACTACCCAAGAACAAAAACCCCAAGCCAGATGGATTCACCACTGAATTTTATGAGACATATAGAGAATACATAATACCCATTCTCCTTAAAGTTTTCCAAAAAGTAGAAGAGGAGGGAATACTTCCAAACTCATTCTCTGAAGCCAGCATCACTCTAATACCAAAACCAGGCAAAGAGACCACAAAAAAAGAAAATTACAGGCCAATATCCCTGATGAACATAGATGCAAAAATACTCAGCAAAATATTAGCAAACCGAATTCAAAAATACATTAAGAGGATCATACACCATGATCAAGTGGAATTCATCTCAGGGATGCAAGGATGGTACAACATTCAAAACTCCATCAACATCATCCACCACATCAGCAAAAAGAAGAACAAAAACCACATGATTATCTCCGTAGAGCCCGACAAAGCATTTGACAAAATTTAACATTCATGGTAAAATCTCTCAAAAAAATGGGTATAGAGGGCAAGTACCTCAACATCATAAAGGCCATACATGACAAAATCACAGCCAACATCATACTTAACAGCGAAAAGCTGAAAGTTTTTCCTCTAAGATCGGGAACAAGACAGGGATGCCCAGTCTCCCCACTGTTATTCAACATAGTACTGGAGGTCCTAGTCACGACAATCAGACAATACAAAGAAATACAAGGCATCCAAATTGGTAAAAAAGAGATCAAACTGTCACTATTTTCAGGTAACATGATATTGTACATAAAAAACCCTAAAGACTCCACCACTCCAAAACTACTAGAACTAGTGTCTGCATTCAGCAAAGTTGCAGGATACAAAATTGATACACAGAAATCTGTTGCTTTCCTATACACTAATGATGAACTAGCAGAAAGAGAAATCAGGAAAACAGTTCCATTCACAGTTGCATCAAAAAGAATAAAATACCTAGGAATAAACCTAACCAAGGATGTGAAAGACCTATACACTGAAAACTACAAGACACTCTTAAGAGAAATTAAAGAGGACACTAACAAATGGAAAGTCATCCCATGTTCTTGGCTAGGAAGAATTAATATTAAAATGGCCATCCTGCCTAAAGCAATCTACAGATTCAATGCAATCCATGTCAAAATACCAACAGCATTCTTCAGTGAACTAGAGCAAATATTCTAAAATTCATATGGAACCACAAAAGACACTGAATAGCCAAAGCAATCCTGAGAAGGAAGAATAAAGCAGGGGGGCTCTCATTTCCCAATTTCAAGCTCTACTACAAAGCCACAGTAATCAAGACAATTTGGTACTGGCACAAGAACAGACCCACAGAGCCGTGGAACAGAATAGAGAGTCCAGATATTAACCCAAACATATATGGTCAATTAATATACGATAACGGAGCCATGGATATTCAGTGGGGAAATGACAGCTTCTTCAACAGCTGGTGTTGGCAAAACTGGACAGCTACATGTAAGAGAATGAAACTGGGTTACTGTCTAACCCCATACACAAAAGTAAATTCAAAATGTATCAAAGAGTTGAATGTATGTCATGAAACCATAAAACTCTTAGAAAAAAACAAAGGCAAAAATCTCTTGGACATAAACATGAGCAACTAATTCATGAACATATCTCCCCGGGCAAGGGAAACAAAAGCAATAATGAACAAGTGGGACTATATCAAGCTGAAAAGCTTCTGTGCAGCAAAGGACACCATCAATAGAACAAAAAGGCATCCCACAGTATGGGAGAATATATTCATAAATGACATATCCGATAAGGGGTTGGCATCCAAAATATATAAATAGCTCACGTTCCTCAACAAACTAAAAGCAAATAATCCAATTAAAAAATGGGTAAAGGATCTGAACAGACACTTCTCCAAAGAAGAAATTCAGATGGCCAACAGGCACATGAAAAGATGCTCCGCATCCCTAATCATCAGAGAAATGCAGATTAAAACCACAATGAGAGATCACTTCACACAAGTTAGGATGGCCACCATCCAAAAAACAAACAACAAATGTTGGCGAGGATGTGGAGAGAGGGGAACCCTCCTGCACTGTTGGTGGGAATGTAAATTAGGTCAACCACTGTGGAAAGCAGTATGGAGTTTCCTCAAAAAACTCAAAATAGAAATACCATTTGACCCTGGAAATCCACTCCTAGGAATTTACTCTAAGAACACAGCAGCCTAGTTTGAAAAAGACATATGCACCCCTATGTTTATTGCAGCACTATTTACAATAGCCAAGAAATGGAAGGAACCTAAGTGTCCATCAGTAGATGAATGGATAAAGAAGATGTGGTACATATATACAGTGGAATATTATTCAGCCATAAAAAGAAAACAAATCCTACCATTTGAAACAACATGGATGGAGCTGGAGGGTATTATGCTCAGTGAAATAAGCCAGGTGGAGAAAGACAAGTACCAAATGATTTCACTCATCTGTGGAGTATAAGAACAAAGAAAAAAACTGAAGGAACAAAACAGCAGCAGACTCACAGAACCCAAGAATGGACTAACAGTTACCACAGGGAAAGGGACTGGCCAGGATGGGCTGGAAGGGAGGGATAAGGGGAAAAAATGGGGCATTACGATTAGCAGACATAATTTGGGGAGGTAGGGGAATGGCTGTACAACAGAGAGAAGACAAGTAGTGACTCTATAGCATCTTAGTACGCTGATGGACAGTGACTGTAATGGGGTATATGGTGGGGACTTGATGATGGGGGGAGTCTGCTAAACATAATGTTGCTCATTTAATTGTAGATTTATGATACCAACATAAAATAAAAAATCTGAGTGTGGGGGATAATTTTTTGTATAATTGTATAGATGTACAGATACTTACAGATATATCTTATTTGTTCTCTTTGGTTCTATATATACATATCTATCTATATCTAGAATATATGTATATGATGAGATTTATTTTATGAATTGGCGCCCATGATTATGGAGGCTAAGGGTCCCACCATCTGCCATCTACAAGCTGGAGAACCAGGAAAACCAGTGATGTGATTCAGTCTGAGTCTGAAGGTTAGAGAGTCTGAGGGCAGAAGATGGATGGCGCAACTCAGGCAGAGAGATCAAATTCACCTTCCCACCACCTTCTTGTTTTATTCAAGCCCTCAAGGGATTACAGCCTGCCCACCTATGTTGGGCATCTTCTTTACTCAGTCTACAGATTCATATTCTAATCTACTTCCAGGAACACCCTCACAGACACACGCAGAAATAATGTTTTGCCAGCTCTCTAGGCATCCTTAGTCCAGTCAAGTTGACACATAAAATTAACCACCACAGTGTTGATGTTTTTGTTGTTTTTATTATGAGAACATTAGCAGTGGAAGATGGATTTACTTTCAGTGGCAGGTCTACTGAATTGTGACATTTCTGTGTGTCCATTTCGTACTGGCTGTCTAGATTCCTCAGAGAAATCCAGCTTTGCAGTGAGATGATAGGTATGGTTCTTCTGGGGAAAAAAATGAAGCTTGAAGATCAGAGAAGAAAGAAAAAACCCCAGCCCTACCTCTACCAATGGTTTGAGACAAAATAAAATCTTTTATGGTGTCAAAGGTGCCTGGGATGTCAGAGGCTGACCTCTGGAACTGTTTTCTCTTCTACTTTTCAGACAAACACATTTATTACCCTGGTGCTTCTAACAGTCTGTCAAGATTAAAGCAGATGCCAACATAATTTCTCCTTGCCAAATTACTTTTTCCATTACAATTAGCCTTTTTAAGGGCCTTACCAAACAACAAATGTGTGTACAATTCCCATTCTCCCCTTCCAATTAAAACTCAGCTAAGAAGTTTTATCAGTAATAATTGTTAGAGATGAAAATACCACCCTCACATACTCAATCATCAGTTTATCCATGTTTTCTTAGATATCCTTTAAACCAGGTGTAGGATTAAGAAAGGTTAATTTTTTTATAGTATGTGTTATGTAATAAAAAAATGGATTATTTAAACTAAAAACAGTTAAGCTGTCTGGGTTATCCTAGTTGGGATCCTTTATAAAAGTTCTGAGTTTGGCCAACACCTATTTGTCCTCTAAAAGCATTTTAAAACTGAGCCTGTTACTGCTCTCAGAAACCCATTTCCTTTTTTTTCCTGGGCACTAAGACTACATTTTCCAGCCTCCCTTGTGGTTAGGGAGCCCATGTGACTGGTTTCTGGGCAAAGGAAGGTATACTAAAGTGCCAGGCCCATGAAAAATCTCCCACAAGAGAATTTCCTGTTTCTTTCCTCTGCCTGCTAGACATGTCCATGCCCAGGCAGCCTTGGCAGCCTTGAATTGAAAATAGCAGAGCTCCACCAGCCTTCTCCTATATCCTCACCTCCCACACCCTAGAACCACCTCCGATTGCTCACTGAGAAAAGATGAGCTGTTATATATGAGTCATTGTAATCTGTGTGTTAGCAGTTAGCTTACCCTGACTTTTCTTGACCCAAGTAGCTTTCCTTCTCACCATGTTAGAAGTTCCAGCCAAATCTTCCCATGGCACCTGATCATCGAACTTCTCACCCTTTATCCTTATTGTTTATCTGTCTGCCTCCCCAGATATACTCCACAACTCTATGAGGGTGTGGACTACATTTCCCTAGCTCACCATATGTCCCCAGTGTCTAATATAGTGCTTGGCACATAGAAGGTCCTTAATAAATATTTTATGTGTTAAATTAACATGTTAAGTGCATGGACTTTGCCTTTCGCTAGGCTGTATAATAGCAAACTTGGATGCTGGACAATCTTTAAAAATAAGAATATCAGGGTACGAAAAGCTTGTACAGTTCTGAATCGTGTTACTCTTGAATGTTTCTATAAATCTGACATCTGGTGGATGACTACCAGTCTTCTTTGCAAATCTCCTTAATGCTGACAGTGATATATGTTTCTAATGAACAATGGGCAAAAAATATAGGAGTTTGTACTAACTTTGTTGATTTAATGCCAGTCTCTTTCATAAAAACAAGTGCGATAGGTTGAAGATGTCTGGAAATTGTTTGCTCTTTCTCCCATTGAGAGGCAGTGTGTAATTCCCCTCTCTCCAAACCTGGGCTTGCTTCAGTAATAGAAAACTGTGGACGTTACAGGGGATAAGTCATAAGACTTACAGCTTCTGCCATGTTTCTTGGAAATCTTGCTTATGGAGCCCTGTACCTCCATGTGAGAAGTCTGACTCTCCTGAAACCACCTTGTTGAGAGGCCACATGTAGGGTGTCTGGTTGATAACCCCAGCCGAGCACTGCCTTCCAGCCATCCCTGCCAAGACATTAGATGTTTGTGAAGCCATCATGGAACACCCCTCACCCCCGGAAGAGGCCATTCACAGGCTGAATTCCACTGAGTGATCTCAGTCAGTGCCACATGGAGCTGAAGGACAAGTTCAGCTGAGCTCTGGCCAAAGTCCCGCCCTGCAAAATCATGGTATATAATAAAGTGGTTGTTTCAAGTCACTGTTTTAAGGTAGTTTGTTATGCAGTAAATGATAACAATGAAATGAATTACTTTATTTCCTTTTATTTGTCCAATAATATTTGTTTTGAGACTTTTAATTTTGACAAGTTTGGTTGATCATTTGCTGGCTGCCAAGTAAATATCATTTCTTCTGTCTGTATCTGCATCTTGCAATTGAACAAGAGATGGCTGGGACACAAAGAAACAGGCTGTTAATTCTGGGCCATAAAGCTTTATATTTTAAAGCAGTAACTGGTAATATGCATTGGAAATACATGCAATATAGTCTCCAGTTTAAAAAAATACTTCTGGGATTCAGGGAGGTAAATTAAATTGGCTAAAGAATATATATCAATGTGTGCCAAATTATACTTTATGTTAGTTAGCTATGTTCCTTTGGGAAGCAGTCAATATGGCAAAAGACAAAATCATACACAAGTGAAAATTTTTAGGCTCCATTTGAAAGTGACACTAACTGAAAAGTAAAAATGAAAGGAACCTAAATTTTTTAAATGGGAAGTTAAAATTTTGCCAAAGGTCACTTAGCTGGTAAGTGGTGGGCTGGATTTAACCCAAATCGACTAATCCAAATCTTGTATGTGTTCTTTCTTCTCCACAGAGGCTATTCATCTGTAAGAGTCCAGGTCTTTCCAAAAGTGGCTCCCAAAGAACTAGGAAGTGGTTACAGCAGCCACGAATAGTTGTTTTGTCAGTATGTTCATGTATGCACTACATCCATTAATGAATTGTATCGACATAAAAATATATCAAATCACCATATTCTACACATTAAACTTATACAGTGTTGTATGTCAATGATATCTCAATTAAAAAAAATAGTTTGGATGGTGTCAAATCATCTGGGTTTCAATCTTGGCTCTGTTTCTTCCTGGCTAGGTGAGCGTCCTCGCTTATGCCTAAATTTACTCACTTGTAACCTGGACCCGTTCCCCCTCAGCCGTTGCTGTGAGCATTAAATGAATTAATAATGTAAAGTACTCAGAACCATGCTTGGTGACAGTAGATAGAAAGCACTATATAAATATTAGTTGCTGATATTATTACTGTCTTCCTTAAGCATTTAACTGAAAGGCAATAGACATGACAACTAGAGTGAAACAATTTGGAGTCTTTGAGGCACTGTTGCACCACAAAGCACATGCATTCTGTTACAGGTGGTTAAGTTGCCTGACAGAGGGCCGGGCTTGTTGGTGGGAACTTCATGCACATGCTCTTTATGAGGATGATCTTAAGGTTAATGGCTTAGGTCAGGAGCCAGTAACCTTTGGTAACAAGCCTGAGTCATCATTATACAATTTTTATGAAGACAGAGAACCAATAATACAGATGCAGTCCCTTGGCAGGGCCAGGACATCGGTTCCTTTATTCCTGTGATACCTAATCACTTTGGTAAGGCAGAAGACCCAGAGGGGACCACCTCTCTGGACCAGTTTCTATTCACTCTACAAAGACGAGTAAGACCCCACAATCTAGTTGGAAACACAAACTAGAGGGCGCACTGATTAACTATTTATTCACTACCCTGCATCAGGTAGTAAGCTAGATGTTTTGGAGAGTGAACAAAACAGACAAAAATCCCTGCCCTTGTGGAGCTGACATTTTTAAGAAGAGAAAGATAAAGCAGGTGAATAACTAGGGAGTGATCCTGTGGGCTGGTGGACTGGTTTTACTGAGATAAATACAAGGAGATAAATACAAGTAGCAGCCTTTCTAGGGATATGCACAGAGCATAGGGCCTAAGGGAAAGCCCTGCCTCTGTCCCTGCCCAGCTAAAGGCAGCAAGGACGCTCAGTACTCTTGAGTGCAAAGTTCTCCGAGGGCAGAAATATTATTTTCTCTTATTCATGGTTCTCAGCCTAGCAGAGGGCACTGCTCAGAGAAGATGATCCGTAACTGCTGACTGAAAGAACGCAATGTTCAAGTCAGTCTAGCGGCGAGCAATGAATTCTTGGGTACCAACTATGCTCAAAGTCACTCATCGGCAGGGACTGGGCACCTAACACGCGAGCGATGCGGGGCGCTGCCCTCAGGTGTTCAGAATAGAGAATCAATAAACGCGAGGACTAAGTGTGCGCCCATCACCTCCCGAGTCCTCACACTCCCGGGCGGGGCACCAGGGACTCCGCACCAAAGGGGCCTCGGACGGGCCGGTGGGGCCGCGAAGCCACAGCGGCAGCCCCCGCCCCACCGCTGGGGGCGGCCGGCCGGCCTCGAGGCGCAGCCCTCCGGCCCCAGGGCGCTGCGGCCGAGTGCAGCCCCGGAGGGGAAGGGCGGCTCCAGCCGGTGAGATCCTGACCCGTCCCGGCGCGCGCAGGCCTCGCATCCAAGTGCGCGGGGACGTCGGCCAGGCCGAGCCCTGGATGTGAGCGACCGACCCTGGGGAGTCACACGGAGCGAGGCAACAGGCCCTCCAGGCCCGGCCGCGCTCGCCCGCGGGCCTCAGCGAAGCCCTCGGCACCCCGGCGGCCGGGCTCCAGGGGGCGGGAACGGGGCCGAGGCCGAGGCCCCGCCCGCCCCGCCCCGGCCGGGCACGCGGGCTGCTCCGACGCGGCTGCTCGGAGCCGGCGGGCGCGGAGGTGAGTGCGGGCGGGCGGGCTCGCTGCGGCTCTTCCGTCCGCGGCGCCTGTCCCCCCTGGGCCCCCCGAGGGAGGCGGGTCGGCCGGCTGCCCCGTCGCGTCCCTCCTCACCCTGTTCCCGACCGCCGTCCCTGGGCCCGCGGCCCGGCCCTCTCCCGCCACCGGCCCGGGCAGCCGGGGCCCGCTCCCTCCTTCTTTGTCTTCTTTCTCCTCTGCGTGTGCGGAGCCGGCGGGGCTTGGGGGCGCGCGTGCGGGAAGGAGAGGCCGGCGCAGCCGTGGGTCCAGGCCCCGGCTCAGCGGCGGGAGGCGCCAGGGCCCCGGGTGTCCTCGCTCTGGGGTGGCTCCCCTGGCCTGAAGGCGCACCCCCAGGCCCCTGACCGGCAGAGGCAGCGCGTTGATTGTAGCGCGCTTAAAAAACTCTCATTGAGAGTCTACTCGGTTCGAGGACTGAATAGGAGGTGAGAGGGATGGATGGCCTAGGACCTGCCCCCAAGAGACAAACAGAGGGCCAAGTCAGTGGAATCAAGGAATTGCCCTGAGGTCAGAGAAGCAGTTGAATAAATGCAGAATAAATTAATTACTTTCAAAATCCCCCACCAACGGGCCCTCCTTGTAAAGGAAAACAGCTGGGAGAAGTGGAGCCAGGCAATTTGAGAGATCTGAGAAATCCGGCCCAAGCTCCCAGCTGCTGTCCCCTCGCTTGCCTGCTGTAAGAGGAAGTTTTCTACTTTCCAGAAGTGCTTTTCTTTTTCTCTTTGAACCCTCAAGGGGACCAGAGGGTTCCTTTCCCTTCTTAACCAGTGTCCCTTCTGTTATCCATTCCACTTTCCAAGAGCATTTGCTGCCTCACCCTAACTCCCTCCCTTTACAAGCTCATGCCTGTCTTGTGACCATCATTTGTTTTTCATTTCGCATACTGACTCTACTTTAGAAAGAAATTAGACTTCCCTGTCTTTAACTGTCTTCTTACAAAAATGAACTCAGGTACTGGGCTGTAAGCACTGGAAAATATCAAAGGAGGACACCTCTGTTTTAGTTTAATAGGCTCAACTTCACTTTGTTATTTAGAAAACTGAAAATCAAAATGTGTTGAAGTTGTTAGCTATGAAACAAGTTCTGCAATGTCTCATTTCTCTGGATGGTGTGGAAATACCATGTCCAATAACCATGGTTTTTCCTTCCGTTGTAACTGATTACCCTTTGGAACACACTGTCTTACACTGCAAAAGGAATCATATGTAGCCCAAGTTAAAAAAAAAACAAAAAACGCTGGGGAGTCAGCAGAGCAGGGTGGTCAAGGGCTCAGGCTTGGGAGGCAGGTGGATCTTAGTTGGAACTGGGCTTAGCGCTAATTCTCTATGTGACGTTCAATGCCCTCCAGCCAAGGACCTCCGGGCGTGCACTAGCGCTGAACAAGCTGGGTTTTGTTGCTTATTGCGACATGGGAGCTCCCACACCACGGGGAAGTCGGGGGTATCTAAGTAAGCGGGTGTTAGAAAGCAGTTACAGAATTTGGGCTTGTATGTAATTTGGAAGAGAGTTTAAGGAAACAGGACTTTGCTCTGGATTGGATGCTGTCACAAGTGGGGGGAGTTCTATTGAGTATCTTCCCAGATCTTCTTTAAAAGGAGTGAAGTCTAGAGTGAGGCCAAAGCTGTGGTTGGCCAAGAAGCAGCAGGCACTCACCGGCTCAGATTACTGGTGGGTGGATGGAGGTGGGGGTTGGTCATTTCTGTGGTTTGGACAATGTTCATATTTTGTCTGTGGTCAGACACGTTTAGGAGAGGTCTTGTTTTTGTCTTATCTCCCATGGTCACAGTGTGGCCTTGCCTGATGTTGAGTTCTCTGACGCTGTTCATGCTCAGCAGGAGGACTCCAGGCCAGTCCCTGGCAGCACCAAGGCCGGCTGATAGTACCAGGCCAGCTCCCCAGTGTCTGGGCTGCTGCTTTTTGTCTTTGATCTTGGGCAAGTTACTCAACACTCCACAGCTTTGAAATGCAATTTCCACATCTGTAAAATGTGGACAAGGCCTACTCAGGGCGGTTGTGAAGATTACATGAGGAAATGTGGGGAAAAGACTTAGCCCAATGCCTGGCACATGGCAGGCACTCAACAGTTGTCTCTCTCTTTATCTAGTGTATTTGGATGTTGAGGCTTTTTCCCTAGAACTATTCAAGCAGAGGTGACCAACCAGAGCTACTTGGGAGAAGAATCCTGAATTGGGTATGAGGAATGAAGTCCTTTCCAACTCAAAAATTTGATAATTCCATCACTCTGAATCAGTCTTAAGAATGGATACTGATACAGTCTTAAGGATGATTACAGGATCTTCTCAAGCAATCATTCCCCTGTCAATTATTTTCAGATTCTCTTCTCCCAGGAGCCAGTGTTCCCCATTGGCCATGTGCTTTTCTGACTTTGTGCTGTTGGCTTGCTTGCTTGGTCTCTTCCCTCAAGATCTCTGTCTGAGAGTCTGATTCAAGTTTACTTGTCCTTAGCACTTTCGCTCTGGCGCTCTAAGTTCTAATTTGCTTTGAGCCATAAGCAGGTGAGTGGGGACTGTTCGCTAATAGAATTCTTAAAGCCCTGTGTGAGAGCCAGGATCTGTGGTAACAGCTGGGAAATGCAGGGGGATTTTAGGCCATGAATAGTTTGAGCTAGGTCTCTATGGAGGCCATTTTAGTCCACTTCCAGGTTACAGCAGGCTGGAAGTCTGAAGCCTGACTTCTGGTTAATTGAGACATTATTGTGATTGGGTCAGGAACTTAGGTTTTAGATCCTTCAGCTGGCCCTGGGCATATCATTTCATTTTTCCTGGTTAGATAGTTACTTTAGGTGTTTGAGAATGGTATGGCAGCTCATTTTCTCCCACTACTATGCAATAAACTCTATTGTATTACATTTCTAGCCTATATTTTGGCTCATCTCTTTGTTATATCAAAAGTTCCGAGGAATGAAGGAAAAAATGAGCAAGTGGGCTAAGGACACAAAAACTTAAGAAAAAGAAATACAAAAAAATCTTTAAACAAAAGATGCTTGATTTCATTTATAATAAAATAACATAACCTAAATCTCTACTGAGATACCATTTCTCACCTATAAGACAGAAATACAGAAGTTTGATACACTCTGTTGCTCAGACTGAAGCTTTCATGCCTTATTGGTGAGACTGCAAAATGGCACAATCCCTAAAATTATAGTGCATTTACCCATTGACCTGCGCGGTCCTCCTCTGGAAATCTCCCTTTGGGCGCTCTTGCCCATGTGTGGAGAAAATGAAAGTTCCTTCAGCCAGGATTCTCACCTGACCCTGGTTGGCTAGCTCACTGCACACGTGTGGGCAGTATGTTATTATTGACTCTATATAAAGAGCTCTGCTCAGTGCTCTGGGCTGTAAGGCTGCAGGAGAGCAGAGACCAGACTGGAGTGGTGGCAGTGCCAAGGACAGAGACTGAGATGGCTGTGGGGGCAGAGAGGCCCAGAGGCAGAGACCGGCCTGCTGCATGCAGACTCATTCTGAGGAGGACAGGATTCTAGTGACTGACCTGCCACTATGGGAATAAAGTTAGGTATAACCCCTTTCACCCTAAGAACATTCCATTGTCATTTTCAGTCGCTTCGAATCAAGAGTGTTCTTCCCCAGGGCTGAAACCCCCCGGCAAGACACCACGTATAAAGAAGACATGTATTCAGGAGTATTTTGTGTGGCATTTTTATAATAAACATTTTTTAGAAATAACCCAAGTGATCAGGAATACAAGCAGGTTAAATGAACAATGACTCATCCACATACTCATGATGGAGTATCATGCAGATTATGCAGCTGTAAGGAAGAAGGTACTAGCACCGAAAGGTTCTCCAGGATATGTTGTTACATGGCAAAAAACAAGTGTGCAGACTCCTTTGGACTTCTGTTTGTATAAAGAAACATGAAGGTAATATACTGAAAGGGGAGAGAGGACCTGGCTAGGAATGGGATTTCTCAGTGTCTCAGTGTATATGTGTGTGTGTGTGTATATATTTATGTATATAATTTTTTACATGGCTTAGATATTTGAGCTATTTAAATGTATTATCTGTTCAAATGTAATAATAAAAAAGAAATCTCTAGCTTCATAAGGAGAATATTCTCAGTTTCTTGATTGAAGAAGCCTGATTCCATTAAAAAACCTACAAAGCAATAGCCACTTCCATGAACTCTTCCTGAAGCAACTTACTCTGTCAAGAAAGAAGGAAAATTGGCCATTTAATGGTAAATGAAAAAATTAAAAGTTAATTTAGGAGTTACCTTTCTTTATCTACTAATCCCTCTGGGAAGATTGGTGTCATTACTAAGGCTTTGCCACACACAACAGATGGGTTTTGTTTTTAATGGCTTCTTCAGACACCTGTTTGATCTGCAGGCAAGTTGGTGAACTCTTTCAGGTTATCCCAGAAAAGAACAGAAACCATAAAAATAAGGATCCTGACACCTATGGTAAACTGAGGCAGAGTCTGTTGTGGTTCTTCTTTTGGAGAAGCAGGTTTTGTTAAAGGTTTTTTCCCTGTGTTTGGCAAAATAAATCTTGCAGCTTATCCCAGGTACACTTTGAACAGTTACTGTCTTACTGTTCCCCACTCCTGTCCCTCAGTCTACTGCCTCCTGAATTCCCTCTCTGATAACTGACATCTCTGTCTCAGCCAAGCCACACCTGAGATAACTGGAGTCCGTCTGCAGGAGTCTCTTCTCCTTCATTATCACCCTCACATCCAATCAGAATTCTCAGCAAACACCAAACCATCAGCTTGTCCATCCTTATGCCATGGCATAGTTCAGCCGCATTGTTTCTTGTCCGTCTCTCATCTTGTTCCATTCCAGCTGATTTTCTATTTTGCTTCTCAAGTATTTAAGTGGCCACTCTGATCCCACTGCTCCCTCTACAACCCCTCTGATGGCTTCTGCTGCCCTAGCCCCCAGCAGGGGGAGGCACAGGTCTTCAAGTCCTTTGCCCTTCCCCACCCTAGACCCTGCACTTCAGTGCAGGAACCAATCCCAGAGCGAAAAGGCAGTTCCAGGACCTGTTGATGAAGTGGAGATGGGCATGTCAAGACGGAGTGATGTCTCCTGGATCATCACAAGCTTGCTCACAAATCTTGCTTTGCATGGTCTTTTCTGCTCCAGCTCTACCACCTCCTGCAAATGCTGGGCTTTTCATTGCTGCCCCTCTGCTAGAGCACCTCACAGTGCTTTTTTGCCTGCTTACTTCTACTTAGCCTACAGAATATGCCTTGGATGCCACCTACTTCAGGAAGAGTTCTGTGTCCCTAGGCTTCTCTCAGTTGGATTTAAAAGCCTTTTTCTTGGTTCATTCTTTGTGGCAATCTATGTAATATATAGCATAAAACTTAACCTGTTTATTTCTCCATCCAGTCACCAAAACTAGAAGCTGATTAAAGAAAGAGGCTACATTTTGCCTCTGTATCCCAAGTGCTTAAACACAGTACCTAGGTATAGTAGGTACTTCAGAATCATTAATGAATGATTCAATAAATGGATAGATAAGTGCCCTTGCATGCAAGAGCCTTATGCTTAATATAGTGGAGATTAACTAGAGACGAGAGCCTGAGCATACTTAATTTTTCTTCTCTGCAGATCACTGTTTATCAGAAAGGAACTTTTTGCGTGTTTTAGAATTCCTTCCTTAAATATTCATTCTTTTAAAAAATTATTTTTTTATTGAAGTATAGTTGATAAACATTATATTGGTTTCAAGTATACAACACAGTAGTTCACCAGGTATACACATTATTAAATCCTAACCCCAAATAGGGTGGTTACTATCTGTCAACATAGAAAGATGTTGCAGAACCATTGACTGCATTCTCAATGTAGACTACCAGCCCTGTGACCAATTTATATTATGATTGAGATTTTGTGCCCCTTTATTCCCCTCCCTCTAGCCACCCACCCACCTCAGCCACTTCCCCATGGTAACCACCAGTCACTTCTCCATGTCTATGAATCTACTGCTGTTTTGTTCCTTCTGTATTGCTTTGCATTTATATCCTACAAATAAGTGAAATCATATTTTATTTGTCTTTCTCTGCCTGACTTATTTCACTGAGCATAATACCCTCTGGATCCATCCATGTTGTTGCAAATGGCAGGATTTCTTTTCTTTTCATGGCTGAATAATATTCCATTGTGTATATGTACCACATCTTCTTTATCCATTCATCTACTGATGGACACTCAGGTTGCTTTCATATCTTGGCTATTGAAAATAGTGTGGTGATAAACAAAGGGGTACATTTATCTTTTTAAATCAGGAATTTTGTTTTCTTTGCATAAATTCCTAGAAGTGGAATTAGTGAATCGAATGGTATTTCTATTTTTACTTTTTGAGGAACCTCCATACTATTTTCCACAGCAGTTGCATTAATTTACATTCCCACCAACACTGTAGGAGGATTTCCATTTCTGCATCCTTGCCAACACTTGTAATTTCTTGTCTTTTGGATAGTGGTCATTCTAACTGGTGTGAGGTGATATCTCATTGTGGTTTTGATTTTTATTTCCCTGATGATTAGCGATGTGGAGCATCTTTTCATGTGCCTGTTGGCCATTTGTATGTCTTCTTTGGAGGAATGTCTTTTCAGGTCCTCTGCCTACTTTTTAATTGGGTCATTTGTTTTTTGGGTGTTGAAGTGCATGAGTTCTTTATACATTTTGTGTGTTAACTCCTTATCAGATGAGTCATTCATGAATATATTCTCCCATACTGTAGAATGCCTTTTTGTTCTGCTGATGGTGTTCTTTGCTGTACAGAAGCTTTTTAGTTTGATGTAGTCCCATTTGTTCATTTTTTATTTTGTTTCCCTTGCCTGAGGAGATGCATTCAGGAAAAAGCTGCTCATGTTTATATTCAAGATATTTGTTCTGTGTTTTCTTCTAAGAGGTTTATGGTTTCATGACTTACATTCAGGTCTTTGATCCATTTTGAGTTTACTTTGGTGTATGGAGTTAGACAGTAATCCAGTTTCATTCTCTTACATGTAGCTGTCCAGTTTTGCCAACACCAGTTGTTGAAGAGGCTGTTTTTCCCCTATTATGTATTCATGGTTCCTTTATCATATATTAATTGACTGTATATGCATGGGTTTATATCTGGGTTCTCTGTTCTGTTCCATTGATCTATGGGTCTGTTCCTGTCCCAGTACCAAACTGTTTTTATTACTGCAGCTTTGTAGCATAGCTTGAAGTCAGGGAGCATAATTCCCCAGCTTTGTACTTCTTTCTCAGGATTACTTTGGCTATTTGGGCTCTTTTGTGGTTCCATATGAATTATAGAACTATTTGTTCTAGTTCATTGAAGAATGCTGTTGGTATTTTGATAGGGATTGCATTGAATCTGTAAATTGCTTTAGACAGGATGGCCATTTTGACAATATTAATTCTTCCTATCCATGAGCCCTGGATATATTTCCATTTATTGGTATCTTCTATAATATCTCTCATGAATGTTTTAATGGTTTTCAGGATATAGGTTTTTCACTTCTTTCATTAGGTTCATTCCTAGGTATTTTATTCTTTTTGATGCAATTGTGAATGGAATTGTTTTCCTGATTTCTCTTTCTGCTAGTCTGGTGTCAGTGTGTAGGAATGCAGCAGATTTCTGTGTATTAATTTTGTATCCTGAAACTTTGCTGTATTCATTTATTAGTTCTAATAGTTTTTGGTGGAGTCTTTAGGGTTTTCTATGTACAATATCATGTTATCTGCTAATAGTGACAGTTAAATTCTTCTTTACCTATTTGGATGCCTTTTGTCTCTTTGTGTTGTCTGATTGCTGTGTCTAGGACATCCAGTATTATGTTGAATAAAAGTGGTGAGAGTGGAAATCCTTGTCTTGTTCCTGATCTTAGAGGAAAGGCTTTCACCTATAAGTATGATGTTGGCCGGGGGGTTGTTGTATATAACCTTTATTATGTGAGGTACTTGCCCTCTATACCCATTTTGTTGAGATTTTTTGTCATGAATGGATGTTGAATTTTGTCAAATGCTTTTTCAGCATCTTCTGAGATGATCATGTGATTTTTGTTCTTTTTCTTGATGTGGTTTATGATGTTGATTTTCAAATATTGTACCATCCTTGGATCCCTGGAATAAATCCCTCTTGGTCATGGTGGATGATCTTTTTTTGGTGTATTTTTTAATTCATTTTGCTAATATTGTGTTGAGGATTTTTGCATCTATGTTCATCAGTGACATTGGTCTATAACTTTTTATATGGTGTCTTTGGTTTTGGTATTAAAGTGATGCTAGCCTCATAGAATGAATTTGGAAGTGTTCCATCCTCTTCTACTGTTTGAAATAGTTAAAGAAGGATGGGTATTGGCTCCTCTTTAAATGTTTGGTAGAATTCAGCTGTGAAGCCATCTGTGTCTGGACTTTGTTGATTACCAATTTGATTTCATTGCCATTAATTGGTCTGTTCAGATTTTCTGTTTCTTCCTGTGTCTGTCTTGGAAGGTTATGTTTTTCTAGGAAGTTGTCCATTTTTCTAGGTTGTCCAATTTATTGATAAATAATTTTTCATGGTATTATCTACTCTCTGCATTTCTATGGTATCTGTTGTGATATTCCTCCTTCATTTCTGATTTTATTTATGTGTATACTCTTTTTTTCTTGATAAGTCTGGCTAGGGAATTATCTATTTTGTTTATTTTCTCAAAGAACCAGCTCCTGGTTTCATTGATTTTTTTCTGTTGTTGTATTCTTCTCTATTTTATATATTTCTGCTCTGATCTTTATTATGTCTCTCTTACTAACTTTGGGATTCATTTGTTCCTTTTTTGGTTTTTTGAATTGTGAGTTTAGACTGTTTATTTGGGATTGTTCTTGTTTCTTGATGTAGGCGTGTATTGCTATGTACATCCCTCAAAGAACTGCCCTCACACATCTCACAGGTTTTGGGCTGTTGAATTTTTGTTTACATTTGTCTCCATGTATTGCTTGATTTCTGTTTTAATTTGGTCATTGATCCATTGATTATTTAGAATCATGTTGTTTAGCTTCCATGTTTTTGTAGGCTTTCTTGTTTTCTTTGCGTAATTTATTTCTTGTTTCACTCAGTTGTGGTGTGAGAAGCTGCTTGATACAATTTCAATCTCTCTGAGTTTATTAAGGCTCTTCTATGGCCTAGTATGTGATCCATCAGAGACTGTTCTATGTACAGTTAGAAAAATGTGTATCCTCCTGCTTTTGGGTAGAATGTTCTGTAGATATCTGTTAAGTCCACTTGATCTAATGTATGGTTCAGTGCCTCTGTTTCGTTATTTATTTTCTGTCTGATTGATCTTTTTATGATGTGAGCAATTTTGTTAAAGTCTCCTATAATGAATGTGTTGCAATCTATTTCCCCTTTTAATTCTGCATTATTTGTTTTATATATTTAGGTGCTTCTAGGTTGGGTACATAGATATTTATAATGGTTATATCATCTCATTGCACTGACTGACCCCTTTATCATTACGCAATGTCTTTCTTTGTTTCTTGTTACTGTCTTTGTTTTGAAATCAATTTTGTCTGATACAGGTACTGCTACTCCTGCTTTTTTCTCCCTATTATTTGCATGAAATATATTTTTCCATCCCTTCACTTTTAGTCTGTTATGTCTTTGGGTCTGAAATGAGTCTCTTGTGGGCAGCATATAGATGGGTCTTGTTTCTTTATCCATTCTGTTACTAGGTGTCTTTTGATTGGTGCATTCAGTCCATTTATATTTTAGGTAATTATTGATAGTTAAGTACTTATTACCATTTTATTAATTGTTTTCTGGTTATTTTGTAGTTCCCTTTTTCCTCTTACACATTTCTCTTTTTATTTGATGGTTTTCTTTAGTGTTGTGATTAGATTTCTCTTTTCAAAAATTTTTTTGCGGATCTGTTGTAGGCTTTTAGTTTCTGGTTACCAAAGGTTCAAGGATCGCATCCTTGCTATATTAACAGTCTCTCTTAAGTTGCTGATTACTCTATTTCAAACACAATGTAAAGGTACTTTTTTTCTTCTTCATGCATACTTTATGTATGAGATGTCATAATCTGCAATTTTTGTGTATCCCTTGACTGATTTTGTGTATAGCTGATTTTGTTTCTTTTTTAATTCCATACTTGCTTGGTAATGAATTGGTCTACTACCTTTACTGTGGGCTTATTTGCACTGGTAAAAGCTAATAGGGCTTAGGAACATTTCCATTTACAGCAGTTCCTTTAACATATCCTGTAAGTCTGGCTTAATGTTGGTGAATTTCTTCAACTTTTGTTTATCTGGAAATTGTTTAACCCCTGCTTCAAATTTAAAAGGTAATCTTGCCGGGTACAGGATTCTTGGTTGAAGGTTCTTTTGTTTCAGTACATTAAATATTTCATGTCGAGTTCCGGGAAGATGGCGGCATGAACGGAGCGGCAGAATTTTCCTCCCAACATTATATTTATCCACGAAAACACAGCAAATGCAACTGTTCCTAAAAGAGAGACCAGAACACACAGGAAAGCGCACGCTGTGCAGACACACCTAAGAGGACTCAGCAGCTAGCGAGGCAGGTAAGAAACGGAACCGTGACCCAGCAGAACCCGAGCACTCCCCCACCCCAGCGCACTGGCGGTAGGAGAGGATTCAGAGCCGGGAGGGAGAGGAGTGGAAGTGCAGGCCCAGGAGATAACCAACCCCAGATCGGCCCCGGGAACGCGGGCGCACAAAGCGCGGTGTGACGGAGATTGGAGAGACGGAGGGCGTGGGGTCTCAACGGGAACGTGCCTGTTTGCTGGCGGCTGGCTCAGGGAAGGAGAAAAGAGAAGAAAAAAAAAAGGAGAAAAGCGTGCGCTTTGTTTTGCAGCGGTCTTAAAGAGATGGGAGTCCAGCAGAGAACCTCATCGCCGCGGCACATGCAGCCCAGCAGGCTGGGAGGCCTGGGGAGCGTTGGACCCCATAGCGGGCGACTGGGAAAGGGTAGCCATAATTAGGACTCCCACAGAGTTCAACAGCCTCCCATTCATTTTCACCCCGGCGACAGCCTTAAAGGGCTGTGCGGAGCGGTGGCCATGGCTCTGGAATAGTGGAGCAACAGCGCCACCTACAGCATTCACACAGAAACCACTCCTGGTGGGCGTTTTTTTTTTGTTTTTTTTTAGGTGTTGCTGTTTTTTCTTTTTCTTTTTCTTTCCTTTCTTTTCCTTTTTCTCTCTCTCTTTTTACTTTTTTTATTAGTAGTAGTATTAAAAAATTTTTTTTCTTTTTCTTTTTCTCTCCTTTCTTCTCTTTCCTTTTTAAAGTCATAAAGAGTCCAGCTGATATACGTGACAACTACTAACAACCAATTCTATACTCATGAGAAGACAGAAGAATATGATACAGACAAAGCTTCAGACACACATCACCCCAGAGAGAGAATCTGAAGGAATGGACATGCACAGTCTTCCTGAAAAAGAATTCAGAATAAAAGTCATAGCCATGCTGACAGATCTACAGAAAAATGTGCAAGAGCTGAGTGAGGAAATGAGGAAAGACAAAGCAGAAATGAGACAAGCCATCGATGGGCTTAACAGCAGACTGGATGAGGTTCAAGACACTATCAATGAAATACAAAACAGGGAAAAGGAATACAAAGAAGCTGAGGCAGAGAGAGATAAAAGGATCTCTAAGAATGAAAGAATATTAAGAGAACTGTGTGACCAATCCAAACGGAGCAATATTCGCATTATAGGAGTACCAGAGGAAGAAGAGAGAGAAAAAGGGATAGAAAGTGTCTTTGAAGAAATAATTGCTGAAAACTTCCCCACGCTGGGGAAGGAAATAGTCTCGCAGTCCACGGAAGCCCACAGATCTCCCAACACAAGGGACCCAAGGAAGACAACACCAAGACACATAATAATTAAGATGGCAAAGATCAAAGATAAAGACAGAGTATTAAAGGCAGCTAGAGAGAGAAAAAAGATCACCTACAAAGGAAAACCCATCAGACTGTCATCAGACTTCTCAACAGAAACCTTACAGGCCAGAAGAGAATGGCATGAAATATTTAACGTAATGAAACAGAAGGGCCTCGAACCAAGAATATTGTATCCAGCACGATTATCATTTAAATATGATGGAGGGATTAAACAATTTCAAGACAAACGAAAGTTGAGAGAGTTTGCCTCTCATAAACCACCACTACAGGATATCTTAAATGGACTGCTCTAGAACGAAGCACCCCTAAGCCTAAAAAGATGTCACCAAAGAAAAGAAAATCATAGCAAAGAAAGCAGACCATCCAAATACTAACTAAAGGCAAAGAATAAAACACCTAATATATAAGAAAGGAGGAGGAAGAATAGGAAGGGAGAGATAAAGAAACATCAGACAGCATTCACAATAACTTAACAAGAAAGTTAAGTTAGATTCTTAGATAGTAAAGAAGCAACCCTTGAACCTTTTGTAACCACAAATCTTAGGCCAGAAATGGCAATAAGAACATATCTATCAAAAATCACCCTAAATGTAAACGGACTGAATGCACCAATCAAAAGACACAGAGTAACAGAGTGGATAAAAAACCAAGACCCATCTATATGCTGCTTACAAGAGACCCACCTCAAACCCAAAGATATACACAGGCTAAAAGTGAAGGGATGGAAAAAAATATTTCATGCAAACAACAAAGAGAAAAAATCAGGTGTTGCAGTACTTGTATCAGATAAAATAGACTTCAAAACAAAGAAAGTACCAAGAGATAAAGAAGGACATTACATAATGATAAAGGGGTCAGTCCAACAAGAAAATATAACCATTATAAATATATATGCACCCAACACAGGAGCGTCAGCATATGTGAAACAAATAATAACAGAAGTGAAGGAGGAAATAGACAGCAATACAATTATTTTGGGAGACTTTAACACACCACTCACTCCAAAGGATAAATCAACCAGGCATAGGATAAGTAAAGACACAGAGGCACTGAACAACACACTAGAACAGATGGACCTAATAGATATCTACAGAACTCTGCACCCAATAGCAGCAGGATACACATTGTTCTCAAGTGCACATGGAACATTTTCCAGAATAGACCACATACTAGGCCACAAAAAGAACCTCAGTAAATTCAAAAATATTGAAATGCTACCAACCAACTTCTCAGATCACAAAGGTATAAAACTAGAAATAAATTGTAGAAAGAAATCAAAAAGGCTCACAAATACATGGAGAGTTACCAACATTCTCCTAATGAATCAATGGGTTAACGACCATATCAAAACAGAAATCAAAGAATATATGGAGACTAATAACAACAACACAAAACCACAACTTCTGTCGGACGCAGCAAAGGCAGTTCTAAGAGGAAAGTATATTGCAATCCAGGCCTATTTAAAGAAGGAAGAACATTCCCAAATGAACAGTCTAAAGACACAAGTATTGAAATTGGAAAAAGAACAACAAGTGAGGCCCAAAGTCACCAGAAGGAGAGACATAATAAAGATCAGAGAA
>JAQQAC010008880.1:37402019-37414317 GCA_029783875.1 Phataginus tricuspis | reverse complement strand
AGCTGGTTCTTTGAAAAAATAAACAAAATAGATAAACCCCTAGCCAGACTCATTAAGAGAAAAAGAGAATCTACACACATAAACAGAATCACAAATGAGAAAGGAAAAATAACGACGGACGCCACAGAAATACAAAGAATTATAAGAGAATATTATGAACATCTGTATGCGAATAAGCTGCAAAACCTAGAAGAAATGGACAACTTCTTAGAAAAATACAGCCTTCCAAGACTCACCAAGCAAGAAACAGAAAAACTAAACAGACCAATCACCAGCAATGAAATTGAATTGGTAATCAAAAAACTACCCAAGAACAAAACCCCCGGACCTGACGGATTCACCTCTGAATTCTACCAGACATATAGAGAAGAAATAACACCCATTCTCCTTAAAGTTTTCCAAAAAATAGACGAGGAGGGAATACTTCCAAACTCTTTTCTATGAAGCCAGCATCACTCTAATACCAAAACCAGGCAAAGACCTCACTAAAAAAGAAAATTACAGACCAATATCCCTGATGAACATAGATGCAAAAATACTCAAGAAAATATTAGCAAACCGAATTCAAAAATACATCAAGAGGATCATACACCATGATCAAGTGGGATTCATCCCAAGGATGCAAGGATGGTACAACATTCGAAAATCCGTCAACATCATCCACCACATCAATAAAAAGAAGAACAAAAACCACATGATCATCTCCATAGAGGCTGAAAAAGCATTTGACAAAATTCAGCATCCATTCATGATTAAAACCCTCAACAGAATGGGTATAGACGGCAAGTACCTCAACATCATAAAGGCTATATATGACAAACCCACAGTTAACATTATACTTAATAACGAGAAGCTGAGAGCTTTTCATCTAAGATCGGGAACAAGACAGGGGTGCCCACTCTCTCCACTGTTATTCAACATAGTACTGGAGGTCCCAGCCACAGCAATCAGACAAAGCAAAGACATACAAGGTATCCAGATTGGTAAAGAAGAAGTCAAATTGTCACTATTTGCAGATGACATGATACTGTACATAAAAAACCCCAAAGACTCCACCCCAAAACTACTAGAACTAATATCTGAATTCAGTAAAGTTGCATGATATAATATTAACACACAGAAATCTGTTGCTTTCCTATACACTAATGATGAACTAACAGAAAGAGAAATCAGAAAAACAATTCCATCCCCAATTGCATCTTAAAGAATAAAATACCTAGGAAAAAACCTAACGAAGGAAGTGAAAGACCTGTACTCTGAAAACTACAAGACACTCCTAGGAGAAATTAAGGAAGACACTAACAAATGGAAATGCATCCCATGCTCTTGGCTAGGAAGAATAAATATTGTCGAAATGGCTATACTACCTAAAGCAATCTACAGATTCAATGCAATCCCTATCAAACTACCAACAGCTTTCTTCAATGAACTGGAACAAATAATTCTAAAATTCATATGGAACCAGAAAAGACCCTGAATAGCCAAAGCAATCCTCAGAAGGAGGAATAAAACGGGGAATTACGCTCTCTGACTTCAAGTTCTACAACAAAGCCACAGTAATCAAGACAATTTGGTACTGGCACAAAAACAGACCCACAGACCAGTGGAACAGAATAGAAAATCCAAACATTAACCCAAACACCTGGAGTCAATTAATATTTGATAAAGGAGCCTTGGATATACAATGGGGAGATGACAGCCTCTTCAGCAGTTGGTGTTGGAAAAACTGGACAGCTACATGTAAGAGAATGAAACTGGACTACTGTCTAACCCCATACACAAAGGCAAACTCAAGGTGGATCAAAGACCTGAATGTAAGTCATGAAACCATAAAACTCTTAGAAAAAAGCATAGGCAAAAATCTCTTGGACATAAACATGAGCGACTTCTTCATGAACATATCCCCCTGGGCAAGGGAAACAAAAGCAAAAATGAACAAATGGGGCTATATCAAGTTGAAAAGCTTCTGTACAGCAAAGGACACCATCAGTAGAACAAAAAGAAATCCTACAATATGGGAAAATATATTCATAAATGATGTATCTGATAAGGGGTTGACATCCAAAATATACAAAGAACTCACGCACCTTAACAAACAAAAAGCAAATAATCCAATTAAGAAATGAATAGACACTTCTCTAAAGAAGAAATTCAGAGGACATGAATAGACACTTCTCTAAAGAAGAAATTCAGATGGCCAACAGGCACATGAAAAGATGCTCCACATCGCTAATCATCAGAGAAATGCATAGTAAAACCACAATGATATATCACCTCACACCAGTAAGGATGGCTGACATCCAAAACACAAACAACAACAAATGTTGGCGAGGATGTGGAGAAAGGGGAACCCTCCTACACTGGTGGTGGAAATGCAAATTAGTTCAACCATTGTGGAAAGCAGTATGGAGGTTCCTCAAAAAACTCAAAGTAGAAATACCATTTGACCCAGGAATCCCACTCCTAGGAATTTACCCTAAGAACGCAGCAGCCCAGTTTCAAAAAGACAGATGCACCCCTATTTTTATTGGAGCACTATTTACAATAGCCAAGAAATGGAAGCAACCTAAGTGTCCATCAGTAGATGAATGAATTAAGAAGATGTGGTACATATACACAATGGAATATTATTCAGCCATAAGAAAAAAACAAATCCTACCATTTGCAACAACATGGACAGAGCTAGAGGGTATTATGCTCAGTGAAATAAGCCAAGCCGAAAAAGACAAGTATCAAATGATCTCACTCATATGTGGAGTATAAGAACAAAGAAAAAAACTGAAGGAACAAAACAGCAGCAGACTCACAGAACCCAAGAACGGACTAATAGTTACGAAAGGGAATGGGACTGGGAATGAAGGGCGGGAAGGGAGGGATAAGAGGGTAAAAGGGGTATTACGATTAGCAGATGTAAGGTAGCGGGGGCTCGGGGAGGGCTGTACAACTCAGAGAAGACAAGTAGTGATTCTCATCTCACTACACTGATGGACTGTGACTGTAATAGGGTTGGTGCGGGGGTCCTGATGAAGGGGGTAGTTTAATCACCACAATATTGCTCATGTAATTGTAGGTTAATGATACCAAAATAAAGTGTAAAAAAAAAATTTCATGTCATTCCTTTCTGGCCCATATAATTTTTGCTTAGAAGTCTGCTGATAGCCTGATGGGGGTTCTTTTATAAGTAACCTTTTTATCTATCTTGGGCTGCTTTCAATATTCTCTCCTTATCCTTGATCTTTGCCATTTTAATTGTTATATGTCATGGCGTTGTCTTCCTGGGGTTTCTTTTGTTAGGGGCTCTCTGTGCTTCTATGACCTGGGTGTGTATTTCCTTCACCAGATTAGGAAGTTTTCAACATTTCCTCTTAGATACTTTCTATGCCCTTGTCTCTCTCTTCTCCTTCTGGTACCCCTACTATGTGAATATTGTTTCATTTGGATTGGCACATAGATATCTTATTCTTTCATTCCTAGAGATCCTTTTTTCTCTATGTTCTTCAGCTTCCTTTTGTTCCTGTTCTCTAATTTCCATCTCATTGAGTGTCTCCTCTACTTGTAGTAATGTACTCTTAAACCCCTCCATTGTATGTTTCATTTCAGTTACTGTATTCATTAGCTCTGAGTGGCTCTTTTTCAGCTCTTCTCTTTGTTGAAGTCCTCCCTGGGATCTTGAAGATTTTTCTGTAAATCAGTGAGCATGCTTATAACTTTTACTGTGAAATCTTTGTCAAAAAGTTGGTGATCTCCATTTCATTTAACCCTCTATCTGGTGTCTTATCCTGTAGTTTTATTGGAACGTATTCTTCTACCTCAGGGTTTCTATGTTTCTTTCTCTGTATTAAATGGATCTGCTATGCTTCCTGGACTATAGTGTAATAGCTTTATGAAAGAGGCGTCCTAGGTGCCTGGTTTTCCTCTGTGGGAGGCTCAAGACTCTCTACTTTCCAGTGCTTGGTTCTTCTTTGTGAGAGCCCCGGCTGTTGTTAATGTGCAGTAGGAAGGGTTATATTTCTGTCTGTCTGCTGATAGTGGTCTGAGTCTGAAGTCCTGGCAATTTGCTTCAGTTACCTTTGGGATCCAAGCGAGGCCTCTGTAGGGATCACTGTTGGTGGGCTGCACTCTGCCTGCCCTGTAGCAATGGCAGGGCTGCAAGTTTTATGGGGCGGATGGAGCCACTGTTTATCTCTGAGGCAGGGCAGGATGTGCAACACCTGGCTTGGTTCCCCACAGGGAGGAAGGAGCTCTCAGGGCTGGCTCCTGTAGGCACCTCTCTGGTTGGGATGAAATGGGGTCAAGAAAGCTGGGAGCATCTCCCTCTGCCTGCCAGTCAATGAAGTCTTATGCTGCTGCTGGGCTTAGTGGGTTAGAGCACTGGCAATGCATGCAGGGAGGCAGCTCGTGGCTGTGTTGCCACTGAGGGAGATGGAGCATCTGGGGCCCCTGAGAGTTCCTGACCTGTTGGGCCAAAAGAGGACTGGTGATGTATCCTCTACCTGCCCTTTATCTTGAGGAGAGAGCTCTGTCCAACCCTCACCCCTCTGGCACCCCACCCACTGCTGGAAAGTCTTTCAAACTGCTGCCTGTGCTTTGGGTCTCAGGACCAGTGGAGTGTGCCTTCTTCCATAAGCAGCTGGGGTCTCAGCCTCCCAGAGTGCTCCAGCTCTCCCTGGTGTCCAGCCCTGCTAAACACCAGAACCCAATGTAATATGGACTTGTGCTCCCAGAGCAGATCTCCAGGGCCAAGTGTGCAGCATTCCTGGGCTCCTCTTTCTCCTGCCTATGGGCTGGGGTTGGGAGAGGGCTTGGGTACCACTTGATCCTGGATCTGCCACTTTACCCTTTCCTGTGTGGTCTTCTCTTCTTTCCCAGGTGTAGGTGGTCTGTTCTGCAGTTTCTAGGTCATTTTCAGGCTTAGTTGTGTTTGCTGTATTTTCTTCTTTTATGTTTTTTTGTGAGGAGGTTTCTGTCTTGCCTTCCTATTCTGCCATCATTTTCTCTGCCTCCCTCCCCACTTGTTTATTTTTTAATTTTGTTTCTCTTGCCTGGGGAGATATGTCCAGAAAAAAAATTCTCATGCTTATGTTCCAAAGATATTTTCCTATGTTTTCTTCTAAGAGTTTTATGGTTTCATGTCTTATATTTAGGTCTTTAATCCATTTCAAGTTTACTTTTGTATATGGAATTAGACAATAATCCAGTTTCATTCTCTTGCATGTACCTTTCCAGTTTTACCAACACAAGAGACTGTCTTTTCCCCATTATATGTTCATAGCTCCTTTATCATATGTTAATTGTCCATCTATGCATGGGTTTATTTCTGGGCTGTATTCTGTTCCATTGATTTATGAGTCTGTTCTTGTACCAGCACCCTACTGTTTTGATTACGGTAGCATCGTAGTATAGCTTGAAGTGAGGGAGCATAATACACCCAGCTTTGTTTTTCTTTCTGAAGGCTACTTTGCCTATTTGGGGTCTTTTGTGATTCCGTCTTTATTTTAGGATTATTTGTTCTAGTTCATTGAAAAATGTCATTGGTATTTTGACAGGGAATGCTTTGAATCTGTAAATTGTTTTGGGCAGGATGGCCATTTTAACTATGTTAATTCTTCCTATTCATGATCATGGAATAGATTTCTATTTATTTGTGTCTTCTTTATTTTCTTTCATCAATGTCTTATAGTTTTCAGAGTACAGGTCTTTCACCTTCTTGGTTAGATTTATTCCTAGGTATTTTATTCTCTTTGATGCAATTGTGAATGGAATTGTTTTCCTGATTTCTCTTTCTGCTAGTTTCTTGTTTGTATATAAGAATGCAAAATATTTCTGTATATTGATTTTGTATTCTGCAACTTTGCTGGATCCAGTTATTAGTTCTAATAGTTTTTTGGTGGAGTCTTTAGGGTTTTCTATATATATAGTATCATGTCATCTGCAAATAATGACAACTTTACTTCTTCCTTACCAGTTTGGATGCCTTTTATCTCTTTATCTTGTCTGATTGCCACAGCTAGGACCTCCAGTACTATGAATAAAAGTGGTGAAAGTGGACTTCCTTGTCTTTTTCCTAATCTTAGGGGAAAAGATGTCAGCTTTTCACTATTGAGTATCATGTTAGCTGTGGGTTTGTGGTATATGGCCTTTATTATGTTGCATTATATTTCCCTATACACATTTTGTTGAGAGTTTTTATCATGAATGGATTCTGTCAAATGCTTTTGCAGCATTTATTGAGATGATCATGTAGTTTTCATCCCTCTTTTTGTTAATGTGGTGTATCACATTGACTGATTTACAAATATTGTACTATTCTTGCATCCCTGGAATAAATTCCACTTGGTCATGATGGATGATCCTTATGATGTATTTTTTAATTCGATTAGCTAATATTTTGTTGAGAACTTTTGCATCTATGTTCATCAGTGATTTTGGCCTATAATTTTTTTTTCTGTAGTGTCTTTGGTTTTGGTATTAGAATGATGCTGGCCTCATCAAGTTGAATTTGGGAGTATTCCATACTTTTTTACTTTTTGGAATACTTTAAGAAAGGATGGCTATTAGCTCTTTAAATATGTGGCCAAATTCAGCTGTGAAGCCATCTGGTCCTAGAATTTTGTTTGTTGGGGCTTTTTTGATTACCAGTTCAATTTCGTTACTGGTAATTGGTCTGTTCATATTTTCTGTTTCTTCCTGGTCAATCTGGGAAGGTTGTACTTTTATAGGAATTTTTTCATTTCTTCTAGGTTGTTCAATTTATTGGCATACAATTTTTCATAGAACCTCTAATCATTCTTTGTATTTCTGTACTATCCCTTTTTAATTTCTGATTTTGTTTATTTGTTAACTCTTTTTTTCTTGATAAGTCTGGCTAGGGGTTTGATTATTTTGTTTATATTCTCAAAGAAATAGCTCTTGGTTCACTGATTTTTTTCTATTGTTTTATTCTTCTCTATTTTATTTATTTCTGCTCTGATTTTTATTATGTCTCTCCTTCTACTAACTTTGGGTTTCATTTGTTCTTCTTTTACTAGTTTCTTTAGTTGTGAACTTAGACTGTTTGGGCTTGTTCTTGTTTCCTGAGGTAGGCCTGTATTGCCATGTATTTCCTTTTTAGAACCATTTTTTTGGCATTCTACATATTTTGAACTGTTGTATTTTTGTTGTTTTCATTTGTCTCCATGTATTGTTTGATTTCCTCTTTGATTTGTTCATTGAGCCATTGATTATTTAGAAGCATGTTGTTTAGCCTCCATGTGTTTGTGGATTTTTTTGTTTTGTTTTCTTTATGTAATTGATTTCTAGTTTCATACCATTGTGATCTGAAAAGGTGCTAGATACAATATCAATATTTTTCAATTTATAGAGGCTGTTTTTGTGTCCTAACATATGATCTATTCTGGAGAATATTGTACGTGCACTTGAGAAAAATGTGTATCTTGCTGCTTTTGGGTGGAACATTCTGTATATATCTGTTAAGCCCATCTGGTCCAATGTGTCACTCAAGCCTGTGTTCCCCATTTATTTTCTGTCTGGATGATCTGTCCATTGATGTAATTGAGGTGTTAAAGTCTCCTAATATTATTGTGTTGCTGTCTATTTCCCCCTTTAGATCTGTTAGTATTTATTTTATATATTTAGGTGCTCCTGTATGGGGTGCATAAGTATTTAAAATCGTTATATCTTTTTGTTGATTGATCTCTTTATGTAATGTTCTTCTTTTTCTCATTACTTTCTTTGTTCTGTAATCTACTTTTTTCTGATAAAAGTACTTCTACTCCTGCTTTTCTCTCCCTATTATTTGCATGAAATATCTTTTCTCATCCCTTCGCTTTCAGTCTATGTATATCTTTAGGTCTGAAATAAGTCTCTTATAGACAGCATATAGATGGTTCTTCTTTCTTTATCTATTCTTCAACCCTATGTCATTTGTTTGATGCATTTAGTCCATTTACATTTATAGTAATTATAATAGGTACATACTTATTGCCATTTTATTAATTGTTTTCTGGTTGTTTTGTAGTTCCTCTCTGTTTCTTTCTTCCTCTCTTATACTTTTTTGTGATGTGAGGTTTTGTTTAGTGTTATGCTTGGATTTATTTTAAAAAACTTTTTTGTGTATCTGTTACAGGCTTTAGGTTTATTGTTATCTTAAGGTTCATAGATAGTTTCCTAAATATATAACAGTCTATATTAAGTTGATGGTCATTCTATTTCAAACACAATCTACAAGTACTAATTTTTTCTTCTTCTTCCTCCTGCACACTTTTTGTATGAGATGTCATAATCTACATCTTCTGTGTATCCCTTTTCTGATTTTGTGTATACTTGATTTTACTACTGTTTTTTAACTTCATATTTGCTTGGTAAATAATTAATCTTTTACTTTTACTGATGGAAAGTATCTAGGCTTAAGAATATTTCCATCTACAGAAGTCTCTTTGACATAGCCTATACATCTGGTTTAGTGGTGGTAAATTCTTCTAATTTTCATTTATCTGGGAAACTTAGTCTCTCTTTCAATGCTGAATGATAACCTTGCTGGATAGAGGATTCTTGGTTTAGGTTCTTCTGTTTCAGTATATATTTCATGCTACTCCCTCTTGTCTGTAAAGTTTCTGCTGAGAAATCTGCTGATAGCCATATAGGGTTTCCCTTATTGGTAGCATTCTGCCTCTCTCAATGCTTTTAAGATTCTCTTTTTATCTTTAATCTTTGACATTTTAATTGGTGTATGTCTTGGTGTTGTCTTCCTGGGTTTTTTTTTTTTTGTCAGAGGCTCTCTGTGCTTCCAGGACCTAGGTGTCTGTTTCCTTCCACACATTGGGAAAATTTTCAGCAATTATTTCTTCAAAGAGACTTTTTCTCCTTTGTCTCTCTCTTCTCCTTCTGGGACCCCTATTATGTGAAAATTGTTTTGTTTGGAGTTGTTGCACAGCTCTCTTAGTATCTTCTCATTTTCAGAAATTCTTTTTTTCTCTCTATTCCTTAGCTTGTTTGTTTACCTATTCTCTATTTTCTATCTCGTTGATTCTTTCCTCTACTTCCAGCAGTCTACTATTCATTCCCTCCATTGTATTTTTCATTTCAGTTCTTGTGTTCTTCAGCTCTGAGTGGCTCTTTTTCAAATATTCTACCTCTGTTGAAGTTCTCTCTGAGGTCATCAATTCTTTTCCCCAGGTCAGTGAGCCTCTTTATGACTATTTCTTTGAAATCTTTATCAAGAAGACTGGTAATATATGTTTCATTTAACCTTCTTTCTGGTGTCTTATCTCATTCTTTTGTTTGGAACATATTCCTCTGCCTCCTCATTTTGTCTGAGTTTCTGTGTTTCTTCCTTTGTATTAGAGAGATCCTCTATGCCTCCTTGTCTAGAGAGTAATGGCTTTATGAAGAAGGTGTTCTGTGGTGCCCAGAAGCTCAAGACTCTTTGCTCACTAGTGCCTGGTTCTCCTTTGTGGTGGAGCTGCAGTTGCTGTTGGTGGGCTGTGGGTGGGTGGCCTTTTTTGTCTACAGTGGCTGATCTCTGGTAGCAGAGGATGACAACTCATCTTGGTGGGCCCTTTATGTGGCAGGTGGCACTTCTGCTGGGATCATTGTGGATGGAGCCACCTTTACCTACTGGGCTACAGTGGTCATGCTGCTGATGGGGCAGATGGGGTGGGTGCACAAGGGAGCATGACTTGTGGCTAAGGCACTGGTGAGGGAGATGGTGCATTTGGAGCTGGCTCCCACTAGCACAAGGCCATTGGGCTGAAGGAGAGCTGGGAAAGCTGGGAAAGTCTGCCTCTGCCTTCCAGGTAGCAAAGTGTCTCTCCACCTGCAAGGCAGCAAAATCAGACCACTGCTGGGCTGAGCATTCTCAGTGGGTGGGTTCTCAGGGAAGCACTTCAGGGCTAAGTCACCAGTGAGGTAGATGGAACATTTGTAGCTGGCTCTCACCAGGGCCTCACCAGTTGGGCTGAGGGAGAGGTAGGCAAGCATTGTCTGCCTGCCCTTTTCCCTCTTGAGATAGCTCCCTCCAACCCCCGCCCCTCTGGCACACTTCCTGCTGCTGGTAAAGCTTTCAAACTGCCACCTCTATGTTGGGACTCAGCAGGACCAGTGGAGCATGCCTGTCCTTCACAAGCGACAGTTGTTTCAGCCTCCCAGAGTCTCCACCTCTCCTTGGTGTCCAGCCCCATTAATCACCAAAGCCCAATGCAATGTAGACTCATGTTCCCAGAGCAAGTCTCCCAGGCCAGGTGCGCAGGATTCCTGTGCACTTGTGGGCTGGGATGGGGGAAGGGCTTAGGTCCCGATCGATTGTAGCTCTGACACTTTGCCTTTCTCAATGTGCTCTTCTCTTTCTTCACCATTTGTAGATGGTCTTGTCTGCAGTCTTTATGTCATTTTCAGGGTTAGTTGTATTTGCTGTAGTTGCTTCCTTGGGTGTACATGGAAGGAGGGTTCTATCTTGCCTTCCTACTCCACCATCTGTTCTGCCTGGAACTTTTCATTCTTTCTGTTAATGTACAAGATCAGGATTAAGTAGCTACACAATAATTTAAGAGAAGGTACTTTAGAGACGAATTAGTGATAGGTAAGGCACATGTTTTCTGATGCCCTAGAGGAGATTCATGATAAAGTGGGGATTGTTGTAGTGTCTAAGGTTACTCCAAGCTCTCAAATTTTATGAATTTATTATCTATATGACTGCCATACACCAGGGTACAAATATAAATAAAACACATTCCTGTCCATTAGGTACTTCGACTTTTATGGATAGTTTTAAAAAAAACCTTATTTCAATTTGTGCTTTTTTTGAGTAATAAAAATTATGTATGTGTATATATACATATATGCATGTATTCGTGTGTGTATATATATAAACAAAATATATATTTTATGTATGTATATTATATAAAAAGTATATTTAGGTCCAGTGTGTGTGTGTGTGTGTGTGTGTGTGTGTGTATATGTGTGTATATATATATATATATATTTAGATTTAGCTAGGTCCAGTTTATGTATTGTGAATTGTTTATAACCTTTGCCTATGTTTCTACTATAGTATTTTTAAAACTTGATTCGTAAAAGTTAAAAAAAAATTTATTGAGTATTCTAGTTTTTTGTTATAAATATAACTAGTATGTTCTCAGTTTGCCGTATGTGTTTCTAAAGACCTTTCTTATCTTACAATTGTACAAATATTTGTATTTCTTCTAGTACTTTTATGGTTTCATTTTCTCTCAAAAACCCTTTAGTCCAAGGAGAATTTGTTCTTGTGTATAGCACAACATGGTACTTAATTTTTTCCAGTCGATGAGTCAGTTACTCTAACACCGTTTATTGAATAGCCTTACTTCTTCCACTTAATACAGTACTTTTATATTTTCCAATTGTTTCTTCTTTTTCTTTACAGCTGAAGAGTAACTGGGTCTTCATTTCTGGGTTAAAAGGTAATAGATACTTTCCATTTATGAATTTCAAAGAAATAGTTATAATTAAAATACAAACTGGAGAAGTTGTTTTTTGTTGTTCAACAAATGTTCCCAGGTCTGTACCTTCCAGATACTTGGTAGGATTGTATTTCCTGATGATGATGGTTGGCTGAGGCCATGTGACTAGTTCTGACAAATTATGAGTGGGCATGATATGTGTCAGTTTTGGGCCAGAGCATTTAATTGTTAGCGTGAGCATTTCTAGAACTCTTTCCTGAATTGGACATGCAATGTGAACAAATACACCTTTGTTAGAAGCCACTAAGATTTGAAGGTTGTTCTGAAGCATAACCTAGACTCTCCTGACTTACATACATAATCTCTTTCAGTATTTCAATTTGTTTTCTTTGTTATCAACTGAACTCAAACTAGAGGCTTTTCTAGGGTGAAAGTATTCTTCCATGTACACTGATTTCTACTAGGGAGAAATAATGTAATTTTAGAAAAAAATTCATGAAATAATAACTTCTTATTTAATTTGGGGGCAACTTTTTTTTTTCAGGTAATCTGGAGCTCTCAGAAATGTTTTCCAAAGCAACAAAGAATTTTCTTAAAGAAGTTGATGCTGAAGGTAACCTGATAGCAGTATTAAACTTGAATGACTCTGATAAGTTACAACTTCTAAGTCTGGTAATCAAAAAAAAGAGATTCTGGTGCTGGCAGAAACCAAAGTACCAATTTTTATCCATCACTCTTGGAGATGTACTCACAGAAGACCGATTTCTGAGTCCAGGTATGTTTCTTTGGATATATTCTGCAGTTAGTCCCAGAACAGAGACGATTCTTTTCTTCTTCTAGACACATGTTGTCTTGAGTTATTA
>JAQQAC010008880.1:37348672-37402009 GCA_029783875.1 Phataginus tricuspis | reverse complement strand
CTTCTCCCTCCAGCCTCTCCCTGGTCTTGTTTAACAGCCTGGCGTGCCACCCACAGGAGTCTGGAGTCTCGTGCTGGGGGGTGCTTGCTCCTGGCTAGGGTTCCCCAGTCAGGCTTTGATATTGTCTAGGCTTTTCATTAGGATTTCAGAGTTGTTTCCATTAATCCTCCATGAGGGAAGTTATTTTGTCTTATTTATTATCTCTATTCATCGCCATAGACCTAACTGGATCCCAAACTCTGGAATCTCGCTTTTGTGCCACCAGGCTGGCTGTGTACTTTGGAATGTGGTACCACATCTCAGGGCCAGCAAGGATCAAATTCTCACCTCTGCGGGTGGCTCTTTTCCACTCCGTTCCAGGGGCATTTGCCGAGCCCCTGGGCGCCAACACTAGGCTGCCTCGGCTGTGAGGCAAGCAGAAGCCTGGGCCAGTCTAGGTGCAGGTGGGAGTGAGTGCCCTCCCCCACAGGTGTCGGCCAAGGAGGATGGAAACATCATCAGGGACACCAACGTGGTGCTGGAGATCCCAGCCGCCACCACCATCGCCTGCAGCATCATCGAGTTGTACGTGAAACCGGATGGCCAGTTCGGTGAGTACCGCCTCCGTGGGGGTTCTTAGGAGGCGGGGGAGCCATCGCTAAGGGACATCCCTTCATCCCCTGAGGTACGTGTGCACCCGCAGCAGGTCCCCCACCACTCTGGGGATTGTGAGGAAAGAGCTATCAGAGGAGTCTGCGGATGTCCCAAGACATGTGAGGCAAGTGGGCTGTGCAGCGGGCGCTGGGGAGCGCTGCCCAGTCGTGGGTGCGGGGGCTGCACCGCTGGCCCAGGCTGAGGTGGGGGCTCTGCCCTTAGCAACCCCACCTCCTGCCAGCTCTCGGGCGAGGCGCTGCATCCTGCTGAGCCTCCACTTGCCATCTCTGGAAGGGGAAAGGCATTCTGCCACAGGGGTGCGAGGGGGAGTAGGAAGCACTCCATTACCTACCCCACCTGAGCTGTTAATACTCTCGCCATCACCTCCCCTCCCCAGCGTGAAACACAAAACGCTGCATTTGATCTTGCTCTGCTGGTCCCAGTGGGTCCGCAGCTGGCAGACCCTGGGCACTGCATCATTTGAAGAAAATAGGGGCATTAGCTGAGCTCGCACCTGCTAATCCTAGATGTTCCCAGGCCTCCCTTGCGTGTTTTCCATGGAGAGGCTTATGTTGAGTCCATAACTGCCTCCTAGGGACATGAGTACATGTGGCATAAGAAGTTATTAACTTTTTTAGGTAATGTTATATGGTTATGTTTATAAAAAGCCTTATCTTTTTTTAGAGATTTATACTGAACTCTTTACAGATGAAATGGTAATATGTCTGTGATTGTTTCAAATGGATCAAATGAGCACAGGCCAGGCCAATGCACAAATAGGCCCTAGAGCCCCTCGGAGCCAGGGGTCTCAAAATGATTACTCTGGGACGAGCTGCCTCAAATCCTTTGTGGATGAGTTAGGGAAAGTAAAGATCAGTGCATGTGTCTATATGCTATAAACAGATGCTTCTGGATTAAATTACACCCAGTTTTCCCAAGCTGAGCCCTGGGCCAGTACTAACCATATGTGGAGCAGGAGGCTCTCAGCCCCAAACTGTTTCCCTGCAGCTCATGCTGGTCCTGATGAGTTCTATTCCTAGAGACTTGTTGGGGTGAAGGTCAGCGGCGCAGTGGGAGAGGAGGAGAGGAACATCCCCTGACGCTGGTGGGCGTGCACGTGGAGGTGCACCAGACGGCCCTGCCTGTTCTTGTGGTTTCACATTCCCCACGATGAAAGGTTTTAGAAGGCGTGCGTACCGTGCCGGCCCGCGTCCGGTGCGGTCTCCTGCTCTTCCCGCTAGTTCCCCGGCGAGGACCCGGACAGGGGAGGGAGTCTGCCGGGCGTCAGCCTTTCGCACCCGCGTGGCCCACAGGAACTGGCCGCCATTCAGCCACAGCTAGAGGTGTGCAGAGTGCGGCCGGTCCTTACGTGCCACTGGACAAGCTCAGGGGCACACGGAGCCCGGGGAAAGACAGCGGAGGCCCGGAGGGCAGTCACCACATCTCCTTTCATCGAACATGTGGAGCTGCCTGTTTCAGGCGGTGACCAAAGTGAAGGTGTTGGTTTTAGGAAGCTGGTCTAGAGGTGGGTCAGGGACGCGTGAAATACCAGGAATACTGAGAATTCTGATGTGCATCCTTGAGGCCCATGGGTCAAATCTGTGTCATCCTGAGGATTTTATTTTCTAATTTCTCTTTGAAAGACTTGTCTACGGAACCAACTGTTATTAAGATGATTAAGTTGTTCCTTCAGTTTTCAGTCAGCCATGTCACTGCGCGTGCTTGAGTGATTCCAGCCCGGGATGCTGATCCTGCCCACGCGGATGGCAGGCGAGATGTCTCATGCCCAAGGCCTGCTCTCGGGTGCTCTGAGCACCCTTGGGTGGCTGGGGGCCAGTCTGGGGCTGCCACTCCCAGCCATGGGGCCTTCAGAGCCTGTTGGTCTGAGGAGCTGGCGGTGCGCTGCCCTGCTTGCAGCTTTGGTGGGGCACCCATCGCTCCCCCAGGGGGCCTTTTCTCAGAAGGGGTTGGAAAGAAACAGCTCTACCTGGGTGGCTCTCTCTGCATTTCAATTTTAAGCCTTTTATCTTGGCTTCCACTACCTCTGAAAATAATCTCCTCTCGTGCTGCTAAGAGGTAGTGCCCTGGGGAATCCTGAGGTCCCTCTGGCTCGCTTCCCACACCCGGCCTCCCAAGCAAGCGCCGCTCCCGTTGCCGGGCCTGTGCACCTTGGGGTTAGGCCGTCCTTCCCTGTGACTCACTGCCTGGTTTTTAAGCCAGTCTGCTGCTGCCTTTTTTCTTTTTTTAAAATCCCCAATCTGTGTTTTCTGTCGCTCTTGCCACAGAATGTTCTGATCTGGTTTCATCAACAGAGACCTGCAGGGACTGGAAGGGCTCTTATGAGGCTGCCTAGTCTCTCCTCCCTCCTTCTGGGTGGGAGTACATTTGACAAGGATCCTGTATGTCCTCTGAGACTTCTGAGAGGCCAGTGCCCTCCGCACTCCTCCAGGGGCATCTGTGCGGCCGTCCTTGCCCAGGGGTCCTCTTAGCCACAACCCCTTCCTTCACCAACAGCTCCCTTTTTATGGCCAATCAGAAACATCACTTTATTGTTTTGAAATCTAGTCCTGTGCTTCGTCCTCTTAGCGTGAACTTGCGATGGGGAGCGCTGTGGGCACGACCCCGCGCTTCCACTCCGCAGGCCTGTGTGCTCGCCCACAGCCCGCCTGCCCTGCGGCCTCTCCCCGCCAGACTCTTACTTGGCTCCTCTGCTTCTCGGAATCTGCCCCACCTGCTATGATTATTTAGAAATAAAGATGTGGTCATTTCACTCACTTGCTCAAACACCCTTCTGAGGCTCCCTCTGTCCCCCTATTTTAAAGTCTGCCCCGCCTGGGAATGCTCCCCTCTGACCCAGGAGCACCCTGCCTGCTGCTCTGCTTGGAGCGCGCAGTCTCGGTGCCTAACCCCTACCGGACCTTTAGGAGGCTACGCAGGCACTGCCTCATCCAAGACACCCTTTTCAGTTCCCACTCCACACCTGCCGCTCTGGCTTCAGTGACCCACCGCCTCCTCCCCTCACCCCTGGCCCCACTCATACTTCTTGTCAAGGCCTGCTTTGTGGTCCTTTTTATCTCTGTTCCTAGCACAGTGCCTGACACTGAAAAGAACGAAGGAATTGCCAGTGGGACTGTGCTTGTGTAAAGGCGAGAGTCGTGCTGGTGCCACGGACTCCTGAAATACAAGGTGGGGCCCACAGGACTCCTGGTGGTGTTGAGGCTGTGCTAATGCTCATGGCCCATGTCCTTGCTGAATGAAGTCATTCTCTAGCGGCTGGTTAACACTTACCCACCTCAGTGCCCAGTGCGAAGGGTCAGTGAGCTAGGCCCCCCCTGGATGCCTGGTGAGTGTGGGCTGGTTGAGTAAATGAAGGATTGTTTCATTTCTCTTTAGACAGCTGTCCATCTTTATTAGTGCCCTCAAGCAAATAAAAAAAACCACCCATGCCTTCCATATGCCATGCGAGTACCAGGCTTAGCCACATTTTTATTCCATAGCCTGTGCTTAAGTACACAAATTATTAAATAGAAACATAAAAAGAACCTTAATTCATGAGTTCATTCATTGTTTTTGCTTAGCAAGGACATAATGTTACATTTTTTCTTACAACTTAGATACCTTAGTTGGGTTCTCAAATATGGAAGTACTTAAGGAAACATTTCTTTTTATCATTAAAAAATTTTTTTACTATGGAAAACTTCACACTTGTCCCAAAGTAGAGATAATGACATAATGAACCCCCATGTGCGTACCATGCAGCTTCACTAACTAGGGCTTTATATTTTAGCTGTAACTTCACTACTTCCCTCCTTCCCCCGCAAATGATTCTGGAACAAATCCTAGGCATTATGTTGTTCTGTCTATGAATACTTCGTATCTCTGAAAGATAAGGCTTAAAAAAAAAAAGACCAGTTTTGCCTTCATGCAGATTCATGTAGAATATATTTTGTCCGGTTTCTTCTCTCACCATGTTGTGTGATTCACTCATATAATTGCAGAGATCAGCTGTTCATTTTTTATTGCTGTATATTAATTAATGAAGAAAAGTTCTTTTTAAAGATATAACCACATAACATAACCACTTGTGCACTTATTGTGCTTTAATATTATCAGCTTAGTCAAATTTATTAATCAAACTCAAATTTTCTGTTTCATACATGGTAAGTAAGCTCTGTTTGCTTAGAGTTAGTTCGTTAAAATCAGTCTAAGGAAATACTTCTGATGTTTGAAAGATTGCTTTCTGCCTGTTGAAGGAGGACATACCAGAGAGCTTTATGTTGAGAACAACCTTTTCTCCTGTGACTACAGGAAGTGGCTGAGTTTTGGTCAAGCAGCATAATGTGTGCAGGAAGCACGTTCATGGGGAAGAGGGTAGACATGTCTCCCTGCCCACCTGACGTAGGTAAAGCTGAGTCCGAGATGTGCCAACAACCCAGGCTGATCCAATGCCTGGCATATCCTTTCTCCCACCTTACAGAATTCTGCCTCCTACAAGGGAAGCATGGTGGCTTTGAGCAAGAGAGAAGCGACTCTATCTTCCTGGACTCCCTGCCCTTTCGAGAGTTTGCATTCGGGGACATGCCAGATGCTGGGCAGGAGCCATCTGCCCCACATGGGCCATTCAGTGTTTTAAAACAAGGTATTGCCAGCAGGAGGGGGTGGGAATGTAGTGAGCTGATGGGTAATTGAGTGCTGTGCCCCAAGTGGTAATGTGGCCTCAGGATGGCAACTCCCTAGTGACTTCATGGCAAACATTTAAGAACAGAGAGGATGGTACCTCTGAGTTAGTCCAAGTCCACCCAGCAGGACTCACCTTGGTCAGATTTTAGGAAACCTCAGGTCTTGGGTGCCATGCTTTAAGGAAGGGGTGAGAGCCCGAGGAGTGAGGGTCAGGGGCCTGGCACTGTTTTTTTTAACCACAGAAGCCTTGCTGACTAAAACTAGTTAGTCAGCAGCAAGTAGAGAGAAGGTTTGTACGTTTCATTATATTCCAGACTTCACTGCCAAGACAAGCAGGGCTCTGTCAACATTGCAAAATGCTCTCTGGAGGGCTTGTTATTCGCATGGCATGGAGCTGCATGGTGCCATGGCATCCAGCGAGGAGGGGGCACATGTGACAGCAATTCCTTTTGTTTCCCACAGCATTTGGTGTTTTTAAAGGTTGTTTTTTGGGGGTTGGGAGGGGAGAGTGGGAGTGCAGTATGTAGTGGAAGAGGAGATGGATAAGGAAAAGGAGAAACAAATAAGAGCTTATGAGAACTGGGAGCAGGTCAGAACCTGGCCTCGCTTGAAGACTAAGAAGAGAGACTCTTCAATGGGGTGTCACTGAGTCCCAAACCAGAAAATGCTTTTTGTTTCTGTAGCAGAAATGTCAGTGTTGGAAAAAATGGCAGTGAAGGCCCACTCTTAGATAAGGCCGGGCTCGTCTCATGCAGGGCTGCAGGCTCGTCCTCTGCTTCCTTAGATTGAGAATTGCGTGTGGTTTTCAGCTTGTCACTTAAGCACTGTCATGGGTTAGAACCACAGCAGTAGCGGCCCTGCAGCCTCCAACAGTCAGTGGGCTGCAACTTATGATTTCCTTTCTCACCAGTCCACCCTGTAAGTCGGCCTGCTAGTCAGCTGGACCGAGTGGGGAAGCTGGGTGTTGTCAGGTGGGTATAGGGTGGGGCTTGCCTGGCCTCTGTGCTTTTGGACCCATACCAGCTGGGACAGCTCTTCTTCTGAGGCTGGGGCAGTAAAGTCCTGCTTGTGGTTATAGGGCAGTTTTTGAATGTGTCGGTTACTAATGTGACATGTTTCTTTCCATGACGTCCTGTACAACTGTGCTGGACTTGGCCATCAGCAGAGGTGGTGCACTTATGTGTTAGTATGCATCTCTGCTTATGAAAGCTTTGGTGTATCAGATATTGCTTTTAAATCCCCACTGGGCTTAATTTACTAGAAGCTTTTGACTTAAAAAAAAAAAAAAGAAAAAGGTGATTCTAAGGAGAGAGCCTCAAGCATCCTGCAGAGGATATGAGTAGCCCAGCTGCCCTGCACACCCATTCTCCACGATGGGTGAAAGAGGAATGGGAAAAGTGGAATAGCTCTGTTTGTCATGAAAATAGGGTGCCAGCCTCTTTGGAAAACATGCATTAAATATTAAAGGAGACAAAATCTGCAATGCAATGTATTAGAAGAAAGGATATGAAAAATAATATATTTTGGAATTTGCATGGTCCTGAAGCACTGTAAAAGTACTAATGTTTGTAATGTGGCCTTGATAATTTACATCTATAGAAATCATGCTAATGAGTGACTTTCCCAGAAAATAACAGATTAATATTTAGCAAGGCATCAGAAAGTGATGTCTGAGACAAAACTGGGTAGGTGGCCTTCTTCTTTCCTGTCTTCCTGTCTTTTTATCCTTTTGGCCTCCAATCCTCTTTTCTTCTTGTAGTAGTTTGAACAATTATTGAAAAGCACACAGGGTGGTATTTAACTTGATGCCTGTTATTTCTGAGCTCATGACTAACTGTGCAGCTCGGAGCATCTATGAAAGAACAGGACAGTTACTATAAAAAGCAAGAGCTGCTGCCCCGTGTGCTGAGGGAGACACACACAGCAGTCAGGAGACCGGTGTGCTCTGCTTTCACAGCGACTCAGCTCTTGAAGAGAAATTTCCATCCCTTTGCGGAGCTGCCGGAGCAGCGACAGACAGCGTTGAGCGGCCTTCTCCAGACGGTCCTGTTTGATGAGGAATTACTCGTAGTCCTGGAACAAGTGGTAAGACCAGGACATCGCCACCTAGTGTCCTGGAGATGTGGATGGGCTAGACCCCTTGGGATAAGGCTTTGAGCTAGGATAAAATTGTGCTTAAAATTTCCTCGCCTCCTTTGAACCCTAAAGCTTGTTTTTCTATGAATTACGAGGTCCATAGTTTTTAAACTGCAGGAAGGTAGCTGATGTCAGGAATCAAAGCGTATAATGGTTCTCTAGCGCTGTTGTAACAAATCAGTACTTGGCTTAAAACAGAAATTTATTTTCTTATGATTCAGGAGGCCAGAAGTCCGAAGTCAAGATGCCAGCAGGGCCATGCTTCCCCCAAAGGCTCTAGGGGAGAATCCTGTCCTGGCTCCTCGGGCCTCCAGTGTTCCTTGGCCACGTCACTCCATTCTCTAATCTGTCTCCACGTGGCCTTCCCCTTTGTCTGTGTCATCTCCTCTTCTTTCTCTTAAAGTATACCCACCACTGGATTTAGGGCCCACTCCAGTCTAGGAGGATCTCCTCTCCTCACCTTAATTGTATCTGCAAAGAATCCTATTCCCCCTAAGGTTACATTTTGAAGCACCAGGTGGACATACACCTTGGGGGTAGCTATTCAACCCTTACCAAGGAGCTACATAGAAGAGTCCAAGTCCACCTGTTCTATTTAGAACAGATTGAGAAGCAGGGCTTTGTATGTTTCTGTTTTGCAGCAGGAGGATTTTCTGGAGAGGCTTTATTAGTTGGGTTCTTTGACTAGTAGTCAGAGAGCACACCAGTTGCAGCCTCCAGACACCCTGACTTCATGCTCTCCTCCCTGAAGATGGCTGGGGGGCCCTAAACCTGATCTTTACTACAGTTGTTCTTCTGTTTTCTTGTTTTTCTGTTATGCAGAGTTTGAACCCTGGTTTTCTGATTTAATACTTTATAGTTTCCAGGGAGAGCATTCATATTCTTCTTCCCTCTTGAACTCAGATTGTGCCAAGAGAGCTTGGTACCAGTGACAGAACCCGCAGCTACTGAAACGGCCCAGCAGCTCAGGACATCTGTGTGCTCTGGCGGGTGCAGGCCCATGGGGTGCATGCTAGCCCCTGGGAGAACACAAATGTTTGAAAAAGCCCACTGGCTTTCGCTTCCTAAAATGGCTCTTTTCCAAGAGGGAAATGTCAGGCCCGCACTCTGTGGAAAGGGCACCAGCTGCCCTGTCAGGTGCTGGGGGCCGGTGGGCTCTCATGCGAACATAGCTGGGCATGGAGGCTGTGATAGTGCAGAACTGAAAAGGTGTTGGGGTGGCCAGGCAGCCCTTGCTGCAGGGCCACTCACCTTCCGGTAGGCCCCCAGGTCGGAGGAGGCTGGCCTGGGTCCAGCTGTGAATGTGGCTGGGGGCTAGAGTGCCAAGTTTAAAGCTCGGGAACCATGGTGGGAAGATGCTTTTCTGCCCCCCTCCTCAGTTTTGTGAGTACTCACTTGCTCCTGGTACAGTCTTGCAGACCCTGCAGAAGCTTCTGCCCCAGAGTTCCTGCATGCCTCCCTGCCATGAAAGCACAATACCTAGCTGGGCAAGGCTCATTTTTCTGTCTCCTTACAAGAGAGGTGGATGAGCCATTTCGAAACATAGAAAAGAGCACAGGGTCCTGCTTGATTTGGGAGATGGATAAGGGCATGGGTCTGTGTGCTGTGGGGCAGGGGCCCAGGCTGTACCGTTTGGCCTCTAGCCTTCCCACATCTCTTCTCTCTTCCTCCTACAGTGTGACAATGTGGTCAGCGGCCTGTCACCCCCACTGCCGATACTGGGGGAGCTGAAGCCCCTGCAGCAGCAGGTCCTCACAGCCTTCCTGGGACTGGTGGGGTGCAGCGTGCAGGGTGGGTGTCCAGGCCTGCAGAATGCCATCAGCAACCGGAAGCTCTTTTCTACGGCCTACTTCTTGGTTAGTGCACTGGCAGGTATGGGAAAAGAGAAAGAAATGCTGTTGTTGCCTTGGAATTGCTTTGGTTACTTTGTGGAAGATTTGGTACATGTGGTTCTGTCCTGTTGAGCAGTGCAGCGGGCTTCAGAAGCAGAAGGCTGAGAAAGCTTATGTGACTGCTGTCAACGCTCACAGGCTTCCATGTGAAGGACGCCTGCTCCATTCTCCTGCCCTCTCGAGAGAGCACTTCTCTTTCCCATCCTCAGAGAGGGCCGCTTGCAGGCATATCCTCACTAACACAGGAAAGCATCTCCCCAAACAGCCTGTGATTCCTGGGAGAGCCCTGCAGCGCTGAGTGGCGGTGGCGTTCATTTGTGATGGCCCTCCCTGGGTTCTGCTTCTTCTGATCCTCCTTGCAAGCTGAGGACAGCATTGTGGCCACCTGGGCAGGGAGGCTGGGAAGCATCCCAGAGCCCCAGGGTGCTGGGCCCACAACTTCCATATTGGCCCCAAAATGGCCGTCCCAGGGGCCTGGCCATCTAGCAGGGACGCCCCCCTCTACCCCTCTCCGCCCTACTTTTCTACCCCTCCCATCCAGAGCACACATCCTGCAGGCGCAAGGATATTTAGTTCCTTCTCAGAAAGGCAAGACCTGGCACACCCACCCAGTCTCCTGGTCCTCACAACTTCCCTTCAATGTTATGTTAGTCACGTACCTTAGAGTTGACTTTTTTGCCTACAACCATCTTCTCTCCTTAGAATCTGGGGAAAGTACTGGAACAGAAAATGGCCTCTTCTTGAGTCCTATTTCCAGCTTTCTAAATAACATTGCTGGTTTTTGGCTTTAAAGTGCTTAACTTAAAAAAAAATTGAGGTATAATTGATATATTAGTTTCAGGTGTACAACATAATGATTCCTTACTTGTGTGTATTTCAAAATGATCATGACTGTTTTTAACATCACCATATATAGTTACAAAATTAATTTTTTCCTTGTGATGAGAACTTTTAAGATTTACTCTCCTGGTAACTTTCAAACACAATACAGTATTGTTAACTATAGTTAACATGACTTACTTTATAGCTGGAAATCAGTATTTTTTAGCCACCTCACCCATTTCACCCAATACCTCCCTCCCCAACCACACACCTGTGGAAACCACTAATCCACTCTATCTTTCAGCTCAGTTTTGTTGTTGTTTTGCTAAGATTCCACACCTGAGATCATATAGCACTTGTCTTTCTCTGCCTGGCTTATTTCACTTAGCATAATATCCTCAAGGTTCATCCATATTGTTACAAATGGTAGGATTTCTTTCTTTTGTGGCGTTGAAAACTATTACATTATGTATATGTACCACATCTTTATTCAATCATCTATCAATGGACGCTTAGGTTACTTTGGTATCTTATCTATTTTAAGTAGTGCTGCAGTGATCAAGGGGGTCCATATTTCAAGTTAGTGTCTTCATTTTACTCAGATACCCATAATTTGTAGTTCCGGGATCATATGGTAGTTTTATATTTAATTTTTTGAAGAACTTCCACACTGGTTTCCATAGTGGCTGCACCAATTTACATTCCCACCAACAGTGCATGAGGGTTCCCTTTTCTCCACATCCTTGTCAACACTTATTATTTCTTCTCTTTTTGATAATAACTATTCTAGCAGGTGTGAGGTGGTACCTCACTGTGGTGCAATTCCCTGATGGTTAATGATGATGAACATCTTTTCATGTATGTATCAGCCATCTATATGTTGTCTTTGGAAAAATGTTATTCAGATCTACCCATTATTGGGATTTTTGCTGTTGAGTTGTATGAGTTCTTTATATATTTTGAATACTAACCCCTTACCAGATATATGATGTAAAAATATCAAAAAAATTCAGTAACTTGCCATTTCATTTTGTTGGCTTTGCTTTTAGTATCAAATCTAAAAAAAACAAAATTGCCCAGAGTAGTGTCGAGGAGCTTACCACCTGTTTTCTTCTAGGAGTCTTATGGTTTCAGGTCTTACCTTCAAGTCTTTAGCCCATTTTGAGTTTATCTTTGTGTGTGGTGTAAGATAATTATCTTTGTGTGTGGTGTAAAAAAAAAAAAGATTCCTTCTTTTGCATGTGGCTGTCCAGTTTTCCCAGCACTATTTGTTGAACAGAGTGTCCTTTCCGCATTATACATTCTTGGCTCCTCTGTAGTTAACTGACCATACATGTGTTTTTATGCCAATACCACACTGTTTTGATCACTATAGCTTTGTAACCAGAGAGTGATGTTGCTACCTTGATTCTTTCTTAAGATTGTTTTCTATTTCTGTGAAGAATGCCATTGGAATTTTCATAGAGATTGTATTGAATCTGTAGATTGCTTTGGGTTGTGTGTTTAACAATATTAATTCTTCCAATCCATGTGCACTGTATAGCTTTCCATTTATTTGTGTCTTCAATATTTTTCGTCAGTGTCTTATAGTTTCAGAGTACAGGTCTTTCAACTCCTTGGTTAAATTTATTCCTAGGCATTTTATTATTTTTGATGCAATTATAAATGAGGTTTTCTTAATTTTTCTTAGTGTCAACTAAAAATGCAATGGATTTTTGTATATTGACTTTGTATCCTCCGACTTTATTGAATTTATTTGTTGTGTGTGGGGGGGACTCTTTAGGATTTTCTATATATGTCATCTGCAAGTAGTGACAGTTTTACTTCTCTTTTCATTTAGATACTTTTTTTTTTCTGCCTACTTACTAGACAAAGGACTTCCAATACTATGTTGAACAAAGTAGTGAGAGTGGGTTTCCTTGTTTCTGATCTTTTGGAACAAAATTTTAGCTTTTCACCTTTGAGTATGATGTTATCTGTGGGCTCATTGTATATGGCCTTTTTTATGTTGCGGTACCTACTTTGTTGAGTTTTTATCATGAGTGTATATTGAATTTTGTCAGATGCTTTTCTGCATTATTGAGATGATGATGTAATTTTTATCCTTCATTTTGTTAATGTGGCATATATCACATTAATTGATGTGTGTACTGGACCATTCTTGCATCCCTGGAGCAAATCCCATGGGATTATGGTGTATGATTGTTTTAATGTATTGTTGAATTTGGTTTGCTAATATTTATTGAATATTTCTGCATCTATGTTCATCAGGGATACTGGCCTGAAATTTTCTTGTTTTGTGGCATTGTCTGATTTTGGTATCATGGTAATGCTGGCCTTGTAAAATGAAATTTGTGTTTCTCCCTCTTGTATTTTTTGGAAGGGTTTGAGAAGGATTGGTGTTAATTCTCCTCGAAGTGTATGGTAGAATTCACCAGTGAAGTCATGTGACCCTGGCCTTTTGTGGGGATCTCTGACTACTGATTCAGTGTCCTTACTAGTCATCAGTGTGTACAGATTTTTTATTTCTTCCAGATTCTGTCTTGGAGGTTCTTTGGTTCTAGGAATTTATCAATTTCTTCTAGGTGCTCAATGTTGGAGTAAATTGTCCATAGTGTCTCTTATGATCCTTTGTATTTCTGTGGTATCAACTGTAGTATCTCTCATTTATTTTACTTCAATGTTTTTTTTTGTCTTGATGAGTCTAGCTAAAGGCTTTTCAATTTTGTTGGTCTTTTTAGTTTGTATTCCATTTATTCCCACTCTGGTCTTTGTTATTTCCTTCTTTCCATTTAACTTTGGGTTTCCTTTGTTGTTCCTTGAGGTGTAAAGTCAGGTTGAGATTTTTCCTGAGGTAAACATTACTGCTATTAAATTCCCTCTCATAACTGCCTTTGCTGCATCCTGTAAGTTTTGGTATGTTGTATTCAAGGTATTTGTCTATTTCTATTTTGATTTTTTCTTTGATTCATTGGTTGTTGAAGTTGTTTAATCTCCACATATTTGAATTTTCCAGGTTTTTTCTTGTGATTTTTAGTTTTAGTTTAACCATTGTGGTTGGTTGGAAAAGATGCTTCATATGGTTTCAAACTTAAACTTATTAAGACTTTTTTTTGTGGCCTAACATATGATCTATCCTGGAGAATGTTCCATGTGCACTTGAGAAGAATGTATATTCTATTGCTTTTGGATGTAATGTTCTGTACATAAGTCTGTCTGGTTCAATGTGCTATTTAAGGCCGTGTTTCCTTATCGATTTTCTGTCTGGATGATCTACCCATTGATGTAAGTGGGGTATTAAAAAGTTCCCTACTATAATTGAATTGCTGTCTATTTCTCTCCCTAGGTTATTTATTTATGTATTTAGGTGCTATATTGGGTGCAGAGACATTTACAAATATTCTATCTTCTGTTGGATTGTCCTTTTATCATTATGTAATGCCCTTGTCTCTTATTACAGTCTTTGTTTTAAAGTCTACTTTGTCTGATGTAAGAATAGCTTCCCCAGCATTCTTTTGGTTTTCACTGCATGGAATATTTTTTTCCAACCCTCTACTTTCAGTCTGTGTCTTCATATCTGAAATTAGTCACTTTTGGGCAGCACATAGATGGGGCTTATGTTTTTTAATCAGTTCAGCCACTCCGTCTTTTGATTGTAGAATTTAGTTTACTTAAAGTAATTAATGATAATTAACAAAATGGCAATAAGTACATATTTTGTGGTTACCATATAACAACTTATATTTATAATGGTCTAGTTTAAATTGGTAACTTATGTTTGAATGCATCTAATGCTCTACATTGTACTCCCCCACCATGTTTTATGGTTTGGATGTCACAATTTATATTTCTCTTGGCATCCCTTAACAATTACTATAGTTAGTCATTTTCACTACTTTTGCTTTTAACTTTCCTACCAGCTTTATAAGTAATTAGTCTATCACCTTTATGATATTAGATTATTCTGAATTTTACTAAATGTTTATCTTTACTGGTAAGAGTTTATATTAATATGTTTTCCTTTTACCAATAAGTGTCCTTTCATTTCAGCTTAAACAAGTCCTTTAACATTTTTTGTTAGTGGTCTAGTGGTGATGAATTCACTTAGTTTTTGTCTTTCTTGAAAACTCTTCTCTCTCCTTCACTTTTGAATGACAACTTTGCTGGGGAGAGTATTCTTGATTAGAAGCTATTTTGTTTGAGCACTTTTCAGGCCAGAAGGGGTGGCACAATATATGTGTCTGCTGATAGTCTTTTATCTTGCTGCTTTTAAGACTTTCCTTGTCTTTAACTTTTGACAAATTACAATTGCTCTTGGTGTAATTGGCTTCCTCGTTTTATAGAAGTCTCTGGGCTTCCTGGATATGGATGTCTATTTCTTTCCACCTTCTCCTTCAGGGATCCCCATAATACGAATGTTTTCTGCTTGATGTTGTCTGTAGTCCTTTAAGCTGTGTTCCACTGATCCTTTCTTCTACTTCATCTAGTTACTGTTGAACTCCTCCATGCAGTTGTATTCTTCAGCTTTGTGACTTCTATTTGGTACTTTGTTTTCTCTCTCCTTCTTGAAGTTCTGTGTTCATCCATTCTCTCAAGCTTGGGAAGTATTTTTATGACCACTGACTTTTCATTGGATAAATCACTTGTATCCTTTTCATTAATGACTTTTTCTTAGGTTTTATTTTGTTCTTTCATTTGGAACATATTCCTATTTCTTCATTTTCCTTGACTCTCTGTGTTGGTTTCTATGCATGACATGAACCTTATTGTTCAACCTGTCTTAGCTCTTGGGCTGTTTGGACAATCACAATGTTTATTTTATTTTTAGCAGCTCTCAGTATTTGAGGGTTTGTCAAGACCTGTCAATGTCCCAAAGAGGAGGATCTCAGTCAGAACCTAGACTGGAAACCAGACCCTAAGCATAGAAGTCCTGCTGGTCACCACAGCTTCAGGTCAAGCAACCTGGCCTCTTTCAGAGAAAAACTGGGAGTGTCTCTCAGTCTGCATCTGTGCTGTGCCCCAGGGGATGGTAGTCAGTGAAGATATCCCTCTGTACAGATCCAGGAATGCAAATCCCACTGGCCACCAGAGCCAAGTATTCCAGAGCATCCCCTTGGCAGCTGCTGCAAAAAACTAGGGCATCAGATGTGTGTAAAAGCTCCTCTCCAGGACACTGGCACTCTGGGTAACGGCAAAGGGAAGGCATGTACCCTTCAAGGCCTCTAGAAAGGATTCATTAGGACCTTAGTTGTGTGTTTGGTTAGAACCCTACTCCTCAGGACATAGCTATGGAGATAAGCCTCTTTCACAGGAAGTCTGGGCTTCTGGCTTTGTTGTGCCGTGGGGGTGGCGGCAAAAGAATTCATTGTCGGCTACAGTCCTGTAGCACCCATGAGCATATGCCCTGCTGGCCACCAGACAGAGCCAGGTGACCCAGAGGTGTACACTGCTGGCAGGTGCAAAAATCAGGGTGCCAAATGAAGACAAGCAAATTGACCTTTTCCACAGAAAGACTGGAAGTGTGTTTTAGTCTGCACGGTGCCCTGGTGGTAGTAGCTGGATAAGACCTGTGTGTCTGTTACAGTCCTAGAGGACCAAGGAGATCAAGGGGTGTGCTCTGGGGTATGGCACCGGGAGGGCACAGTCATGGTGCTCACTGGCTTCCCTCCCCAGAGTGCCCCAGCAGGCCCCTAGATGTGTTTTAAATTTGACCCTCAGGCTGATGCTTTAAGAAGGCAAATAAATCTCTTTCACAGAAAGTCAATTTCTCAGTTTGCCATAGCCTTTTGGGTTTCATGAATGTGAGCCCTATTGGCTTTCAAAGCTAGATTTTTGGTGGGGTGGTTGTGTGTGGGGGATTCATCTCTCTGGTGTGGGTCTTTACTCCTTAGGGAGAAGCTCTGAGTTCCTCCCAGCTGTGAGGTTTATGGCACAACTGTGTCTTAGTCTTCCCTCCCTTCTTTGATATAGTTTTTCTTGTGCAACTGATGTATAGGAGTTCCTCAAGTAGGTTTGGTTTTGTTTTTTTTCCCCAGGAGAAATTCATTCTATATGTAGCTATAGATTTGGTGTGTCTGTGAGAAGAAGTGAGTTCAGGATCTTCCTATGTCACCATCTTGAACTGGCTGCCTTGTGCTTGTTTAAAGCACTTCAGTCCTAGCATCTGGCCAGTCTCCTGGAATACTTTCTCCTTTCTGACCTTAAGCATGAACTCCACAGGTCTTATTTGTAAAATAGAGCAATCAAAGCATTTCAATTCAAGAAACACTAAATAAGCCTCTTCTATGTTTTAGGCACTGCTAGGAGCTGAGGTAGGAGGAAACAAAGAAATTAGAATCCAGCAGTAAAGTCAAGTGGTGATCTCTGTAAAGCAGATGTTGTCTGTCATCCCTGTGTCACTAGCACCATATTCAAAATAGTGAATGACTGTCTGAGTAACATGCAACTGAAGTATTTCTAAGAACAAGGGATAATGATTACATGGGCCTCAAGAGTCACCTGAAAAGTGAGGGAATGGAAGCACGGGCAGCTGACTTGTGACAGCAGCTCAGCGAGGACTTGACTTTGTCCTTTCTAAGTCCCACAATCTTTCCACTTACCATATTCACCTTCCTGATTTGGGATAAAGGTCTTCTTGAGCATCTGCTGGCTGTGGATCCTCTCTGTAGACAAATGCACATACAACATGAAAATGCAGTTGTAGAGGGCCCTGGGCCAGATGACTAAGTAGGTAACTCTTTTCTCTTTTGCACTGTCAGCTCAAAGGTGGTATCCTGAGGGACTGGGTCCTTTTCTTGGGCTTGGCAGGGCCCTTCCCTTCTGATGCAGCCCCAGCTTCACCACAGCTCTGCACCAACTCCCTCTGCCATGGGGCCCTGCATTGCCCTGGGTCTGGGAGGGCTGCTGTGCCACCCCTTTATCAGGTGCATTGCATCCCTACCCACCACCTCCCAGATGACGAGAGACCTGGGGAGAATCCTTCATAGTTTACTCAGTTCTCTGACATATACCAAAAAGAAAAAGAAACTACGGTTGGTCAAATAAGGAAACATGCTTAGAGAGGTGTACCCAAGGTCACATGCCAAATATGCAATGGAGCTCAAATAGAAGTGTGTGGTCATCAAATCTCAGGTTCTTTCTACTTTTCCACACCAATTTGCTTTTCCCTGAGTCTGTACAGTTCATCCTGACTGGCAAATCGAATGTCAAGGTGAACATTACCTGGTCCTATATCTGTTTTCTAAAAGGCCTTTGCTGCCTGTTTAGCATCATTCATGTATTCAATAATTACTGTGCATACCCTCTGCCCAGCAAGCCAGAGAGTACAAAAGTATAAATTAGGTACAATCCACAGTCTGGCTGTGTTCCCATGGATGCCTTTTTTTGATAATGACTGATTTTTTAATCTCCTGCAGAAATGCCAGATAATGCAGCAGCTCTGCTGGGCACTTGCTGTAAACTCCAGATTATTCCTACGCTGTGTCACTTGGTAAGGAACCTCCCAGATGGGACCTGAGGATGGGCAGGAATGGGTAAATGAGGAGAGATGAACACCTACCAGCTGATAAAACACATCTAGCTTTTCTCATCCACAACAGCTCTCCAAAATAGGTTAAACTGCTATTAGTAACCCTTTTTGTATCCTGTCCACATCACACAGCCCACCCTACAGGAAAACTAAGGCCCAAAAGGAAGGGATTTGTTTGAAGAAATGCTAGCAGGGTTAAGTTCCAAATCTCATGCTTTTCCCACTGTTTGAAGAGACAGTTAGCCAAGGTTTGGTGCAACAGTGCAGGGAAGGAGCTGGCACCGTATTATTTGCAATAGCAGTTCTGTGGCTAGACGAGTCTGATTCAACTCTGCCGAATGTTCACCAGGGAGGTGTTCAAGAGGATGCTTTGTCTAAGGGAGATATTTCAGTCTCTCTTAGGAATACATTAGCTTTGTGCCCTGGGGAATTACTGGCAATAGCAAGAGTTAGGTAATGATGAGCTTAACCCCAGAGAGTCAAGATTAAGCTTTTCCTTTTTAAATTACAAATTGGGTTGTTAATAGTAGGAACCATCAATAGGCTGCCTTGAAACCACTCTAATGGGGCAGCTCCTGTAATGTAGCTTTTGCAGGTATTCCTCAGCCTGGGGCAGAGAGGCCAAGCATACCTGGCTGGGTTATTTTCAGGTCTGGTTAGTAAGGGCCAAGGCCAAAGGACCAATGTGCAGAGCTCTGCTCCCAGATCTGGGAAGCAGGTATTGGGGTAGAAACTTGTCATGCACCCACTCAGGGAACTTTGAGCACTAGGGCTAGTGCTTTGGGTACTTCTCTGCATAGCAGTGACATCCAGACTGCAGCAAGGCATCATTCCAAGGAGCAGTTTAGATGTTATTCACAACCTAGAGCAGATTCTACCAGCCCAAAGGCATGCTGTGTTCTTGTCCTTTGACCATAAAAACAGAACCACTTGAAAATGTGTGTGTGTCCTGCAGCCAGCTGAAGGTAAAGACTCGTGGCAATTTGGTTATGTAAACAATACATATCATTATCTTATTGCCTGCAATAATGAGCAAGACAGCAGCTCTGCTTCATAGCCCAGCTCACTTTTGCTGCAACTGAGTGCTTAGCATCCCCAAGTTAGCACTTACAAGTATTTACAGTCATTAACTGCATCAGGATGTGAGAAAACACTGCCAAGACCACATTATTTAACTCCCTCTCCCCACAAACTCACGCTTAGCTGTCATCTTCCTTGAAGATCAGCTCTACGATTTGATCTTTGTGTTGCTTCCAGGTTCTGCTCTGCTGGTCTTCTAAACGTAGCCAGGAGCATATACTCAGAGCTCCAGAATGGCTGGCAGTCAACGTTGGCACAAAACTACCCACACATAGAGTAGTTTGTCTGCCTTAGTGGGGCTGCTCAACATGGACATCATTTTTCTTTAAAGACCTTCACATAATCTCCTCCAATTATTGGTACTCTTAAGACAGCAACCTCCTGAAGGAATTTGGGTATTGTGTTTCTTAAAGGGATTTACTTAGAACAGGGTACAGAGCCCTACCTGCATTCCTGTCTTTTCTTGTCTGGTGGCCAGAGTGACTTTGAGGGGCTTTCTGAAGGGCTTTTGGGAACATGGCGTCAGATACACTAACACATTTCCCAAACTGGTAAGAAGGTGAGTTAGGGTCCGCAATAGAGAGTGTTACTTTTGCCCTACCACCCTCTGGGTGACTGTAATCTCTTTTAGATCTAGAAGTGCCTCTGGGAGCTTGGGGCTGGCAGATGTTCAGAGAAGGAAGCTGGGTACTGCCCAGCATGTCTGCGGCAGACCCAGGACAGAGCCTGCAGTGCCCTGGCTGTCTTCAGCCTGTGCCAGTGGAGCTCATTCTTATTGCCAGGATATGGTGCCTGTGCTTAAAGAGCAGGCCTAATCCACTCTCTAAAGCCTAATCAGTAGTTTACAGTCTGGGCCAACTGGTAACATTAAGCCTGTGGTTACACTTTGTGAATTGTTTTTGGCATATCTACAAGGTATAGGTCTGCAAGTCTGATTTTGAGATACATAAGTACTTTCATATTAAAACGAGTGTTGCCCTTCAGCCATTTGGACATGCTGCCTATTACTTTCAATAAGGTTGGCATTGCTCAGAATATTTCTGGCATTCTTTTGGATTCCCTTCAGATTCAGTTAAAATCCACACTTACTTTATAGGTTTTTCAATATTTAGACTTTACTGTCTACATTATTAATCTGATCTAGTTCTGAATGCCTGCTTAAAAATAAAATCTACTGGCAAATTTGTAATTACTGAAGATTAAGGTGAACAACATGTCACAGGCACTGATCAAGATCCTAAAAGCAAAGTTTCAAAAGTTCTGAGCAATTGCAATTAAAGCAGTGTGTGAAGTGACCTCTCTGATGGGCTAACATTCATTGAATACACTGAGGGCCTATGTTCTTTGGCAGGGTGAAAAGTGAACGCAACAGACCAGTTTCCTGCTCTCCTAAGCAACTTAGGTTTGACTAACCAGACTAAACAGTGACTATGAAGAAGATAATTTCAGATATAGTAAGCATGTGAAGACAATAAAGTAATGTAATAGTGGCTGGGATATGGGGGGAGGAAGAGCAGTGGAGAGGAGATTAGGAAAGGCCCTTCTGATGTGGCATTTCAACTGGGAACTGAGAGAGGAGGAGAGGTCTGTATGGAACTCCGCAGGAAGAGTATTCCAGGTAGAAGAAACAGCAAGAGCAAAGGTTCTTGAGGAAGGAGGCTTAAATAAGCTATGATACCTGCCATGAGGAGTTCATGCAGATATGTATATAAGAAATTCTGATATCTCCGTTAAAAAAAAAAAAAAACCCAAGCCTTACATACTGTGTATGAAAAAGTTACATTCTGACCTTTCTAACCAATTAGAGTTAATGGATTTAGTAAAAGGTAGAGTGAGAGTGGGGATTCAGAGTACTTTAGGCAAATTGGAGAAATCAGGCCTAAGGTCCTGGCCTGGGTCAAATATATCTTGTTATATCTTAAGGGTTTTCTTGCTCCATTTGGGAAATTTAAAACAACTAAATTATTATTTTTTTCATAATTAGCTATGTGGATTTTCTATACCATTTTTAAGTTAATTAATTTAAATGTGTCATTTCAGCTCTGTGCTCTGTCTAATGATGGAGTATCTGACCTTGAAGACCCCACCTTGGCTCCTCTGAAAGATACAGACAGGTTTGGGATTGTACAGCGTCTGTTTGCCTCAGCTGACATTGACCTGGAGATACTGCAGTCATCTGTAAAAGCCATCCCCTTGAAGGACCCTAATGTCTTCCCACTCATTCTTTATGTAAGCCTGAGTGGACTCTGTGCGTTAGGCAGAGCACATGAATAATGCTACATGTGAATAACAAGGCTGGGGTTTTTTTCAGCATCAAGATACTTCTTTGGGGCTTAGGGCAGATCCATGTTAAAAGTGATCCAGGGGATGAATTTACAAAAGTTTAAGAAGTGGTGACTGCACTATGAGTCACTTCACAGCCACCAGGTACTCTGTGAAAAGCTTCTTTTTCATAAGAGGTCCTCCTGTGCTGGTGACTCAATGTCCAAGTTAACGCTACACCTGAAGAGCTGGAGGAGGGCTGAGAACTCTAAGCTAGCATACATTCAACCTTTATTCTGCAGAAAAATGGGTCCATGTATCATTTTCTTATATTTCCCACTTTCTGTTATACAACAACAGATGAGCCTGGCACTCTGACCCCAAAATTCACTTTAAATTGTGAATGCTGTGGGAAGGCAATTTCTCTTTCTACAAGAGGCTATATTTTACACGTGGTGATTGGAAAATGAACTGTAAATGCCATTAAAGTACATATATTCTTCTGCTAAACAAAATTAAATAATCTAATAGGACACCCCCTTCCATAGGGGTCTGACTATATGCATTTTATTCCACTTTGCCATGCTTTGATGAACGTACTGTGTCTAGAACAATGTGATTTCCCATACATTCTGGATGTTTAATCTGTAAACTAGTTATAGAAGGACGTCAAAACAGCATAAAAAGCAAAATATGCACAGTTCAGGGTTTTCTTTGATACAATATAGAGACCTTGATGGTCTCCCTAGTGCCCTGATTCCATTGCTAAAAACCACTGGGGACCTTAGGCCACTTCTGCTTCCCTCATCAGAAACTAGCTGAGACCTACTGGTAGACTTTTACTTTAAGGGCAGGGAGGCAGTGGCATGAGGCGTGGCAGCTGTTAGAAACATGTCACTCAGTATGTTTGTTACCCTCAAATCTACGTACTCCCTTTCTGCCCTTCAGATTTTAATCAACATTAACAAGAAGAAATGAGGCAACTAACCCTTTCATCATCTCTATTATTAAAAATGAGACAAACCTTATGCAAATACTTATGGTGAGAAAAAAAGGATATAAAGTTGTTAACAACAAAAAATAAGCACATTATACATGAATTGAAAAGAATATGCAAAAGGGAAAACGGCACCTTTACATGCCTTCTTGTCTTATTTTCTGAACTAAAGTCATGGGGACAAAAAACACAACATAGGGAGTATAGTCAATAATACTGCAACAACTTTGGTGACAGTAACTACATTTATTGCAGTAAGCATTTCATAATGTATATAATTCTTGAATCACTGTTGTACACCTGGGAACTATTATTGTATGTCAACTATACTTCAATTAGTTATACAGTTGTATATACTTTTCTAATGTCTTTGGAAATGACTGCAGTAGTAATATATATGTTGCTTATAAATATATAGCTTATTGTATACTAAGTACTGTTCTAAGTTCTTTAGATGCTATAAGTAAACTGAATTGCTTTGTGATGTTAACATAATTATATAACTTTTAAAAAATGTGTAAAAGTACACTTAAGTAAGAATATGCTATTAAATCACTGCACCCAGAGATTTATGTGTTTTGTACTATTGTAATAAAATTCTGTGGTTGTGGAGTCAGACCAAGTTGTAGAATGCATCACAATGCATGGAAACCTCACTTAAGCGTTCATAAGAAAGCCAGTGATGGCTCCTTCGGGGAGATGATTTAAGGATTGGGGCAATAGGCCAGGCTTGGGAGGGGTGGGTGGTTTTACCCTTGTATTTCCGTTACAATTTTGTATGTATTATCCTCTCTTTTAAGAACAAAACAAACACCAAAATGTAAAGCTAGCTTTCAGACAGACAAGAAAAGATGCCATCCCAGCAAGTACCAAAAGTTTGGGTTGCATTAAATGGGCAACTAAGGCATTTGGCTGTTTCCACAACTGCACGAGGACTGGCCAGTTATCCTATTGGAATGCTTTTTAAGAATTAGCTACTTAAAAGGATGTAGCCTTATGCTACTACAGGCATTCCCAGTCCCGTTACAGCCAGGGCTCTCAGCAGAGCCCCCCTCCCTGGGGTAGGACTGAGCCCCAAAAGGCTCCTCTGTTCTCCTCATCAAATATTATCATTCATCCTAACTGTACCTTTACTTACTGTTTGAGATCAAGAACTATAACAGATTTGGAAACAAGTACTAGTAGCCCATATAAACTAGAGAACAGTAAATAGAGTAATATTTTCTAGGACAGAACAGGACAGCTGCCTTAACTCTGAGGTTTCCATGATCACTCCTCTTCCATAAATGCAGCAGGAAGAAACACTGCCATTAGCTAGTATGAGGAGGCCCGGTAATGGCCCCCTCAAGGTGTCCAGTGGCCTAATAATCCCTGAAATCTGTTAACAAGTTACCTTATATGACATGAAGGGCACTTACAGGTATTTTTAAGGCTGTCCTGGATTATCTGGGTGGACCCTTAAGAGAAAGAAGGCTGAAAAGTCAGTGAGAGAGAGAGACTTGGCAGAAGGATGCAGGAGAAATGAGCATGAGAAGGATTCGGTAGTGTTGCTGGCTCTGAAGACAAGAGGGAGCCAGTTCAAGGATGAGAGCAGGCTGACAGCCAGCAAGGAAGAGGGGGCCCTTGGCTCTGCAACTGCACGGCACAGGTCTGCCAACGACCCGCAGGAGGATGCTCCTCCAGATGTCTAGCTAAGGGCCAGGGCAGGCCCTGGAAGACATCTTGATTTTAGCCTGCTGAGATCTGTGCTTGGTTTTACGAACTGAGATGATAAAGTGGCTATGTTTGTGGTCGTTTGTTACTGCAGTGAGAGAAAACTGACAGGTAGTGTAAGATGGAAGAATCAACTATATAAAATCTATTTTGGAGACATCAGAAATATGCTGGACAGGCAATTTCTGAAGTATGAGGTATAGAACCCCAGAAGCCAGCTTGGGGAGTTGTAGTCCCACCAGGGTGTCGGTCCCTTGGCTGGCTGCTCCTAGTCTCCCATGCCATCTGACCAAAGGGGCTTTTTCTTGATCAAATTGCTTGGGCTGGGATAGAGGAAATAATAGGGCTTCCTTGCTAAAGAAGAGAGGCAGAGAAAAGTTTACATATTTATTTTTGTGGGAAAAACTAAATGACCTTGGAGGCTTTTTACGATGACTATTAGCATTTAAAAGAAATTACCAAGCTAATCTGATACTCGCCAAATTTTATTATCCCTAAACCTTAGTTCTACCTATAAATGAAGCCCTACATTTTTCCCGATATTACTTATTTCTTCTATATATACAAAAATATTTTACCAGGAGTATGCAATCTCACAGACTGAACATTTCAATTTTTGTTTTGGACAGCATATGGCAATTTGTGAAAAGAAAAATTTATAGGGATAGTTTCTGAAATACCAGTACTTACAATTGTAGTGCAGGAAATTTTCATTTCTACAGGGATAGCACTAATGTTTCTTTTATACAGGAACTGGTAATACGATTACCTGGAAAGAAGTAGCAGTTACTTTTTAACCTTTTTCATCAGAAACTTACTTTAGCAGCTTGTTCAATTTTGGTTTTTAGGTTGCTAACAAATGTTTTGCTCTTCATTTAAAAACAAAAAGTTCTCTTCTATGATCACTGCAAAGACTAAGGGTTAAAAAAGCATGTTCAAAATAAAGGTATACCAAAATGAAATGGAAATAAATCCCCCAAATCAAGATTTTTCACATCAAATACTTATCTTGGGCTGTAATAGAGCTCAACATAACATGCAGAAAATCACACTTTGCTGAAGCCTAGTGTTCACTTTTCTATAGCAAAATCCAAGATACCTTAGAAATCAATGTTACTAAAGAAAATACGAGTCAGCAGTACTTTTTTAAAGAGGACACAGCCAAAAGGAATATTTATCTTGTGTTTCAATCACAGATGGGGATGAGATTCCTCAAATCTGGTTCCATCAGAAAAGACTGTAAGTCATTTCTCGTTTGGACCAATTTTATCAGAATAATATTTATGTCTTCAAAGCAATGTTACTTATGCTCCTGCCTGCCTCTCCTATTTAAGAGTAAGATGAAAACCACACATTTTAAATGGCAATGATGTCTGGTTTAACATTGGTAATGCATAGCTGAGGGTTTTTAATGACAAGCCTTTTCCTCTTCCTCCAAGCTCCCAGGCCACCTTGACTGATATGAGGAAAGCCAAATTTCAGGTACAGCCTGTCATATGTATATGCTTCTACATCTGGCTTGCTGCTCTATGGTAGTGACAATACCTGTTCAGTGGGACTTAAGTTTACAAGCACTGAGTCATTTAACTTCTGAAGTTATAAGTGGCATTTACATTAATTGTAGATGTGTTCATTCAGTTTGTGCTGGGGAGATACAAGAAAACAGAAGCTAGTAGGAAACAAAACTTGTCACTTCTGACCAACTCGGGTGTGCAGAGGAAGTCAGATTTTTCGTAGCACTGCATTACCAGCCAACAGTTATGAAGCAATTAGAGAACATAACTAAAATGCATTCATGTCACATCCCACTAACTGCACCTAATTGAATGTTTCTTCCTATAAAGAAACATACATCTTTTAAACATAATACGAGGGGTTAAACAATAGGGCTGTGGTGATAAATTCAGGCTTATGAATAAGGGCAGCTTGAAGGGGCAAAAAGCATAGTGTTTTTGGATATCACAAGTTTGGCATTACTTAACTCAGTTTTGTTTGATTTGTGAGTGGTCTGATTGTCATCAAGGATTTGCTATGGGTTCAGTGGGATCTAAATGAAAACGGCCTTCCTGATCAGGACACAGAAGACAGCAGAAAAGACACTCTTCCAGGATGGAAGTAGGTCCTCAGAGTTGTTTTAAAAACTGGATTTTGGATTCCTAAATCATGTGCACCATTAACTATGTTACCATGGAAAGAGGAACACTTTAAAAGAACTCAAAGATAAGCAACTTCAATATAGGCAAATACAATAAACAAAGTAGCTTAATAAGGATTTTTCCAGTTTAGCATTTACCACATCAGAGTTACAAATTACTTCTTGTAATTTAAGGTGAAGACAAGTATTAGGTTATCCTTATTTAAAATGGAATATTAAAAGTAAAAGGAGATATAATTTTTATCAAAGGTCACATGGTTAGAAGTCAGAATTAGGATCTCAGCCAGAAGTACACCATCTCTATTTTTATCGAAAGAGAAATTATTTTAAGGAAAGTAGTACAGTGTATTTTGCTGAAGTGATACAACATGCTTTAAATTCTTACCTTAGAAATGAGGTATCATCATTCCTTTACTTTTTAGTGCATTAAGGACTCATTTTTGATTCTGTGCACTAAATCATTCCAGGAACACAGAAAGCAACATGATGAATTATGGGAAATATTAAAAATGAATAAAACTTGAAGTAACAAAAATGCAATTTAAAAACCACCTTAAAAATTATGGAATTATCTTCCTCAGATAGACAAAATGTGTGCCTGCATAAAAACTGATGCAATGCTGAATTATTGATTGTATTCTTTATAGTTTATGAATAACATTCATTTATACAACATACAATAATCCTATTACTTAAAATACTGAATTTCTCCCAAGAACTCAAAATACACTGCAGATATTACTACATGAATTCTCACAGCAAATCTGCTGGAACAAGAGGGCAGATACCATCTTTAAGCCTGAACCATATCATACATTCATTCAAAGGTTTAAATATTTCCCCAAAGGCTTCCATCTCAGGCTTTTTTCCCTTAAGGAAATAAAGATACAGTAATTTTCTGAGCTTATTCCTCATGTTTTTCAGAAAGGAAATTAGTATCTGCCCCCAAGGTAAAACCAGAGCCATATAAAATGTAGGAAAAAAAGTTTCAGAATGTCTAAGGATTTGGGAGTAATTAAAAATTTAAGAACACTTTATAATTACATGGGTGAACATATTTAGTTTTTTATTATTCATGTATTTTGGGAGAATTTTACATATTATACATATAGTTGTATATATATTATATATACGGTGACTCAAACATTTAAAAAATGATCTGCTATTTATATACATAAAACTTGAGCTGCATTTTTCATATTTACTACAAAGCTTCATTACTACAAAATTATTGGCTCTCCAGCCTGTGACTTCTGGAAAATGAAGTGTTTCAGAAGTCATAAAAGTACAATGTTAACTTCATCATTATTTTGACCAATTTTCAAAACTTTTATGTTCAGTACTTATCAATTAAAAATACTTCTAACTCCATGGCTATCCATCTCAAATATCAACCCCAATCACTGGATCATGACACTTGTTTTACATAAAAATAAGTACCAATTTAATGAATTTTTAAAGCAAAGATCATCTTTTATTGTCATTGGGATATTATGGTCAAAGCAGTATCTGGCCATAATCTATAGTGCTACACGATTGTGTTTTATTGCTAATTGGCATTATTTTCTAAATGTGTTAATAACCAATTTGCTCTTTTAAAGAAAACTTGTCCTCATAAGCTATTTTAAACGTATTAGATTCTACAAGCTAGGGTTCAGGCCACTATTGCTGTAGTCATACAGGGTTTATGGTATGATTTCTATTTTAGAAAGCTATGTTCAGTAATTACATAGTTAGAGCTAGCAAAAGTAAACAAAGACCTGATGTACTGGATATTTGCTATTATCCAAATATCAAGCAGAAATTGAGACTGCATAATAAGGCATGGCTGTAATAAAAGTGAAATTCTACTTGTAGTGCATTACATATATTTTACTAGTTATAGTTAAATGACTTATTCAGGGACATTAACTCTATGGGCATTTGTACATTTGAAAATGAAAACAAAAAGATATATATAATAGTTGTATATAAATAGTCATGCCCTGAATGCTGAATGTGGATACTCACCTGTCCACAAGGAATCCTCAGGTTCACTAAGGTATTGGCACATATTTCCCAAAAACATATGAACGTGTATGTGCATTTTAACTGTTACCAATTATTCAATGTGACTTTAAACAATTTTCTCTTTGGTAAAGCTAATTTTCAGAGTTTTCCCACAGAAAAGTTTACACTTCCTTGATCACAACTACACTCTCATGGCCTTGGGAGAATCCTGGGGTCTCTGGGACTTGTTGCCCCTGCAGGGCTCTGCTGGTTCCTGCAGACTCAGGTAAGACTTAAGCTTCAACTTCAATGACTTTGTATTGAGATACAAAGAACTTTTCTGAATTCTCTTCAGCTGTGGCATCTAGAATGAAATGAAGAACTACACTGCATCATTTCATTTTATATTAGGAATCTGGTGTGTATTAAGTAAGTAGTTAGTCATGAATATCATGTATAATAGAAATAATACCTTAAAGTGTAGGCTGTTTTCTAAATAATGTGCACTTATACCATATGACAAGGCCAAAATATATCTGATGTAAAAATAATCTCTATTGTGTCAAGATGGTCGGGACACTTTTTGGATGAACTTCTCGTGCTGCACGATGGCCCCACGGCTGTTCAGAGGCTCCACACAGCAGTGTGAAGGCACACCGCAGAAGGTGGCATGTTTCCTGAGAATGTGGAAGTGGAATTTCTCTTAAAATTTACAGTGTGCTGAAACACTGCCATAAGACATTGTCTAGACACCGTGCTTTGATTCATGTTGCTTTGAGAAGCCATTTATTTGATGTAAATATATGTAGTTTAAAAGTTACCAAGGTTATTAAAGAGTATAATTCATTTTGTCACCAATTTCCTACCCTAGAATAAAGAACATCAATTTGTGTTCTGGATATGAAATTCTGGAATGAGAAAACACCTATAGATTTCCAATTTTAATAAAATAGCAACTTGGGTGTTACATTTCATTGTGAAAAAGATTTAAAACAATGTGTGCATATTGTTTACTACAATGTATTTTCTCTAAACTCTTAAGTCCCCTGCTGGCTGGCATCCCATGGGACTGCTTTGGTGAAGAAAAAACAAATTCAACAGCCAGGTGTCTGGTGCCTATCACTGACAAAGATGACCATCAATATTTTAAGCACCTAACCCTGTTAAGTGTGAATACTGGCTATGTGAAAAGCTAGCAGCAATATAAAATATGGCTAACTTCGTTTAATTATGAGCTGCGTCTCTGAACATGTTTTAGGAAGAATTATACCATCTAAGAATTCTAAAGGAAGATACTGTCGTGAATTTTGGAAATTTGCATATGTTAATACATCTGAAGGAGGAGAACTGTTTTTCTAATCATTAAGCAAAAAGTGCATTTCCTAACAGAAATGTAAAAAGAATATAAAACATTACTTAATATATATTATATAATATATACATTGAACATATTATATAATGTATATATTATATATAAATAAAATAGCTGACATTTTTAAATGTCATAAACTGCTAAATGGATTTGTTTCTCAACACAAGTTGAACAAATAACCCTAATGATCACATCACAATTCAAGAAGCACACTAATTGTTCACAAAAACCCCAAATTGCAAACTCAGAGGCATTTTTAAGCATCACAGAAATTTGCAGAGGCATGATACATCCATTGACCATAAATATGGCCTAATAAAAAACTACCTAAAGCAGTAGGTCCATTTTTGTCAGTTCAATTTTTACACGTGAAAGTAAATCAACTGCAAGTGTCATTTTGCTCCAAGGCTTTACAGGATAAGGCACTCTCCCAACCTGCATGGCCCTTGCCTGCTATATACATGTTAACTTAGTAACAGCCTGTCATTACAACAAATGAGAGTGCAAGGTATTGCTCTTCATTTTTTCCCTAAAGACAGAAATAAAGGGAAAAGAAAACAATGTATCTGTTTAAATTAGAAAGGATAGCCATCCATCTCTGAAATAACGAAACTATGTAGCACTGAGCAGACTTCTGATGTCAGATTTCCGTGGTGGTAGACTAGCTAACTATACCACTGACATTAAAGTTCTGCTTCTGTAAGAAATTATATTAGGAAAGAAGGCCAATAACTATTTTCTCTGAATAAGAGTAACTGACCTTTCACTAGTTAAATACTGCACTAAATGACAGCTTTACAAAACTATTTCAAGTATTCATTATCACAGTGAAAATGTGAGCCCAATGTTAGAGTGAAGAATGATTTGAAAACTCCTCTGATGAAAAAGGCAAGGGTACTAAATCAAAACATGTACAAAATGCTTCAACGCATTTTTTATGTGATATGAATAGAAAGATTATCCATAAAAAGTTAGAAAAATTAAGATAAATTATATATTAGTACACCTTCCCAACCACATTTTATATAAAAATTCAGAATAGTGTACTGGTATTTCAATCTACACAATAAAAATGCCTGAACTTGGCAGGTATCATCTATCTGTGCAGGTATTCTCTCAGTAGAATGTTTGTTACAGTCACTTTTTAAAGTTTTATTTGAATTATGAACCTTATTGAGTCATCAGTAAACCCAGCTGATTGGGACCCACTGTGGCTCCATTCTCAGTTTCTCTATGGCAGTTTGTAGTTTCTCAAAGGCTTTGTCTAGATTGTCGTTTATGATGATCAAATCAAAATAGTGGTTGTAAGCTCTTTGAATCCGTGCACTTTCATCCACTGTTTTCTTCAAGTCAGAGTCCTGTCAAAGAGTTTTAAGAGAAAATGTTTCTATCATGATGTATACTTACCTGCTGAAACACCAACTCAGAGTGAACGTGAGAAGTAGGTAGGTTTGGTATTTGCTTATTTTGATTTTGATATTAGTCCTCAAAATCTAACATATATAGTGTTAAAAAGGTCATTATCGTCTGTTCACATCCTAGCCTTTCCAGCTTCATTCATGCTTGCATTTATGAATATTCTGTATCTTCTGTTTCACTGATATATTAGGGTAAGTTTCCTAATTAACGATTACTATGGACAATGATCTTAGGGTGAAATCTAAAGTAATAAATGAATTTTTACCAATGACTGGTTTCTAGCCCAACTATATCATCTTTTCAAAATATTATCTTATGGACTCTATAACATCCAAGAAGGAAATGACCCTGATGTTTATGATGAAAGAGGACCAGGATAAAAAACAGAAGAGGAGGGAATACTTCCAAACTCATTCTCTGAGGCCAGAATCACTCACTCTAATACCAAGACCAGGCAAAAACACTACCAAAAGAGAAAAATCACAGACCAATATCCATGATGAACATAGAGCAAAAATCTTTAACAAAAGATTAGCAAGCCGAATTCAAAAATACATAAAAAGGACCATACATCACAACCAAGTGGGATTTATTCCAGGGATGCAAGGATGGTACAATATTTGTAAACCAATCAATATACCTCACATCAATAAAAAGGACAGATATCACATGATCATCTGAATAGATGCTGAAAAAGCATTCGACAAAATTCAACATCCATTCATGATAAAAACTCTCAACCACATGGGTATAGAGCTAGTACCTCAACATAATAAAGGCCATATACGACAAACCCACAGCCACCATCATACTTAATAGCAAAAAGCTGAAAGCTTTTCCTCTAAGAATGGGAACAACAGTACTTCCGGAAAGATGGTGGTGTGAGCAGGGTGGCGGAAATCTTCTCCCGAAACCAAATATATTTATGAAAATACAACAAATACAACTATTCCTAAAAGAGAGACCAGAAGATACAAGATGGCACCCAGCCTGCAGCTACACCTGAGAGAACTCGGCACCCCGCGAAGCAGGTAAGATATGGAGCCACAACCTGGCGGGACCCGAGCTCTCCCCTACCCGAGAGCACCAGTAGGAGGAGAGGATTCAGAGCCGGGAGGGAGTGGAAGCACAGGCCCACCGAACAACCAGTCTGGGTGATCTGTGCTAGGAGCACTGACACATTTTGCGCAGTGTATTGGAGATTGGAGAGACAGAGGTGCAGATTCCAAGACGGCAGGTCCACCCATCTGGTTACCCAGGACAAAAGAAAAGTGCGCGTTTTTTTAGGGGTCTTAAAGAGACAGGGCCCCCCCCCCCAAAAAAAGAGACAGGGGCCCAACGGAGGAGCAGGATTGTCCCAGCACACTAAGCCAAGCAGGCTGGGAGTCCTGGGGAATTTTGGTCCCCTTGGACTGTGGCTGGGAAAAGCAGTTGCACAGAGACTTCCGACAGAAATCAGCAGACTCCCATTCGTTCCTTCCCCAGCCAGAGTCACAAAGGGCCCGGCGGAGCTGTGTGGTGGTGGAATAGTGGAGCAGCAGAGCCACCTACAGGATCCTCACAGAAACTACACCTGGCAGGCTTTTTTTTTCTCTATATTCCCTTTCTTCTTTTTTTCTTTTTCTGACCATTTCTATCGCCACAGAGAAATATGGTACAAACAAAACTTACACAGAAAACCTCAGACCACACTACCCTAGGGAGGAAGTCTGAAGGGATGGACATGCACAATCTTCCTGAAAAAGATTTCAGAATAAAAGTCATAACCATATGGATGGATCTACAGAGAAAAATGCAAGAGCTAAGGGAGGAAGTGAGGGAAGTGAGGAAAGGCATTGCAGAGATGAGACAAGTGAACAACGGGCTTAGCAGCAGACTGGATGAGATGCAAGAGACTGTTAATGGAATAGAAATCAGAGAAGAGAAATACAGAGAAGCTGAGGCAGAGACAGATAAAAGGATCTCTACAAATGAAAGAATTTTAAGAGAACTGTGTGACCAATCCAAACAGAACAATATTCGCATTATAGGATTACCAGAGGAAGAAGAGAGAGAAAAAGGGATAGAAAGTGTCTTTGAAGAAATAATTGCTGAAAACTTCCCCAAGCTGGAGAAGGAAATAGTCTCTCAGACCATGGAACACACAGATCTCCCAACACAAGGGACCCGAGGAAGACAACACCAAGACACATAATAATTAAAATGGCGAAGATGAAAGATAAGGACAGAGTATTAAAGGCAGCTAGAGTGAGAAGAAATATCACCTACAAAGGAAAACCCATCAGACTATCATCAGACTTCTCAACAGAAACCTTACAGGGCAGAAAAGAATGGCATGATAAATTTAACGTAATGAAACAGAAGGGCCTCAAACCAAGAATACTGTATCCAGCACGATTATCATTTAAATTTGAGGTAGGGACTAAACAATTTACAGACAAGTGAAAACTGAGGGAATTTGCCTCCCATAAACCACCTCTTCAGGATATCTTAAAGGGACTGCTCTAGATGGAAGCACTCCGAAGGCTAAAAAGAGGTCACCAGAGAAAGTAAAATCATAGCAAAGAAAGCAGATCATCCAAATACTAACTAAAGGCAAAGAATAAAACACCTAGTATATAAAGAATGGAGAAGAAATAAGAAGGGAGAGAAATAAAGAACCATCAGACTGTGTTTACAATAACTTAACAAGAAAGTTCAGTTAGATTGTTAGATAGTAGTGAAGCTACCCTTGAACCTTTGGTAACCACGAATCTAAACCCAGCAATGGCAGTAAGTATGTATCTATCGATAATCACCCTAAATGTAAATGGACTGAATGCACCAATCAAAAGACACAGAGTTACTGAATGGATGAAAAAGCAACACCCATCTATATGCTGCTTAGAGGAGACTCACCTCAAACCCAAAGATATACAAAGACTAAAGGTGAAGGGATGGAAAAAGATATTTCATGCAAATAACAAAGAGAAAAAAGCAGGTGTTGCAGTACTTGTATCAGACAAAATAGACTTCAAAACGAAGAAAGTAGCAAGAGATAAAGAAGGACATTACATAATGATAAAGGGGTCAGTCCAACAAGAGGATATAACCATTTAAAATATATATGCACCCAATACAGGAGGGCCGACATATGTGAAACAAATACTAACAGAATTAAAGGAGGAAATAGAAAGCAATGCAGTCATGTTAGGAGGCTTCAACACACCATTCACTCCAAAGGACAGAGCAACCAGACAGAAAATAAGTAAACACACAGAGGCACTGAACAACACACGAGAACAGATGGACCTAACAGACATCTACAGAGCTCTACATCCAAAAGCAACAGGATACACATTCTTCTCAAGAGCACATGGAACATTTTCCAGAATGGACCACATACTAGGCCACAAAAAGAACCTCAGTAAAGTCAAAAATATTGAAATTCTACAAACCAACTTCTCAGATCATAAAGGTATAAAACTAGAAATAAATTGTAGAAAGAAAACAAAAAGGCTCACAAATACATGGAGACTTAACAACCTTCTCCTATTTAATCAATGCGTTAACAACCAAATCAAAACAGAAATCAAAGAATATATGGAGACTAATGACAATGACAACACAAAGCCACAACTTCTGTGGGACACAGCAAAGGCAGTTCTAAGAGGAAAGTATATTGCAATCCAGGCCTATTTAAAGAAGGAAGACCATTCCCAAATGAACAGTCTAAAGACACAATTACTGAAATTGGAAAAAGAAGAACAAATGAGGCCCAAAGTCACCAGCGGGAGACATAATAAAGATCAGAGAAGAAATAAATAAAATTGAGAAGAATAAAACAATAGAAAAAAATCAGTGAATCCAAGAGCTGGTTCTTTGACAAAATAAATGAAATAGATAACCCCTTAGCCAGACTTTTAAGAGAAAAAGAGAATCTACACACATAAACAGAATCACAAATGAGAAAGGAAAAATAACGAAGGGTGCCACAGAAATACAAAGAATTATAAGAGAATTTTATGAGAATCTATATGCTAACAAGCAGGAAAACCTAGAAGAAATGGACTACTTCTTAGAAAAATACAATCTTCCAAGACTGACCAAGCAAGAAACAGGAAAACTAAACAGCCCAATAACCAGCAACGAAATTGAATCGGTAATCAAAAAACTACCCAAGAACAAAATCCCCAGACCTGATGGATTCACCTCTGAATTCTACCAGACATATAGAGAAGAAATAACACCCATTCTCCTTAAAGTTTTCCAAAAAGAAGAGGAGGGAATACTTCCAAACTCTTTCTATGAAGCCAGCATCACTCTAATACCAAAACCGGGCAAAGACCTCACCAAAAAAGAAAATTACAGGCCAATATCCCTGATGAACGTAGATGCAAAAATACTCAACAAAATATTAGCAAACCGAATTCAAAAATACATCAAGAGGATCATACACCATGATCAAGTGGGATTCATCCCAGGGATGCAAGGATGGTACAACATTTGAAAATCCATCAACATCATCCACCACATCAACAAAAAGAAGAAAAACCACATGATCATCTCCATAGATGCTGAAAAAGCATTTGATAAAATTCAGCACCCATTCATGATTAAAACTCTCAACAAAATGGGTATAGACGGCAAGTACCTCAACACCAAAAAGGCTATATATGACAAACCCACAGCTAACATCATACTTAACAGCGAGAAGCTGAAAGCTTTTCATCTAAGATCGGGAACAAGACAGGGATGCCCACTCTTTCCACTGTTATTAAACATAGTACTCCAGGTCCTAGCCACGGCAATCAGACAAAACAAAGACATACAAGGCATCCAGACTGGTAAAGAAGAAGTCAAACTGTCACTATTTGCAGATGACATGATATTGTACATAAAAAACCCTAAAGACTCCACTCCAAAACTACTAGAACTAATATCTGAATTCAGCAAAGTTGCAGGATACAAAATTAACACACAGAAATCTCTTGCTTTTCTATACACTAATGATGAACTAACAGAAAGAGAAATCAGAAAAACAATTCCATTCACAATTGCATCAAAAAGAATAAAATACCTAGGAATAAACCTAACCAAGGAAGTGAAAGACGTATACTCTGAAAACTACAAGACACTCCTAAGAGAAATTAACGAGGACACTAACAAATGGAAATTCATCCCATGCTCTTGGCTAGGTAGAATAAATATTGTCAAAATGGCTGTACTACCTAAAGCAATCTACAGATTCAACACAATCCCTATCAAACTACCAACAGCTTTCTTCAGTGAACTGGAACAAATAATTCTAAAATTCATATGGAACCACAAAAGATCCCGAATAGCCAAAGCAATCCTGAGAAGGAGGAATAAAATAGGGGGAATTATGCTCCCTGACTTCAAGCTCTACTACAAAGCCACAGTAATCAAGACAATTTGGTATTGGCACAAAAACAGACCCACAGACCAGTGGAACAGAATAGAAAATCGAAACATTAACCCAAACATATACAGCCAATTAATATATGATAAAGGAGCTTTAGATATACAATGGGGAGATGGCAGCCTCTTCAGCAGCTGGTGTTGGCAAAACTGGACAGCTACATGTAAGAGAATGAAACTGGACTACTGTCTAACCCCATACACAAAAGTCAAATCAAAATGGATCAAAGACCTGAATGTAAGTCATGAAACCATAAAACTCTTAGAAAAAAACATAGGCAAAAATCTCTTGGACATAAACATGAACGACTTCTTCATGAACATATCTCCCCAGGCAAGGGAAACAAAAGCAAAAATGAACAAGTGGGACTATATCAAGCTGACAATCTTCTGTACAGCAAAGGACACCATCAGTAGAACAAATAGACACCCTACAGTATGGGAGAATATATTCATAAATGATGTATCCAATAAGGGGTTGACATCCAAAATATTTAAAGAACTAATGTACCTCAACAAACAAAAAGCAAATAATCCAATTAAGAAATGGGCAGAGGATATGAATAGACACTTCTTGAAAGAAGAAACTCAGATGCCCAACAGGCACATTAAAAGATGCTCCACATCGCTAATCATCAGAGAAATGCAAATTAAAACCACAATGAGATATCACCTCACACCAGTAAGGATGGCCAACATCCAAAACACAAACAACCACAAATGTTGGCGAGGATATGGAGAAAAGGGAACCCTCCTACACTGCTGGTGGGAATGTAAATTAGTTCAATCATTGTGGAAAGCAGTATGGAGGTTCCTCAAAAATCTCAAAATAGAAATACCATTTGACCCAGGAATCCCACTCCTAGGAATTTGCCCCAAGAATGCAGCAGCCCAGTTTGAAAAAGACATATGCACCCCTATGTTTATCCCAGCACTGTTTACAATAGCCAAGAAATGGAAGCAACCTAAGTGTCCATCAGTAGATGAATGGATAAAGAAGATGTGGTACATATACACAGTGGAATATTATTCAGCCATAAGAAGAAAACAAATCCTACCATTTGCAACAACATGGATGGAGGTAGATGGTATTATGCTTAGTGAAATAAGCCAAGCGGAAAAGGACAAATATCAAATGATCACACTCATATGTGGAGTATAAGAACAAAGAAAAAAACTGAAGCAACAAAACAGCAGCAAACTTACAGAACCCAAGAACGGACTAATAGTTACCAAAGGGAAAGGAACTGAGGAGGATGGGTGGGAAAGGAGGGACAAGGGGGAAAAAGGAGCAGTACAATTAGCAGATGTAATGTTGGGGGGGCACGGGGAGGTCTGTACAACTCAGAGAAGTAATGATTCTATAGCATCTCACTACGCTGATGGACAGTGACTGTAATGGGGTTGGTGGGTGGGACCTGATGAAGGGTGTAGTTTAATAACCATAATATTGCACATTAATTGTAGATTAATGATACCAAAATAAACTATATAAAAAAAAAGAATGGGAACAACACAAGGATGCCCAATCTCCCAACTTTTATTCAGCATAGGACTGGACGTCCTAGCTATGGCAGATAACACGAAGAGATAAAAGGCATCCAAATTGGTAAGGAAGAAGTCAAAATCTCACTATTTGCAGATGACATGATATTATACATAAAAAACCCAAGACTCTACAAAAAAAACTATTAGAACTAATAACTGGATTCAGCAAAGTTGCAGGAATACAAAATAAATACACAGAAATCTGTTGCATTCCTATACATTAACAATTAACTAGCAGAAAGAGAAATCAGAAAACTATTCCATTTACAATTCCATCAAAAAGAATAAAATACCTAAGAATAAATCTAACCAAGGAGGTGAAAGACCTGTACTTTAAAAACTATAAGACACTCAGGGGAGAAATTAAAGAAGACACCACTAAGGGGAAATCTATCCCGTGCTCATGGATAGGAAGAATTAGTATTGCCAAGGTGGCCATCTTGCCCAAAGCAATTTACAGATTCAGTGCAATCCCTATCAAAATACCAACAGCATTTTCAACCAACTGGAACATACAGCTCTAAAATTCATATGGAACCACAAAGACCACAAATAGCCAAAGCAATCCTGAGAAAGAAGAACAAGGCTGGGGAGATTACCCTCCCTGACTTCAAGCTCTACTACAAAGCTACAGTAATTAAAACAATTTGGGACTGGCACAAGAACAGATCCACAGATCAGTGGAACAAAATAGAGAACCCAGATAATAAAACCACACATATATGGTCAATTAATATACAATAAAGGAGCCATGAACATATAATGGGGAAAAGACAGCCTCCTCAATAACATGGTGTTGGGAAAACTGGACAGCTACATGTAGGAGAATGAAACTGGATTACTGCCTAACTCCATACACAGATGTAAACTCACAATGTTCAAAAATCTGAATATAAGACATGACACCATAAAACTCTTAGAAGAAAATAAAGGCAAAAAAATCTCTTGAAAATAAGTATGAACAGTCTTTTTCTGGACATATCTCTCTGGACAAGGGAAACAAAAAATGAACAAGTGAGACTACTTCAAACAAAAAACCTTCCATACAGCAAAGGACATCATCAACAGAAAAGGCAGCTTACAGTATGGGAGAATACATTCATAAACAGTTTATCCAATAAGGGGTTAACATCTAAAAAATATAAAGAACTCATATGACTCAACACCAAAAAAACAAATAATGTGATTAAAAAACGGGCAGAGGACCTGATCAGACGTTTTACCAAAGAAGAAATACAGATGGCCAACAGCACATGGAAAAATACTCCACATTGTTAATCATCAGGGAAATGAAATCAAAACCACAATGATATCACCTCACACCAGTTAGAATGGCCACTATCCTAAAGACAAGAAATAACAAGTGTTGGTGAGGACATGGAGGAAAGGGAATACTACTACACTGTTGGTGGGAATGTAAATTGCTGCAGCCACTGTGGAAAGCAGTATGGAGGTTCCTCAAAAAACTAAAAATAGAAATACCATTTGACCCCATATTTCCACTTCTAGGAATTTACCCAAAAAAATAAAATCCCTGATTCAAAAGACATATGCACTCTTATGTTTATTGCTGCATTGTTAACAATAGTTAAGATATGGAAGCAACCAAAGTGTCCATCAATAGATGAATGGATAAAGATGTGGTACATATACACAATGGAATACTATTAAGCCATAAAAAGAAAACAAATTCTACCATTTGCAGCAGCAAAAAACAGATCTAGATGGATATGGAGGGTATTATGCCCAGTGAAATAAGCCATGCAGAGAAAGGTGAACACTACATAATTTCACTTATTTGTGGAATATAAATACAAAGCAAAACAGAATTAACAAAACAGCAGGACACTCACAGACATTGAGAAGTGACTGGCGGTTACCATCAGGGAGGGGGATAAAGGGGCACAAAAATTCTCAATCATATTGTAGGTTGGTCACGGGGATAGTAGTACAGCATGGAGAATACAGCCAGTGATTCTGTAACATCTTCCTGTGCTGAGAGATAGTAGCTGTAATAGTGGAGGTAAGGATTTAATAATGTGGGTAACTGTTGAACCATTGTGTTGTATACTTGAAACTAATATAAGATTGTATATCAATGATACTCCAATTAAAAAAAAAAGGAAAGAAAAGAAGACCAGGATAGACAGAGGGTTTGGGGTTGAGGGAATAAGTTGAGATGAGCACAGGCTAGGTCACAGAGGACCTAGTGCAATGGGAAGACACCGATTATGATGGCAGAAAACAAGAAGGAAAAGATACCAAACTGGAAATACATTATGATGATAAAATCAGGATCAGGCTGGATGTGAAACTGAGGAAAAGGAATGAATCAAGGCTGGTTCTTGGGTTTCTAGTTTGAGTAAGTGGGTGGTAGCAGATGCAGAGTTGGGGATAGGGAGAACATGATTTTTTTGAGGAAAACAAAATATTCTACTTTGTACATGTTAAGCTTAAGATGTCTGTTGAGACTTTCAAGTGCAGATGTAAAATAAGTAGGCAATTGATAATGCAAGTCAGATCTGGGTTTACCTACATGTACATTAGGAAATCAGAAAAACAACAGTGATATAATAAGTTAATGAATTTGGTAAAGACACCTAAAGGAAAGTGTAGAGGGCGCAATGGGCTCCAAGCCAGGCCTGAGGGACACTCATACTACACTTCAGTTAATACTCTAAATAGCTTTAAACAATCTCATATCTTTTATTATAGATGTGTAAACAAGCCACAGTTCAACTTGAAAACAGTTCTTGCCTATTATAGCTATTAGCAGTCTGGCTAGTTAAAACAAAATCAGTTTGACAGTAACAATCCTGTAACAGTAATGGAGTGGACCATACAGATGGAAAAAATAAAGAATCTTTCTCTATATATGGCTACAGAGTAAACTCTAGGACATGTTGTAAGTGGAAAATGCATGCAGTCTATTTTATGTAATAAACGACTACCTTTTATGTAAGAAATGGGGGAGGGAGGATACACATACTTGCTTATATTAAAAAACAAAACAAAACAGTGAAAACAGCTCCCTATGTGGGTGGGAGGGAACAGAGTAGAGACAAGAGAAAAGCTAGATTTTTTTTCTTTTTAAGATTTACTTTGAACTGTGAAAATGTATAGAAATACACAAAATTAAATTCAAATGAAAAAGGGCAATACCTAAAAATCAAAAGCAGAAGCAACTTGTATTTCAAGTTGATGGCTTAACCACAGAAAAAGGAATTTTTTCAGTGACTCTAAAATAAAATAATACCCAGTGGGTTATATCCTAAGAACAGTTTTCTAAAAAACCCTGAAAACTTTTCAATAATATTATACTCAGAAATTATATATATAGCGTGTGCTTAGTTTACATATGTAAATTAAGAAATTATGTTAATGTCATCAGCAACCAAAGTTTTCAGAATAAAACTAAGTCAAAGAATTAAGCAAAAATAATGTAAAATTTGAACCAGAACTATCAAATTGAACTAATGATTTACGTTTTCTAAAAATGGAAAATATTATTTCTTACTTCTGGCCATTGAAAAGGCCTAGAAACATGGCCAAAGAAGTTGAACACACACGTTTAGCACCTACACTATCTCTAAACACCATTTCCCACTAAAAGGAACTAGGGCTTTTGGATGCTGGTTCCTGATCTGAGCCAAGAGTCATCAAAGATTATTGGGTTGTGTTAAAAAGACTCAGAAGACAAGTTGAATAGGCTCCAACTAGCTGACGAAAGGACCACTTAAACATCAGAGAGTAACAACTAAGTATAGAGAGATTCCAAGTGACTTTAAACACAGTGATTTGACTGTATATACTTGTTGGGATAAGCCCTAAGGATAAAAAAAAAATAGGAGGAAGAAAACCAGTTCATAGAAATCATTCATGGTACTGTTAGTATACTGATCTTCAGGCTGTTGTGGGCACTGGGGGACAGAGCAAATGAGCAATTATGTGATATCCTAATTCTAACATTTCCAGGTTTTCTCAAACTGGGACACTCAGTGGAGGAGAATGAAGTTATACATAGAAGACAAGAGGTTAAATAAATACCCTACAGTCCTGAATTTGATTGGGAAATATCAGGATGAATTCATGATACAGTTTCCTTTAACCATACAAACAGAAAAACATCCTAGCCCAATCTACATAAAAAAGGTGCAGCTAGATCTGATGATCAATTTTGCAACAATGTGCACTCTTAGTATTATGGTCTTAAAATACCATTTATCATAGAAGAAACCAGAGCTTCTTGGAAAAATAGCTGATTGCTGGAATAGAATAGGAAAGGTACAGAGAAGTCTAGAACGTTCGCCATTCCAGATACAGCAAGGAAGTTGTCAGAGACTGTTAGACTCATGAAATAAGGTCTCAAGGGCCAATCTGAATAAACTTCTGTTGGTCAAAGATGGGACAACTTGGGCATCAATAAGAATAATAATTGTAACAGAGTGAAAGACATCAAATAAATTTAAACCCATGTGGTGTGGGGGATCAAAGGGAAAACAGTGTAGCACAGAGAAGGAAATAGTGAATCTGTGGCATCTTACTACACTGATGGACAGTGACTGCATTGGGGTATGGGTGGGGACTTGATAATATGGGTAAATGTAGTAACCACATTGTTTTTTCATGTGAAACCTTCATAAGAGTGTGTATTAATAATACCTTAATAAAAAAAATTTAAACCCATGTGCTCATGACAGAACTCAAAAAAAAGAAAACCTCATTTTGTCACCTGTCACCTCTGGAGGCTCTTACAGACAAACCATTGAACTGACTCATAAAAGGAAAGCATTATGCATACATCCTGACTTTTCTATACAAACTCTACTTCAGAGTAATCAGCAAGTTGATGAAGAAAAGGTTTTTTTAGAATTCTAGTTTATAAATGTACAATGAACAACAAACTTAAAATATTACCAGTTTACAATCCCTAAAAAAAATAACTGATCCAGGCAAAGACTTGCTAAAGATATTAGGTAAAAAGCTACTGGAATTTTACACATTAGGCTAACATCTGAACCCAGTGATCAATCTTATTACAAAGAGAGAAACAGCCTTTCATATTGCCTCATAATGTGACAAAACAAGAACTACCGCTTATCAATTATTCTTGAAAAAAAGAATTGAGTCTGTGTTTGATTGAGTCTCTATCAGTTCACAGGAAATACAATAGAGGAAAATGACACACTGAGGACAGAATTGGTAAAATCGAGAGTATGGAGCACTCTACAGGATGAATGACCCACTTTTTTTGACCAACTAAATGAGAAGGTTAAAAGAAAAGGGAGGGAGGGAGGCAGTGAGAACTTACAGATGAAAACAGATTAAAGGGATATCTGCTTCCAGCTACAATGAAATAACAGGTATCAGAATAACCCTCTTGCCTGACAATTAGAAAGTGGAGAAGAAGAGTTTTTCTGACATTGTACATCAGGCAAGGAAAGACTAAGATACCAGAGAGACAGGAAACAAAGTGCACGCTACGATCACCCTAGCTTACTGGCTTGAAAGAGTTTTCGGGCTCCAGCACAGGGAGGCAGAGCCCTGGAGGAGCCTACTGGACTCTCTAAATTGGGACAGATGTGAGAGTCCGGAGAGACTGAGGTGGCAAAAGTTGGAAGGACAGCATACTGGAATGGAATGGCAGCATAAAGAGAGAAGTTCAGGGACTTGCAAAAGGTCCCCTTCCAGAATTCAGCTGAGTATTAAACAGTGCAGGCCACCAAAAACCACCAGAAAGGATGAGAGGTATTCATTCTGAGCCACAAAAAGACCTATTCACACCACAGAACAGATAAACCGCATGGTGCACAGGCTGGGAAGGTGCTCAAGTGGTCTTGCCTCAGTGGTGAATAATTGCCCTTAGAATGAGAATTGCTCTGGTCTTACCTAACAAATTGTAAAAGCAAGACCTGAAAGGAACAGACTATTTCCAAATAACTGCATCCCAGAACAAAGCTTACAATGTCTGGCATCCAATAAAAACCAGGATTGCAAAAAAGCAGGAAAAATAAGGCCATAATGAAGAAAAAAGTCATTCAATCAGAACAAATCCAGAGCTGATACAAATGTTTGAATTAGTAGACCATGACACTAGAACACTTATTATTAACTACATTTCAGATATTCAGAAAGTTAACTAGATACACAGAGTAACCTGAAAATGAACAAAGAGGACTAACTCTACCTGATTTCAAGGCTTATCAGCTACAGTGTGTGTGTGGGTGGATGGAGGAGGGTGGGACTCTGGGGAGTAGATGGAGGAGGGTGGGACTCTGAAGGGGGTGGATGGAGGAGGGTGGGACTCTGGGGGGATGGATAGAGGAGGGTGGGACTTGGGGGGGCACAAAGACACTTTTCAAGGTGAGGGACATGGGCATTGTCTTGATTGAGAATGGCTTTGTGGGTGTATACATACGCCCCAACTTATCAAGCTGCACACTTTCAATATGTACTGTTTAAAGTATGTCAAACACATCTCAAGCTGCGGGAATAAAGGAGATTTGGAAGACATCAAGTGGGTGCAATGTGTTGATCTGTTTGAACCCCAATTTGAAAAAAAAATCAACTGTAAAGAATATATATAAATCTCAGGGAAATTCAAATGTAGACACAGTTATGATATTAAAAAGGCTCTATTAGTTTTTTATGTGTTAATGGTACTAGGGTTATGTTTAAAAAGTCTATCTTAGAAATAAATACTAAGGTGTTTACAGTTGATAATCACAGATCTGCTTCAAAATAATCCCAGGTAAGGGAACAAGTGAGGAGAGGTCTAACTGAAACAAAAATGGCCATGTGTTATTGAAGCTAGGTAACGGGTACATGGGAGTTCATTTTTTTCCCTCTTTTGTATATCTTTTAAATTTTCCATAATATGAGAAAGGAGAGAGGGAGTGCAAGAGAAAATACATAACAGAAACTAAAAGTCAGAACACCTAACTCTACTTGCTAATGGTCTTGGGGCCCAGTTTCCTTATCAGTAAAATGAGGGAGTTGGGTTAATATGCATTTTTAATACTGATCCATTTCATTTGCATATGGGGGAGTTGCTTTTGTTTTAAAATTAAACATGATTTCTAAGTAAAAACAATACTGTTCCAAATTCTAACTACACCTAGTGAAGAAATTTTTATTCTATAATATTTTATACAGTATATTTCATAAGTACGGTTAGGTAGAGTTAAACATGACCAAAAGATTGTAAAAATTTAGGAGGGAAATAATATTGTTAGCTTGAAAAGAGTTGCTCACCGTCAGAAGCTTGGTAGTGATACCAGCATCCACCACAGCCTTGTGCATGGCACGTAACGTGTCCAGTTCTGGAGCAGCAATAAACACGACATAGGGCATGAACTCGGATGTTCTCAGCACTTTCAGAGCCTGTGTAGAAGAACAATTACAAAGCAATTTATATAGGATTAGGATTTGAATTGTTACCCTTTAATCCATACTAAATACTAGATTATTTAGATAATCTCTCCAATTAATAGACACTGAGAATTTTTTGCTTTTTCAATATACAGATGTGTGTACATATCTCCATACTATGAAATACTATGCAGCAATTACAAGGAACAACAAAAGCTCTATGCTAACTGGTATGAAAAGATCTTCAAGAAATACAGTCTAATGAAAAAATCTGAAGAATCTGTATAGAATATTTATATATTTGTATTTAAGGCATACTAAAATGACAGAAAGATACACATCAAAGTATTAATATTTATCTATGAATACAGAAGTGAAGTTTGGTTGAGTGTGGTGGGGTGTGAAGGAGTTGGTGAGAGAGAATGAAATGAATTTTTGTGCATTGGAGGAAGTGGGAAGGGGTATGACTTCAGTTTTATTCTTTATGTTGCAGCCTTAAATTTTAAATTGAACATTTCCTAAGGCATGCACTTATATATTATTTGAGCAAGTAAATAAATATTAAACTTCTACTAAGTTTCTGTTGCCATCCAAGCCTCTGTTGGCTACTGAGCAGAAATTTATTTAATTAGCTGTGGATACATAATAAGAATGCCTATCACCAACCAACAGGTAATAGAGGGAAAGAAAGTTCACCTTCACAATCTGAAAACAAAACAAAACTTTTGTAAGAAATAAAATAAAGTTTCAGAATACATGCAGCTTACTTGAGGGTTGACATCCAAAATGCAAGTTCGTCCAGTTTGGACAACTTCAAGAATAGAGTCAATCTTGGTTCCATAGAGATTTCCTTCATATTCCCCATGTTCCAAATACTTCCCAGCTTTAATATCTGCTTCCATCTCAGATCGTGACACAAATTTATATGCCTGGCCATCTTTCTCATCTTCCCTTGGTTTCCGTGAAGTAACTAAATAAAAATAATGTTAAGAATTTGTACAAAGAGAATGTAGGGTATTAAAAAATAAACAAATGGATGAAGGGGGTAGTTTAATCACCATAATATTGCACATGTAATTGTAGGTTAATGACACCAAAATGAATTGCAAATAAAAACAAACAAACAAACAAACAAACAAATGCAGAGTAGCTTAAGATTTTTCCTTTTAGTGCAGGGGTGGCCAAATCTGGCCTGCTTCCTATCTTTGTAAATAAAGTTTTACTGGGTCATAGCTATGCTCATTTGTTTTACCATCTACAGTTTCGTTTGTTTTACAGTGATGGAGTAGTTGTGACAGACACTAGATGGCCTGCTAAGTCTAAAATATTTACTATATGGCTATTGAATAAAAATGTTTGTGGATCCCTTATTTATAGGAATGTTTTAAGAGGCAATCTCCAGTATACAATTTGTAACCAAAATATGTGCTTTATAAGGTCAGTTTGAAACTCAAATATACTAACCTAGAGCCCCACATTTAAATTCTTAATTATGGTGAGTCCTAATAGTATGAAGTATGCTGTGTGCATCTTTTCCAGCTGACCAGCACTCCCATTTCTCCTTAAGGAATATCAATTATATCCTTTCTTTACACTTTAACATTTCCTAATTGAGTAGCAACACATGAGCAAAGTTCTATTTTTAGGTGGTATCGATTTTCTGAAATGTAGTTTTACCCATAAATTACCTATCCTTTTTCTTGCCCTAATACCAAACCTATCTTTTTGCCTCCTGCTTACTGACAAATGTTAACTGTTCTATTTTGCACTCAGTGGTGGATCTAGCCACCTCCTTCCTCTACTCTGACCTAACTTATTCTTTTCTGAGACAATGAGACTGAACAAAATTTAGCGGATTCTTTTGTCTGATATTTTAGAGCTCTGAATACTTTCAGAAATATATAACTGCTTTGTAACTTGGGCCATGCTAGGAATGGACTATTAGCACCTTTCAGACTGTTGCAAAGATGTAGTTAGGTATCTGTGCCAACTTGTTAACACTAGCTTGGAAGGAGAGAAGAGAGAGAGAGAGAGAGAGAGAGAGAGAGAGAGAGAGAGAGAGTGTGTGAGTGAGTGAGTGAGTGAGTGAGTGAGTGAGTGAGTGAGTGAGTGTGTGTGTGTGTGTGTGTGTGTGTGTGTGTGTGTGTTATTTTGAAGTTTAGCCTTAATTTGAGTTTGGCTGGATCAGATATAAAAAAGTATTTTACCAAACAAGTATTTATAGATGCAGGATATATGACAAAATCATTAAGCACATGCAATTAAAAACAGAGACTAACCCAGATCAAAAGCTGGCAGTATTTTGACTATTTATAATAAGCATATCAACAGAACTCATATAAGAACAAAAAGAACTTCAAATTCAAGCTCAACAATAAAGGTCTCATTCATAAATGAGATCATTATGTACAACAGGACTCCCTTCCCCACCCTCCATCCCCCCATTTTCTGGCTCAGCCCTGAAGGTAATCAGCCCAGACCACTCTAGAAAGCATTTAGAAAGTAAATTAGAGATCTTCAAGATGCTATGATGGCTTTTCACATTTGAAAATGTGTGATTTCTAAGGTTTCTGGAATTATTCATCAAAGGCAGTATGATAAAATTTCTAAGGCAATTTTAAGCTCCCCAAATAAAAACATACTAGGACTTGGCTCAATATATGTGAACATAATTTTAGAAGAGTACTATTTTTTGGTGAAGCTCTACAGTGAAACCATATATGGGAATGTGCTGCTTGAAATAAATATGTATAGGCACATATATTGCCCCCACTGCCACCTCATACATGTTGAGGGAATCGTAGTTATTGGTGAAATGTTCTCTAGTGAACAGTCAAGGAAAAAAAATCTACACTGCCATATATTTAAGCCTCTTTACCTTCCTGGATCAGAGAAATTAGAACAGGATGGTTAGACTGCAACCTTAGGCTTATATGGTAATAAGCAGCTAAGTAATGTGACTTTTTAGAATTTGATTTTTGTGATTGGTAGACAAAATTCTAAATTTTAGCAGCTCTTCAAATAATGAGGAAACCATCAACAGAGTTACATTTTATTTGTTAACTGATCTTAAGATGTCTATGTTAAAGAGAAAGTGTGATTCATAAGGTGGCTTATATCCCTGGATTAACAATCTTCTCTATTTTAGGATTTTATAATCTATAAAGAAAATTAAATCAATTTAATACAATGCTAGAGTAATTAACTCCTTCCCTATGAGACTCGCCCATTCACACCACCTGATAAAGTGTAGCATAATATTGTATATCAGAAATTAGGCAAACTTGCCATATTTGATCAGTATTTCTTTTTTGTGTTGATTCTGAGGCATAAAAAAAGCTAGATACCACATAAATGTGAATGATTTAAAGGGAAGTAAAATACCCCTACATTATATGAAGAAGCATGAGTTGATCTGATGTACGGATATACAAAAATCTTTCTATATAAAAATTCAGATTTGAATATTTCCTAGAAATAAAGGTCTGTTGAAAGATAAAATAGTACACCTTTCTGGAAATTAATTTGACACTGAGAAATCAAGAAATGGAAATATTTAGATATACATTCTTTGATCTAATAACTTTATATCTGAGGTATATGTATATACACTTTATCATCTCTTGTATGAAAATAACCATTCAAACCATATAAATGCGCAATAACAGCAATGGTTAAATACAGCATAGTATACTTATATGCTAGAATATTAAGGAGCTAATATGACTTTTAATTTTTTTATCATGGTAAAATACACATACACTTTATCTTTTTAACCATGTTTAAATGTGTGATCAGTGGCATTAAGTACCTCCACACTGTTGTGCAACAGTTACCACTATCCATCTCCAAAACCTTTTTATCATCCTAATGTGAAACTCTGGGCCCATTAAACACCAGCTCCCCATTATGCCCTCCCCAAGGCCTTAGTAACCACTACTCCATTTTCTGTCTCTATCAATTTGATTTACAAGTCACTACATTTTTTTTTGTAAATACTAATCTTACAACTCAACAACCAAAAAACAAACTCATTCAAAAATGGGTAAAGAACTTGAGTAGACACTTCTCCAAAGATACACAAATGGCTTACAAGCACATGAAAAGACACTGAACATCTCTTATCATTAGGGAAACGGAGATCAAAACTTTAATTATATACTACTTCATACCTACTAAGATGTTATATCTATTTTAAATATATACACATAAATTAAATTTTACACTATTTGTCCTTTTGTGGCTTATTTCATTCAGCATAATGTTTTCAAGGTTCATCCATGTTATAGCATGGATTAGAATTTCATTCTTTTTTTATGGCTGAGTAATATTCTAGTATATGGATCTATACTTTCAGTTCATTCATTCATCCAGTGACGGACATTTGAGGCATGTCCACATTTGGTTACTTTAAATAATGCTTCTAAGAATATTCATGTACAAATATCTGAGTCCTTGCTTTCAAATTTTTGGGGCATATACCTATAAGTTGAATTGCTGGGTCATATGGTAATTCTATGCTTAATTTTTTGAGGAACTGTTTTACTGTTTTCCACAGCAAGTGTGCCATTTTACATTCTCATCAGTAATGCACGGGGTTCTAATAGCTCCAATTTTGTCAATACTTGCTTTTTTCCTATTGTTAAAAAAAAATATATGTATATATATATATGTATATGTATATGTATATATATATATGTATATGTATATATATATATATATATATAGTACCATCCTAAATGGGTATGAAGTAGTATATCAGTGATGTTTTAATTTGCATTTCCCTCATGATTAGAGATGTTCAGTATCTTTTCATGTGCTTACTAGCCATTTGTATATCTTCTCTGGAGAAATCTCTACTCAAGTTTTTGGCCCATTTTTGAATGAGGTTGCATTTTGGTTATTGAGTTGTAGGATTACTATTTACCAAAAAAAAAAAATGTAATGACTTGTGAGAAAAAGCTCATGATATAATGTTCATTCATTCATTCATCAAATATTTACTGGGTATCTAGTATGTTTCAGATCCTATTCTAGATAGTGGGTCTATAGAAGTGCAAAAGACAGACAAGTTCTCTGTTCTTAAGAGACATATTCTTGAACATGAAGATAGGGGAATAGTTAAATAAGAAATAAGAATTTAAGTGCTAAAATACAACCAGTAGCAAAACTCAAGCATGTGAAGATCCAGGAGGTAGTGTTCCAAGCTGGGGGAATAATAATTAAAAGAGGGTTTGAGTAACAAGTTTGAGAGTCTGAGGAAAGATCAGTGTTGTTAAGTAGGGAAAAAGTATGCAAATTTTATATGAACAGTATGACTGTAATTCTGTAATTACATATTTATGAACAGAATGCTAAATGAGACTTTTCTTGCAGTCTCACAATTTCTCTTAAGTCCAGAACAGGTGCTAAAATGCCAAGGATCTATGGCCTCCTCTTTCAGAGTTTACCAAAAAGTGGCCAGCTTGACCCTGGAATGATCTATCTCTCCACCTCTATCTTATATATACTCAAAAAGGGAGTCACTGAGCTAATGAGTCATAGGTTCAGGGGGAATGCCTCATTTTCTTCTTCTTACCCTATGTGAAATGATTCTTCCTGGAGAATTCTGAAAGCCCATGGTAGCATGGAGCAGTGGTGTGGTTTATATTCCCACTACTTGGCAAAGCAAGAATGAGTTTCCTGTGGGAGTGAATATGTATGTATGTATTCAAAGGATAGTTTGGTTTGAACTATTCTGAAGGTGTCCTGCACAGAAAGACAATATGAAGGGTATAGAACCAAGCAAAAAAGAATACGAAGTATGGGATTGGAGCTTGGGGTGGGTCTCTAGGGGCCAGCTGTAGATATCACAGAGTCTTTGCCAAGGAACTGCAATGGACAGAAGTCTCTACAGAGTTTCTAAAGAACATGCAAGTAGGCCTTGGCGAAGAACAGCACTTGCACATGTGTGACATAGAGGGCTCTATTCTCCAACAGCCAAGATTTTACAAGACTGCATTTTATCCCTTCCCTTTAATCCCCACTTCTTCCTGCCTTGACCTTGAGAAGTCAGAGTAGTGGAGCAGAAAGGAGAGTAATAAATTATGCCCTTCCCTTCAAAATGCAGGTCCTAAGCCATAGGGCAGGAATGAGCTATGCAGAAGGGACAAAAAGGGAATCTGATGCAACACTGAAGTTTTGAATTGGACTAGCTCTTTTTTTTTTTTAAATACCTGAAAGTAAGGCTTATTTCATGAACTGATGCAGTTCTTATAACTGAAAGTGACTAGAAAGTTAAAGAACTTTCTGGGGGCTGAAGGAAAAGGAGAGGGAAAAGAGATCTGACAAAACATGTAGGAAGGCAGTGGTTGGAAAGAATGGAGCTCTTTCCTGTTTGTACCTCCAAAGAGTTCAGCCATTCAATGAAACAATTAGATATGACTTGGCAGAAACAGCTTAGTTGATCGTTTCTAACTAAACTCACCTAACTATATCTAGCCACACCTAACTGCAAGGATGTATGATGATTATCTTTGTATTTCAAATAAAGTGAGAAGGGATCTTAGCAGGCTGATAGCTGTTTCTCCAAATTCAGGGAAAGATTTTAAATTAATTAATTATTGATGGATGCTAAAACCACTGAGGAGAAGTTTGTTGAGAGACAGAATATTTACACAATTTCAAAGTTTCTTTGAACAGGTTACTTACTAATGACAATTGGTAGGAAAGTCACCTTTTACAATGGAGAAATCCATGAGACATCAGCTAAATCAATTATCACAGTTAATATCATCAGTAGTGGGACAAACTGACAAGACGTAGTTCCTAGTATAATGATCAGAGAAAGTTAAAACATGATTTATGTCTTTCCAATAATGCATAACCTAAACCTAATCATAAGGAAATAATCAGCTAACCCATATTGAGGGATATTTTAATTATTAATTACTACATCAAGTGGATAAAAGACTCCAATTAAAAGGCAGATATTGGCAGATTTTAAAAAATGATCAAACTATATGCTGTCTATAAAACAAACACTTTAGATTCAAATACACAAAGTAAAAAGATGGAAAAGATACACACACAAACAATAACCCAAATAAAGGGAGTGGCAATATTCATATTAGACAAAATAGACTTTAAGATAAAAAGTGCTACTGGGGACAAAGAATACTTTATAATTATAAAGGAGTCAATCCATCAGAAGATAAAATAGTTATAAACAGGTTCATTAATAACAAAATACATGAAGCATAAAGTGACAGAACTGAGGAGAGAAACAGGTAAGTCAACAAGATTATTTGGAGACTTCAATGCCCCACTTTCCATAATGGATAGAATAAGTAGAAGATCAACAAGAAAAAGAAGGCTTGAAAAACACTATCAACAACTAGAGCTAATAGGCATCCAGAGAACGCTCAACCCAAAACAGCAGAATACATATTCTTCCCAGTGAACATTCTCCAGAAGAGACCATACCTGAGGTCATAAAATAAGTCTCAATGAATTTAAAGGGAGTAAAATCATGCAATGTTCTCTGAGCATCAAGGAATGAACTGTAAATCAGTAATAGAAGAAATTTGAGAAATTCAGTTAGGTGAAATTAAAAATACACAACTGAATAACCAATGGGTCAAATAAGAAATCACAAGTGAAATTAGAAAATATTTTGAGGTGAATGAAAACAAAAACACAATACAAAAATTATGAGATGCAGCTACAGCAGTGCTTATAGGGAACTTTGTAGCTATAAAAGTCTGTTAAAAAAGAAGATTTGAAACCAATAACTTAGCTTTCCATCTAAAGAAGAAAAAGTAGCAAACTAAGCCCAAAGCAAGCAGAAAGGAAATAATGAAATAAAGACTATAAAAAAATACAGAAAATCATCAGAGAAATGCAGATTAAAACCACAATGAGATATCACCTCACACCAGTGAGGATGGCCAACATCCAAAACACAAACAACAACAAATGTTGGCGAGGATGTGGAGAGAGGGGAACCCTCCTACATTGCTGGTGGGAATGCAAATTAGTTCAACCATTGTGGAAAGCAGTATGGAGGTTCCTCAAAAAACTCAAAATAGAAATACCATTTGACCCAGGAATCCCACTCCTAGGAATTTACCCCAAGAATGCAGCAGCCCAGTTTGAGAAAGACACATGCACCCCTATGTTTATTGCAGCACTATTTACAATAGCCAAGAAATGGAAGCAACCTAAGTGCCCATCAGTAGATGAATGGATTAAGAAGATGTGGTACATATACACAATGGAATATTACGCAGCAATAAGAAAGAAACAAATCCTACCATTTGCAACAACATGGATGGAGCT
>JAQQAC010008880.1:37244728-37348272 GCA_029783875.1 Phataginus tricuspis | reverse complement strand
ATGTGGAGTATAAGAACAAAGAAAAAATAAAAAAAAAATAAAAAAATGAAGGAACAGAACAGCAGCAGACTCACAGAACCCACGAATGGACTAACAGTTACCAAAGGGAAAGGGACTGGGGAGATGGATGGGAAGGGAGGGATAAGAGGGTAAAAGGGGCATTACGATTGGCAGACATAGGGTGGGGGGGCACGGGGGGTACTGTACAGCTCAGAGAAGACAAGTAGCGATTCTCATCTCACTACGCTGATGGACAGTGACTGTGGTGGGGTTGGTGGGGGGGACCTTGTGATGGGGGGAGTTCAATCATCACGGTTTTGCCCATGTAATTGTATGTTAGGTTAATGATACTAAAATAAAATAAATTATTAAAAAAAAAAAAATAATAATAAAAAAAAAAAATAAAAAATAAAAAAAAAAAAAAAAACAGAAAATCAACAAAAGCAAAAGTTGTTTTTTTCACAATTTCAAACAGAACTGACAAACCTTTAGGTGGACTGACCAAGAAAAGAAGAGACAGGGCTCAAATTACTAGAATCAGGAATGAGGAGGGGAAATTACTATGGACCTTGAAGAAATTTTCAAACTGATTAGAAAGAAATAGAAAATATCAGTAGACCTATAACAAGTAAAGATATTGAACTGGTAATCAAAACATCCTACAAAGATAACCCCAGTGTCAGATGGCTTCAAGAGTAAATTCCATGAAATATTTAAAGAAGAATTAATATCAATCCTTTGCTTACTTTTCCAAAAAAAAATACACAGAAGGAACTTTCTGACTCATTCTGAATCCAGATTACCATATCAAAGTTAGCAACAACATATGAATGAAATGAAAACTATAGACCAATATCTTTTATGAATATAGACATACAATATTCAAAAAAATACTAGCAAACTGAATCTTGAAGCATATAAAAAGGATTACAGGCATGATGAAATGGGATTTACCACAGGTATATCCTTAGTATAAAAGAATAAAAAAATTATATGATCTTCTCAATAGACAAAGAAAAAGCATTTCACAAAGTCCAGTACCCTTTCATGATAAAAAGTCAATGAATTAGGAATAGAAGAGAATTTCTCTCTGATGAAGGGTATCTACAAAAACCCACAGCTAACAGTATACTTAGTGATGAGAGACTGAATGTCACCTAAGATCATGAACAAGACAAGGATGTCCACTCTTGCTATTTATATTCCACACTGTACTGGACAGAGGTTCTAACCAGGGCAATTAGACAAGAAAAAAATAAGTGGCATGCAGCCTGAAAGAAATAGGAAAACTATCTCTATTTGCAGATGACATGATCTTGTGTATAGAAAACTGGAGAAGTTTACAAAAAAAATCAGAATAAATAAGTTCAGCAAGGTTAATGGATACAAAATTAACATGCAAAAATCAGTTGTATTTCTATACACTTGCAATGAACAATCTGAAAAGGAATATAGGAAAATAATACCTTTAATTATACCCCAAAGAGAAGACAATATTTAGGAATACATTTGACAAAAAAGCATAAGACTTTATTTTATTAATTAAGGTATTTTTGATATACACTCTTATGAAGGTTTCACATTAAAAAACAATGTGGTTACTACATTCACCCATATTATCATGTCCCCCCCATACCTCACTGCAGTCACTGCCCATCAGTGTAGTAAGATGCCACAGAGTCACTATTTGCCTTCTCTATGCTACACTGTCTTCCCCATGATCCCCCCCACACTGTATGTGCCAATCATAATATCCGTCAATCCCCTTCTCCCTCCCTCCCCACCTGCCCTCCCCCACCCCTCCCCTTTGGTATCCACTAGACTCTTCTTGGAGTGAGTTTGTTGCTGCTTTGTTCCCTCATTTTTGCTTCATTGTTATACTCCACAAATAAGGGAAATCATTTGGTACTTGTCTTTCTCTGCCTGGCTTATTTCACTGAGCATAATATCCTCCAGCTCCATCCATGTTGTTGCAAATGGTAGGATTTGTTTTCTTCTTATGACTGAATAGTATTCCATTGTGTATATGTACCAAATCTTCTTGATCCATTCATCTACTGATAGACACTTTGGTTGCCTCCATATCTTGGATATTGCAGATAGTGCTGCAGTAAACATAGGGGTGCATATGTCTTCTTGAATCTGAGAAATTATATTCTTTGGGTAAATTCCTAGGAGTGAAATTCCTAGGTCAAATGGTATTTCTATTTTTAGTTTTCTGAGGAACCTCCATATTGCTTTCCACATAGTTGAACTAGTTTACATTCCCACCAGCAGTGTAGGAGGGTTGCCCTTTCTCTGCATCCTTGCCAACATTTGTTGTTCTTAGTCTTTTCAATATGGGCCATCCTAACTGGTGTGAGGTGGTATCTCACTGTGGTTTTTATTTGCATTTCCCTGATGATTAGTGATGTGGAGCATCTTTTCATGTGCCTGTTGGCCATCTGAATTTCTTCTTTGGAGAATTGTCTGTTTATATCCTCTGCCCATTTTTTAATCGGGTTATTTGCTTTTTGGTTGTTTAGGCATGTGAGTTTTGGATGTTAACCCCTTGTCGGATATGTCATCTACAAATATATTCTCCCATACTGTAGGATGCCTTTTTGTTCTGTTTATGGTGTTCTTTGCTGTACAGAAGATTTTTAGCTTGATGTCCCATGTGTTAATTTTTGCTTTTGTTTCCCTTGCTCGAGGAGATGCATTTCAGGAAAAAGTTACTCATGTTTATATTCAGATTTTTGCCTATGTTATCTTCTAAGAGTTTTATGGTTTCATGACTTACATTCAGGTCTTTGATCCATTTTGAGTTTACTTTTGTGTATGGGGATAGACAATAATCCAGTTTCATTCTCTTGCATGCAGCAGTCCAGTTTTGCCAACAGCAGTTGTTGAAGAGGCTGTCATTTCCCCATTGTATGTCCATGGCTCCTTTATCATATATTAATTGACCATATATGGTTGGGTTTATATCAGGGCTCTCTAGTCTGTTCCATTGATCTATGGGTCTGTTCTTGGGTCAGTACCAAATTGTCTTAATTACTGTGGCTTTGTAGTAGAGCTTGATGTCAGAGAGCATAATCCCCCCAAGCTTTATTCTTCCTTCTCAGGATTTCTTTGGCTATTCAGGGTCTTTTGTGGTTCCATATGAATTTTAGAACTATTTGTTATAGTTTGTTGAAGAATGCTGTTGGTATTTTGATAGGGATTGAATTGAATCTGTAGGTTGCTTTAGGCAGGATGTCCATTTTGACAATATTAATTCTTCCTATCTATGAGCATGGGATATATTTCCATTTACTGGTATCTTCTTTAATTTCTCTCATGAGTGCCTTGTGGTTTTCAGAGTACAGGTCTTTCACTTCCTTGGTTAGGTTTATTCCCAGATACTTTATTCTTTTTGGTGCAATTGTGAATGGAATTGTTTTCCTGATTTTTCTATTAATTCATCATTAGTGTATAGGAATGCAACATATTTCTGTGTATTAATGTTGTATCCCCCCAACTTGCTGAATTCAGGTATTAGATCTAGTAGTTTTGGAATGGATTCTTTAGGGTTTTTTATGTACAGTATCATGTCATCTGCAGTAACAGTTTAACTTCTTCTTTACCAATCTGGATGCCTTTTATTTCTTTGTGTTGTCTGATTGATGTGGCAAGGATCTCCAGAACTATGTTGAATAGAAGTGGGGAGAGTGGGCATCCTTGTCTTGTTCCTGATCTTTAAGGAAAGGCTTTCAGCTTCTTGCTGTTAAGTGGGATGTTGGCTGTGGGTTTGTCATATATGGCCTTTGTTGAGGTACTTGCCCTCTATACCCATTTTGTTCAGAGTTTTTATCATGAACGGATTTTGAATTTTGTTGAATGCTTTTTCGGCATCTATGGAGATGATCATGTGGTTTTTGTCCATCTTTTTGTTGATGTGGTGGATGATGTTGATGTATTTTCTAATATTGTACCATCCTTGCATCCTTGGACTAAATCATACTTGGTCATGATGGATGATCTTTTTGATGTATTTTTGAATTCAGTTTGCTAATATTTTGTTGAGTATTTTTGCATCTATGTTCATCAGGAATATTGGTCTGTAATTTTCTTTTTTTGTGGTGTCTTTGCCCAGTTTTGGTATTAGGGTGATGCTAGCTTCATGGAATGAGTTTGGAAGTATTCCCTTCTCTTCTACTTTTTGGAAAACTTTAAGGAGGATGGGTATTAGGTCTCCACTAAATGTTTGATAAGATTCGGTAGTGAAGCCATCTGGTCTAGGGGTTTTGTTCTTAGGTACTTTTTTGATTACCAATTCAATTTCGTTGCTAGTAATTGGTATTTTCAGATTTCCTGTTTCTTTGTGTATCAGCCTTGGAAGGTTGTAGTTTTCTAGAAAGTTGTCCATTTCTTCTAGGTTACCCAGTTTGTTAACATATAATTTTTCATAGTATTCTCTCATAATTCTTTGTATTTCTGTGCTGTCCATAGTGATTTTTCCTTTCTCATTTTGATTCTGTTTATGTGTGTAGATTCTCTTTTTTTCTTGACAAAGTCTGGCTAGGGGTTTATCTATTTTGTTTATTTTCTCAAAGGACCAGCTCCTGCTTTCATTAATTCTTTCTATTGTTTTATTCTTCTCGATTTTATTTATTTCTGCTCTAATCTTCATTATTTCCCTCCTTCTACTGTAGCATAAGACTTATACAATGATAATTACAAATATCATTGAAAGAAATTAAAGAACACCTAAATAAATGGAAATATAACCCATGGTCTTAGATTGGAAGACTTAATAGTATTAACATGGTAAACTACCCAAATTGGTCTACAGATTCAACATAATCCCTGTCAAAATCCCTGCTGCCTTTTCTGCAGAAATGGAAAGTTTATCTTATAATTTATAGAGAAATGCTAGGGACCCAGACTAGACAAAATAATCTTGAAAAAGAACAAATTTGGAGGATTCACAATTTCTGATTTTGAAACTTATTTCAAAAGTACAAATCAAGGCAATGTGGGTCTGGCATAAGGATACATATATAAGTTAATGAAATAGAATTAAGAGTCCATTAATCTTCACATTTATGGTCAATTGATTTCGACAAGGGTGGCAAGGCAATTCAATAAAGAATAGACTTTCAACATATTGTGTTGGGACAACTGGATATCTGCAAGCAAAAGACTGAAGTTGAACTCTTTCTTCACATTTTATGCAAAATTAATAAAACTGACAATAGACCTAAGTGTAAGAACTAATACTATAAAACTCTTAGAAGAAAGTATAAAAGAGGACAATTTTGTGATCTTGGGTTGGACCAAGCATTCTTAGATATGCTACCAAAAAAGTATGAGCAAAAAAAGAAAAAGGTATCATATTGGACTTTATCAAAGTGAAAACCTTTTGTGCAAAGGACACCATCAAGAGCATGAAAAATTCCCACAGAATGGGAGAAAATATTTGCAATCATATCTAATAAGGAATTTGTATCCAAAATATAAAAAGCACTCTTAATAAGAAAAAGACAAACTAATTGAAAAATGGGCAATTAATCTGCACAGATATTTCTCCAAAGATTAACAAATGGCCAATAAGTACATGAAAAGTGGCCAAACATCATTAGTCATTAGGAAAATGCAAATTAGGAACCATAATGAGATAGAATTTCATATCTCCTAGGGTAACGATAATCAAAAAGTCATATGACAAAAGTTGCTGAGGATACAGAGAAATTGCAACCGTCACACACTGCTGGGAATTTACCGTGGTACAGCCACTATAACAAAGTGGCATTTTCTCTGAATACAGAGTCACTATATGATCCACCAATTCCATTCCAAGGTACACACCTAAGCAAAATAAAACATAGGTCCACACAAAAACCTGTATATAAATGCTAACAGCAGCATTATTCATAATAGTTAAAAAATAGAGCAATCCAAATGTCCATCAACTGATGAACTGGTAAGCAAAATGTGGTATAGCCATAAAATAGAATATTATTTAGCAATAAAAAGAAAATAAGTATTGATACCTGGCTGCAATATGGATGAACCTTAAAAACATTATGTTAAGTAAAGAAGCTGGTCACAAAAGACCACATATTGTACAATTACATTTCTATGAAATGTCCAGAAAAGCAAGTCTATTGTGATAGAAAGTAGATTAGTGGTTGCCAGGAGAAAGGAGATTGGTGGGAAATGGGTACAGGGTTTCTTTTTGGTATGATAAAAATGTTTTAAAATTGATTATGGTAATCCTTATACAACTCTGTGAATATAATAAAAATCACAGTGTATACTTTGGGTGAATTATATGGCATATGAATTATTAATCTCAAAACTTAAAAAGAAAACAATAATCTTAGAAAAAAAGATAAAAATATTCAGTAAAAGGGAGAAGAAAGGTGAAGGAATGATTAACACAAGTCCTATATAGTTAATAACCTTGGAGAGGTTGTGCAACTCAAAGCTCAAATGAGGCTTCAGAGAGATTGGAAATTCTGGTATCTGAGAACATACAGATTTGTTATTATATTATTATTACTACTATTATTCTTAAATCAGATTTGTTATACAGGAGAAATAAAACTTTAAAAGATGAAAAATTTCAAAGGAAAAAAACCTAAAACTAAATGAAACCAATACAAACAAAAAAGCAAATCCTACGATACCACAAAATGTATCAAATTAAAACTAACTTGAGGTAACTGATTTTGCAGGGCAGAACAAGCTATAAGCTAATGTGATAGAGAGGGGGTTATGGATAAGAGTGGGACTGCTTTATCCTACAGAACCTTAAAGAGCCTTAGGTCTGAAGTAAGAAGCTAAAAAATTCAGAGGGGGATATGTATACATATGGAGCAGGCTGATACATATCTTTTTCCCTCTTTTATCTGGATTAGAGAATACTTTCAGTAGTAGGATACTTCAAGACTCTTCTCTGGAGAAATCTAACAGCTCCAAAGAAAAAAAATTTTCTTTTGCCAATATTTTGGACTCCCCAAAAAAACAGTTGGATCTTGCTCATCTCATAAAATAAAGCTCAGCCAGTTGCCAAAACTTGTCCAAGTACAAAGAGCTTCCAACCAGTTTTAACACTTACTTTTAAGTATGGATGTAAAACCAGGATCAATAAATCAAAGGGAAGAAACCTCCAGCAAAGAAGAGAAAACACATAGAAATACTATAAACAGGAAATGTACCCCAGGGGACAACAAACATAATTTAGCCTATAGAAGAAAAAAAAACATTAAGGATTGTACCATTTAATATTCACCGAGATACAGAAGAGAGCTCCCACAAACAGACAAACAATGCTGTGGAAAAAATAACAACCAGGAAGCAGAAAACAATCCTACAATGAAAACTGTGATTACTTGTGATAAAACATTGATGGGAGAGAAGATCAAGAACTCCAGGTAATCTTTTAAGGAGAATAAAAAGATAAAGGGACAGACAATATGACTGAAAAGAAAAGGTAAGACAGTGAAAAGATGAATCCAGGATGTTCAACATCCAGCTAATAGAAATTCTAGAAACAGTGAACAGAGAAAACAGAGAAATCATTCAAGAAAAATAATTCCCCAGAATTGAAGAACATGAACTCTTAAAGAGCCCATTAATCATCAGTACAATGAACTTGAAAAGATGACAAAGGCACACCATCATTAAATTTCAAAATCCTGAAAAACAAAATGAAACAAACAAGACACTGGACATCTGTAAAAGAAAAACCAGGTCATGTCTGAAAGACAAGATTGGAACAGCTTTAGCCTCTTAACAGAACTGGATTCAAGAGTAGTATCAATTTTGAGTTTTACAATCTAGAATTTCTCTTCTTGGCTAAATAATCAAATAATGGACAGAAAACATAGATCTTTAAAAACAAAGATGCAGAAAGTACATCTAATATACCATTTCTTGCCAAGTTACAAGACAATGTGCCCCAGCAAAACGAGGCAATAAACCAAGGAAGGAAAGGAATAGGATCCACGAACAACAGCTTCAACCCAGCACAGCAACAAAGGGAATCACCTGCATTAGCAGGGCAGCTAGAGCGGAAAGCATGAAGTCCTCATTGAAGCAGGAAGATGGACGGTTCTGAGACAGATGTCTCCAAGAAAAAACACATGACTTAGTAGATAAGTGAATTTTTGGTTCAAAACAAAACTATCCACATGCACACCTAAAATCGAGGTAAAGAGGGAAAGAAAAAAAGGAACTCCAGGAATTGCTGGGTCGAGGAGATTCAAGGATGTAAAACTGAATTAACTGAAACTAGAACTACCTTCATATTGGGAGAATTGTCAGGAAGTCAAGAGAGAGTGCCTATACTGGATAAAGCAAGAAACAGTAGAATGAAGACATTAAGAAATATGGAGGGCTACTAAAAGCATTAGCAAGAAGGATGAAATGCAGCTGTTTCTGGTAAGTAGGCAAGAAGGTGGAAGAGAGGAAGACTGGGGATTTATTTTTATTTTTGAAGATATTATGTTATCTTTAAAACTACTTGATTAAAATACTGCACGTGTTAATTCAACAAAAAAAATTAAAATACTTTAAAATACTTTGATCACAGTGAAGATTTTTGTTGTTAACTAGGATTTATCTGATTTTAGTGATTTACAGTGCCTACAAGGGAATCCAAAGCCTCGCCCTGAGGGGATTACAAATAGCACATGGGGCAACGGATTACTGCTCCAATCAACCCCAACCCTAAGATTACTCACTGAGAATTAAACCTCAAAACACACTGGATGAAAGCTGAGAAACTCTAAAACTCATCTAAAAGAGATGAAGTGACATTAGGCTAATATTTGATTCAGAACAACTTAAAGACACTAATATACCTTAAAAAACACCATGATAATCAAATGTGGGCGTGGCCAGCAAAAGAAGCACAGAACGGGGAGTTATAGAAGCAATACTGGCTTGTGTCCTGCATTTTTCAGGCAAGAGGACATATAAGTTCTCACAGGTAAATATACTTTCATCTTCAAAATAAAGACAAATGTATACAATATTAGTCCTTATAATAAGTCAGTGATATCATCTAACTCCTTGATCTAATGCCATTCTCATCAAGCATAATTCTGCCATCATTAGGGGAAGAATGCAAAGATCATAAAGTGAGTGTTTCGCTCACTTAATGGTTATACTTCCCATCAGTATTATTTTTATTTCATCTATCAATCTTTCTGATTTTAATTAACGCCACCTGCTCTGGAAGATGACTCACTCTTGATGTGCTTTCAAAAATCAGGTTTATGACCTTGCAGGACTGAAAGGTATAAGCTGGGTCACATGAATTCACAAAGGGATTGCCATGCTTAAAGTATCTGAGGATCCAGCAGGTTTCCCCTTCCTCTTTTTGCTAAAATGGGTGAAAAATGCAACTTTTCCAGGTAGACATCAGTTATATAAGAAAATACTAAGTTAATGCTTATTTTTGCCACAACTCTTAATACTTGCATTTAACTAGCATTTCTGGACTGAAGAGTCTGGAGAAGTGACCCCACCAGGCAACAAGCCTACAGGGCTGCAGCACCATTTCAATATAGCTGTAGACTCACGAAGTGTTTCAGTATCTTCAATTTCTTTGTTTTCACTGGCATTAATAAAAAATTATTTGGGAATAAAGATAATAATAATCTTCCCTCTCCTTGCTCTTTACTGCCAATTAAATAGCAAAGAAAACAGAAAACTTACATGGCACTGTAGTTCCAAATCTAGTGGGATTCAACACAATAAACCTGTTTTTCAAGCTTCTTCGTCCCACACCTTGAGCTCCTATCAATACTAATGTCTTTCTCTGGAAGGGAGGCATCTTGGCTACTTCCTCATATATCTGGATTTCATGACGATCAAATTCTAAATGTAAAAAGGAAATGGGAAAACATCATATTCAGTATCTTTTATAAGGATGAAAAACCTCTGCTATTCTGCTCAGTAATGGCTTAGCTGTCTTCACAGCTAAATATCACTTGAATTGTACACCCACTTAGTACAGATGTTTTTATAAATTTGGTAAAATACAAATTGTTTTATATCTTGATTTAAACGTCTGTGTCCATTAATTTGCCCTTAAAAATTTGTCTAACCAAGCTAGAAAAATGCCTGTGCTTTATCTCTGTCAGCTAACCTATCCATTTAAACCTCTTTCTTATCAATTCAGTAGAAATAATTCCTTTAATATAAGTAACCAAAGTGCAAATTAATTTATATAGTTTACTCAGCTAAAAAGTATCAAATATGGAAGACAGCAGTATACCTACTGAGGCTGCTTAAATAAGTTTCATGGAGTGTGTATGTCCTTCCAATAATTCAGGTAAATAAATACTGTGTGGTGACTGCAAATTACCAGTTTGATTAATAAAATGCATACAGAAAGTATACTGATATTTATACATGTATAAAATAAAATATTGGATCCAAACTACTTTCAGTAGAAACACATTCTGAAACTAAAATCTTAGTCAATGGGAAAATCACAAATTTTCTTATTTTGTAAGAAAGTTTTAAAGAAATATATTTAATGAAAAAAAAAGGCCAAACTGGATATGAAATACTATATTAGCTATTATTATGGTTAAAATTCTCAATCTAGGGTAATAACACTTCTTCCTTAGGTTATTATCCTAATAGCAACTCTCAGCACAATTTTTCCACAGTAGGTTAAACTAATATTAAGGGAGAGTCTATTATCCCTTTATTGTTATTATATTATTACCTTATTTCCTTTATAGTGCTATTTAGTTTATTACCAATATAGTACACCAGCTCTAAAGTCAAGAAAATACTTTAAAACTGTCAATTCCTTTCCGTGAGCCTCCAGAGTCTTCTGATTCAAACAGTTGCATTTTATTCCTATCAGCCTCTATAACTGACCAGGGTAACTATGGTAGTTGTCATATTTACCTTTCTTTAAGTCTAAAAAATTTAAGAAAGAATCCTACTAGATCAGACTAAGATTTGTTTGGTCTATACTATTTTTTCAAAAGTATCATGAATGATGCTAGGGCAGAATACAGCTGTCCTTCATCATAACTTTTCTAATACCTTCATAAAGGTATTTTGCTCTTTAGAAATGACACAAATTACTACAAAAAAATTCTCTGAATAGTTTCAGTGATAACATTGTTCCTTCATTAATGCAAGCATAAATCCTAACCAATCCATTTTATTGTAAACAATTATATTCATAAGGAACTTTGGTGATAGTAAAAGTATATAAATATTAGGATTTAAATGATGTCTTTATATTATATTATACCATGTGTTCATATACCAGCCCCTTGCAGATGGGTACTAATATGAATTACATTGATTCAAATTATATATTTAAAGTTTATGCCCCATTGATCAACAATATAAAGCTATTTCACTTGGACTTCTCAAAAAATATTTAAAATATACCTGCATTTCTGGTTGTGAGATACATCATCTTTTTCTTTTTTTTGCTACTTATGGTTCCACAAAAAGGTCCTGAAGGATGATAAGACAAATATAACTTAAACAGTATAACTTAAAACTGCCCTATGGTATTCTATAGGGATGGGAAAATTACTTTCCCAGTGTTGTGTCCTACAAAGCAGAAGGGGGCAGGGGCGAATTGAGCTGCTGTATTTTGATACTATACCAGCAGATGGCAGAAAGGGATCAAAAAGGAGAAAGATACAATAAAGCAGATAGGAGGGATTAATTCTAGATACATTTTAATAAATTCATTTGGTAATTCAGATGAAAGAGGCAAAGAAAGATGGCCACAAAGGACTACTTGTTACATATTGTGTGGAGCTCATCACCTGAATTGTCCCAGTCTCTTCTAACAAATGCCTTTCTCTTCTCTTCCAGGAACTGGCTTGGAATGAGACCAGCGCTTCCTCCCTCTTTTACATGGCTAGCCTAGAATCAAATTAACGAATTGTATATCTCAGTGACCAAAATTTGAGACCATATTCTAATAAGTAGGAGAAGCAGTACTCAATAAAAAATGATCACATTTGCTCCTAAAAACTGACCCTGAGATTTAAATCCATGGCATTGTCAGTTAAGACTCAAAACACGTTAGCACTGGGGAACCATCTGGCAGCTAAATCAATCTGCTACTTGGTATGCCATTTCAGAACCAAAATACAAAGGTATACAGGCTCTTTACTAAACCCTTTTATTTATGATACTAAGTTGATCAAAGAATGGAAAGGAGTATACTCTACGTGTTAATAGGTTATGTCATGTGACACCATTAGTAAGGTATTTACTATCAATCTTAATCCTGTTGTGCCATCTATTTGCTGAAGCCAAATCAACAACCAAAAAGACAGTATTGGAAAAAGAGTGCAGAGTTTCATTCATGCCACCAGGAATCTCAGTATCACAAGAGGTAGTAAGTTTAAAATGGATAAAACATTACCTGCTGTTAAGAAACATTTTAAAACAAAACCCAAAGAAGTGCTATTTTAAAACAGTGGCTGGACAACTGGCTGCTAGTGGCAGTTAAAGTTAGTGACTTGATCCTTACAGTTGGCGCAGAAAAACCTGTTTTCATTTTTAGCAATTAAAATCCTGAAAAATATAATTAAAGTAACAGACCACAAAATGCAGAAAGACATATAATGGTGACAGGATGAGAAGGGAAAAACAAGAAATGGAATTCATAGAAAGGGGAAAAAGAGAAAATGGAAAAGTTCAATAAAGGGGACAACCAAAAGAAGATGATTATTTTTTTAGATGAGAGTTCTAAGAATTTCAGCAGAAATGTCTCAGATATCATGGTTTCTGCTTACTCATTTCTTAGTTCTCTCACCACTTAGTGCACTTGTACATAATAATGTCTTAAATTTAAGGACACATTAGTAAGGGTATTCTCACTTTTATAATTCATTTCCTCTTAGAAGTCAATATAGCTTATCAGGGCTAATGTGAATTACTAACATCTCATTTTAATTCAGAGTTTAATGCTAGGTCCTGGGTCCTTTTCTCTCACACCTTACTCTTTCTCATTTGCTCTGACAGTTTAAGAGATTTTAGATTTTCTGATTTGTCAGTTTCTCCAGTTCTGAATACTATGGTTGTTAGCTGAGGTATATGATGACAAAAACAGATGTACTACTGATGCTAGAAATTTCTGAAAGGTGTATTAGGGGAAAGAAAAAGGAACACGATCACACAGATTTGGAAAATGGGGGAGAGAGGCTGGGGAATACAGTGATAACACACATCCCTTTTAAATACACAGATTTCAATCCATGACCACACACCACTGATGATAAAGCAAACCTTCATTTCTCAATAACTGAGAAGAGGTGGGCAAATAGTTTAAGAGCTCAAGAAATGATATTTTATTTACTGTGAATGTATACAGAGGCAAAGGAGACAAGAGAAAGACTACTATACTGATAGTAACAGACCCCTAGTTAAACAAAACCAACAGAAACCAAACACTGAAAAGAGATACCCTAAGTGAGTTGTACTTGCCCAATACCATATTTTACTCCAATCACTCATGTGGAAGAACCAATTGTTCTAATCCCTAAAGCAATGGGACAGCGCCACACGCTAGTTAATTTTGGATTTATTAACAGCTACTCACAAATTCCCTCTCAATTTGGTCTTCTGTCCACAAAATTAGCAGCCATGAGGCAGGAGCTGTTCATGCAGGAAAAATCATTGAGACAAATGCTAATACCTTCTTCCTGAATATTCAGATATTGGCCAGATCTAAGATTGAAAATAAAAAAGCAGTTGAGGAAATTTTGAGAAGCATACTAACCTGCCACCAGTTTGGATCTTCTCTATTTACAATCTGAAGAATTTCTCCTTTTGAAAACTTCAGTCCTGCTTCTTTGCAGGGTATCAGGTTATCATTGTATGGGTTATAATCAAAATGACATTTCACAAATACCTAAAACACAGAACAATTAAAAACAGTATAGATGTATCAGCTGTCATTGGATTTTTGAAATCTTTCAAACCACTGGGTTTTAATTATAATTGACAATGTATTTAGTACTTCAGCTAAGGAACTTATCTTTCTCAAATAAAAATCAAATTATTAAAACATTAATTTGGTATATCAGAAAAAAATTAATACTACATTAGTACTACATTAAAATTTTGTTACTATTTTAACTTTTAATCTTAAATGAACACAAAGTTTGACAATCATTTTATTCCACCATTCTTACACTTTTCCCCAGTCTTTTCACATGATTTTCCAAACAACACTGTATCATTTCTATGCAAGTAAAATACTGCTTTCTAATTTACATCCTGAAACAATATATGCAGTTGATTTAAGGCATATATTTCAGATATACTAGGACTGACCTTTTAAAGGGCCCTGAAACCAAAATTAAATAATAAGAGTTCATAACTAGTATATATATATATATTTAACCACATAGATTTAATCACTCGCCAAAGCTAGTGTGGAAAAAACACAGTTTTGGAATCATCTTGGTTCAATTTAAATGATCAGCATTAAGTTAACTGTAAGACAAATACTGAAAATGCCTTGAAATTATTTCAAATTTAAATTCATTTTAACAATACAAATTAAAAAAAAACTGTTATATTAGTAGACGTATGTTAGTTACCACCACTGTTAGTTATGATCTCCAATATATGAGATATTTTGCTTACTCACTTTAATTTGAACTCTAAGCATTTTCAGTATTTGATGGCAAGTTCAAACTGATTATTTTTTTAAAACTTTTTTCACACATATTTATAGAAATTCAGATTTTATCTTCTAAGTACTTAGCATTAATTAACAGGTAAACTTTAGCAAGCAGGAAAGCATATAATTAGTCAAAACAATGCCATTTTTCTATTTGTTTATCATACTTACATAAATATAATCAAACATGATATTCAAATAATGCCAGTACATACATTATATTATTAGTGTGGTAAAATGTAATGTGATGGATGCATATTAAAATAATTTAAAAATAACTAAATTTGGTAATGTGGCAAAATTTTAGCTATTTACAGTTAGATGATATAGAAAGCATTCAGAACATTACAACGGCTTGGAAGGGCTAAATGTTAATGCTTTCTAAAATCAGTAAGCCAATAATTTTTTTCCTGACATACAATTCAGAAACATCTAAAAAGCAAGCACACAAACAATATTAAGATTGCTAAAATGGGACAACTGGCTAACGTGACAATGGCATGCAGTTCAATGTTTTGGCAATGGAAAGAAATCCCAAATGATTAAGTTTAATCAAGGTAAATTTAGTTGGCTGATAAGACAGAAAAACAGAGTACCAGAGAATGTCCTGGGATGACACCATACCTGACAGACGTGTGCTGGATGCCTCTCCATATTGATGCATCTCTAAAAATATATTTTTCATTGCATAAATAAAGCCAGACTTTAACTGATAATTAACAAAATATAAACAAACTACTAGCTCATTTTATTACTTCACCTGTTTGGTAAAGCAACTACTCCCCTAATTAATTGTTCATAATACCTGAAATTATAAATGAAGAAGCAAAAAGAAGTGTTTGAGATGAGACTGAGAAACAGGATGGTATACAAAGTTTTAATAATACTTCGGTACTCCTTTTCAAAAAATCTGCACTGAATGAACAGTAAAGAGCATCCTGCCATCTAAGCATGAGTGTGTTTATCATTCTTATCTGTGGGATAGACTGTATTTTCTAACCATAAAACTCAGATTTGCTGAGATAGTCCAAATTTCAAATACTCACTTCCCTACTTCCATTAAATTGTTCTGGAAATGTCATTATTGTGGAACAAACCACATCTCTCAAATGTAGATTTCGTCTAGAAATGTTAGAGTAGATAGACAGCCAGATATGAGCAGGGATGGGAGTGGGGACTTTGGCCAGCTAGTTTACATTCTACACATTCCGTGTAAGCTGTCATCAGAAGTGTGTAGTGGGAATAGCAACAGGCCAAAACCAGCTGGTTCCGATATGGAGGAGAAGTTGACACAAAATTCACCCCAAAATACATTATATCCCATTACCGTGACATGAGCACTATGGTTTTGACCCACCCTGTGGGAGACAATTGCCATGACAATTCCAGTGAGAATGAAATATAGTAAAAAAACTCCCCAACCTGGCATGAGGGTGGATAAGCCCAAAGTCTCAGAAAACTCCACCATTCCCTCTGAAGCTTAGTCCCACTTAGTAAATATTCATCTTCCTTTACATAAAAAAGCTCCCTATTGTACCCTAGGGGAGTACGCAACTCTAGAGTGCGTACTTTCACTTCTCTTTAAACTTATTTCCCAACAAACTCCTAAAGTTGAATTTTTTCTTGTGACAAGACCAAGAATCTGTCTCTGGTACTAGAAGAAACAATTCTTATATTTTCACTTAATAAAAAAGATTTGGACCATTACTGTCATGCTCAAAAGATCAGATTAACCTGGTTTTACTTTGAAAACTTTGAAAATTTGTCTGAAAAATCAATTAGCCTAACCTTTGATCTAAGCATTTTATAATCATCTTAAAATCATTATAGATTTGACTAGATTTAACAATATTTTATTAAATGCATTTTAAAGTGTTTTGCCAATAGAATATGGATGTAGATGTCCATTTATTAAAAAAATGACTAAACACAACCAACCAAAATATTTTAATCTCATACTCTTATCACTAAAAGGAAGAACTGAATGACCAATAATCTAAATTAGATGGAACAGGGAAAGGAAGTACCAAATGGCTTTTAAACATAGGAGGAGATGTCCAAACTCACACAGAGTAAGAAGTATAAATTAAAGCTATCATGATAATATTTTCTTCCTGTTGGATTAGCCAAAATCCAAATATTGTGTTGACTGGACTATGGGCCTATGGGCAATTTCCTAACAGGTTGGTAGAAGAGCTGGTTCAATCCCTTTGGAAGACAATTTGGCAATAGCTACCAAAATCACAAACACCAAAGCCCTCTGACCCAGTAGTCCACTTCTGGGAATGTATTCAAAATAGCAATGTTGCAAGCATATACAAAATAACTTATGTACAAGATTATTAACGACTGAATGAATTATTCCTAATGGCAAAAGATTGGAGGCAATCTAACTGCTTAACAATAAGAAACTGGTTAAACAAATATGGTAAATCTATGTAACCTAACAATATGCAGCTATTGTAAAAGGTGGAAAGGTGAAGTGTTTCAAGAGGCAGTCTATGTACCAATAAGATCCTCAAGATACATGGCTAAGTAAAAAAAAAAAACAAGGTTCAGAATAGAGTGTATACTATATAAACTTTTCATGAAAAAGGAGGTAGAGGGGAATAAGTATAATTTTTACATACTTGCATATGAATAAACTGAAAAAAACAAATAGCATGGTTTCTCCATGGGCAACTGAGAATTAGGTTGGTAGTGGATTGGGAGGATTGGGAAGGAGATTTCAACTGAGTACCTATTTATTTCTTTCATTTTGAACAACTGGAATGATTCACCTATTCAAAAATTAAATTATGTATAATATAAATATAAAAGTATTATGTCATAAATGTTAATATTAATAAATAATATTCTTATGGTAATAAAAGTTAAGATAAATGACTTCTACTTCTAAGATGAAGCAACAAGTCCCTCCAACCTGAAACTAAAATATTGAACAAAATATATGAAATGTTTTTTAAGACAACAAAGAAGATGGTGATCCCTAAAAAATGGAAATAAACAAGATGAGCTACACAATTGCCCAAGTTAACTGAACAGAGAATGTTTCAGTTCATAACTCAGGAAGGGGAAAAAGTGAAGGTGGTAGTCTCCAAGTTGAGGAGATGAGCTGGGAGACTGGAGAGATCAAGGTGGCTACAGTGCACACATCAGAGTAATCAGTGATTCTTCTGATTCAGGAAAGGGCTGCACAGATAAAGGGCTTGAGAACTGCAGAGGACTCTCTCGGGTCTTCAGCTGAGTACTGATCAGTGCATGTATATGAGAAATACAACTCAGGTAAAGAATAAGAAGTATAGGGAAAAATATCAGGTCATATAGGGTCAGGAATAGTTTCTGTTCTTACCAGAATATATGAAAAACCTCCTAATTCATGAGGTACTGAGTACTCAGAAGGGTTGTGCCCTAGACTTAATCCTACTCATTGACCTAACAAAGCTAAGAAAGCAAGATCTGAAAGGATCAAACTGCTCCCAAGTAACTTAAGTATCCTAAAACAAAGCTTAAGAATATTTCTAAGAATACAAAAATATCTACCACTCAACAAGGTAAAATTCATGATTTTTGGCAGCCAGTCAAAAATGACAAGGGATGCTTATATAAGCAGGAATATATAACCCAAAATGTGGAGAAAAATCAATCAAATTAAGAGGCATCCAGAAATGACAAGTATGATTGAATTAGTAGACACAGACATTAAAATAGCTAGTTTCAACTTTACGTATTGTATTCATATGTTCAAGAAATTGGAGGTGGGATTAGGCATGTTAGGCAGAAACATGGAAGATATAAAAAAGACAATTCAAATTACTAGAAATGAAAATCAAAATATCTGAGATGAAAAGTACACCTGATGTGATTAAAATCAGGCTAGACATTGCAGAAGACAAGATTAATAAACTTGAAGACACAGCAATAGAAACTATCGAACATGAAAAGCAGGAAGGAAATTTATTTACTGAAATAAATGAACAGTCTCAGTGAGCTATGGGACAATAACAAGGAGCATAACGCATGTATAACTGGTGTCACCAAAGGAGATATATATGTATATTAATAGTCTTTTCAACAAGTGGAGCTGGAAAAATAGGATATCTATATGAAAAAAAAAAGCCAAAAAAAACCCAAACCCCATCCGTTTGATCCATATCCTACACCCCACACAAGAACTCAGAGTAGATGGATCATAGAGCTAGATGTACTGCATAAAACTATGAAACTTTTAGGGGAAAATCTTTATGACCTTGGGTTGTACCAAGATTTTTGTTTTTTACACTGATCAAGAAAAGCATGATCTGTAAAAGAAAGATATGGATAAATTGGACTTCATCAAAATTAACAACTTTTGATCTTTGTATTATACTATTAAGAAAATGAAGACAGGCCTTTTCACTGTGAGAAAATCTTTGTAAATCGTAATTCTGAGAAAGTACTCATATTCCAGAATACTTAAGGACTCTTCAAACTAACTAATAAGAAAACAAACAACTAAAAAAAAAATGGGTAAGAGATGTGAAGAAGACACATCACCAAAGTAGACATAAACGTGGCAAATAAGCACATGAAAAGATGTTCAGCACTTGTAGTTGTTAGGGAAATGCAAAATAAAATTATAATGAGATCTTGCCACACACCTTTAGAATGGCTAAAATTACGAAGACCTATCATGCCAAATGTCAGTGAGATGTGCAGTAACTGAACTCTCATGTAATACTGGTGGGAACATAAACTGATACAACCCTTTTGGCATTTCTTTAATAGTTCACTACACACACACGTCACATGACCTAATCCTTAAATTTTGGCATTTCTTTACTAGTTCACCACACACACACACATGTGTGCGAACACACCTGTCACATGACCTAATCCTTAAATTCCTAGGTATTTACCCATGAGACTTATATGTCAATGTCTCTAGCATCTTTATTTATAACAGCCCCAAACTGGAGACAAAAATGTTCAACAGCCAGTTAATGGATGAATGAACTGTGGTATAGCTGAGCAACAGAATACTACTTATCAATAAAAAGGAATTACTGAATCACATAAAAAGATAGAGACACCCCAAAATAATTATGCTGAGTGAAAAACGTCAGATTAAAAAATCAAAAACAAAGCAAAAGCAAAGAAAGGATTCATGATGCATGATTCCATTTATAAATATATGGAAAATGTAAACAAATCTATAGTGACAGACAGAAAGCAGAGAAGCACTTGCTTGGAATGAGGGGGAAAGGGAGCAGAAGACGAGGATAACAGATGACCCCTGAACAACATGGGGACTAGGAGTGCTGACACCCCACACAGTCAGAAACCCATGCATAACTTCTGACACCTCCAAAGCTTAACTGCTAATGGCCTGTCAACCAAGGCTTTAAAAATAACATAGTAGATTAACACACATTTTGTATATGTATATTATATGTTGTATTCTTATAATAAAGCTAGAGAGAAGATGTTTTTTCAAATTGTCTCAAATCTTCAAAAAAAGTTCCAGTATAGTTATTGAAAAAAATCTCCCCATAAGTGGACCCAGGCAGTTCAAACAGGTGTTGTTCAAGGGTATTATACAAATGGGTATAAGGAAATTTCTGGGTTGACTGATATTCTTGATTATGTTAATGGTTTCACAGATGCATATATGTGTACACATCTATCAATTTGTACACTTTAAATATATGCTATTTATATAAAGTTTAACTCAGATATTTTTAACAAGATAGAAAAAGTAAAATTACTGAAAAATAAAATATTGCACAAGAATTTGTGCCTACACAAATGACAATAATTAGTAGGAGAAAAAATGTTAAACGGATTACAAGGCTGGTGAAACAGCTCTACCACGACCCTTATGTGAAGTCAGAAGGTGGCTGGTGATTTGTGTTGGTTGAACATGGTGCAAGTGTTGCTTACATACCCTCATTCTCAAGCCACTGTTTCAGGTCCGTTTTAGTTTGCACATCAAGAGTGAGTGACAAGGTGATGAACACAGCAGTAATACTTGCAAAGAAGTTCTCTACGACAATACCAGATGAGTAAGGATGTTATTTTTCTGAAGATTTTCAAAGAATGTGAACTCAGCCTACTCAGTTAAGTGTACACATACACACACACTTTGAGATCAGCAAGGAGAGTAAAATACATGTTTGGTTAAAAAGGTTTTGAGGGGCAATTCACTCTCCTACTTGCTAAATATTCATCTGTGGCCCACAAATTTAAGCTTCTGTTAGTAAAAAGAAACATATTACAAAGATCTATTGACTTAAGTTGCTCAGAATTACATTAATAATTCCTAATTTAAATCATACTTGAATCATTGGTCCATGAAAGGCCTGCTTTTATTGTTTATTTCACTCATTTTAATAATATAATAAACAGTCATGAACTTGCCACCCAAAACAGAGGCTAGAACCTTAAATGTCCTCCTGCTCCATTCCATTCCATCCCATCACCTGGCTTCCCCAGCCAAGGTAAACCTTACCCTGAATCTTAAGTTCACAAATTCCTTGCTTTCCTTTTTGTATAGTTTTATTGCATCTATATACATTCTTCAAAAGTATGTACTGACTTATTTTAAACCTAAGCAAATACTATTTTGCTATATGCATATAATCTTTGGTATCTGCATGTTTGTTAACATGTTTCCACCATATATATATATAACAATTGCTTTCGTGTATTACTGTATCTTAGTATATATGAATATTCAACTCTGATGATACAAACTTTATTCCCCAATGCGGTTATAGTTATAGCAATTTATAAGGCCACCAACCATGTAGAAGAGATACTATAGATTCATATGTACAATTTTTGCCAACTGAACGTTATAAAATGGCATCTCACACTCATTTTTAATATCCATATGTCCACTGACCAGGTGTCTTTTTTTACTTGATTTGTGTATGTAGAGTGAAACAGGAACACAATTTAATATATTATCCCTATAAATGACCCATTTAATTCACTGAATAGTATCTACTTTTCTCATGGAAAGAGATATCATCTTATCAAAGTAATCTTTGGGAGCTGGTCTCTTTCTGAACTCTCTATTCCATGATCATTCTATTTCCATGCCAACACAACAACATCTTAATTTCTATACATTAAAATAAACACCTACATCTGCTTTTCTACCTCAAAGGTTCTTGGCTGTTCATCTTGTCAAATACCATGAAAACCCCTATTGGAATTTTTATTGGAATCTCTTTTGATTCTACAAGTGAAAAGAAAACTGACATTTTCACAATATTGTTTTTTGGTCGATAAACATGATATATTTATTTAATTTTTTTTTTGCACAGAGGCTTTGAATTTTTTTTATTATTAAGGTAACATTGATATACACTCTTATGAAGGTTTCACAAGCAAAACAATGTGATTATTACATTTACCGTTTTTATCGAGTCCCCTCCCACTGATACACCCTACAGTCACTGTCCATCAATGTAGTAAGATGTCACAGAGTCCCTATTTGTCTTCTCTAAGCTACACTGTCTTTCCCGTGACCCCACACACACAATGTGCACCAATCATGATACCCCACAATCCCGTTCTCCCTCCCTCCCCATCTGCCTTCCTCCACCCCTCCCCTTTGGTAACCACTAATCCCTTCTTGGAGTCTGTGAGTCAGCTGCTATTTTGTTCCTTCAGTTTTGCTTCATCATTATACTCCACAAATGAGGGAAATCTTTTGGTACTTGCCTTTCTCCGCTTGGCTTATGTCACTGAGCATAATACCCTCTAGTTCCATCCATGTTGTTGCAAACGGTAGGATTTGTTTCTTTCTTATGGCTGAATGGTATTCCATTGTGTATATGTACCACTTCTTCTTTATACATTCATCTACTGATGGACACTTAGGTTGCTTCCATATCTTGGCTACTGTAAATAATGCTGCGATAAACATAGGGGTGCATATGTCTTTTTGAATCTGAGAAGTTGTTTTCTTTGAGTAAATTCCTAGGAGTGGATTTTCTGGGTCAAATGCTATTCGTATTTTTAGTTTTTTGAGGAACCTCCATATTGCTTTCCACATGGTTGAAGTAGTTTACATTCCTACCAGCAGTGTAGGAGGGTTCCCCTTTCTCTGCATCCTTGCCAGCATTTGTTGTTCCTAGTCTTTTCTGTGTTGGCCATCCTAACTGGTGTGAGGTGATATCTCATGTGGTTTTAATTTGCATTTCCCTGATGATTAGCGATGTGGAGCATCTTTTCATGTGCCTGTTGGCCATATGAATTTATTCTTTGGAGAAGTATCTGTTCATATACTCTGCCCATTTTTTAATAGGGTTATTTGCTTTTTGGGTGTTGAGGTGTGTGAGTTCTTTATGTATTTTGGATGTCAACCCCTTGTCAGATATGTTGTTTACAAATATATTCTCTCATACTGTAGAATGCCTTTTTGTTCTGCTGATGGTGTCCTTTGCCTTACAGAAGCTTTTTGGCTTGATGTAGTCCCATTTATTCATTTTTTATTTTCTTTCATTTGCCCAAGGAGATGCTTTCAGGAAAAAGTTGCTTGTGTTTATATTCAAGACATTTTTGCCTAGGTGGTCTCTTAAGAGTTTTATAGTTTCATGACTTACATTCAGGTCTTTGATCCACTTTGAGTTTACTTTTGTGTATGGGGTTAGACAATAATCCAGTTTCATTCTCTTGCATGTAGCTGTCCAGTTTTGTCAACACCAGCTGTTGAAGAGGCTGTCATTTCCCCATTGTATATCCGTGGCTCCTTTATCGTATATTAATTGACCATATATGCTTAGGTTTCTATCTGGGATCTCTAGTCTGTTCCATTGGTCTATGGGTCTGTTTTTGTGCCAGTACCTAAATGTCTTGATTACCATGGCTTTGTAGTAGAGCTTGAAGTCAGGTAGTGTAATCGCCCCCCATTTTATTCTTCCTTCTCAGGATTGCTTTGGCTATTCGGGGTCTTTTGTGGTTTCATATGAATTTTAGAACTATTTGCTCTAGTTCATTGAAGAATGCTGTTGGTATTTTGATAGGAATTGCATTGAATCTGTAGATTGCTTTAGGCAGGATAGCCATTTTGACAATATTAATTCTTCCTATCTGTGAGCACAGGACGAGATGTGTTTCCATTTATTGGTATTTTCTTTAATTTCTCTCATGAGTGTCTTGTAGTTTTCAGGGTATAGATCTTTCACTTCCTTGGTTAGGGTTATTCCTAGGTATTTTATTCTTTTTGATGCAACTGTGAATGGAATTGTTTTCCTGATTTCTCTTTCTGCTAGTTCATCATTAGTGTATATAGGAATGAACAGATTTCTGCATATTAATTTTGTATCTTGCAACTTTGCTGACTTCAGATATTAGATCTAGTAATTTTGGAGTGGATTCTTTAGGGTTTTTTTATGTACAGTATCATGTCGTCTGCAAACAGGGACAGTTTAACTTCTTCCTTGCCAATCTGGATGCCTTTTATTTCTTTGTGTTGTCTGATTGCCTTGGGTAGGACCTCCAAAACTTTGTTGAATAAAACTGGGGAGAGTGGAAATCCTTGTCTTGTTCCTGATCTTAAAGAAAATGCTTTCAGCTTCTTCCTATTAAGTATGATGTTGGCTGTGGATTTGTCATATATGGCCTTTATTATGCTGAGGTACTTGCCCTCTATAACCATTTTGTTGAGAGTTTTTATCATGAATGGATTTTTAATTTTGGTGAATGCTTTTTCAGCATCTATGGAGATGATCATGTGGTTTTTGTCTATCTTTTTGTTGATGTGGTGGATGATGTTGGTGTATTTTTCAATGTTGTACCATCCTTGCATCCCTGGAATAAATCCTACTTGATCATGATGGGTGATCTTTATGATGTATTTTTGAATTCGGTTTGCTAATATTTTGTTGAGTATTTTTGCATCTATGTTCATCAGGGATATTGGTCCATAAATTTCTTTTTTTATGGTGTCTTTGCCTGGTTTTGGTATTAGAGTGATGCTGGCCTCACCGAATGAGTTTGGGAGTATTCCCTCCTCTTCTACTTTTTGGAAAAGTTTAAGGAGGATGGGTATTAGGTCTTCACTAAATGTTTGATAAGATTCAGCAGTGAAATCACCTGGTCCAGGGATTCTACTCTTAGGTAGTTTTTTGGTTACGAATTCAATTTTGTTGCTCGTAATTGGTCTGCTCACATTTTCTGTTTCTTCCTGGGTCAGCCTTGGAAGGTTATATTTTTCTAGAAAGTTGTCCGTTTCTTCTAGGTTATCCAGTTTGTTAGTATATAATTTTTCATAGTATTCTCTCATAATTCTTTGTATTTCTGTGGTGTCTGTAGTGATTTTTCCTTTCTCATTTCTGATTCTGTTATGTGAGTAAACTCTTTTTTTCTTGATAAGTCTGGCTAGGGGTTTACCTATTTTGTTTATTTTCTCGAAGAACCAGCTCCTGCTTTCATTGATTCTTTGTACTTTTTTATTCTTCTCGATTTTATTTATGCTCTAATCTTTATTATGTCTCTCCTTCTATTGACTTTGGGCCTTGTTTGTTCTTATTTTTCTAGTTTCATTAACTGTGAGTTTAGACTGTTTATATGGGATTGTTCTTCTTTACTGAGGTAGGCCTGTATTGGAATATACTTCCCATTTAGCAAGGTCTTTGCTGCGTCCCACAGATTTTGCGGTGTTGAGTTATTGTTGTCATTTATCCCATATATTGCTTGTTCTCTGTTTTTATTTGGTCACTGATCCACTGATTATTAAGGAGCATGTTATTAAGTCTCCATGTGTTTGTGGGCTTTTTTGTTTTCTTTGAGTAATTTATTTCTAGTTTCATACCTTTGTGGTCTGAGAAGTTGGTTGGTACAATTTCAATCTTTGTGAATTTACTGAGGCTCTTTTTGTGGCCTAGTATATGATCTATTCTTGAAAATGTTCCATGTGCACTTTAGAAGAATGTGTATCCTGTTACTTTCGGAGGAGTGTTCTGTAGATGTCCGTTAGGTCCATCTGTTCTAATATGTTGTTCAGTGCCTCTGTCTCCTTACTTATTTTCTGTCTGGTTGATATGTCCTTTGGAGTGGTGTGTTGAAGTCTCCTAAAATGAATGCATTGCATTATATTTCCCCCTTTAATTGTGTTAGTATTTGTTTCACATATGTAGGTGATCCTGTGTTGGGTGCATAGATATTTGTAATGGTTATATCCTCTTGTTAGACTGACCCCTTTATCATTATGTAATGTCCTTGTTAATTTCTTCATTTTGAAGTCTACTTTGTCTGATACAAGTATTGCAACTCCTGCTTGTTTCTCCCTATTGTTTGCATGATACATCTTTTTCCACCCCTTCACTTTTAGTCTGTGTATGTTTTTGGGTTTGAAGTAAGTCTCTTATAGGCAGCATACAGATGGGTCTTGTTTTTTAATCCATTGAATGACTCTATGTCTTTTGATTGGTGCATTCAGACCACTTACATTTAGGGTGATCATCGATAAGTATGTACTTATTGCTATTGCAAGCTTTAGATTCATGGTTACCAAAGGTTCAAGTGTAATTCCCTTACTATCTAACAGTGTAATTTAACTCACTTAGTATTGTATTACAAACACAACTTAAAGGTTCTTTTCTCTGTCTCACCTCTCATGCTATCTTTAATCCGACTCCTTGAGACCTTGAATTTTTTTTTTAGATTTATTCCTAGACTTAATGTGACATTCTCTGACAACTTTAAATAATGTCAGTTTTACTACATTTCTAGAGTTTGCTGACAGAAATGCAGCTGGCTTTTCTATATTAATCTTATTTTGAAATACCTTGCTAAACTCTATTATTTTGAATACTTTATAGTTTTGGGTGGTATCTATGCAAAAAATATTATTTGAAAATATTAAGTTTTACTTTCTCCTTTCTAAACATTTTTCTTCTATAATTTATTTTTGCCTTTTTTGTGCTTATGGAACTTTCAATAAAATACTGAATAGAATTGTTGCTAATGAATGCCCTTCCTCTTTAGTTCTTAACTTTTTGTAACTAGGAAGATTTTAGTAATCTTTTTTTGAACTTTATGTTCTGACTTGTTTGGCTTAATTAATTTCAAAGAAATAATTGTGTAATAGCAATAGTTTAAAAAGCAATGTCCAATGCCCTAGAATTTAAAATAATTGTAGTTTAAAATTTTTCATTACATCATAGATAAAATTTTTTAAAGCAGTCAAAATTATTCCTTTTAGAAGTTTAATCAATTCCTGTTGCCTAATTGTTGGAAGCTTTATCGAAATTCTGAGGAAGATCACCCTCCTCCCCAAAAGCAAGTATTGCTTTTCTATCCAGCTTTTGCCATGTCTTCAGCTTGTAGATACCAAGCTGGTGTAAGATGCCAGGTGGGATTTCTTTTTCTCAACATGGCTGGTAATGGTGAAGTACTTGCTGCCAGAGATGTGGAGCATTAGGCTTGGTAAAGTGGATCACTATTCCCTATTTGCAAATAACATAGTTACTTCTTTAGTATCAGAGAGATTGCTTATTCCTAGTTTCTTAATGGAGAACTGAAGATTTTTATCATCTTGCTATAACATGTATTTGTTACATAATCTGTTACTCTATACATCTCAGGGCAGTTTCTTTTTACCTATGCATAATTATGCTTTAAGTTTGGCAAGATGTCTTAGTCTGTGATAGGTTCTTACATCATCTTACTAGAGTGTAAATGAGGCTTCATGAGGGACTTGGGGTGGTGCTCAAGTGGTCTTCGGCAGGCCAGGGGGGATTCTAGTGCCTAACATTAAAGAGAATGCCTCCAACGTTCAGTGATCCAAAGTAATGTTTGTTCTAGTATTTATAAAAAAACAAGATTAATGGGATCCCTCCTGTTCCTAATTTATTAAACTCTTTTTTAAAAATCATGGTTATTGAATTTTATCAAATCCTCTATTGAGGTTTATCTCTTTTAATCAGTTAATGTGCTTGGTTACCCATATGGATTTTCTAATTATCACTAAATAACTGATCATGATTTTAACATTAAATTTCATATGCTAATATTTTGTTGAAAAATTTTACATGTATATCCTTGAGTGAAATGGCACTAAAATTTCATTTCTTAAAGTATTTTTTATACCAGGGTCAGCTGGCCTCAAAGATGACTAATAGAGAATTCCCATCAGTTTGGCCTGAATGAACAGATGGAATTATGAACAGCCTTTGGGAACCAAACCTACATGTAAGTTGAAGAACTTTAGAATTAGCTACGTCTAACTTACCTTGGTCTTCACACTTAAAAATACAGATCCTTAGATCTCATGAAAGATTTTGGATTTTCATTAAGCACCTCAAGTCACTTTTGATAAGAAGTAGCTGTTGACCATGCTTTGAAAACTACTACGCTGGTAGGAGCGCTCCTGGCTTCCATGTAGTCTCACAGCAATGCAGAGGATGAGCTGAGACAGGCCCAACGAGACTACATGGATGTCTGAGTTTTGGAGGCTAAATGCCCTTCCTTCCCCATAGTACCTCTTAGTATGATGACCACAGATTAACCAAGACAGTCCTTGTTTATGCCTATTGTTCCAGCATATTTAGTAATCGTTTCCCTTTTCACTTTAAAAAATGTCCCAATTTGCATATGTTTGAGCTTTCCATTGGAAGCCTTCATGTTACAGCCTCTTTCTTTCTTATGACAAGGATAGGCCTGAGACTGCCTCGGGCATGGATGACCTCTACTACCCCACCTCAATCTCCCAGTTCCAATGGCTAAAAAGAACCTGAATTTGAGAAGGCATAACATCGGGAAAAATTTATGTGTAAAATTGGATTACATGTCCTTGCGTTTCATGCTATTCAGACCAGTTTACCAGGTGCAGAATCCATGAAAGAATTTGGGCCAAAGCGCTAGCTATGAATATTACTGTTAAATATTAGCTGTTAAAAAGTTTTTTTACTTGTACAAGTCCATTATAGCCATGGTGATTTAGTAAGAATCCTGGAGTTTGGACCACCAGGAAAAAAAAAAAAAAAATCTTTCCATCACAACTGACACATAACAATAAAAAATAAATAAATCTTAGTTTCTACTTTTGAATCTACTCAGGTCCAAATGGAAACGTGCCAATTAAGGAGTAAAGTAGTCTGAGAAATATTAGTGATATGAAATGTCTAATTCCTATAGTATTTCTTTTAGGAGTTTTTTTCCTTGAAGATGAGGTCTCTACCTTCATTTCAACTGAAGTTCATGGCAAGCCTATTTATTTTCACAAGTCCAATTTACATATTAAAATTCACGACTAAATATTTTATCCTCCAAAGAACAGCATAGAACAGGTATTCATCATGTTTCAAAGAATTGTATTGAAATATAAAAACTAGGCCTTTAAATTCTCATGTTATCATTATAAAAGTAAGTACACTGGGAGTATCTTATGTAAAAAACAATTTCATTCACAGGTGAAAAAATAAATTTGTGGAATAAACCTTAATAATTAAAGACATTAATCTAAAACACTGATAAATATTTCCTACTTGTACATTATCTAGTGTTGAAAACCCTCTCCTCAGTTCCAACACTCCTAACATAGTTGTCATCTCTTTCTTTGCAGTGATTCATTCCCCTTCCTTCTTTACCGTCACCATTACACTACCACTTCCTCATCACCACCGCGTGTAAGGGCAGCAGGAGCTACTTGTCGAGCACTTGCTGTGCGCCAGACCCTGGTGGGGGAGCTTTACACGAACTAACTCTTACTCCTGCAACAATCTTCTGAAAAAGGAAATATCATCCCTAACTATATAAATGAGAAAATGAAGCACAGGGAGGAAAGCTGGTGAGGGGCAGCACAGAACCCACGCAGCCGTCTTCACTTCCATGGAGTTATCTTTCACCAATCACCGGCGCATTTGAAAACCTGCTGCGTGGTGGCACGATCTCGTTTCTCTGCCTTTCATTCAACATAATGAGGCTAGATGATCACTATCATTAAAACATTCCCTTGTTCAGTAATCTATTTCACCTACAAATTAGTTACAAAAACCAGATCGAATGCGTACAAACCAGGTGTTCAAGATTCTTCTCAACCTGTACCCATCCTCCCTTTCTGGTCTCATTCTCCATTCGGCCCTTTACATGAACACTACGCTAGGGGTGATTGGGACTACATTCTTACCTTCTCATGGGACGCCCTACAGTGTCTGGAACATAATGGTGTCAGAAGTGCTTGCTAGATTAATGACTAAAAGGCTTTATAGTTTCTCTGATACCTAGCATTAGGTTACTAATGCCAGAGCTCATAGTGTTCCCAAAGAAATTTCCTTACTACTTCCTTAATGACATAGTATTGTTTAAAATTTCAAAAATTCACCCATGACAAAAGAAGGCAATTCAGAACAATTAGACAGTTTTTTCCTCTTTTCTTTAGCAAAAGAGTAGCAACCAGTGGTTGGTATAACCCAACAGTGTGATTAAAGAAATAAAAGTATTCTTAATATTACCAAAAATTTTATTACTAACCTGTTGAGGAATAATGGTGTCTCTATAGCTTGGTAAAATCTTTAGAGTGACACTTCCACTAATATTTTTTAGTAATTCTTGTAATTCCTTTGGATTGTTTCCAACCTCATGGCCATTGACTTCTTTAATGATATCTCCCACATGAAGCAGACCTTGTCGATCTATCATTCCTCCATGAAGGATTCGGGCGATTACCAGGTCATTATTTTCAACCCTAAATGTCACACCCTAAATGAAATAAGGAATGAACTTATCATTGATTTTTAGATTATTAGGAAGACATCTTAACTATTCATGAATATATATATATTTTCTTATATCTAAAAAATCATGAATGTATATAAATGTATATAAAAAATCATGAATATGTATTATGTACGAAAATAATTGTAAAAGTTCATGAATATGTATATATGAGAAAAAATTCTAAATGAATAAATTTTTCCAACTTTTCCCATGTTCTCTCCTGTCTCAACATTCCAATCTCGTTAAACTATATGCAACTGTGACAACATATACCACCTCAAAAGAGGACTTCCATGGTAAGGTTAACCTTAAAAATGAAATATGTATTAGGCTGTATTCCACGGGATAAAAGAAGATCAAAGGAGCAAGAAAAAAATATCTATGCATTCTGATGGTCTTGTTTCTGGCTCTTCTTTTTTCTACTTCGCTGTTCTTAAAAGTCAGGACCCAGAAATGATAACTTTAGCAGGAAACAGTATACTCACTACTCAGAGTCCTACCATATCTTCAATTTTTAATACCCAATTTCTTCTGTGTTTTGTTATTGTCATTAGCAAGCAACCTGAGTTCATTACTTCAAAGGGTATTGAAAGAAATGGAGTAGTTATCTCCTGAAATTTTTGCTACACAGTGGCAAACTTCTTCTGGCCTCTGTTTTGGTTTAACTTTTCATTTGTGTTTAATTTTGTGTGCTAAATAAGTCAAGAGAGCATCATCTGTGTATTTATAGACAGGCCAAAAAAGGCTGATAAAACAAACATACATGAATTAAAGTTTTCCTAATAATACAAATTATTAAAAAGAAAAAAGTGATATAGTGACTGAGCCACAAACATGTCAGATTTCAGACTTAAAAAGGCACTGATTTATCTACTCACCAATGGCTCCCCAGCTCTTTTGTGGATACCAAGAATACGAATGGCATCTACTGGTAACAACTGATTATTAATAGAAGAATTATTCATTTCCGGGCTTGATGGCGGTGAATCATAACACTTTGATGCCACAATATCATGGGCCTCTAACAGTGACTATAAGGATTCAAAACAGTCTGTGGTTATTAATTACTGACAGAATAAGTTATTAAAAAAAAAACAGTTTATTATCCCAGTGGAGTACTAAAAATTTCCAAGGCCCACATTATTAAACTCCCAAATATGAGTTAAGCCAAATGTACAGAGAATTTTTTAAAGAAATGTAAGTATATATAGTTTTATTTTCATAACAATATTATATTCCTTGTTTTAAAAGATTTGAAGAAACTGATAAGAGTTTTGTGACTTTTAAAAAAATACTGGCATGTTCAATGGAAACTAAACCTAGGTTTGCAAGTGTGGTGCAGCAAAGACACTGGACTTCATTGCCACACCATTATCACTGCCATCATCGACATTCAAATTCAAATGGCAGGGACCTAATTTTAACCTAAAATTGTTACATTAGTAATATTGTATTTTTTTACATGTACAAAAGGTCTGTTAAAAAGATGTCCGATAGGAAAATGGATAAATATCAGCATTTTACATCAGTGATGAGAAATTCAACGTTACCAATAAAGGTTTTAGTTTATAAAAGGTACATTTTTGGGGGGAGAAAAAACCAATGAACCAGTAATGGTCCTGAATACACTTTTGTCTATTATGCTTACTATGTATGTGCTATCACAGATTACTTTGATCTAGCTTTCTAGAATTTTCTTACAGTTTTTACATATATTTTTATTTTTTATTTATAGCGTAAATGTGTGTACTCAACACAAAGCTAAATCTAAAAAAAATTTTTGAGTGGGTGGAATGCAAGTTCAAAAACAAATCTAAATAGAAAGTAGTGAGCAAATGTCAACAGGTTCAGAATAGAAGTTATCAAGTTATGGGTTTAATTGGTAATTTCTAGTTGTTTCATGAAAATATGAAAATTTCAAAGAGAAAAAAATCCACAAATCCAAATATAAGGATTATTCCAATAAATGCTGGAAGTTACTCAAATCTCTAACCTGGGCTGCTGAGTTTTCACCCTGTGCTCTCTCCTTGGGGAATACTATCTACTCTCAAGACCTGAACAATTACCTAATTGTTGATAACTACTAATTTTATACGTCTAGCTCAGAACTCCCATGAGCTTCAGATTCATATACTAAGTATCTGCCTGCAACTGCCCAAAGTCATGATAATTTGAAAATCAAAAAGAGTACAGATTGTGGAGGATCGAAACATACTGAATTTTAATGAAAAATCCACAATCCCACAATGCTATTTAAAAAACAGAAGGAGTGAAAAAACTCATTTGTTACAATTTGAGACCACTGTTTTAAACAACTCTTTACTTCAAAAATTGCTAAAGGAAAGGATCAGGCATTTCCACACTTTTTAGTATGAAATGCATTTAGGGTACCTAAATAGCCCAGATGAGGAAGAAAAGTTCTACTTTATGTAAGAACACCCACTACTAAAATGCAGAATGAGAGAATTTGAAAAATATCTTTCTGCAAACCTGTAATGAAAATATTGATTCAGGCAAGGACTATTAATTTGTGTTCAACAGTAGGTAAGTGGTTGATAGAAAACTGCATTTGTATAATGTTAGAGTATTAACACACCAAACTACTTCCTAATGGAAAGGATTTCAAAGGAAGGATAAGACTGTTATTGCCCTAATCAAGGGACCAATCACAGCATCAATAGTGATGGGCCAACCAGGTATTATACATGTTCTGATACAGTTTAATTCATGTTGCATCACGTCACATAAAATGTATTCTAGCTCCAAATAATTAACTTGAACCATCAACCTTTAGATAGAACTTCTTCTTACAGGAAATAGAAGGGATAACTTAACAACACAGTAAAAAAACAACCAGATAAATCCAGAGAGTGGGACATTCTGCAGGACAACAGCCTGGTCTCTTCAATAGGTGAACATCATAATCAAGGGAGAAAGGACTGGCCCAACTAGATACTACACATGGATCTAGGTTGGAAACTCTTTAGTATAAACCAGCTAGAAAGAATACTTTGATGTCAGATGGAGATGTCTGAATATATACTATGTGTATTAGACGAGATGGAGGTCCACTGAAACATAACAGTGGAAATCAAAAATGAAAAAAGGGGTTCCAAAATGGCTTGTGCAAAATTATCTCAATCGGTAAAGAAAATAAAAGTGTACTTTTACACACAGAAAAAACATGGAGGAATTTGTGCTGAGACACTGCAGCAGTGATCTGGGTAGAATGCAACGTCTTGATTTTTGTATCTCTGCTCGCCAGTTATTTTCTAATTTAATTAATTTATTAAAAATATATGGCATGCCTGAAAGTTCTACCTAGATGCTTTTGAGGTATCACAAACTTAACATGGCCAGTTATGTTAACATTAACATGTCCCAAACAGTTTCTCCTCATGCACCTTATCTCAGTGGATGCCATTCATTGGTTGTCAGAAATCCTATCAACTTCCCACATGTCTCTTCTGCAACTGTCACATGTAACTATCACCAGTTCCACTGATTTTACTGCTTAAAACTTGAAAATCCTCACTTTTCCAACTATCTGTACCGCCATCACATTTCTTGCCTTAGTACTTTACCATTTTGCTCAACAATCTGACCTTTCCCTGTGTAAAACCTCTCCCTGTCCCCACCCAAAGTTTCCCACTGTCCCCAGGATAAAGTCCAAATACCTTATAAGGCCTCAATCAACTGTCCCTGACATAAAGGATGTCTCTGACACGTGTCCATTTTTTGTACCTAAGATATGCTGATTCATGTAGAACCATCTCACTATAAATCTTCATGTTTTGTAGTTAACATTGTTGGAGACTCAGAAAGTTTTTGAAGAAAAGCAGAGGTGTCATTTGATTTCCAATGCCAAGATTTGTGGTGAAAAGCAGTTGACACTTCATTCTTCTATCCCAGAACCATTTGTGAAGTAGTCCATTCTTTCCCCACTAAAATGCTGTGTCTTGTCATAAATAAAGTTGTCCTCTATGTGTGGATGTACTGCTGGGGTTTCTATTCTCTTCTATTAGTTGATATTTTTAATACGGCCCCAATACCACACTGCCTTATGGATTTATAAGAAATCTCTCCCCCCACCTCCACTTTCTCTTCTAAAACTGATTCTTGTTAACTGATTAACTCTTTACTGATAAAGACCACTGCTTAATTAGCACTTATTTTTGTACCTATGGAAAGTGTGTTATATAAGAGTTTCTATCTTATACAGCTCTATTTTTTCTAAAGTCATCGAATGCACCCTAGTCTTAGAAGCAATACTGAAATGTGTATTACTGGTCACAAGGAGAGCTGGCCATTATCTCAGTGAGAAAAATGTCTCTAGTATGTGGGTCTAATGGTGAACCAGGGTTGTTTCTTTTTTAACTACACAAAGGAAAATCCATTCCGATGTATTTCTATGACAGACACTATATATTTATGCAGTATGTACTAGTTTTTTGGTCTGTTTATATATCCTCAGCATATCATAATATTAAAATATGTAAGTTGGAATTTATATATTCATAAAATGGTCCTAAATAATTGTAAAAAATATCACCTTAACTGAAACTTTACTACTAAAAAAAGAATACTTTGGGAATACACTAGACTTGGGAAAATGAGTGATAGGGTAAATTTACCTGGAAGTGAGGCTCTTTGAGTATACCAACCAGTTCTGCCACATTTTCATCTACATTTATTAAAGGAGTGATATCGTCAAGAATTTCATTGACTAATTCCAAGTTATTGTCACTGACAGCTTCTAGTTTTGAATCTTCTAGCCTCTCATGAGCCTGAAAAGACAACAGTATATTAAAGTACTAACACACATTGCTCCAGATTCTGTTTATTTTCTTGATTTCTTTTTTAAAAGATATTACTTAAAGGTTTGATTTATTGAAGCCAAATTTAATATTTCAATCAGAAGCAATATATAGATTTTATAGTAAATGTTACCATGTAATATAACAAATCTTGGCTCCTATTCCTATCCTAAAAGTCATGGAAAATTCATTTTTATAACAAAATCATGAAAAAACTGAATAGGCCAGATTGACAATTTAAAAAACATATTTCCCACCCAATACAATTTTCTAAAGACTTTCTAGTCTAGGTTCAATCTCTAGATGATACTGTTTATGTCTTATTAAAATAAATGATTAACATAATAAAGATAAGGAATAGGAACGTAATAATTATACAGATTACCATTAAAAATAATAAAAATTATTTGGGGAAGCTTAGAATCCTAAAGCTACCATTTTCTAGTTTTGAAAATCAGCAGGAAAAAGTCAATTCAGGGTAGCCAGCTCTTGAACTATACCTTGAAGGACCATATGATTTCATTAGGGGAGATCGCCCTCATGTCTTTACATTTTAAGCTTTTCTTTTTTTTTAAATATCACAATCTCTTCCATGGAAAATGGACCATAAATTATACTGTCACAGGAAATAAGTAGTCCTAATTATCCTTTAATAGTGAGAGTAAAGCAGTTTTTAATTCAAACTGAGAATGAACACTAAGCAGTCTCCATCTTTAAAGAGTTCTTTGTTTTCCTGATAAATAGTTGCTGTCTGATTTTGAAGACAGGAGAAGCATAATTATTAAGATTTCATTTATAAATGAAACCATGTAAGATGAAAAACATTAATATTTTAAGACTCATTTCTGTAAGGGCTGAAGAAAAATCTAAAGTTTCAAGTAGTAACAGTATCAATTAAACTTTACTAGATACCTATAATACTTTAGATGTTATTTCTACCATAAAGTGGATTCTTCAGAGTCCAAATACACATTCTCATTTTTTAAATGCAATTTCTTCATTTAAATATATTTTTTTCTTGGTGATTCACAAGAGTGGCATAAGTCTTCAAGTGGAAGAGGAGGCTATCTATTAAGCAACATTTTAAAGAAACACCTTAGACTAGAAATTTTAAGTCATATGAAATGAACTGATAAAGAAATTATTCCTGTTATTAAAGAAAAATGTCAGAAGGCCAAATGTAATTGAAATAGAGGAAGGAGTTTCTATTAGATTTAGATAAGAAAAAATTAAGAAGACTAGCATATGGCACACAAAGAATGAGAATGGGTAAATTTGTAATTTCTGAAAGTATGATACAAACCTGAAAAGGACAGGATGATGAGGACACTCAACAAATACAAGGAACGATTATCACAACTAAAATAGTGTACATAATTAGTTAACTTAGAAAACAAGCTAGAATTGCTAACTGTTTTACTACGAATATTTGTTGTTAACATATACCTAATTTAGCATTATAACCTTGTAATACTCTAATACTCTCTGGTTGTATAAGAAAGCTTAAGAAAAAAAGGAAGGAAAGAACCTTAACATTTACTCAAGTTTTTTTTTTGTGTGTGTGCCAGAAACTATATTCTTAGTGCAGTGTGTGTGAGCATGTGTGCGTGTGCATGTATTCAGCAAAGGTAGGTATGTTATTACCACCCTCACCTTATAGATACAGTCACTGATGCTAAATGAGAAAAAATGATTTGCTTGAGTTCACAATACTGGTAAGTGGCAGAGTCAAGCAATCTAATTATTAAGGCCAGAGTGTTTACTTACTAAAGGTTATCTGACTTTGTCACTCTACAGTCAGCCACTCTTAACATCATATTGTAGTTTGTTAACTCAACCTAATAGATGTTACATTCTCGCTTATTTAAATGTCTGATATATGCTCTTATTGTTAATTGAGTTGTTGCTTCCTAGCATGGCTCTTCCAGTCCAGATGTGTGAAGTTAATTCTGTTCCACCAAATCTATCCCCCCCCAGTTAGTTTATACTCCTACAGTTCAAAATACCACCCTTTCCTCTACCTTTGCCCCTTGGCTCTATGTAAGAGCTAGAAAGACCACCTGTTTCTCAGGAAACAGAAAATGCCTGCCTTACAATTTTCAGGTACTATGTCAATATATTTTTTACAACACCCTATTGTTACATGATCAGCATATGGTAACAATACTTTAGACACTGATAGACTTTGGTTCAATTCAAGACTTTGGGACAAATAAGGAACAGAAATGATCACTGACTTGAAAATTGTAACATAACTTCCTATGTTCTTCTTCCTTTTATTGCTCTCAAATTGGGTGAGGACAGGTGGGAATGTGGAAAGACTAATGGCAAGAGAGAAAGAGGAAGTCAAGAAGGACAGAAATGTTATAAAAACAAACTTACTTGAAGTTTTTTTTCACATCAACCACACAGACTAGTTCTATGGTAGGAAAGATGGCACAATAAAGACATTCTCAGAGGAAGAAAAAATCTTTTTAGTGAAACTAATTTTAATTATATTAACAAGAAAACCAATTTTTGAAATGCAGTTGGGTTCAATCAAGACCAACTGTATTTCTTCTAAGAAAGCAAATATGCAGGTCCATATTTGTTAATATGTAGCTTTTTAAATTCTAAGCCACTATGAAAGAAGTTGGGACCTCTATTCACTTTAAAGTCAGAATTTAATTAATAGTTTTTGAGAAGCAAGTACCACCACCTTGAATTTAATCAAACTGAAAAAGGACAAAGGAAATACTGAAAACTGACCAGGGAGACTGGAGAATCATGAGCTATCTAAATAAATGGGTCTTGCTTCCTTTAAGGAAAAGCATTATTAAAAGCTAGCATAACTCAATAAAAATATATTTCACCTGTCACAAGTAGTTGGAAGAACACACTTTGGCTTTGTAGAACACCTGGAGCTGATACAATTATAGTCTAGCTTTCTTGTATGCCCAGTTCTGAGAATCTTATTAGCCACTGCACCTTAGAAAAATGAGCTGCAGAGAAGAAATAGTTCCTTTCATAACTTCTGGGTTTTTCCCCACGCACACTTCAACCATACTTGCAAACAAACAAAATTTTTAACACAAGTTCTGGATTATATCTAAAGTGACAAATACTATTATCTAGTAATGATAATAGCATTATTATTATGTACAGTAATCTTGCCTTTCTCCCTGAAAAGAGAAACAAATTTCATAAATTTTGTTTTTATCTTCTTAGAACATAGCTAAGTATGTAGTGGTTGCTCATTATTTCTTGAAAAGGCTAAGTAAATGGGAAGTAAGTTTGGCTGTGGTCAAGAGTCATCCTCTTTTTTTATTCTAGAGACTTTGGAACAAGAAAAATCAAGGTAAGTCCACAAATAGTCAAAAATAAGTAAGAATTTGAGCAGAAGGTAGAAGTGAGACAGAATAGAGAAGTCAATTGCTATTTTGCTACTGCACACATTATCATCTAGCTAACCAAAGGGAGTCCAAATTCTTAGATTAGATAAATTTTATCTCAACTTACTCAGAGAGCTTCTAAATAATATTGCTGAGCCCCTCTTAGAGATATCCATAGAATTAGGGAAACCACCCAGATATTAAAAAACTAGAAACAGGAATCTGTTAAACTTTTTAAAAGTAGAAAGAACTTTTTAAAGCCCAGCTTTAATATTCAGGGGAAAAAACTAAAGAATCTTTTTTATAATCTTTGAGTGGGAGAGACCTTTATAATGATGGCAAAATCTGGAAGCTATATATTAAACCAAAAAAAGGCCACATAAAATTAACTACACGAACATTAAAAATTTCTTCTGTCAAAAATCAGGAAAGTCAAAACACAAATGACACCCTGAATACCAAAGCAATACTGAGAAGGAAGAATAAAGCTGGTGGTATCATGCTCCCCAACTTCAGGCTTACTACAAAGCCATAGTACTCAAGACAATTTGGTACTGGCACAAGAACAGACCCATAGACCAATGGAACAGACTAGAGAGCCCTGATATAAACCCAACCATATATGGTCAATTAATATATGATAAAGGAGCCATGGATATACAATGGGGAAATGACAGCCTTTTCAACAGCTGGTGTTGGCAAAACTGGACTGCTACATGCAAGAGAATGAAACTGGATTATTGTGAAACCCCATACATAAAAGTAAACTCGAAATGGATTAACGACCTGAATGTAAGTCATGACACCATAAAACTCTTAGAAGACAACATAGGCAAAAATCTCCTGAATATAAGCATGAGTGACTTCTTCCTGAACGCATCTCCTTGAGCAAGGGAAACAAAAGCAAAAATGAACTCATGGGACTACATTAAACTAAAAAGTTTCTGTACAGCAAAGGACACCATCAACAGAACAAAAAGGCATCCTACAGTATGGGAGAATATATTTGTAAATGACATATCCTACAAGGGGTTAACATCCAAAATATATAAAGAACTTACATGCCTCTACACCCAAAAAGCAAATAACCAAATTAAAAAATGGGCAGAGGATATGAAGAGACAGTTCTCCAAAGAAGAAATTCAGATGGCCAACAGACACATGAAAAGATGCTCCACATCACTAATCATCAGGGAAATGCAAATTAAAACCACAATGAGATATCACCTCACACCAGTAAGGATGGCCACCATCCAAAAGACTAAGAACAGCAAATGCTGGCGAGGATGTGGAGAAAGGGGAACCCTCCTACACTGCTGGTGAGAATGTAAGCTAGTTCAGCCATTGTGGAAAGCAATATGGAGGTTCCTCAAAAAACTAAAAATACAAATATCGTTTGACCCAGGAATCCCACTCCTTGTAATTTACCCAAAGAATACAACTTCTTAGATTCAAAAAGACATATGCACCCCTATGCTTATGGCAGCACTTTTTACAACAGCCAAGATATGGAAGCAACCTAGGTGTCCATCAGTAGATGAATGGGTAAAGAAGATGTGGTGCATATACCCAATGGCATATTATTCAGCCATAAGAAGGAAACAAATCCTACCATTTGCAACAACATGGATGGAGCTGGAGGACATTATGCTCAGCGAAATAAACCAAGCGGAGAAAGACAAGTACCAAATGATTTCCCTCATTTGTGGAGTATAACAACACAGCAGGACTGAAGGAACAAAATAGCAGCAGATTCAGAGACTCCAAAAAGAAACTAGTGGTTACCAAAGGGGAGGGGTGTGGGAGGGCGGGTGGGGAGGGTGGGAGAAGGGGATTGTGGGGTGTTATGTTTAGTACACATGGTGTGGGGATCATGGGGAAAACAGTGTAGCACAGAGAAGGCAAACAGTGAATCTGTGTCATCTTACTACACTGATGGATAGTGACCGCATTGGGGTATGGGTGGGGACTTGATAATATGAGTAACTGTAGTAACCACATTGTTTTTTCATGTGAAACCTTCATAAGAGTGTATATCAATAATACCTTAATAAAAAAAAGTCTCAAAAAAAATAACAAAAAAAAACCCAAATTACAAACTAGGAGCAAAATACTTACAAATTATATTATAGACAAAAGGTTAATTTTCCTATATATAAAAGATGTCTACAAAGTATGAAAAAGATCAACAAGATATTAAGGGCAATGAGGACAGAATATGAACAAATAATTCATAGAAAAGGAAATATAAATACCTCTTAATCATATGAAAAGATACCCAGTTTCATTCATGATAAGTGCAAACTAAAACTATAATGAAATGCTTTTTTTCCCCTTATCTAATAAGATACCATGCCAGTGAGACTATGGTAGAAGACAGGCATTCTCAAGGATCTTTCTGGTGGGAACATGCTAGTGAGCAGTATGACCATATCTACCAAAATGACAGTGATTCTTCTAAGGGTTACCCAAAGATATATATACAGATATATGTGCAAAATAACATGTAGCAAGACTATATATTACAGCATCATCTGTAGGACAAAATATCATCTAAATATCTATCAGAAGATCAAAAAAATTTTGTTATATTCACAAAATGAAATATGCCACTTTTATAAAAAATGAGGTTGTTCTATAGGTACTGATATGGAATCATATGCAAAGTATCAAGATTGTATATAACCAAAACTACTATTATATTTAATAGTTAATACTCTTATATTTAATAGATGCCTTCCTCCTGTGACTGGGAACAAGATAAGGATATCTAATTTCACCATTCTATTCAACATTTGTACTAGAGGTTGTAGCCAGGACAATTAGTCAGGAAAATTAAATAAAAGGCATCCAGATTGCAGAGGCAAAACTATCTTTATTTATAAATTTGTATTTAAAAAGCCCTAAGAAAAGAAACCCATTAAAAAACTATTAGAACCCTTCGGCAATGTGGCAGGATACAAGATTAATGTTCAAAAATCAATTGTATTTCTACACACTAGTAATGAATAATCTGAAAATGAAATTAAGAGAACAATTACATTCACAATAGCATTGAAAAGATAAAATACTTAAGAGTAAATTTAACAAAAGTAGTGTAAAATTTATACTCTGAAAACTACAAAAATTGTTGAAATTATAGAAGATTTAAAGAAATAGAAAATCATTTAATGTTCATTGATCTGAGGATTTAACACTGTTAAGATCGCAATACTTCCCAGAATGATCTACAGATCCAATGCCTATTGCAATCCTAGCAGAGTTCTTCACAGAAACTGACAAGTGGATTCTAAAATTTGTATGGAACTGCAAGGGACCCAGAACAGCCAAAATAACCCCCCAAAAAGTAGGACAACTCACACTTCCTGATTTAAAAAGTTACTAATAAAGCTACAGTAATTGAAACAGTGTGGTGCTGGAATAAGGACAAATGTATAGTCCACTGGGATAAAAGTTTCAGAAATGAATCCTCATATATATGGTCAAATAATTTTTACAAGGATGCCAAGAACATTCAAAGGTGAAAAGAAAGGGTTTTTTCCCAAATGCTGCTGGGAAAACTAATATACACATGCAAAAAAAAAAATGAAGTCGGACACTTACCTAACACTACATAAAAAAAAAAAAATCAACTCAAAATGGATCAAAGATCTAAATATAAGACTCAAAACTATAACATTCTTAGAAGAAAATATAGGACAAAGCTTCACAGCATTGGATCTCGCAGATTTCTTGGCTATGACTGCAAAGGCACAGGCAACAAAAAGGAAAAATAGGTAAACTGGACTTTAAAAAATTTTTTAATTTTGTGCACTGAAAGACAGTATCAGGAGTAAAAAGGCAAGAAATAAAATAGAAATATTTGGAAATCACATATCTGATAAGAGATTAAGATCCAGAATATATACAGAGCTCATAATATTCAATAAAACAAAAAACAAAAACAAAACAAAAAAACATGATTCAAAAAATGGGCAAATGACCTGAACAGATATTGATTGCTCCAAGGATATACAAATAGCCAATAAGCATATGAAAAAAAAATCAGTGATTATGTCAATAGAAACCTCCCATATTGAAAATTAAAGATTAAAAGGACTGAAACAAATGGAAAAGAAAATAGTTAAAGACTGGGACAATAAGAAAAGGTATTACATAGACTTAATGGAAATACCAAAAGGAGAAGAGAGAAGGAACAGAAGAAATATTTGAGGTGATAGTGACTGAGAATTTCCCCAAATTAGTAACAGACACCAAATCATAGTTCCAGGAATCTCAGGGAACTACAAAAAATCTTCACCTAGCCATATCATATTCAAATTGGAGAAAATCAGAGACAATGAATTCTTGAAAGAAACTAAGAGGAAAAAAAAAATTTTACCTACAGAGGAGCAAGGATAAACATTGTACCAGACTTCTCTTCAGAAACCATGCAAGCAAGAAGTGAAATATTTAGTGTTGAAAGAGATAAAAAAAAAACTACCAACCTAGAATTACCTATTCAGTGAAGTGATCCTTCAAAAATAAAGACTTGTCAGATAAACAAAAATTGAAGGAATTTGTCAGTAGTAGATCTGCCTTGCAAACAATGTTAAAAGAAGTTCTTCAGAAAGAAGAAAGTGATATAGGCCCCAAATTCAGAACTCCATAATTAAAAGAAGAGCATTAAAGAAAAAATAAATGAAGGCAAAATAAAATCTTTTTAAAAAGACTTAATTGATCTAACAGGTAAGTTTGTTCAATATAATAATAGCAACAATGTATTTGGTGATTATATGTTTATGGTTAAATGAAATGACTGAGAGCAATGGTATAAGAGACATTAGAAAGGCTCTGTAAAAAGGTAGTTACACTACCTGTGAAGTAAATATAATGTTATTTGAAAGTGGACTTAGATTAGTTGTAAATGTGTTGCAAAACCAAGAGGAATACCAAACATTTTTTTGAAGTATAACTGATATGCTAAGAGAAGAGAAAAAGTGAAATAAAATAAAATGCTCAATTAAAACAGATGGCAGAAAATGAGTGGAACGAATGAAAAAAGAAACAAAGAACAAGGGCCAAATAGAAAATGGTAAAAATATGTTTGCTAGTAATCTAGCAATATCGATAATTGCCTTCAACATGAATGGCTTAAATATAGCAATTAAAATTTAGTAAGACTTAAAAAGAAGAAAATTTATATTAAAGTCTTTTAATAAGATAAGAAAATAAGACTCAACTATATGTTGTCTAAAAGAAACTCACTTTATAAAGACACAGGTACATTAAAAACAAAGATATGGAAAAAGATATATCATGCTAACATTAATTAAAAGAAAGCTGGAGTAGCTATCTGAATTTCAGACAGATCAGTATTTAGAGCAGGGAAAATTATCAGGAACAAAGACAGACATAATGAAAAAGGGGTCAATTCTCCAAGAAGACACAGAAATCCATAATGTGTATGCTCTCAACAACAGAGCACCAAATATGTAAGGCAAAAATGTGATAGAACTGCAAGGAGAAACAAATTAATCTACTATTGTAGTTGGAGGCTTCAACATCCCTGTATCAGTAACTGACAGATCCAGAAAATCAAAGAGAGTTAAAATGAACACCACCATCATTCAACTGGATCTAATTGACATCTACAGAATACTTCACCCAGCAACAGCAGAATGCACATTCTTCATAAACTCACTTGGAACACTCACCAAGACAGGCTACAGTATGGGCCATAAAACACACCTTAACAAGTCTGCATGAATAAAAACAATATACAGTACACTCTCAGACCACAAATAAATTCTGGTGGAATTAAACCAGAAGTAAGTAACAGAAAAATAGCTGGAAAACCGCAAAACACTTTGAGACAAAAGAAGACACTTCTAAATAGCACATAGGTCAAAGAAGACTCAAGAGAAATTAATATTTGAACTAAATGATAATGAAACTGTAACTTAAAAGATCTAAAAATCAATCATCTAAACTTCTACCTTAGGAACTCAAGAAAAAGCTAATTAAATTCAAAGTTAAGTAGGAGAAAAGAAATCATAAAATTTAGGGCAGAAACCAATAAAATTTAAAACAGGAAATCAATAGACAAAATTAATGAAACTAAAAGCTAGTTTTTTGAAAAGATCAATAAAATTGATAAACTTCTTACCAGCTTAATTAATAACTAAAAGAAGACACAGATTTACTCATGTCAGAAATGAAAGAAGGGCCATTACTACTGATGCCATGGACATTAAAGGATAATAAAGGAATACTATGAACAAGTCTATGTCCACAAATTTGATAACCTAGATAAAATGGACCAATTCCTTGAAAGATACAATCCACTAAAACCCAAAACAGGAGGTAGAAATAATCTGAATAGTCCTCTATCTTCTAAAGAATTAAATCTATAATTAGTAACTTTCTTAAACAGTAAACACCAGGCTCAGATGGATTCACCGATAAATTCTGCCAAACATACAGGGAAGAAATTATACCAGAATCTCTATAATCTCTTCCAGAAAGCAGAGAAAACACTTCGTAAGGCCAATGCTACTCTAATATCAAACTCAAAGAATGAACACTAATGTAAACTATGGACTTTAGTTAATGAAGTTTTAGATTTATAGAAAAATTGAGCAGAAAGTACAGAGAATGCTCATATATTCTGCCCCTGCCCCCAGTTTCTTTTATTCACATCTTGTATTAGTGTGATACATTTGTTATAATTAATAAGCCAATATTGATACGCTATTAACCAAGGCCTATAGTTTACAAAGGCCACTCTCCATGTGGTACAGTTCTATGGGTTTTGACAAATGTATAATGTCATATATCCACCTTTATAGTATCATACAGAATAGTTTCCCTGCTCTAATAAGGCCCTGTGCTCCATCTATTTATTGCACCTTTCCACTTTCCAAAACCCTGGCAACTACTGATATTTTTCTATACTGTCTCTACAGTTTTTGCTTCTTCCAGAATGTAATATTTGGAATCAGTATGTGTCCTTCTCAGATTGGCTTCTTTCATTTTGCAATAGGAACTTAAGGTTCCTCCATGTCTCTTCAAGGCTTAATAGCTCATTTCTTTTTATTGCTGAATAATGTCCTATTGCTCTGTTCCTCCAGAGCAGATTTCTTATTAGGATGTGTTTTCCAAGTATTTTCTCCCGATCTGTAGCTTATCTTTTCACTTCCTTAGTGTTGACTTCTAAACAGGAAAATTTTTTATTTTAATAAAATCTAAAAAAAATTTTCATTATGCTTCATCCTTTTTGTAACTTATCTAAAAGGTCTTTCTCTAACCCAAGTCACTAAGAGGTTTTCCTTCTTTTAGAAGTTTTTAGATCTGTGACCTACTTTGAGCTAATCTTTGCATACAGTGTGAGGAAAAAGCCAGCGTTCATTTTTTGACATATGAATATTCAACTGTTCCAGCACATTTTTTGAAAAGATAATTATTGAATTACCATGGCACTATTAACAAATATCAATTGACCATAAATGTGTTGGTCTCCTTTTGGACTCTTCTGTGCCATTTATTTCTATGCCAGTACTGCACCATCTCAGCATTGTGGAGTCATAGCAATCCTTGAAATCAGGTTGTGGAGGACATCAAACTGTGGTCTTTTAGAAATTGTTTTGGCTAGTCTAGGTCCTGTCCAAATTTCAACAAAGTCTTGTCAGCCTGAAATTCTGGCTGGGGTTATACTGACTCCATAGCTTAGTTTGGGAAGAAATGACATCTAAAGACTATTGAGCCTTCCAAGTCCTTCATGTATATATATATATATATGTATGTATGTATTATGTATGTATACATGCTTTTAATTTCAGCACTATTTTTTTTGTTTTCAGTGTATAGGTCTTGCACATATTTTGTTAAATTTATCCCTCTTTAAATTTTAGTTTCTAATTTTTCATTGCAAGAATATAAAAATAGAATTATGTAGATTCATCTTATATCCTGTGACCTTACTAAACTCACTTATTGATTCTACCAGGTTTTTTGTTAGAATTTTCAATTTAGATGATAATGTCATCCTTAAAAAAAGACAACATATTTTTCCTCTTCATTCTGTGTGCTTTTTATTCATCTATTTTTCATTGTCTTTTTGCACTGGCCAGGAACCTCAGTATGAAGATGAACAGAAATGAAGAAAGTTGAGAAGTGAACTTAGGAAGAAAGCATTCCATCTTCCACCATGAATTATGTTAAGTGTGGGTTTTTTTTTTAATAGAAGCCAATCCTCAAATTGAGGTAATTTCCTTCTATTGTGAGTTTTTATCAGGAATGGATGTTTAATTTTGTAAAATGCTTTTCCTATAACTATTAGCATGATTAGATGATTTTTCTTATCATGTCATTAAAATGATGACAAATATTTATTGATTTTCAAATGTTAAGGCAGCATTGGATTTTTTAGACAAAACTCATTTGGTAATGGGATATTATCCTTTTTATTTGTTGCTGGATTTGATTTGCCTGTTTTTAAGAATGTGAAGTCTATGTTCATGAGGGATATTATTCTATAGTTTTCTTTTCTAAAATGACTTTAGCTGGTTTTGATATCAGAGTGACACAAAGCCTCCTGAAACAACATGGGAAATAGCCCCCTCTCTTCCTTTTTTTCTGGAAGGAAACATGTAGAATTGCTATTATTTCTTCTTTAAGTGTATGACAGAATTTTCTTGTGAAGGCATTTAGGCTGGAGCTTCTTTTGTAGGAAGGTTTTAAACTGCAAATATTCAACTAAAAAAAGATAAAACGCTATTCAAGTTATCTTCTTTTATATAGATTTTAGTAGTTGTGTCTTTCAAGGAATAGTCTATTTTATCTCAATTGTCATATGACTATTTTCCAGATACTTATGTTATTTTTAGTTTAGCTTTGCTCTGGTCTGTATTAGTTTCCTAGGTCTGCTATAACAAGAGAGTGTGAATTCTGCCCAGTGTCCTGTCTATTATAACAACTCTCCACTCATGGTGGTGGGAATGCAAACTGTTCTCCATGCTTTGTGAGCTCTGGAAATTGCTTGCCTTACTGTTCTTTCCAATAGATATTCTTGAACTCCAGAAGCTTACCTCATATATCTACAGGTCAGTACTTAGCCATAGATTTGAAGGCAATTCTCTGCAGATCTCCAGAGCTTTCTGTGTTCATCTTCCTCCTTCCTGATATTCTGCTGCACAAATGCCAATCACATCCCTCTCCCCAAATCCAAGCTTTGTGAAGACTGCTGGGCTGTTTCACCTTCCTGCACTGAAGCCTGGAAACTCTCCTCAATTTCATAGTGCCCACCTCATTTTCTTTCTCTCAGGGCTCACAGTCCTGGGCTGACTATTGCCCCGTGTTTGAAGATAACCCCCACTAGAAATTCAAGACTATTTCTCCTTTATGGCTTGGGTAGAATTTATTCATTCTTGTAACTTTACTTATGGTGGTTACCCCAGAGATTTCAGTATGTATCCCTGATTTTTTATACCTCCTTAAGCCATTACTTTAACACTTCCTGAACAATAAAAGAATCTTATAATTGGTTCATTAAGTCTCTCCCTCCTTTTGGGTTGTCATCACATACTTCACTTATATACATGCTATAAATGCTACAAGTTTTTATTACTGTTTAAAATCAGTATTATTTTATATTTACCCATTCCTTTGTCATTCCTTCTTCCAGAAGAACTTCCTTTTGCATTTCTTGTACAATAAATGAAGATTATTTTTCTCAGATTTTGTGTCTCTGAAAAAAATAATCCTTATTTTGCTTTCATCTTTGAAGGTTGCTTTTGCTGGAAAAGGAATTTGAGGTTGGCAAGTGTTTCTTTTTTGGCACTTTAAAGATCTCAATCCACTCTGTTATGACTTTCATAGTGCCTGTGACCCATTAGTTTTACTGTTTCTCTTTAAAGGTAATGTGTCTCCTCTGGTTGCTTTACAAATTTTCACTGTCTTCAATTTTCAGGAGTTTCACTCTGATGTTCTGAAGAATTTTTCTCCGTATCTTCCCTGACAGAGGGCTCACTTGGTTTCTTGTATTTATCCATATATGTTGCTCATAAGCTTTGAAAATTCTTCACCATTCTGTTTTTAACTACCTTTTCACCCGCATACCCACTTCTCTCTTTCTGGGATACTAATTACATGTATATCAGATATTTTGAGTATATCTCACATATTCCATTGTTTTTTTAATACTTACTACTCCCAGTTTCACTTACGATGCCTTCTATTAATGTGTCTTCAAATTCACTAATCCCCTTTTTTCTGTGGTGTTTAATCTTCTGTTAAACCCATCAAAAGAGCTTTTAATTTCAGATACTGTATTTTTGAGTCCTTCAATGTTCATCTGATTGTTTCTTATTCTGATTTTCTAGTAATAGTTTGAATGTCTTAATTCTTTTCTCTTCTATTAAAATGTGTTATTTAAAAAAACGTTTATAAACTCTAAGAAAAGGATCACCTATGGGACCCCTTCCATTGCTGCTTTTTTTTTTCATGATTATTAGCCACTTTCCTGACTCTCTGCATGTCTAGCAAGGTATGCCTGTTTCCTCAGCAATTTATATCTATTTCTCCCCTACTTTTGTACTGAGAGTGTTGGCCTGCTGCGACTTAATGTATCTTTCCTGGAAGCAGAAGTCTTCCCTTATTTCCTCCTGGGGTTTCTTTGCCTTCATTACAGGAATACTGAACTATTAGTGCTTCTATTTATTGAACTGCTTGAATGTTCGATACTATGGGATGATCCTATTCTCAATTTCATTCATATCATCAAAAGATTACAGTAACACCTTAGCTGCTCAAGTCATGCAGCCATTTCACTGTTAAGAATAATGAGCAAGATGACCCTCTCAAAGACCAGTATCAATGGCACAAAAGACAAAACATTTTTCACACAGAAATTCTTAAGAATGCACACCCACACACACCCACAACTTGTGCTGTAGTAAAAGAGCACAGAATTTGAAGAAAGAAGAAAGATAATCTGGTTAAAATTCATCTCTGTCGGAGATTAAAGATAGTGGCATGAGAAGTGAGACAGGCTTCCTCCTAAAACTGCATATAATATGAAAATATAACTGATACAATTACTCCTGAAAGAGCAACAGGAAAGAGGACTGCGCCAAACTGCATATACCTGGAGACAAGAGCAGACCTCACAGAACAGGGTAATGTACTAAAGCTGTGGCCCTGTAAAACCCAAGCCATTCCCCCACCAGCTCACCAGCAGGAGGAAGAAAAACAGAGCAGGGAGGGAGTGGAGACCTGGGACTGCCGAATACCTAACTCCGGATATCTGCTCTGGGAGCACAAACCTACATTTCATAGTGCTTGCATGATACTCTTGTAATTAGGGGGTTGGAAAGCTAACACAGGCAGAATTCCTGGAGAAACTGAGATTCCAGCTGCTTGTGGAAAGCAGGGATCTATATCTGGCTGCTCTGGGACAAAAGAAAGGTGGGCAGTCTGAAAGACTTTCTAACAAGGAAGTCCTTAGCAAGAGGGCTGCTAAAGGGGCAGGGATTGCACAGAGCTTACTGCTCAGGAGAAAGTACAGGTAGACAAAATTGTCTGGGTGCACTCTGCCCAGCAGGTTGGGAGCTTTCACAACCTTCAGATGCTCCAGCTCCCTGGCTGCCTACACAGCTCCGAGAACCCCCTCTGTGATAGGAAGCCTACTGCGTCTTTCCCCGGCCAGCCTCACCTGGCTTGCAAACCAGCAAACCCTACCCTGGTGTTAGGCGACCAGAGGGAAGATCTGTCTACAGTAACTACAAACGCAAAGCATAGAGGCTAATACCTGTGTGCTCGGCCCACTGGTTCTGTCAGTAGAGACAGGCAGCACAGCTAGGAAGTAGGAAACAGCTCTTTCCTCCCCCCAGGCACCAATACCACTCCCCTGCAACCCCCAACATTGCACCAGGGGCTGAACAGCTCCAGAGAGTAGAGCTTCCGGGTACTAGAGGGCACTATACACAAATATGAAATGCAAAAGGAACCTGGTTCAGAGTAAAATTATTAATACAACTCCTGAGAAAGATTTAAATGATATGGACCTCATGACTCTCCCTGAAAGGGAGTTCAAAATAAAAATCATTATCATGCTCATGGAGGTACAGAAAAATATTCAAGAACTCAGGAATGAACTCCGGTAAGAGATCCAATCGTTGAAGAGCACAATGGAAGGTATTAAAAGCAGATTGGGTATGGTGAAGGAGACGATAAATGAAATAGAAATTAAAGAAGAGGAATACAAAGAAGCTGAGAGAGAAAAAAGGATCTCTAAGAATGAAAGAATATTGAGAGAACTGTGTGACCAATCCAAACGGAAGAATATTTGCATTATAGGAGTACCAGAAGAAGAAGAAGGAGAAAAAGGGATAGAAAGTGTCGTTCAGGGGCAACTGCTGAAAACTTCCCCAATCTGGGGAAGGAGATCCTCTCTCAGGCCATGGGGGTGCACAGATCTCCTAACACAAGGGACCCAGGGAACACAGCACCAAGACATATAGTAATTAAAATGGCAAAGATCAAGGATAAGGAAAGACTATTAAAAGCAGCCAGAGAGAGAAATCAGATCACACACAAAGGAAAGCCCATCAGGCTATTTTCAGACTTCTCAATACAAAAATTACAGGCCAGAAGGGAGTGGCATGATGTATTTAATGCAATGAAGCAGAAGGGCCTTGAACCAAGAATACTTTATCCAGCAAGATTATCATTTAAATTTGAAGGAGGGATTAAACAATTCCCAGATAAGCAAAAGCTGAGAGAATTTACCTCCCACAAACCATCTCTACAGTGTATTTTGGAGGGACTGCTATAGATGGAAGTGTTCCTACCATTTAATAGCTATCACCAGAGGTAATAAAACCACAGTAAAGAAAGTAAAACAGCTAATTACTAAGCAAATGAAAAATTAACTATCCCCGAAGTCAATCAAGGGATAGACAAACAGTACAGAATGATACCTAATATATAAATAATGGAGGAGGAAGAAAAAGGAGGAGAAAAAAAAGAACCTTTACATTGTATTTGTAATAGCACATTAAGTGAGTTAAGTTAGACTCTTAGATAGTAAGGAAGTTAACCTTGAACATTTGGTAACCAAGAATCTGAAGCCTGCAATGGCAATAAGTACGTACCTATCCATAATCACCGTAAATGTAAATGGACTGAATGCACCAAACAAAAGACATAGAGTCACTGAATGGATATAAAAACAAGACCCATCTATATGCTGCCTACAAGAGACTCACTTTAAACCCAAAGACATACACAGACTAAAAGAGAAGGGATGGAAAAACACATTTCATGCAACTAATGGGGAGAAAAAAGCAGGAGTTGCAGTACTTGTATCAGACAAAATAGACTTCAAAACAAAGTCACAAGAGACAAAGAAGGACATTACATAATGATAAAAGTGTAAATCCAACAAGAAGATATCACTATTATAAATTATCTATGCGCCCAACACAGGAGCACCTACATATGTGAAACAAAAGCTAACAGAATTAAAAGGAGAAATAGAAGGCTAATGCATTCATTCTAGGAGACTTCAACACACAACTCACTCTGAAGTACAGACAGAAAATAAGTAAGGAGACAGAGGCACTGAACAACACATTAAAACAGATGGACCTAACAGATATCTACAGAACTCTACATCCAAAAGCAGCAGTATACACATTCTCCTCAAGTGCACATGGAATATTTTCAACAATAGATCATATATTAGGCACTAAAAAGCGCCTCGGTAAATTCAAAAAGATTGAAATTTTACCAACAAGTTTCTCAGACCACAAAGGTATGAAACTAGAAATAGATTACAGAAAGAAAACGAAAAATCCCACAAACACATGGAGGCTTCACAACATGCTCCTAAATAACCAATGGATCAATGAACAAATAAAAACAGAACTCAAACAATATATGGAGACAAATGACAACAATAATTCAACACCATAAAGTCTGTGGGACGCAGCAAAGGCCGTACCAAGAGGAAAGTATATTGCCGTACAGGCCTACCTCGGGAAAGAAGAACAATCCCATATGAACAGTCTAAATTCACAATTAACAAAATTAGAAAAACAACAAATGACACCCAAAATCAGTAGTAGGAGGGACATAATAAAGATTGGAGCAGAAATAAATAAAATCGAGAAGAATAAAGCAATAGAAAGTACCAATGAAAGCAAGAGCTGGTTCTTCGAGAAAATAAACAAAATAGATAAACCCCTAGCCAGACTTACCAAGAAAAAAAGAGTCTACTCACATAAACAGAATTAGAAATGAAAAAGGAAAAATTACTACGGACAACACAGAAATACAAAGAACTATTAGAGAATACTATGAAAAATTATATGCTAACAAACTGGATACCTAGAAGAAATGGACAACTTTCTAGAAATATACAACTTTCCACGGCTGACCCAGAAACAAACAGAAAATCTAAACAGACCAATTACCAGCAACGAAATTGAAATGGTAATCAAAAACCTACCTAAGAACAAAACCCGTGGACCAGATGGCTTCACTGCTGAATTTTATCAGACATTTAGTGAAGACCTAATACTCATCCTCCTTAAAGTTTTCCATGGAGAAGAAGAAGAGGGAATACTTCCAAACTCATTCTATGAGGCCAGCATCACTCTAATACCAAAACCAGGCAAAGACACCACAAAAAAAGAAAATTATAGACCAACACCCGTGATGAACTTGATGCAAAAATACTCAACAAAATATTAACAAACCGAATTAAAAAATACATCACAAGGATCATCCATGATCGAGTAGGACTTATTTCAGGGATGCAAGGACGGTACAACATTCGAAAATCCATCAACATCATCCACCACATCAACAAAAAGGACAAAAACCACATCATCATCTCCATAGATGCCAAAAAAGCATTTGACAAACTTCAAAATCCATTCATGATAAAAACTGTCAACAAAATGGGTATAGAAGGCAAGTACCTCAACATAATAAAGGCCATATATGACAAACCCACCGCCAACATTATACTTAACAGCAAGAAGCTGAAAGCTTTTCCTTTAAGATCGGGAACAAGACAAGGATGCCCGTTTTCCCCGCTTCTATTCAACATAGTACTGGATGTCCTAGACATGGCAATCATATAACACAAAGATATAAAAGGCATCCAGATTGGCAAGGAAGAACTCAAATTGTCCCTGTTTGCAGATGACATGATATTGTACATAAAAACCCTAAAGAATCCACCCCAAAACTACAAGATCGAATACCTGAATTCAGCAAAGTTGCGGGATACAAAATTAATACACAAAAATCTGTTGCTTTCCTGTACGCTAATGATGAACTAGCGAAATGAGAAATCAGGAAAACAATTCCATTCACAATTGCATCAAAAAGAATAAAATACCTAGGAATAAACCTAACCAAGGATGTGAAAGACCTATACCCTGAAAACTACAAGACACTCTTAAAAGAAATTAAAGAGGACACTAATAAATGGAAACACATCCCGTGCTCATGGATAGGAAGAATTAATATTGTCAAAATGGCCATTATGTCAAAAGCAATCTACAGAGTCAATGCAATACCTATCAAAATACCTACAGTATTCTTCAATGAACTAGAGGAAATCATTCTAAAATTCATATGGAACCACAAAAGACCCCAAATAGCCAAAGCAATTGTGAGAAGGAAGAATAAAGCTGGGGGATTATGCTCCCCAACTTCAAGCTTTACTACAAAGCCACCGTAATCAAGACCATTTGGTACTGGCACCAGAACAGACCCATAGACCAATGGAACAGACTAGAGCCCTGATATAAACCCAACCATATATGGTCAATTAATATATGATAAAGGAGACCTGGACATGCAATGGGGAAATGACAGCCTCTTCAACAGCTGGTGTTGGCAAAACTGGACTGCTACATGCAAGAGGGTGAAACTGGATTATTGTGAAACCGCATACACAAAAGTAAACTCAAAATGGATCAAAGACCTGAATGTAAGTCATGACACCATAAAACTCTTAGAAGACAACATAGGCAAAAATCTCCTGAATATAAGCATGAGCGACTTCTTCCTGAATGCATCTCCTCGAGCAAGGGAAACAAAAGCAAAAATGAACTCATGGGACTACATCAAACTAAAAAGTTTCTGTACAGCAAAGGACACCATCAACAGAACAAAAAGGCATCCTACAGTATGGGACAATATATTTGTAAATGACATATTAGACAAGGGGTTAACATCCAAAATACATAAAGAATTTACATGCCTCAGCACCCAAAAAACAAATAACCCAATTAAAAAATGGGCAAAGGATATGAAGAGACAGTTCTCCAAAGAAGAAATTCAGATGGCCAACAGACACATGAAAAGATGCTCCACATCACTAATCATCAGGGAAATGCAAATTAAAACCACAATGAGATATCACCTCACACCAGTAAAGATGGCCAGCACCCAAAAGACTAAGAACAACAAATGCTGGTGAGGATGTGGAGAAAGGGGAACCCTCCTACACTGCTGGTGGGAATGTAAGCTAGTTCAACCATTGTGGAAAGCAATATGGAGGTTCCTCAAACAACTAAAAACAGAAATACCATTTGACTAGGGAATCCCACTCCTTGGAATTTACCCAAAGAATACAATTCTCAGATTCAAAAAGACATATGCATCCCTATGTTTATCGCAGCACTTTTTACAATAGCCAAGATATGGAAGCAACCTAAGAGTCCATTAGTATATGAGTGGATAAAGAATATGTGGTACATATACACAATGGAACACTATTCAGAAAGAAAGAAACAAATTCTCCCATTTGCAACAACATGTATGGAGCTGGAGGGTATTATGCTCAGTGAAATAAGCCAGGCGGAGAAAGACAAGTGCCAAATGATTTCCCTCATTTGTGGAGTATAACGACAAAGCAAAACTGAAGGAACAAAATAGTAGCAGACTCAGAGACTCCAAGAAGGAAGTAGTAGTTACCAAAGGGGAGGGGTGTGGGAGGGTGGATGGGGAGGGAGGGAGAGGGGATTGAGGGGTATTATGTTTGGTACTCATGGTGTGGGGGGTCACGGGGAAAACAGTGTAGCACAGAGAAGGCAAATAGGGAATCTGTGTCATCTTACTACACTGATGGACAGTGACTGCATTGGGGTATGGGTGGGGACTTGATAATATGGGTAAATATAGCAACCACATTGTTTTTTCATGTGAAACCTTCATAAGAGTGTGTATCAATAATATCTTAATAAAAAATTTTTAAAAACATGAAGAGAGAAAATACACAAAATAATTATAAAAAGGCATTAAAATAAATTCTAGGAAAATCTAAAAATCATAGTAAATAAATAAATAAATAAATAAATAAATTCAACCTTGTCACTTACTAGGAAAGTGACTTAGGCAAATAACTTTTCTAGTGAGTCTGTTTTCAGTTCATAACATTGCTGTTGTATAAAACAGTACAATATATTTTAAAGACCTTTGTAAACTATGAGCACGTTTAAAATGACTTATGTATTTTTTTAATTAAGGTATCATTGAAATACACTCTTATGAGGGTTTCACATGAAAAGCATTGTGTTTACTACATTCACCCTTATTATCGAGTCCCCCCATATCCCACTGCAGTCACTGCACATCAGTATAGTAGGATGCCACAGATTCACTGCTTGTCTTCTCCGTGCTACACTGTCTTCTCCATGAGCCCCACCACACCATGTGAACAAATCATAATATCCCTCAATCCTGTTCTCCTTCTTTCCCCACCTACACTCTCACACCTGTCCTCTTTGGTAACCACTATTCCCTTCTTGGAGTCTGTGAGTCTGCTGCTGTTTTGTTCCTTTAGTTTTGCTTCATCATTATATACTTCACAAATGAGAGAAATCATTTGGTACTTGCCTTTCTCCGCCTGGCTGAGCATAGTATCCTCTAGCTCCATCCATGTTGTTGCAAATGGTAGGATTTCTTTCTTTCTTATGGCTGAATGGTATTCCATTGTGTATATGTACCACCTCTTCTTTAAGCATTCATCTTCTGATGGATACTTAGGTTGCTTCCATATCTTGGATATTGTAAATAGTGCTGCAATAAACATAGGGGTGGATATGTCTTTTTGAATCTGAAAAATTGTTTTCTTTGGGTAAATTCCTAGGAGTGGAATTCCTGGTTCAAATGGTATTTGTATTTTTAGTTTTTTGAGGAACCTCCATATTGCTTTCCACAATGGTTGAACTAATTTACATTCCCACCATCAGTGTAGCATGGTTCCCCTGTTTCCGCATCCTTGCCAGCATTTGTTGTTCCTAGTCTTCTGGCTGTTGGCCATCCTAACTGGTGTGAGGTGATATCTCATTGTGGTTTTAATTTGCATTTTCCTGATGATTAGCAATGTGGAGCATTCTTCAGGTGCCTGTTGGCCATCTGAATTTCTTCTTTGGAGAAATGCCTTTTCCTATCCTCCACCCATTTTTTAATAGGGTTATTTGATTTTTGGGTGTTGAGGCATGTGAATTCTTTACATATTTTGGATGTTAACCCCGTGTCGGATATGTTCTTTAAAATATATTCTCTCATAGTGTAGGATGCCTTTTTGTTCTGCTGATGGTGTCCTTTGCTGTACAGAAGCTTTTTAGCTTGATGTAGTCCCATTTGTTCATTTTTGCTTTTGTTTCCCTTGCCTGAGGAGATGTGTTCAGGAAAAAGTTGCTCATGTTTATATTCAAGAGATTTTTGGCTATGTTGTCTTCTAAGAGTTTTATGGTTTCATGACTTAGATTCAGGTCTTTGATGCATTTCGAGTTTACTTTTGTGTATGGGGATAGATAATAATCGAATTTCATTCTCTTGCATATCGCTTTCCAGTTTTGCCAACGCCAGATGTTGAAGAGGCTGTCTCTTCCCCATTGTATATACATGGCTCCTTTATCATATATTAATTGACCATAATATATGTTTGGTTTTATATTTGGGTTCTATATTCTGTTCTATTTATCTATGGGTCTGTTCTTGTGCCAGTATCAAACTGTCTTGATTACTGTGGCTTAGTAGTAGAGATTGAAGTTTGGGAGCATAATCCCCCCAGCTTTATTCTTCCTTTTCAGGACTGCTTTCGGTACTTGGAGTCGTCTGTAGTTCCATATGAATTATAGAACTAGTTGTTCTCGTTCATTGAAGAATGCCATTGGTATTTTGATAGGTATTGCATTGACTCTGTAGATTGCTTTAGGCAGGATGGCCATTTTGACAATACTAATTCTTCCTAACCATGAGCATGGGATGTATTTCCATTTATTGGTGTCTTCTTTAATTTCTCTCATGAGTGTCTTGTAGTTTTCAGGGTATAGGTCTTTCACTTCCTTGGTTAGGTTTATTCCTAGGTATTTTAGTCTTTTTGATGCAATTGTGAATGGAATTCTTTTATTAATTTCTCTTTCTGCTAGTTCACCGTTAGTATATAGGAATGTTACAGATTTCTGTGTATTCATTTTGTATCTGCAACTTTGCTGAATTCAATTATTTGTTCTAGTAGTTTTGGGGTGGATTCTTTAGAGTTTTTTATGTACAATATCATGTCATCTGCAAACAGGGACAGTTTAACTTCTTCCTTACCAATGTGGAAGCATTTTATTTCTTTGTGTTGTTTGATTGCCATGGTAGGACCCCCAGTACCATGTTGAATAAAAGTGGGGAGAGCGGGCATCCTTGCCTGGTTCTTGATCTTAAAGGAAAAGCTTTCAGCTTCTCACTGTTAAGTATAATGTTGGCTGTGGATTTGTCATATATGGCCTTTATTATGTTGAGGTACTTGCCCTCTGTACCCATTTTGTTGAGAGTTTTAATCATGAATGGATGTTTCATTTGTTGAATGCTTTTTCCGCATCTATGGAGATTATAATGTGGTTTTTGTCCTTCTTTTTGTTGATGTGGTGTATGATGTTGATGGATTTTCAAATACTGTACCATCCTTGCATTCCTGGAATAAATCCTACTTGACCATGGTGGATGATCTTTTTGATGTATTTTTTAATTTGATTTCCCAATGTTTTGTTTAGTATTTTTGCATCTATGTTCATCAGGGATATTGGTCTAATATTGGCGCCCTCTAGAGCCCAGCTCTACTCTCTGGAGCTGTTCAGCCCCTGGAGTGATGGTGGTGGTCGCGGGTGAGTGGTGCTGGTGCCTGTTGAGAAGAAATGCTCTTTCCTGTTTCCCGGCTGCAGTGCCTGCTTCCACTGCCATGGACAGTGGGCAAGCACACAGGGAGAAGCCTCTATACTTTGTGCTTGTAGCTGCCATAGGTGGGACTGCCCTCTGGCTGACCTTGCGCAATGGCAGGAGTAGCCGGATTCCAAGCAGGTGTTGACCAGGAGGAAGGCGTAGCAGGTTACGTATCATGGTTGGGAGCCTCCGAACTGCGTAGCCAGCCAGGGGGATGAAGCACCTGAAGCTACTGACAGTTCCAAATCTGCTGGGCAGAGTGCGCCCTGACAGTTTTGGCCACTTGCCCTTTCTCCTGAGCAGTGAGCTCTGTGCAATTCTTACCCCTTTAGCATCCTTCTCGCTGTTACGAAGTCTCTCAGACTGCCCACCTTTCTTTCGACCCAGAGCGGCTGGACGTGGATCCTTGTTTTTCACAAGTGGCTGGAATCTCATTTTCTCCAAGTAGTTCTGCCTGTCTTAGCTTTCTAACCCCACTTATCTCCAGAGCACCATGTAATGTAGGTTCATGCTTCCAGAGCAGATCTCCAGGGCTGGGTGTTCAGCAGTCCTAGGCCTCCACCCCCTCCCCACTCCATGTCTCTTCCTCCTCTGGTGAGCTGGGGTAGGAGATAGGCTTCAGTCCCTCCACATTACAGCTTTTGTACATTACCATTTTCCTTGAGGTCTGCTGGTTTCCCCAGGTGTAGACAGCCTGCCGCAGCCTTCTTTCCTGTTCCTCTTTCAGGATTTGATGTATTTGCTATATTTTCATATCACATGTAGTTTTGGGAGGAAGTTTCTGTCTCACCTCTCACACCACCATCTTTAATCCCACCTTATGTAATACTGTCTAGTTTCTAAATATACAAATCAAAAGCTATAATAAACGTGGGGATAGATGTAATATATAATTGACAATAAAACTGACAACCAACAGCATGACATCAATATGAAAAACTATTTTAAAAGTACCACGAAACCGAAGGGTGAGCCATTTAAATAAGCTTAAACAGCCCCTGCTTATTTCAACAGACCCTGAAGGTATTACTTTATCTCAACACAGTACAGTGATTGATGTTTTTGACAAAGAAGTTTGAATTTTAAATTAAATGATATACTATATATTATTAAAATAAAAGACTACTTAGTAAACTTTGTAAAGATTGCAGTCAAAAATGACTAAAGAAAAAATTCCAGCTTATTTGTCCAGTTAGGTGATATGAAAGTGGATTTGTTTCCACTTAGGAGCCAAAGTCTTTGTTTGTATCATGTGATCTTAGAATGATTAAGTTTGTGAATAAAATGAAGACTGCATCATTAACAAAATCTAATAGAAAACTTCGTGAAAGATATGATTTCTCAGAAGTTACAATAAAAGGAGTAACAGACTGACTAAACAATGATCACACAAGAGGGTAAAATCAACATTCTAGGAATACAAAAAGCAAATGGAACAAGATGGCTACATAAAGGAAAGGTCAGAGGGCATATGGCATATGTTCTTGAAAGCAAAAATCATTTCGGGGAATGCTAAAGAATGGGAGACAGGGCACAGAAGTAGTGAATACATTAAGCTTTAGTGATGATCATACAAATTATTACAGGGAAATTGTATTAAGTGAAATAAAACGACCAAAAACGATTGTAAAAGCATACATATGGATGAATTAAGGAGATTACTATAGGGTTATTATGGAAACAGTCTTAAAATAGTAGGGTTAACCAAGAAAAACAAGATTTAAAAAGTACGAGATATAGGCAGTCAAGAACTGACATGAAAAACAGGTGCACAGTCTAATGTAAAAGGAGAAAATCAGTATGTTGCTATTGTTGAAAATGGAGATATGACCAGGATCTTCTTCAGAAGGCTGTTAATACATGATTGTTCAGTTATGATTTCCCTAAAATTTTAAATGTGTTAGGCTAAAACTAGGAGTCATTTTATCCTATATTTAAATTCAGTACAGAAATGGCCAAAGTGGTCTTATTTTTGTGTACACTAAGATTTCATTATGTGATAAGTGTTATTTTCTGCTAAGCCTGAGATATATCAACCAAGTTCCTAAAACATAAATGTCTGAAAACACCTCTGTAAAAACAAATTTTTAAATCTTATGAATAAACCAGTATACCTTAGCAAGTGATTTTACAATGGGATTCTCCATAATCCCCTTGAGGAAAATTAGGTCTATTTCTTCTGCTCCTGTAGATGAGGGCAGGTCCGTGAGGTTATCCAACACTTGCTGCATTGCTGCTGAGATGAAACAACAATAAACCCTTAAATTCCAAGCCATTATGAAATACGATTATAAATAATTCAAACAAAAGGACATTAACAATCCACACTCTTTTGTAAAAATCACATTTTAAAAAACCAAACTCTTAAACAGTCTGAGTTTCAAATGACTTCCCATAATTAGAAGCAAAACAGGTTTTCACATGCAATTTGGGCTTTATCAGTCTACATTATACATATTTACCACCGTTAACACTTGGCTTTATATTTTTCAAATTTAAAAATATTACTCAAGATGAAATATTTATAGACACATAAAAAAGAGATTGAATTAGTGATCAAAGAAACTTTCAACAGACTCAGAACCAGATGGCTTCACTGGTAAATTCTATTAAACATTAAAGAACAATACTAATACTTAACAAATTCTTCCAGAAAAGACTGAGCCAGACAAACTGCAGTGTGCTTGTGGGGCAGCCCCAGGTTATCGGGTTTAGCAGGCTCAGACTAGGCCAGCTGAAGCCCCGTTGAGTCCAGAACTCATGTGTGGAGGACCATTCCCTAGTCCTTTCTTAGAGGCAGTTTCAGAACATATGCTAAGACTTTATTTTCCCCAGGTAGTACTTTTTTCTGGAGTTAGATCCAGATATTACTGTTATTGATCTTGTCAAAGCTTCCTTGAAATTCCTCACTTGGTTTTGTTCATCGTTGACCTGCTATGCTCCAGGCTATTTAATCCTAAAGAGGAGAGTTGGGTCATGGGGACTTGTTGTCTTTGCTATCTTCTCCTTTGTACAGGGTTGGATGGGAACTGCATGGCTTTGGGGCAACTCAGAGTTGACTGGTGGGAAAGGCAGAGAGGAACTAGTAGGTGTGTGTGGAACTTCTTCCCCTGGTGCTCCAGTTAGCCAGGATGTTGAAACATTAACACAACTTCCGTGGTGTACATGGATCTATCCTAACACTTTCATTCCATACTCTGTGTGAGTAAAATTGCAATATTTTCAGAATCTCTCGCCTGGCTTTAGTGCATCTCCACATCAACAGGTGTTTCCAAGGGGTGGAGAGAAGTAGTCCATCTCCCTATCAGTGGGTAATTACATGGGCGAGCAAAGGTTCACCTGGACCTGAGAGGTTGGGGGAGGATTTGCTCCCTTCTGCCACAGCAGGAGAGAGAGAGAGAGATGAGGAGTGATTGCTTATAAGCAATAAATGGGTTTTAAACTTTATTTCTCCCTTTGACTGATTTTGGTTTCAAAGATATTTTGCCCCGGGATTTCCCCTCCCCAGAGTTACATCTCTCATGAATACAATGTCCTGACACCTGGCATACACCCATCCCCCCTCCTTTATTGGGATGCTATAGGAGTGTGTGAAGAAATGTTTTCATCTAACAAGCCAATTACTACTGACTTTACAAATTAGTTAACAAATAACACGAGCTACTAAAAAGATACAATAGCTCTTTTTAACTAAATTTCCCTAAAAGCATACAAAAAAATGAGAAAATTACAACAGAGTAATGAGAGAGAACTAACCTTATAAAAAACTTAAACATAAACTAAATCTACAATAATCACTCAGACATGGATAACTACAAGGAAACTCTAGTGTATGTTATAGCTTAATATATGAAATAGGAAGCTCTCTAAAGAGGGAACCTTGGGTAGGAGTCAGAGAAGCAGGAAATGTCCCAATTTACTCTAAGACTCCAGGAAGAAAGAGAAGTCCCCAAACTCAGAAGGTAAGTTTCTTCCAAGTTCCACTCCTCCGTAATCACTAGAGGAAGAAGGACCTTTAATCAGAAGCTAGACTCAGTGACATATAAATGGTATTCCTATTTGAGCTAGAAAAAAATTGGTAATTTAGTCTAGACCCTTCAGTTACAAAGATGAACAAGTCAAAAATTACCAAACACTTATGAAAACTAGCAGCAGCATGAACACAACTCTGTAAATCAACAAACAGAAGGATTAACCTCCAAGAAACAGAATTACTGGCAGGGGAAAAGAAAGAGAGAGAAATAAGATTAAGTTATAATGGGTAGAACAAGCAAACTGAAGAAACCTTCCACTAGCAAAGGGCAATGGAAGGGAAAGTATGAGATATCATGAAAGACCAAAATTGACAAGATGATAGGAAATTCAGAAATCAATTAAAACAAACACAAGCAAACAACACAACAGATTTGATCAATATGCTAGCTCTTTCTAAAGGCCAATAGCAATAGATAAATACTTGGTTAGTCTGATTAAGAAAAGAAAAGACACAATAACAGGAGGAACACAATGAGAAAATAACTGCAGGCATAAAGAAGATTAAAGGGAATATAAGGATCGACTTAACTTTAAAATCCAGTCAAGAAGAGATTTCTTAGGAAGATGTCAATTACTGAGGTTTAGAAGAAAGAGGTAAAACGGAAATAGGTTATAGTTATAATAGAAGAAATACCTTTAAAAAAGGTATTAGGCCTGAACAGATTTAAAAATAAATTCTGTAAGACATAGAAAGAAATAATCCACATTTTAAAAACAAAAGAGTAAAAGTTTAACTTCTATGTGGATTTCAAGATTCAATAATATTGTACTAAACTCATTCATGAACATTTCTACAAATACCTTACATAGAATATTAGCAAATTCAATCTCAAATATCTTAAAAAACAATAGCCAAGTACAGTTTATCCTAGTAATGTCAAGATGACTCAACATTAATACATAATGTAATCTAACATATTATCCGAGCATAAGAAAAAAAACACAACCATCTCAATGCTTCAAATATCGCAAATAAAATTAAAAACCCAATTCTAATGGAAAACCTTGCCATTTTAAGATGTGGGTAAAATTGTAACATTTCCACAATATCTCGCCTGGCTTTGGTGCATTTGCATATCCTCAGGGGTGGAGAGAAGTTCATCTCCATGTCAGTGGGTAATTACTTGGGCAACTGAGGGCGTGTCTGAACCTGAGAAGTTAAGGGAAGGGGACTGGCTGGCTTGGTTGCTTGCTTCTTCCAGAGCAGAGGAGAGAGAAGGCCCTGGACTGCAGTTTGTAAGCAATAAATGGCTTTTAAACTTTATTTCTCCCTTTGACTGATTTTGGTTTTTAGAGGTATTTTGCCCTGGGATTTCTTCTCCCCGGACTTTCAAAGAATATAAAGAAACCAGAGTTATTTTATACCAGAATCTCCATCATATAATGGAGAAATGTCAGATTTATCATTACATTTAGGGACAAGGCGAGAAAGGCCACTAACACCACTACTTTTCAAACTTAAATTGAAAGTTTCAATCAATGTGGTATGACATGACATTTAAAAAATATATAGATGATGTGGATAAAATTGCAATATTTCCATAATCTCTCACCTGGCTTTAGTGAATCTGCATATCAATAGGTGTTTCCAAGGTGTGGAGAAAATTAGCCATCTACATATCAATAGGTAATTATGAGGGCCAGCAAGGGTTTATCTGCACCAGAGATGATGGGGGGAGCTCGCTCTTCTGCTGCAGCCTAGTCAAGAGAGAGATGGGACGACTGCTTGAAAGAAATAAACGGGTTTCTTACCTTTATTTCTCCCTTTGACTGATTTTGGTTTACCTCGGGATTTCTACCCCCAGAGTTACAGATAATATAGATGATAACTACCTTGAAAAGTCTGAAGAAATCAGTTGAAAAATTATTAAAGTTAGTTACAAGAGCATGGCTAAGTGATGAGACACAAGAGCAATATAGAAAAATCAAAAGTTTTCCTGAATAGTAATAACCAACTGAGACAGGGATCATGGGTATAGACCGAGTAGGGGGAGGGCCTCCGGAAAAGGCAAGGCAGGATATTTGCAGTCAGAGCAATGTAACTACGTGCAAGGAAACCCCCTACTAAAACTCTGTTAAACATTCAGCTCTAGAGTCATTCTTCAGTGAGATCAGTTAATATACCCCAGATAAAGAAGAGTAGCACATGCTTTTACTATGCAAATCATTTATAATCATGTGTAAGATTCACTTTAACATTCTAAAACGCCCAGGCCTATGTGCTGTCTTTCCTCCTTCAGATCTCATGAAATGATTTTGCAAACTGGGCAAACTAATTTAGCATGCAGGCCTAGCCATAAATGACACAATAAAAGGCAAGAAGGATTCCACCTTAAAGATAAGACTGCATTTTAATACCCAAGAAGTTAAGACGTTAGAAATTCTTAACTTACTCTTTAGCAAACAATACCTCAGCCCATCTTGGGGGCTGAACAGGTGGCCTTGTTTCATATCCCCCCAGACCAAGATGCTGGTATCTGAGGGATAAATCATCAGAGCAGGAAGTTGCTTGTGTTAATTCTAAATATTCACAGACTACTTAACAAGTCCACACCCCTAAGCTTTTTTTCATATTCTCAAAAATCCTCAACTGCCTATACAACCCCTAGACAACGCTCTGTCCTTTCACTTTATCTCTAAATAAAAGCTTGTACCTTGTTTTCCTACCTTGAGTGTTTGTGAAGCTCATTTTTTGACTTCATGAACAAGAATCCCGGCATCACAACTATAAAACGTCATGGAGGGGAAAAAGAGATCCTATCCATAATAACAACAAGGACTAGAGCTAAAATAAAAATGCTCAGTCAGAGAGATGTAAGAAAATTATAAAATATACTAATGACATTTAAAATAAGGAAAGAGTTCGGGGATAGGAAGATTCAATATATAAATGTCAACTCTATCCAAATTAATGTTCTAAAAAATTGAACAACCCTGATAGGCCTCCCAACAGAATATTTTTGTGAAGGTATTCTAAAATTTGCTTCAAAGATAAAATACCTAAAACTAGCCAGTGTGTTTGGAAAAAAGCAAGACGGTGAGGGTGGTAACTGCCATCAAATATAAAAACATTAAAATGGTGCAGTACTGAGAAGACAGGGACTGTGGGTGTAGTCAGAGTAGGGGGAGGGCCTCTGGAAAATGCAAGGCAGGATATTTGCAGTCAGAGCAATGTAACTACATGCAAGGAAACCCCCTACCAAAACTCTGTGTTAAACATTAAGCTCTACAGTCATTCGTCAGTAAAATGGTTAATGTTCCCCAGATAAAGAAGAGTAGCACATGTTTTTATTATGCTAATCATTTGTAAGATTCACTTTAGCATGCTAAAAGGCCCAGGCCTATGTGCTGTCTTTCCTCTTTCAGATCTGATGTGGTGGTTTTGCAAATTGGGCAACTAATTTAGCATGCAGATGCAGCTGTAAACAACATATTAAAAGGCAAGAAAGATTCTACCTTAAAGATAAGATTGCATTTTAACACCCAATAAGTTTAAGAAACAAGATTCTTAACTTAACTCTTTAGCAAACAGACAATACCTCAGCCCACCTTGGGGGCTGGGCAGGCCACCTTTTGATATGCTCCTAGACCAAGACGCCAGTATCCCATCAGGGCGGGAAATTCCTTATGTTAAGTTAATTCTGGGTGTTCAGACATCATTTAGCTGACTCACACCCCTAAGTTTTTTTTCATGTTCTCAAAATATCCTCATTTTACCTGTAAAACCCCTAGACAACGCACCACTCCGGACTATCTTGTTCCCTCCTGGCATGAGCCAGGAGCTCTGTCCTCTCACTTTATTTCTACATAAAAGCCTGTAGCTTGCTCTCCTACATTGGGTGTTCGCTAAGCTCATTCTTCGGCTTCGTGAACAAGAACACCGGCATCAGTATTATCACAGTAACAGACAAACCCTGAATCGGCGTGTGGCTAACTAGGATTAATTTATGCTAAAGGTGACATTTCAAATCAGTTGGGGTAGGGTTCAGTTAAATAAAATAGGTTGACTGCTTGAGTCTTTCCCTTCAGAATCTCTATTAAAATAGCAGCAAAACATTAATAAAGGTTAAAAACCACAAGAATAGGAGTTCCGGTAAGATGGCGGCCTGAGCAGGGAGGCGGAAATCTCCTCCCAAAACCATATATATCTATGAAAATACAGCAAATACAAGTATTCATAAAAGAGAGACCAGAATATACAGGACAGCACACAGCCTGCATCTGCACCTGAGAGGACTCGGCACTCTGCGAGGCAGGGAAGATAGGAGCCGTGTCCCAGCGGAACCTGAGCATTCCCCCACCCCAGTGCATTGGTGGGAGGAGAGGATTCAGAGCCGGGAGGGAGTGGAAGTACAGGCCTGCAAAATAACCAGCCCTAGTGATCTGCGCCAGGAGCACTGACACATATCGCGCAGAGTAACGGATATTAGAGAGGCAGAAGGTGCAGGTTTTGAGCTGGGAACGCGCCCGGGTCCATGCAGCAGGCTCCCTGGGACAAAAGAAAAGCGCACACTTTTTTTTGCAGTCTTAAAGAGGAAGGGGCCCAATGGAGGAACATGATCATCCCACCACACTCGGCCCAGCAGGGTGCGAGTCCTGGGAATTTCGGAACCCTTGGCTGGCAACTGGGAAAAAGTAGCCGCACTGAGAGTTCACACAGAGAACAACAGCCTCCCATTCGATCCTGCCCCGGCCAGAGCTACAAATGGCTCTGCGGAGTGGCGTGGCTGCAGCTGTGGAATGGTGGAGCAACAGCACCACCTACAGAACCTTACAGAATCTACTCGCGCTGAGCATTTTTTTTTTCCTTTCTCTTTTTCTCTTTTCTTTCACCTCCTTTTTTTTTTTAAGTCTTAAAGAGCCCAGCTGACATATGTGGCACCTACCAGCGACCATTTCTATCGCCACGAAAAGACAGAGGAATATGGTACAGACAAAGCTCACCCAGACCCAGACAACACCAGAGAGGGACCCTGAAGGGATGGAAATGTACAATCTTCCTGAAAAAGAATTCAGAATAAAAGTCATAACCATGCTGATGGATCTACAGACAAATATGGAAGAGCTGACGGAGGAAGTGAGGGAAGTGAGGAAAGACAATGCAGAAATGAGACAAGACACTGACAGGCTTAGCAGGAGACTGGACAAGATGCAAGAGACTGTTAATGCAAGAGAAATCAGAGAACAGGAATACAGAGCAGCTAAGGCAGAGAGAGATAAAAGGATCTCTAGGAATGAAAAAATATTAAGAGAACTGTGTGACCAATCCAAATGGAACAATATTTGCATTATAGGAGTACCAGAGGAAGAAGAGAGACAAAAAGGGATAGAAAGTGTTTTTGAAGAAATAATTGCTGAAATCTTCCCCATGATGGGGAAGGAAACAGTCTCGCAGTCCACGGAAGCTCACAGATCTCCCAACACAAGGTACCCAAGGAAATCAACACCAAGACACATAATAATTAAAATGGCAAAGATGAAAGATAAGGACAGAGTATTAAAGGCAGCTGAAGAGAGAAAAAAGATCACCTACAAAGGAAAACCCATCAGACTACCATCAGACTTCTCAACAGAAACGCTACAGACCAGAAGAGGATGGCATGATATATTTAATGTAATGAAACAGAAGGACCTCGAACCAAGAATATTGTATCCAGCATGATTATCAATTAAATATGACAGAGGGATAAAACAATTTCCAGAGAAGCGAAAGCTGAGAGAATTTGACTCCCATAAACCACCTCTACAGGACATCTTAAAGGAACTGCTCTAGAGGGAAGCACTCCTAAGGCTAAAAAGATGTCACCAGAGAAAATAAAATCATAGCAAAGAAAGCAGACCATCCAAATACTAACTAAAAGCAAAGAATAAAACACCTAGTATACAAAGAATGGAGGAGGGAGAATAAGAAGGGAGAGTAATAAAGAAACATCAGACGCTGTTTAAAATAACTTAACAAGAAAGTTAAGTTAGATTGTTAGATAGTAAAGAAGCAACCCTTGAACCTTTGGTAACCACGAATCTAAAGCCAGCAATGGCAATAAGTACATATCTATAGATAATCACCCTAAATGTAAATGGACTGAATGCACCAATCAAAAGACATAGAGAAACAGAATGGATAAAAAAGCAAGACCCATCTATATGCTGCCTACAAGAAATCACCTCAAACCCAAAGATATACACAGACTAAAAGTGAAGGGATGGAAAAAGATATTTCATGCAAACAACGAGAAAAAAGCAGGTGTTGCAGTACTTGTATCAGACAAAATAGACTTCAAAACGAAGAAAGTAGCAAGAGATAAAGAAGGACATTACATAATGATAAAGGGGTCAATCCAACAAGAGGATATAATCATTATAAATATATATGCACCCAATACAACAGCGCCGGCATATGTGAAACAAATAGTAAGAGAATTAAAGGAGGAAATAACAGCAATGCATTCATTTTAGGTGACTTCAACACACCACTCATTCTAAAGGACAGATCAACCAGACAGAAAATAAGTAAAGACACAGAGGCACTGAACAACACACTAGAACAGATGGACCTAACAGACATTTACAGAACTCTACACTCAAAAGCAGCAGGATACACATTCTTCTCAAGTGCACATGGAACATTTTCCAGAATAGACCACATACTAGGCCACAAAAAGAACCTCATTAAGTCAAAAATTGAAATTCTACCAACTAACTTCTCAGATCACAAAGGTATAAAACTAGAAATAAATTGTAGAAAGAAATCAAAAAGGGTCACAAATACATGGAGATTTAACAACATTCTCCTAATTAATCAATGGGTTAACGATCAAATCAAAACAGAAATCAAAGAATATATGGAGACTAATGACAACAACAACACAAAGCCACAACTTCTGTGGGAACGCAGCAAAGGCAGTTCTAAGAAGAAAGTATATTGTAATCCAGATCTATTTAAAGAAGGAAGAACATTCCCAAATGAACAGTCTAAAGACACAATTACTGAAATTGGAAAAAGAAGAACAAATGAGACCAAAAGTCACCAGAAGGAGAGACATAATAAAGATCAGAGAAATAAATAAAATTGAGAAGAATAAAACAAAGAAAAAATCAGTTAAACCAAGAGCTGGTTGTTTGAAAAAATAAACAAAATAGATAAACCCCTAGCCAGACTCATTAAGAGAAAAAGAGAATCTACACACATAAACAGAATCACAAATGAGAAAGGAAAAATCACGACAGGCTTCACAGAAATACAAAGAATTATAAGACAATATTATGAGAATCTATATGCTAACAAGCTGGAAAACCTAGAAGAAATGGACAACTTCTTAGAAAAATACAACCTTCCAAGACTGACCAAGCAAGAAACAGAAAAACTAAACAGACCAATCACCAGCAACGAAATTGAATCGGTAATCAAAAAACTACCCAAGAACAAAACACCCAAACCAGATGGATTCACCTCTGAATTCTACCAGATATATAGCAAAGAAATAACACCCATTCTCCTTAAAGTTTTCCAAAAAATAGAAGAGGAGGGAATACTTCCAAACTCATTCTATGAAGCCAGCATCACTCTAATATCAAAATCTGGCAAAGACCTCACCAAAAAAGAAAATTACAGACCAATATCCCTGATGAACGTAGATGCAAAAATACTCAACAAAATATTAGCAAACAGAATTCAAAAATACATCAAGAGGATCATACACCATGATCAAGTGGGATTCATCCCAGGGATGCAAGGATGGTACAACATTCGAAAATCCATCAACATCATCCACCACATCAACAAAAAGAAGAACAAAAACCACATGATCATCTCCATAGATGCTGAAAAAGCATTTGACAAAATTCAGCACCCATTCATGATTAAAACTCTCAACAGAATGGGTATAGATGGCAAGTACCTCAACATCATAAAGGCCATATATGACAAACCCACAGCTAACATCATACTTAACAGCGAGAAGCTGAAAGCTTTTCATCTAAGATCGGGAACAAGACAGGGATGCCCACTCTCTCCACTGTTATTCAACATAGTACTGGAGGTACTAGCCACAGCAATCAGACAAAACAAAGACATACAAGGCATCCAGATTGGTAAAGAAGTCAAATTGTCACTATTTGCAGATGACATGATACTGTACATAAAAAACCCTAAAGACTCCACTCCAGAAGTAAGAGAACTAATATCTGAATTCAGCAAAGTTGCAGGATACAAAATTAATACACAGAAATCTGTTGCTTTTCTATACACTAATGATGAACTAACAGAAAGAGAAATCAGAAAAACAATTCCATTTACAATTGCATCAAAAAGAATAAAATACCTAGGAATAAACCTAACGAAGGAAGTGAAAGACCTGTACTCTGAAAACTACAAGACACTCCTAGGAGAAATTAAAGAGGACACTAACAAATGGAAATGCATCCCATGCTCTTGGCTAGGAAGAATAAATATTGTCAAAATGGCTATACTACCTAAAGTAATCTACAGATTCAATGCAATCCCTATCAAACTAACAACAGCTTTCTTCAATGAACAGGAACAAATAATTCTAAAATTCATATGGAACCAGAAAAGACCCCGAATAGCCAAAGTAATTCTGAGAAGGAGGAATCAAACAGGGGGTATTACGCTCCCTGACTTCAAACTCTACTACAAAGCCACAGTAATCAAGACAATTTGGTATTGGCACAAAAACAGACCCACAGACCAGTGGAACAGAACAGAAAATCCAAACATTAACCCAAACATATACAGTCAATTAATATTTGATAAAGGAGCCTTGGATATACAAGGGGAGATGACAGCCTCCTCAGCAGCTGGTGTTGGAAAAACTGGACAGCTACAGGTAAGAGAATGAAACCGGACTACTGTCTAACCCCATACACAAAAGTCAAATCAAAATGGATCAAAGACCTGAATGTAAGTCATGAAACCATAAAACTCTTAGAAAAAAACATAGGCAAAAATTTCTTGGACATAAACATGAGCGACATCTTTATGAACATATCTCCCCAAGCAAGGGAAACAAAAGCAAAAATGAACAAGTGGGACTGTATCAAGCTGAAAAGCTTCTGTACAGCAAAGGACACCATCAGTAGAACAAAAAGACGTCCTACAGTATGGGAGAATATATTCATAAATGACGTATCCGATAAGGGGTTGACATCCAAAATATATAAATAACTCACGCATCTCAACAAACATGAAGTAAATAATCCAATTAAGAAATGGGCAGAGGACATGAATAGACACTTCTCCAAAGAAGAAACTCAGATGGCCAACAGGCACGTGGAAAGATGCTCCACATCGCAAATCATCAGAGAAATGCAGATTAAAACCACAATGAGATACCACCTCGTACCAGTGAGGATGGTCAACATCCAAAACATAAACAACAAAAAATGTTGGCGAGGACGTGGAGAAAAGAGAATCCTCCTACACTGCTGGTGGGAATACAAATTAGTTCAACCATTGTGGAAAGCAGTATCAAGGTTCCTCAAAAAACTGAAAATAGAAACACCATTTGACCTAGGAATCCCACTCCTAGGAATTTACCCTAAGAATGCAGCAGCCCAGTTTCAAAAAGACATTTGCACCCCTATGTTTATCAGAGCACTATTTACAATCGCCAAAAAATGGAAGCAACCTAAATGTCCATCAGTAGATGAACAGATAAAGAAGATTTGGTACATATAGACAATGGGATATTATACAGTCATAAGAAGAAAACAAATCCTACCATTTGCAGCAACATGGATGGAGCTAGAGAGTATTATGCTCAGTGAAATAAGCCAAGCCGAAAAAGAGAAGTACTAAATGAGTTCACTCATATGTGGAGTATAAGAACAAAGAAAAAAACTGAAAGAACAAAACAGCAGCAGACTCACAGAACCCAAGAACGGACTAATAGTTACCAAAGGGAAAGGAACTGTGGAGGATGGGTGGGCAGGGAGGGACAAGGGGGAAAAGGGGGCATTACAATTAGCAGATGTAATGTTGGGGGTACACGGGGAGGGCTATACAACTCAGAGAAGACAAATAGTGACTCTATAGCATCTCACTACGCTGATGGACAGTGAGTGCAGTGGGGTTGGTGGGGGGAACCTGATGAAGGGGGTAGTTTAATCACCATAATATTGCACATGTAATTGTAGATTAATGATACCAAAATAAACTATAAAAAAAACCCCACAAGAACAAAGACAAGGCCAAAGAGAAACTGCACCAAAAACAGTAAAAATATTTGAAAATTTGATAATATTAGTAGGAATAGAAAGTAAGCAAGGGAAGCAATAGATTCTACTGTCTATATATTTGTGGAATCCAACAATTTCTTTCCATCATCCCTTCACGAGTGCTAGCCATCATTATTTCTTGCCCACAGTACAACAGCCTCGTATATAATAGGTATCATACGTGTATATACTACAGGAATTAATTAAAATATAAGTTTTATGGCCTATAAATCTTTATTACATTACTAGATTCAATCTGTACCACTCTTTGTGGCTTCAGCCATACCAATCTTTGCCTTGCCCTGATGCCCTCCCCCAGCTTACCACCACAGATGCACAAGCACCTTTGTGTGGTTAATTCATTCCCTTCAGCAGTAGAATTCTATGTCCCTAGCTGCCCCAATTAGGATAAATTCTCTTGATATATATATTTTTATAGTATTTTATACTTTATAACTGATAAACCTACAATTAAGTATTTTGTTATTTATTTAATGTATAATTTCTTTTGTAGACTTTAGATCTGATAAGCCCAGAAATCTTACCTTTCTTGTTCAAATCTGTATTCCTAGCAACTAGCACACAGTCTGGTACATTGAAAGTTGTTGATATAGTTTTAGTCACAAAAACATTTTTCTGTTATCAAAATCAAGAATAGTTTCTAAATTCTATATTGCTATTCATAAATAAAATATCTGTGTACTATTTGGAATCGGCAAAATGTGGTATAGCTTACAAAGCAGTAATCTTAAAGGTATCAACTTTACCAAGCTAGAAGTGGTATCTTTCCATGCTTAGTCTACTAAATGGGAAGCTTTCATAGTAATACTTGTTACATATAAATAAATTTCTAACTTACTATAATATAGTTGAGTATTAAAAGCAAATTTAATAAAATGAGTGGTCTTTACCCACCTCTATTCTGTTCCAAAAGCTTTCTAGAGTTGTTTTATAAAAGCATTTCTACCCAGTTTTACAACTAGAGTAATTAAATCAACTACTTTTAATAAGTTAGAACTACAGTGTATTTTAATATTAAAATTTCTTTTGTAACTACATTTGGTGGTATATTTATTCCCATTCAACACCTGAATTTTCCATTGAAAATATGACAGGTAAGTTTTCATAACATGTTGAAAATTATTTCCGCTCTTATACTTTATAGATAAAATAACAGTTATTTCACCAGAACCACGCTGCATAATCTACCAGATTTAGGAAATGAAAAACAAAATCTCATTCTATGTGGAAGTGTAAAGATTTAAAGAACATACCTAGAAGCCATTTGGATTACTTCTAATGTATTTGCAATAGAGCAGCAAAATTCTTTTTTAATGTACATTTCCAAAAAATGATATAGAAAAAAAGAACCTAGATTAAGTCAGTTTTCTTTAAGTTAAAATTTAAAAAACCATTCTTACACAACTGATTTGACCATGACACCAGAGTTCATCAGAACTTTTAAGTCGATAAAAATAACTGCTTTTATAAAATGACAGTATGCTGTTGATACCTTAACTCTCAAATTAGTATCCTGAAATTCTAATTTAGTTACATTTACTCAAAGAAGAATAGTAAAACTCTGAATGTATTCAGCTGATTTAACCAACACTGAGCACTTACACACCAGGTACAGTGTTGGATGTTAAATAGAAATACATTCTTTCCTCCAAAAACTCAATCTAGAAGAGTAGACCAAAATGTGTCAACACATGTATGTATATAAAGCACAATGGTAAGAACACCATGAAGGAATAGGAGAATTAGAAGATAGAGCACAGTGGTTAAGAGTCTGGACTCTACCATATAACTAGTCCTAAAAACCTGAGTAAATGACATAACCTACCCACGTTAATTTTTTTCACCTCTAAGAGGCAAATGACAGTAGTATCTATCTCAGTGTTGTCGCTGCTAAATAATACATGGAAAAATCCTAGAACAACACAGCCTCCTACATTATTAACCTTGAGGGAGTCCAGGAAAGGAGTAAAGTGTTAACTCTTTGATGGCGGTGGCCTGATGATAAGGAAATGGGACCCAAGGGAGACACAGATGGAAGGAATCCTAGTAAAATAACCAAACTGAGTCATCCTACTCAAGATCTTGAATTTGTGATCAATATTTGAAGCCTTCCAACAAAATGTGGAGCTGTATTTCCCATAGCATTCCCAGAGAAAATGTAAGCTTGGAGTCAAAGAAAAAGGGCAGGCACTATGGAGGGGCAGCCACTCACGGCAATTAGGAAAACCCATATACAAGAGCACACTTTTTTTAGCCTATGTACCACAAACTTCTTTCCACAGACAGTGGGTATCGGGTCTTCATAGGAAGGGCTCTGAATACGGATGTTGGAGCCTAAACAAAGGCATGCACAGGCCAAGGTGAATCTGGTTCTTCATACAGACACCAGTGGAGGAGGAGTGGGGGTAAGAAGAATACACAAGAGTACATATACTAAAGCAGTATTTCTCAAACAAGAAACAAGTGGCATTTGGGGAGCAAAAATTCCTTTTTCCACCAGATTGTTCTCCATCAAATGTCTGTAGTTTCCAGTTATTACAACACTCCAAAATTCTCCTTACTTATTTTCATAACATTTCTAGGGGTGGTACCACCTTCTCCCCACTTTAAAACCTTGCACTAATATGTTCCATCTCCAGGGTAAATTCTTCCTCCTCAATTTAGGTATTTTGAGGGTCCCCAGCTTGCTCACTTGTTCTTCGCCTACAAATGCAAAAGAGAAGCCTGCCTGAGGACAGGCTCATCACTTACTCAGTGCCTGTTCACACCTTCCCATTCCAGAGAGAAGGGTGGGGCAGGACATCCTACACAACTACAGAGGAAACCTTCATCAAATACATATTCTGGATTAATCAGCCTAGCCCCCCATTTATACTTATAAACCGAGCATTATAGGTCACCAGACATCTGAAGAAAACATCAGTGACAGTGAGCAAAGCTGTATAAACTAAACTAGGAGGGAAACAGATGATTCTGAGAATAGAACTTAAAAACATTTATTTTTATTAGCACTCTCAGATACATATGAGAAACTACTGCATCACATAAGAAACAGGACACTGAGAGGGAGAAAATGGAGCAACTGGAGAATAAGAAAAAGTTCCTAGCAATTAAAATATTATTGTCAAATTAAAAAAAGTCAAATAATAGCCTAAATGATGGAATGATAAGGTTGAAACAGCTAACCAGGGAAATCAAGTCAGAATAAAATTTTCCAATGCAGAACAAAGAGGAAAAGATGGAAATTATGAGAAAAATTAAAACAAGAACCAAGTCCAACAGTGCTTATCAGGAGTTTCCTAAGACAGGATCAGAGACAAGGATGGAAGGAAATAGTTGAAGAAATAATATTAGAATATGTCCCTGAGTTTAAATGACAATATAAAACTTCAGTATGAAAGGCTTTACAAGAGCAGAACAGATTGAATGAAAAAGAGCCAGATCTGGACATATCTAATTGAAACTTCAAAATACTGAGGACTAAAAGGGAGGAAAGTGGAGATTCCCAGAAAGAAAAGAGAATTATGTAAAAGGAACAATAATCACACTTCCATGACATTTATTACTGGTAATACTGAATACCAGAAGATAATGGAATAAAAATGTCAAAAGTTTTGATGAAAAATGAGTTTAAAACTTCACATGTCATTAAAAAGCCATATACATTCACAGACATATATATATGTGCGGAACTATCCTGAATTTCAACTGCGCCATCAGGATGGCCACGGGAGGAAATGTGGCTACGGTACAATTTCCCGCTCAAGTCCTCACACAGGTCCGCTGCTAGTACCAAAGCTGCTGGGCATGCGCATTCACCCATACGCCATTGGTCAGTTATGTATGACCATATTAGCATAAAAATTAACCAATCAGAAGAGATCGCGCCCTATATAGCTTGTGTTCTGAGCTGCAATAAATGAGTTCCTGCCTTGCCTGAGCTCTCTGTCGCGTCTGATCGTCCTCCGGAACGAGGGCTGGAGACCGGGCAGACAGCAGCTGGCTCTTACCTCTCCTGCTCTTGCCTTGTCGGGGTGTGCCTTTCCCCCCTTTTTACCTTCCGCAGGCTTGGAGGGTCATGGGAGAGAGCTAGAAACCCCGACAACTGGTGCCCTGTGTGAGGAACGCCTGACAAGGTCACGCAGAACGGAATGAGTATCCCTCGGTTGATGAACTAAAAGTATGGCAGAGCGGGCAACGGTGATTGTGTGGTAAGAGCATTCCCAGAACATGGGACAAGCAACTTCTTAAGGATGAACCTGCACTAAAGGTGCTGAGATATATGTTCAAGAGACAAGGATTAGAACTCTCGGACTCTCAAGCTGAGAAGGTCTGGGAAACCTTAGTAAGGGTGGCTCCTTGGCTTCCTGCTAGTAATCTTTCTGATCTTCTACTGAAATCCAACTTACAAAGAGGTCATTCAGCTTTTATATTAAGAAGACAAAAAAAAATTTTTGAAAAACTATGACAGCATCTCTGCTTAGGCATGAGAAAAGCAGCGCTGGAGTTGGATTTTTGTCTCTTAGTAGTAAAATAAAACTGTCAGCTGTTAGGGTCTATAAATTTGTCTTTAGATTAGTTCTTCAAGACTGGCTTAATATGGACTAGTTTTTTTGGAACCTGCAAAAACTATAAACCAAGATGTAAAAAAGCAATTTTTCTTCTTGAAAGACTTAACATTATATATTCCAGCTTATTGAAAGCAATTAAATATTAATGTTAATTGTATATATTTTAGTAACTTCTGAGACATACTGGTACATATTTTGGTGTGGAAGGTTATCAAGTACAAGAATTTTATTCTACTTGGTGACAAATAATGGTAGTTTATAAACCTAAATGATAATCTTAAAGGTCAACGTAACAGAATAAAGTTTACTTTGACCAATTTTAGTAGGTTACTGTATGTGTTAAGATCCAGAAGTAACCTTAATTTAAAGTATTGAAATAGAACTAAAGATAAGGAAAACCTAAAGATAAGGGGCAAAAGATATTCATGTGTTAATAAAGGCTCTGTTGAATGAAAGGTTTGATGAACACTTGATGTTTGATCTTTCTAGCCTGATCTCCTTTTCTGAGAATTCATGGAAGTGTTTGCTTCAGGATATCTTGCCATGTGATTAAATTCCAGGAATTTTTATTTGGTTAAATTTAAGAGACAATTTTATATATAGCATTGAAACAAGTTTTCTGACTCTTGGTAGTTAGTTCATTTTTCAGATTATATGCAAATTTCCCCAGTATTTTTTTCTGCACAGAAATTAGTACAAAATCCTTTATTTCATTTCAGTTAGTATTTCATTTTTGTACTGTCTAGGTTATTATGCTTTTAGATTGCCTTTCTTGCAGTTTTTATTGACAAATAGCAGTCTCCAAGCTTTTGAAGACTCTTAGTGATATTGAGAAATATAATTTATTGTAAGCAGTAAATTCAGCTCATGTTAAAAGAGAAATACATTTAGAGACATCTTGTAATGCATGGAGCTGTCAGTGTGAGTTGTTTTAAGTTTATCAGTTATTTCAAAATAGTGCAAATATTCTGAGAAATAACATAAAATTGCTGTTATTAAAGATTGAACAGTGTTTAAACTAACCCTAGTAATTCCTATCTATATAGAGGAAATTTCATACAAATCAACAAAGCTTGGATTTGTTATATCCAGATTTGAGTTTCTGATTGGTTATATCTAAATCTGATAAAACACTTAAGATCTGGAAATCAATAGATGCCATTGATTTTATATACATGGTGTTTTATTTGTAATATATAAACCTTGTCTAATTCTAGGCCAGTTATATTTGTGCTAAGATTTTACATTCCTGTTAGGTTAAGCTCTTAAATATTATAACTAATAGTTTGTTGGTTTAAACAAGTATTTGTTAGCCTAGAAGTATTTCAGTATATTAGAGCACAAAACTGGGAGTTAAAACACCTTAAGCTAATTAACTATGTGATATTGGACAAATAATTGGGCCTTAATTTCACATCTGGGAAATTAGCATGTTGCATAGTCAAAGGTAGAGACATCACCCTGGGACATTATGGGAAAGACCCAGAGATTCTAACCATCCCTTATCAGCTGTCTGATTTTGAATGGATTAGGAGGAATCATTGTAGAGTGTCTGAAGCTTTAACAGGTTTCTTAGGAAAGATCGATTGCCATTATGGGCCTAGCCGATGGCTCGCCTCCTTCTCCAAGTTAAGTTGGACCCCCCCTAGACTCTTTTTGAGCAAGCCCCTTCCTGATGCCTTGAATGTGTTTACCGATGGAGGGAAGGAGGGGTCTGCTGTTGTTGTCTTTCCTCCTCCTCGCCTCTCGACCAAGTTAAAGGAAACCCAATATTTTGAAAAGGTCACTGGCTCAGCACAATTTAAGGAGTTGTATGCCATAGCGTTGGCCCTAAGTAAAATTTCTGAACCTATGAATCTTTTTTCTGATAGTCTGTATGTTGTGAATTTGCTTCCCACCTTAGCCTCTTATATCAAGTTAGATAAAAACCCCATAACCCCCTTGATGATTCAGGTGAGATCCTTGCTTATGGGACCCGTATTTTTGCAGCATCTCCAAGGACACCAGGGTTTGCCCGGATTCCTCTCCAGAGGAAATCTATTAGCTGACCAATTGGCATCCTCTGCTACTCAAGCCGTTTCCATACCACAGGCCCGACATCTCCAGCGGGCCCAAGACTTCCATGAACTTACCCACCTTAATTGGAGGGGACGTCATTATAGGTTCCCTCATATTCCTATTAAAGACTTGAAGAAAATTATCAGGACCTGCAAATCTTGTTTACCTTTTCTGCAAGCCCCACCCCTCCAGTCGCCTGGAGTTAACCCGAGGGGCCTTAAACCAAATTGCCTCTGGCAGACTGATGTTACTCATTATGCAGCTTTTGGGAAACTAAAATTTGTTTTTGTGACAGTGGATACGTGCTCCCATGCCTGCTGGGCTAGTGCTCATGCTGGAGAGAAAGCTAAACATGCACAGAGCCACTTTTTACAATGTTTTGCTATATTAGGCATACCACATCAAATAAAAACAGATAATGGCCCCTGCTTTACTAGCAGGGCATTACAAGACTTTTTAAATACATGGCATATCAGCCACTCCACAGGAATCTCATACAACTCACAGAGCCAGGTCATAGTAGAGTGTCACAATAAGACACTGAAGGATCTACTACAAAAACAAAAAGGGGGAATAAGCCCCCATGACCAATTACGGATGGCCCTACTTACATTAAATATTTTAAATTTTTCAAAAGATCAACCTCTAACGGCCTTTCAAAGGCACTGGACAAATCAAATGCCATATGCCGAAATAAAAGTGCGTTGGAAAGACCAGGTGACTGGGCAATGGCGAGGACCAGATCCACTGATAAGTATGGGCAGAGGATTCGGATGTGTATTTCCTATAGGTGAACCGAATCCAATTTGGGTTCTGCTAGGAACTTGAAATTCTGCCCTCAGACCACTCAGCAAGTGGAAGAAAGCCATGATATAGACTCTCCCCAAGAGGGGGACCTCTTGAGGGCCTGCCTATCCCTTCTTTTCCAGGATTGACCCATAGAAGCTGTATAAGGCGCCCACCTGGCCCCCCAAGGGCTGAGACACCCAAGTCCTTAACCAAGATGGAAAGATGCACTGAGCAGAAAGAACTCCACGTTGCTCAAGCCTTCCGGATGTGGCTGCTCTTGATGATACTTCTATCCTCCAGCTGACAGGGAAATTGTAATCCTCATCAACCAATGAACATTACCTGATCACTCCGGAATCATTAAAGAATCCTTAGCAAGTCAGAGAAGGACTCGCGGCCAGAGAAAAGGAGTACAAGGCCTCTCAAAGCTGGTATGAAACCTGGTTCACCAGCTCCCCCTGGTTGACAACTCTTCTCTCCACTCTAGTAGGACCCCTCGTCCTATTGCTCCTAATACTCACCTTCGGTCCTTGTATACTTAACAAATTAATCCAGTATATGAAAGAGTGCCTAAACTCAATCCAGCTTATGGTCCTTAGGCAGCAATATCAGCCCTTACACCGAGGGGCTCCCTAAGATGCGACCTCTGCCAAGCACCCGAGCCATCCATACTATGTTTAAATGATTCACTCCCGTGCCTGCTGATAGTGCCTTAAAAGTGATTTGTCAAGCTTATGCTACAGCCTTCTATTCCCATGGCGTGCCGGGAGAATGCGCCTGTGCAAGTATAGCAATGGGGACAGCAGCTCATGACCCTAAAAAAGTAGCAAGTACCCCCTGTGCACTCGAGGGCTTTATCATGGAGCGTTGGCCTCCTCAGAGAGTCGTGACTGGAAGAGCTAGGATGGTAGTCAAGGATGGGTAAGATCCCCTGGAAGATGGGGACAACCTAAGACAGGCACATCCTCAAGTACAGGATGACATCTCTCCCGCCCATACAAAAACAAAAAGGGGGAAATGTGGGGAACTATCCTGAATTTCAACTGCGCCATCAAGATGGCCGCCAGAGGAAATGTGGCTACCGTACAATTTCCCGCTCAAGTCCTCACACAGGTCCGCTGCTAGTACTAAAGCTGCTGGGCATGCACATTCACCCGTACGTCATTGGTCAGTTATGTATGACCATATTAGCATAAAAATTAACCAATCAGAAGAGATCGTGCCCTATATAGCTTGTGTTCTGAGCTGCAATAAACGAGTTCCTGCCTTGACTGAGTTCTCTGTCGCGTCTGATCGTCCTCGGTAACGAGGGCTGGAGACCAGGCGGACAGCCGGCTCTTACCTCTCCTGCTCTTGCCTTGTCGGGGTGTGCCTTTCCCCCCTTTTTTCCTTCCGCAGGCTTGGAGAGTCACAGGAGAGAGCTACAAACCCTGACATATACATGTGTGAATGTATACACAGATAGTAAAAGAAAATCTAACTATACTGAAATATTTAAAAATAAACAAAATATTGGTCTTCTCCAAAGAGATTTCCTTTTCACCTTCCAGACCCAATTTATGCCTCTATTTAAATACATCCTTTATTTACATAAATGTGATTGTTTTATTCATAAAATATCTCAGTGATCTTTCCATATTGGAGCTCATTCTTTTGAATATATCTAGTACTTCTATATGGATCTAGTACACTATATGGATGCATCGAAATTTATTTAGTCTGCTCTCTACCAAAAGATATACAGGTTGTTTCCATTTTTGACAGTTATAATCAGTGTTACAGTCAGCACCTATATATCTATATTTACACACACATACATATTTATGTATGTATCATTTGGAAGTAAATACTAAGAGTAGAATTGCTAGGTCAAAGGATTTTTCAACTGTAAGATGTCAAACTGTCCTTTAATACAATCTATCCAGGTTGTATCAATTACATTTCCATCAAGAGGTCTTCATTTCATTATTAATTATAATAATGAATTGCCTCAAAAAGACATAATACAAATGCTGAGAACATGTCCAACAAAAGGAGTGATGGAAACAGAGAACTAAATTCTGAATTCTAATCTCATTTTCTCCAATATAGCATTAAAAAAAAAATCTAGCCACACATATTTCCTTATCTGCAAAATATTGATGACACTGATATAACTCATAAGGTTATACAATAAAATTAAATGATTAATCTACTAAAAACATGTAAATGCTAATAGTTTTAATATCCTGCAATTCATAATCTCTTCAATCGTTTCTCATTGTGACCATTGCTGATTATGCAAAGTGTCAATGAAAAATGACTCAGTAACAAGTTAATTACAATTTTCCCATCTTAAAAACAGCAGTTGTTTAAAAGTATAATAGTTGGGTTTTTCTAATTTAATCACCTTAATTGACCACTTTCACCTTGTCATCTCCCGATGACAAGTTTAAAACTCAGAAAGTGAACTAGCATTTTTAATACACTTATCTATATGTGTAATGCTTTCAGAAGGAAATCCGCTCAAAAAAAAAAAACAACCAGGTTCTGGAGAATGTTTTCACTGGAGAATCGTGGATTCTCCCCACTTACCCTCCAGCATGTTTAAAACATTGTTTTACTTTCTTCTGTGATTTTTTGGTATTTCCTTTCAGTATTTTTTTGTCTTGTTTCCAGCAGTTTGATTTTGATGTGTCTGGACATGGATTTCATGGGGCTTATGCCATTTGAGGATCACTGAACCTCTCGAATCTATAGGTTTATGTCTTTTACCAAATTTGGGAAGTGTTCAGCCACTTATTTCTTCAAATATTTTTTTCTGCACCATATTCTTTCTCCTTTCCGCCTGTCTGATGAAACAAAATATTAGACCTTCTGGTACTATCCCACAGGTCCATGAAGTTCTACTCATTTTGTTCAACCCCTTTTCTTCTGTTCAATTTGTTCTATTCACCTATCTTCAAGTTCATCGACTCTCTGTCATCTCTATTCTGCTACTATGTGTCCAGTGAGTCTTTTGTTAGTGTATTTTTCAGTTCCAAATTCCTCATTTGTTTTTTTTTCTATTTCTTTCCTGAGACATTCTAGATTTCCATTCATTTCAAAAGAGCTTAACCTTATTTGCTGTAGCATATTTAAGATAGTTGCTTTAAATCTTCTCAGATAATTTCTACATATGTGTCACCTCAGTGTTGGTGCCTGTTATTATCTTTGTCCATGTGAGCTGAGATTTTCCTGGTTCTTCATATGCCAAATAATTCTGGATTATATGCTGTACATTTTTAATATTATGTTGTGAGACTCTGTGTCTTGTTGAAATCTTATGGATAGTGTTGGTATTTTTGTCTTAGCAAACAAGTGACTCAGATCTTAAATTAGAACATTCTGAGGTACCAAAGCTAGTCTTCCTTGCTTATCTGCACCCTTCTTTTATGAACTTAAGTTATCATTTATCTTGGGTAAATACCTATGAGTGGGATTGCTGGGTCACCTGATAATTATGTTTCACTTTATAAGAAAGTACTAAACTGTTCAAAACTTTCACAATATTATTTGGGTCTATCACACATATACACCACCCATTAGCCAGCCTGGGACTTAGGTAGTGGTCTGTCAGTACTTCAGTACTTAATATCTGCGTGTGCTAATTAGGGTCAGATCCACACATGAACAGCTCAAGGGTGAGCCCAAGAGTGCATAAACAATTTCCTGAGTCTCTTTCCAGACCTCCTCTGTTTCCATAATCTGCCTGGCACTTCCGGTTCTCTAGGATGCTTTTTACTGATCTTCCAGCCTGGGGCTTTGTTTAACCCACTCAGCTGTGTACTTCCTACAACCCGTGCTCCTGACCTAGTTCGGGCAGCCAGAAAACACAGAAAGAAAAAAACAGGGACCACAATTCCTCCAACTGAAGAGGAAGGTTTCCCCAGTTGGAGGATTAACTAGCCTCCTCTTGGCTGTTGTAGCTGCTTCAACAATGTTGTCAAAGGATTTCCAGGGTACTCAGGTACCAGAGAATTCAGGGAAGAAAAAAGAGAGATTTGTGCACTCTTGCTAAGCATCTTGCTCTTTAATCCATAACTAGAGGGTTTCTGGAGCTCCCTCTGTTCTGGTACCCACTTTTGGGCTTTGGGCTAAGTCAATGGATACCAAAGCAGGAAAAAAAGAAGTAAATTCACCATTGATTCACTGGTACTTGAATTTCTGGTTGTCTTCTCCAACCTGCCTGCTACTATTGACTTTTCTGAGTCTGCAAATAGCTATTCTTATATCCTGTCTAGTTTTTACAGTTGCATCCAGTGGGAGAGACAGGGTGTAGTATGTTTACTCTATCTTACTGGAACCCATTGTAAGTTATATTTTCCACCAAAATTGGCATAGTTTAGTGCCAATTATTCAAATGTTTTTCTGTCCATTTCTGTCCTTCCTTTCTGTCTGGAACTATCATTATGTGTATGCTGAAATGCTTGACACTGTGCTAGGTCTTTGAGGCTTTAATTTCCTTAATACCTTTTTAAATCTCTCTTCTTGGATTGAATACTTTTTATTGATCTTCATGTTTTCACTGCTTTCTCAAATCTGCTGTTCTGCCTAGTCAATAAATTTTTCATTTCAATTATTGCACTTTTCAAATCTAAAATTTCTATTTAGTTTTTCTTTTCTAATTTGTTTCTCTGCTGGGATTTTCTATTTGTTGTCTAACAAACTGTCCTTCAATTATTTGAACAAATTTAATATAGCCAATCTGAAGTCTTCACTACATCCAACATTGAAGCCACTCAGTTTCCACTGGCCTCTTTCCTGATAATGGGTCACACTTTCCTGATTTTTCTTTTCTTTTTATCATGTCAAGCATTTTTTGCTTGAAAACTGAGCCTTTACTATATTACAGTAATTCTGGATTCATTTTATTTTTCAGGTGTTGGGTCGTTTTTAGTAATTCATCGGACTTAAACTGCAGACTCTGTTTCCCTCCATGGTATGCAGCTGGCATATCTCTGTTCAGTTTTTTAATTCTCATTTTTATATTTTAGCCTGGCTTCTTAGGATCTATGTCTATATAGCTTAATGGTTAGCCAATGTCTTGGGCAAAGGTTGTGCTTAAACATCTCAAACCTGTAAGATGTCCTTTGCCAGCTGATTTATATATAGACTAGAGAATGCATTCAAAGTGGCAATCAGTTCTCCAGTTTCTCTTGGTTTGAACTTTTAGGCAGGCTCTCTTGGGTCTCCTTCCATACATAAAATTTCTCAGTTAACCAGAGCTGTTTGGAGAGCTTATCTCAGCCCTTCTATGGCTCTCTCATTTCTAAGATTTCCCTGTTAAATTTCTACTGATGCATTGGTCACCCAAACCAGGTGCACAACCTTGAGCTAGCAAGATCTATTTACTCCATCTGTTTCCAACTGTTGCTCTGGGAGGAGGGGGTTCTCCTCTCAAAGCAAGTTACCTATGAATTTGCTGAGACTGAATAAAGGAAAGCACAAGAAGTTGGGGGTTTTAAAGGGGTACCATGTTTATTCTCACAGCAGTAGGTTTCAGTCTCTCCTGACTCCAAACTGCTCCCTCCCGCTCCCCACCACAGGCTTAATCCTCTCCCAGCACAGGCTCCATAGCTTCCCTCCACCAAAAGCCGATTCTCTCCTAGTTCTTCCTCCAGGAGCCCCTTCCCCACTCTCCAAGCTCCCTGCACCTATGCTCACACTGCTCTCACCGCCCTCTATTTCCCTACCCGTAGAACCAGGAGGAACTCTGTGGGCGGGTCTCTGGTGACTGGCAGACATCTGACCAATTACACACCAGGAACTGAGAAGAGGCGAGAATGGGTGTTTCCTCTCTATCCCTTTCCTGGGCTGGTACTCCTGTGACTGACCAGCAGCTCTGTCCCTGGTAAACATCCCAAAGATGTGTAAACAGGCTTATATATATATACACACATATATATATATATATACACATATATGTGTGTGTGTGTACATACATAAAATGGGTGCTATTAAAGCCAGGCAAGAATATTCTGGTCAGAAATTTCCATTTTCTTCGCACCAACCCAAATCCAGCAAAGCCACAGGGTTTTGTGTCCCCTTTCAGTCCTCCCTTCCCCAAATGAAGTTGCCCCCAACTCTGGCTGCTGGTTTTCTCACCCAGTTCCAAGCTGGAAAAGCTTCAGTTCTCACAGTTGACGGGGTGGGGGGGGGGGGGCTGGGAAGAGCTCAGGCAAGAAGGCCAGCCTCCCACTGTTCTCACCCCAAGCCCTAACAGTTCTGGCAAGATATTTTCACTGTCTTTGGTCTTCGGAACCTCAAGTGGATGTTTTGGGTAGTTTTGTCCAGTTTTATACTTGCTTTTGGAAGAGCAGAATTGCCAGCCTCTTCATGCCACCATTACCAGAATTCAAGTAATGTTTTTTAATAAAAGATTTTCAAAGTTTTAACTATACTAAACCTTCATTGTCACAACTTATTAACAAGGAAAAGGGACCAGAATGATAACTGGTAATACTGGTTCTAATGAGGCAAGTTTTTAAGATGCTTATTGTGATATTGGAAAACATGGGGTAATGAGGCAAGTTTTTAAGATGCTTATTGTGATATTGGAAAACATGGGGAGAAACAGAAACAAGCTCACTGTTCCTCAGCAGGAGAATGGCTAAATACCCATTCTATGAACAGTGTGTTAACAGTTAAGAGAACAACATGGTTCTATATTGCACTAACATGAAAATGCTCTCCAAAACACATTTTCCAGTGAAAAAATCAAGTGTCATAAAGGTAGTGACATTTATAGAAATGAAGCACACAAAACTGTATTTTCCACAGGTATAAATATGTAAATATACAGGAATAGATCTGGAAAGATATAAAAAAGTGTAACAGGTATTGGCCCTGGGGAAGGAGTACAAACTGAAGAAGGGTTAGTTAAAAGGCTCCTGGCTCTATCTAGCAATTTCCTACATTTGTTACAAAATTAATATACTTACATATGCCTATGCAACAGAACAATAACAAATGGGTTGCTAAGCTATGAACTGTGTATATTTGAAGTGTCCATATTTTGAGGGTTCCTAGAGGTTTCTACACAGACTCATAAGGAATAATGAAAACCACTCTACCTAATAAAATTAAGTACTCTTATATATATAATATTATATTAGGCAAAAATGCTTAGCCTTATTTCTCAAGTCATGGGTTTGTCTCTCCAAAGATAATCTCCTTATACAGAACATTCCATCCTTTAAAAATCCCATACCCAATGTATTAGTTTGTATTTTTTATCATGGATGTATTTTTTAGTAAGCCATTTCAGTCTATGTCACACAGAATAAAACCTTTTAATAACTTTAACAAGTACACTTTAAATTACAAGATTTCTTAGATGCCTACAGTAAAGAATTACAATGAATGAAACTCACTAACAATCACTTAATTATTTAAATGTTCATCCTACATCCCCTAACATTTTTACCCTAATCTCAACCTTCACAGATTTCAAAAAAAAAAAGCAGACTTCAAGATACTGTGGGAATCAATGAAAATAATTTATCTTCCATTTTAAGCCACATACCCACACACTGAAAACTGTAGTTCCTACATGGAGCTCCAGGTACTTGGTTTCAGATTAGTAAAAATTAAGCTCTATATTGATTCTTGATAAATATTTATCATACCAGAGGACTCATTTTACTCGCCTATAATACCGTATTACTCTCTCACAATTGTAAAAATGATAAAACAATATTTTCTATTTATACTGACTGAGGAAGAATTTCTTACTATTGCTATTTTCAGGAGCCCCTTTTATAAAAGTTCTTTTAGACTTGTCTGTTAATATAAACACACACCTACACATGCTTATTTAGCCAAAAACTATCAGGTGGTATCATTGGTAGAAGTCTTAACCCTTAGTCTTCCAATTCTACCATCACTGAATCATGCCTGCATGCCACTGTTGATACACAAACTATTTTAATTTCATCTTTCGGTCAGTAGTCTTTTGCCTCCCATCAAGATTAGTCACTTCAATATTCATCCTTGCATTGTCCATAACTAAGTGTTGCTCTAAGTCACTACTTAAGTTCAAATAATAACCACCTGTAGGGAAAATGGAAATTCCATGGCCAGGATTCTCACCTGATTCTATTATTGTCCATTGTACATGTGAAAGGAGGTAATGCTTAGCCTACCTCATACCCACTGGCAGTAAGCTGTTTACCGGCTGATAGTGCATTAAGAAGAGCCTCCTGGAGTGAATTATCAGTCACGGAAGTGTTAGTCTGTGGAGGGGTAGTGTGGAAACAAACAAGCACCCAGAGATAATTGGTTGCAGCATCCCCCAGTCACCATAGAGACTCACCCACAGAGTTCTGTCCAGTACTAGTAACAGAAGAGGGAAGCAAGAGACAGGGAAGAGCAGACCCTAGAGCTAGGGCCAGAGACTGAGACAGGCAGAGGGAGTCTAGCACCAAACCTACTGCTAAGAGAATGAACCCTGGTATGAGCCCCTTTTTACCCACAACTGTTCAATCGTCCTCATTCAGTCTCACTGAATTCATAGTGAACTTGCCCAGAGCGGGGAAACCTGTCCTGCAGAGCTGCACCACATTATATGTAGATTATTATGTTTTCTATATTTTCTATCCAGTTTTAGTCTCAAAAAATTTTTTCCATAAGCTGGATGGGATAGGTGTTATTTCTATTTTATAGATTAAAAAAATGAGGCCCAAAAAGTTTAAGAGACATGCCAAAGGTGGGTGACTAACTAGCCCCAAAGAATGCTTACTTTTTCAGCTGTAATCATAGATTACAAGCAGCATTTCTCATACATAATCCTTCTATAAAGCAAACTCAATATTTTCCCTAACAGAAAAAAGTAAAATGTCCAAGAGAATAGAAGGATAACACATCAGGAGATTTTGCAAGGGACTGGATTAGAGTGCAGGGACATGATGAGCTTGGTTCTGTCACTGAGGACTTGCATTTCAACAATTTACAGATATGAATAAAAATAATGAAATATCTAGCATGGTCAGTAGAGAGTGAGAAAATGTAGTTTCTAGTCCTGGAACTGCACTATGCAGTATGACTTTATTATTATTTTGGCCCTTAAGGAGTAGACACATAAATTTCTACAGATCAACACATCTCTTAATGTTCCTACTGCCATGCCAAGTAATGGAATCAGAAATATCTTTAAGAAACTTGAAAGCAATTGCAAAATTCAGTAAGATAGGAGAAAATGAGTTGCCAGTAATAATATGCTCAGAAGAAGCAGATGACTAAAATAAAAACAAAGTTAATAGTCAGAAGCATCCATTAGAAACTATTTGTGGTGAGAAGGGTCTAGAGATGCTGGATGTTACAAATTAACAGTGGGTTAAGATATGTCTTACCATTCTATTTTCTGTGAGAAAGAGCGGAACTTCTCCTGAACTGTGAAAGGTAAATAGCCATTGAATCAAATCTATTTACTGAAATACGAGAGGAAAGAAAAAGAAGTATTAAATATAAGACTTTTCCTTTTTTTTTTAATTAGCTACTTTTTTCTCTCTCATATTCTTTGCTTAAAGAAATCTTTTAGGGTTAAAGGTAATTATCAAGAATGTGAGCCCTTTTGCTGCATGAGGATATAATGAGAAATCTGTGACCTTGGAGTTAGCCCTCACCCAACCATGCTGGCACCCTAGTCTGACTTCCAGCCTCCAGAACTTTAGTATTGCACAGAGTGGAACCCCAAAGGATAGGAGGGATTGTGGTACTGTCCAGGAGAAAGGTAAAAGAACCTGAGTCTTGCAACAAGAAGGAATGAGGGGATGAAAGACAACGGCATGAGAAGTGAGACAGAGGTTTCCTCCTAAAACCGCATATAATACAAAAATATAATAAATACAACTAATCCTGAGAGAGCAACAGGAAAGAGGGCTGCGCCAGACTGCATACACCTGGAGAAAAGAATAAAAGAATAAACCTCACAGAACAGGTTAACATACCAAAGCCATGGCCCAGTGGAAACCAAGCCCTACCCCACCACAGCTCACCGGCAGAAGGAAGAGAAACAGACAGAGTGGAGGCCTGGGACTGTGGAACACCTAGCTCTGGAGGTCTGCTCTGGGAGCACAAACCTACACTTCACAGCGCTTTTGTGATTAGAGGGGTTGGAAAGCTGAGACAGGCAGAACACCTGGAGACACATATTCCAGCCGCTTGTGGAAATCAAGGACCCATACCCTGCTGGTCAGGGACAAAAGAAAGGTGGGCAGTCTGAGAGACTTCCTAATGGCGAGAGGGGTGATAAAGGGGCAAGGATTGCACAGAGCTTAATGCTCAGGAGAAAGGACAGGTAGACAAAATTGTCTGGCTGCACTCTGCCAATCAGGTTGGGAATTTTCATGATCTTCAGGTGCCCCACCCCACTTGCAGGCTACACAGCTCCAAGGCCCCCCTCCGTGATATGCAGCCTGCTGCACCTTCGTCCCGGTCAGCCCAACCTGGCTGGCAAGCCGGCAAACCCTACCCTGCATTAGGCCAGACAGAGTGAAGCCCCAACTACAGCAGCTACAAATGCAAAGCATAGAGGCCTATACCTGTGTGCTCAGGCAAGTGGTTCTAGTAGTGGAGACAGGCATAGTAGCCGGGAAGCAGGAAACAGCTCTTTTTTCCCCCCAGGCACCAACATTGCTCCCCTGTGACCCCAGACATTGCCCAGGGATTGAGCAGCTCCAGAGAGTAGAGCTTCTGGGCACAAGATGGCGCCACATACAAATATGAAACATCAAACCTGGTTCAAAGCAAAATTATGCCTACACCAGAGAAAGATTCAAAGGAAATCAACCTCATGAATCTTCTTGAAAGAGATTTCAAAATAAGAGTCATTAACATGCTGATAAGGTAGAGAAAAATATTCAAGAACTCAGGAATGAATTCCCGTCGGAGATCCAATCACAGAAGAGCACAATGGAGGGTATTAAAAGCAGACTGGATAGGGTGGTGGAGAATATAAATGAAATAGAAACTAGAGAAGAGGAATACAAAGAAGCTGAGGCACAGAGAGAAAAAAGGATCTCTAAGAATGAAGATTATTGGAAAACTGTGTGACCAATCCAAACGGAACAATATTTGCATTATAGGAGTATCACAAGAAGAAAAGAGAGAAAAAGGGATAGAAAGTATATTTGAGGAGGTAATTGCTCAAAAATTCCTCAATCTGGGGAAGGAGATAGTCTCTCAGGCCATGGAGGTGCACAGATCTCCCAACACAAGGGACCCAAGGGAGACAACACCAGGACATAATACTTAAAATGGCAAAAATCAAGGATAAGGACAGACTATTTACTAAAAGCAGCCAGAGAGAGAAATAAGATCACATACAAAGGAAAGCTCATCAGGCTATCGTCATACTTCTCAGCAGAAACCTTACAGGCCAGAAGGGAGTGGCATGATGTATTTAATGCAATGAAGTAGACGGCCTTGAACCTAGATTACTTTATCCAGCAAGATTATCATTTAAATGTAAAGGGGGTATTAAACAATTTCCACATAAGCAAAAGCTGAGAAAATTTACCTCCCACAAACCATCTCTATAGTGTATTTTGGAGGGACTGCTATAGATGGAACTGTTCCTAAGGTTTAACAGCTGTCATCAGAGGTAAGAAAACCACAGTAAAGAAAGTAGACCAGTTAATTACTAAGCAAAAGCAAAATTAAATCAACTACCCCCAAAGTCAATCAAGGGATAGACAAAGACTATAGAATATGATACCTAATATATAAAGAATGGAGGAGGAAGAAAAGGAAGGGAGAAGAAAGAATCTTTAGAATGTGTTTGTAATAGCATACTAAGTGAGTTAAGTTCTCTTAGATAGTAAGGAAGTCAACCTTGAACCTTTCGTAACCACGAATCTAAAGCCTGCAATGGCGGTAAGTACATATCTATAAATAATCACCCTATATGTAAATGATCCGAATGCACAAGTCAAAAGACATAGAGTCACTGAATGCATAAAAAAACAAGACCCATCTATATACTGCCTAAAACAGACTCACTTCAAACCCAAAGACATACACAGACTAAAAGTGAAGGGATGGAAAAAGATATTTCATGCAAACAACAAACAGAAAAAAGCAGGTGTTGCAGTACTTGTATCAGACAAAATAGACTTCAAAACGAAGAAAGTCACAAGAGACAAAGAAGTACATTACATAATAATAAAGGGATCAATCCAACAAGAAGATATAACCATTATAAGTATCTGCACCCAACACAGGAGCACCTACATATGTGAAACAAATACTTACAGAATTAAAAGGGGAAATAGAATGCAATGCATTCATTCTAGGAGACATCAACACACCACTCACTCTGAAGTACAGATCAACCAGACAGAAAATAAGTAAGGAGACAGAGGCACTGAACAACACATTAGAACTGATGGACCTAACAGACATCTACAGAACTCTATACCCAAAAGCAGGAGTATACACATTCTTCTCAAGTGTACATGGAACATTTTCAGGAATAGATCATTCAAAAAGATTGAAATTGTACCAGTTTCTCATACCACAAAGGTATGAAACTAGCAATAAATTATGCAAAGAAAATGAAAAATCCCACAAACACATAGAGGCTTCACAACATGCTCCTAACTAACCAACAGATCAATGACCAAATAAAAACAGAGATCAAGCAATAAATGGAGACAAATGACAACAATAATTCAACACTGCAAAATCTGTGGGACCCAGTGAATGCCGGGCTAACAGTAAAGTATATTGCAATAAAGTATTCTACCCTAGGAAAGAAGAACAATCCCATATGAACAGTCTAAACTCACAATTAACAAAACTAGAAAAAAGAACAAATGAGGCCCTAAGTCAGTAGGAGAGACATAATAAAGATTAGAGAAGAAATATACAAAATCGAGAAGAATAAAACAATAGAAAGGATCAATGAAAGCAAAAGCTTGTTCTTCAAGAAAATAAACAAAATAGATAAACCCCTAGCCAGACTTATCAAGAAAAAAAGAGAGCTATTCACATAAACAGAATCAGAATTGAGAAAGGAAAAATCACTATGGACACCACAGAAACAGAAAGAATTATCAGAGAATACTATGAAAAATACTATGATAACAAACTGGATACCTAGAAGAAATGGACAACCTTTTAGAAAAATACAACCTCCAAGGCTGACAAAGGAAGAAACAGAAAATCTGGGCAGACCAATTACCAACAACAAAATTGAATTGGTAATCAAAAAACTACCTAAGAACAAAACACTTGGAGCAGATAGTCTCACTGCTAAATTTTATCAAACATTTAGTGAAGACCTAATACCCATCCTCCTTAAAGTTTTCCAAAAGGTAGAAGAGGGAATACTCCCAAACTCATTCTATGAGGCCAGCATCACTCTAATACCAAAACCAGGCAAAGACACAACAAAAAAAGAAAATTACAGACCAATATCCCTGTTAAACATATATGCAAAAATACTCAACAAAATATTAGCAAACCGAATTAAAAAATACCTCAAAAAGATAATCCAACATGATCAAGTAGTATTTATTCCAGGGATGCAAGGATGGTACAACATCCGAAAATTCATCAACATCATGCACCACATCAACAAAAGGGACAAAACCACATGATCACCTCCATAGATGCTGAAAAAGCATTTGACAAAATTCAACATCCATTCATGATAAAAACTCTCAAAAAAATAGGTATAGAGCACAAGTATCTCAACATAACAAAGGCTGTATATGACGAACCCACAGCCAACATCATACTTAACAGCAAGAAGCTGAAAGCTTTTCCTTTAAGATCAGGAACAAGACAGAGATGCCCACTCTCCCCACTTCTATTCAACATAGTACTGGAGGTTCTAGTCATGGCAATCAGACAACACAAAGAAATAAAAGGCATCCAGATTGGCAAGGAAGAAGGTAAAACTGTCCCTGTTTGCAGATGACATGATATTGTACATTAAAAACCCTAAAGAATCCACTCCAAAATTACTAGATCTAATATCTGAATTCAGCAAAGTTGGGGATATAAAATTAATACACAAAAATCTGTTGCATTCCTATACACTAACGATGAACTAGCAGAAAGCGAAATCAGGAAAACCATTCCATTCACAATTGCATCAAAAAGAATAAAATACCTAGGAATAAACCTAACCAAGGAAGTGAAAGACCTATACTCTGAAAACTACAAGACACTCATGAGAGAAATTAAAGAAGATACCAATAACTGAAAACACATTCTGTGCTCATGGATAGTAAGAATTAATATTGTCCAAATAGCCATCCTGTCTAAAGCAATCTACAGATTCAATGAAATTCCTATAAAAATTCCTTCAATGAACTAGAGAAAATCATTCTAAAATTCATATGGAACCACAAAAGACCCCAAATAGCCAAAGCAATCCTGAGAAGGAAGAATCAAGCTGGGGGGATTACACTCCCCAACTTCAAGCTCCACTACAAAGCCACAGTAATCAAGACAATTTGGTAGGGCACAAGAACAGAACCATAGACCAATGCTACAGACTAGAGAACCCAGCTATAAACCCAACCATATATGGTCAATTAATATACGATAAAGGAGCCATGGACATACAATGGGGAAATGACAGCCTCTTCAACAATTCGTGTTGGCAAAACTGGACAGCTATATGCAAGAGAATGAAACTGGATTATTGTCTAACACCATACACAAAAGTAAACTCAAAATGGATCAAAGATCTGAATGTTAAGTCATGAAACCATAAAACTCTTAGAAGACAGCATAGGCAAAAATCTCCTGAATATAAGCATGAGTGAATTCTTCCTTAAAGCATCTCCTCGAGCAAGGGAAACAAAAGCAAAAATGAACTCATGGGACTACATCAAAGTGAAAAGCTTCTCTACGGTAAAGGACACCATCAACAGAACAAAAAGGCATCGTACAGTATGGGAGAATATATTTGTAAATAACATATCCGACAAGGGGTTAACATCCAAAATATATAAAGAACTCACACACCTCAACACTCAAAAAGCAAATAACGCGATTAAAAAATGGGCGGAGGATATGAAGAGACAAATCTCCAAAGAAGAAATTCAGATGGCCAACAGACACATGAAAAGATATTTCACATCACTAATCATCAAGGAAATGCAAATTAAAACCACAATGAGATATCACCTCACACCAGTAAGGATGGCCAGCATCGAAAGACTAAGAACAAGAAATGCTGGCAAGTATGTGGAGAAAGGGGAACTCTCCTACACTGCTGGTGGAAATGTAAGTTCAATCTGTGTGGAAAGCAATATGGGGGTTCCTCAAACAACTAAAAACAGAAATACTTTTTGACCCAGGAATCCCACTCTTTGGAATTTACCCAAAGAATACAACTTCTCAGATTCAAAAAGACATATGCACCCCTATGTTTATTGTAGCACTTTTTACAATGGCCAAGATATGAAAGCAACCTAAGTGTCCATCAGTAGATGAATGGATTAAGAAGATGTGGTACATATACACAATAGAATACTATTCAGCCATAAAAAAGAAACAAATCCTACCATTTGCAACATGGATGGAGCTGGAGGATATTATGCTCAGTGAAATAAGCCAGGTGGAGAAAGACAAGTGCCAAATGATTTCCCTCATTTGTGCAGTATAACAACAAAGGAAAACTGAAGAGACCAAACAGCAGCTGACTCACAGACTCCAAGAAGAGACTAGCAGTTACCAAAAGGGAGTGGTGTGGGAAGGCGGGTGGAAGGGAGGGAGAAGGGATTGAGGGATAGTATGTTTAGTACACATGGTGTGAGGGGTCTTGGGAAAGACAGTGCAGCACAGAGAAGGCAAATAGTGAATCTGTGGCATCTCACTACACTGATGGACAGTGACTGTAATGGCGTATGGGTGTGGACTTGATAATATGGGTAAATGTAGTAACCACATTGTTTTTTCATGTGAAACCTTCACAGGCGTGTATATCAATAATACCTTAATAAGAAATTAAAAAGAAAAACAAAAGAAAAGAATGTGAGAAATACTGAGGGTAGAGTGATAACAGAACACAGATTTTAATTATGTCACTGTATATTATGTAATTCCAAAAAAAGACCATTATAATAGCTAGTAAATGAAGCCAAGATCCAAAGGGAATAATATATTCATAATTTCTTGTGGATAAAGAGGCTGAAAATAGGATGAAGCCACTAGTCTGATTAAACTTAAGACCATAGCTGAGCCCTTTGAAAGGACTTTGGAACAAGACATAAACAAAAGTCTGCCAAGTTATTGGACTTATCGCCACAAAAGCCCAAGGCTAGGCACCTAAATTAGCACCTGGCCCTACCACATTACACCCACCTAGGGGAGTCCATCATCAAAACACAGGTTCAAGGATCAGTATCTCAGTTGTAATCAACTGGGACACTGGAAAACAGATTTTCTTCAAAGGCCCTAAGTAAATCCTTCAACATCAACTCAAATGCTCCCAAATCAACTCTTGAAGAATAGCCCCTGCATGGATCCTCCCAAAGTTGATTGTACTGAGAGAGTTTTCTGGTGAACTGCTATGTTATTCTATTAAGCAGCCAAAAGGAAAATAAAATTGTAATTAATGGGGTTGTTCAAAACTGCCAGAAATATTTACTGCTTGTCTTAGCTGAAACCTGAAAAAAATATTTGAAAGAATTTAGTAACTATGATAAAAAATTTGGCCAAAACAAAAGCTGATATTAAGAGACTGATAGAGATGTTTTATAGATGCTAAATGTACTCAGAGAGAAAAATAAACATTCCAACATAGGTGGGTGGGTGTGGCGATCCTTGATACCATTTAGGGGCAATCCAATTCTTTGAGGAATTAAAAACAGCAGTCATTGTTTTACAAATCTAGTCCTTACAGGACCAGAAGTGGGGCTCCAGAAACAATTCAAAGTCCATCTATCCTTTTCACAAATTCCCAAACATCTCCTATTTATCTCAAAAGGCACGTAGGAATTTGCATTTTTTTTTTCCATTTGAGAGGAAATATTCTACCCAGTGTCTTCTCCAGAAGACATCTAGACCATCTTGTTGATATATAAACTTTGGGGAGGTTATTCTTCAGAAGAGAAAAGAGGAAAGGTAATTTGGAACTTGATTTGTTGAGGATAAATACAAATCTTAAGTGTCTTCTCCACAAATATTAATAGAAAAGCTATATCTGAACAGGTAACTTTACCTTATTTCATCTACCAGAAAAATAATGTAGATCAAACTTCCTTTATAAGTAGTGAGTTTTGCATTATTGTACCCAGTTCATAGCAGTAATTTAAAAATGGAAGCCAAAAGGTCTCTGTTTACTTGTCTGTATCTCTGTGTGTGTTAGTGTGTTGTAAATATATGGTATTTTCTACCTCTGTATGGTATTACCAAAATTAATTTGTAAATGAGCTCTATCTAATGGGCTTTAAGAAAATTAAGTGTTTATATAAACTGAATTCTCAGAAATATAATAGAAAATAACCCAAATGAATTTCAGGTTCATGCAATCTAGGAAAATATTTGGTATTAAAGCTATTTCAAGTTTGTTTGTTTGATTAAAACAGGCATATCTTTAGAGTTATTGGCATTAAATATAATACTTTTATATTACTGAGGCTTGCTAGAGGTCAAATAAGTTCACGTTATCTCATAAAAATGTGTCAGCAAGAAAAACAGCATTGGATGATGGGTAACTTTAATGTCTCTTAAAGTTTTGTGACTAGTCTAAACATAATTGTTAAGAACAAGTCAATCAAATAGAAGTAGGATAAAGTTTTTAGGTGAACTTTTAACATAGCTTCCCCAAATTATTTTGGTGACCTTAAACCTAAAACTTTTGATAAGTTAAATCACAAGTTTATGCAGTATTTGGATACATTTCAAATAAGATAAAGTACCGCAACATCAATTACTGAGCATAAATTTGGGTAAAATTATAATATTTCCAGAATATCTCACCTGGCTTTAGTGCATCTGCATATCAACATGTGTTCTCAGGGGTGGAGAAAGTTCATCTCCATATCAATGGGTAATTACCTGAGCGACTGAGGGCTTATCTGAACCTGAGAGGTTAGGGGGAGGGCTGGTTTGCTTCTGCTGGAGCAGGAAAGAGAAATGGCCCCGGACCACAGTTTGTAAGCAATAAACATGTTTTAAATTTTCTTTCTCCCTTTGACTGATTTCGGTTTTAGAGGTATTTTGCCCTGGGCTTTCCTTTCCCTGGAGTTACTATACACTTATCTACTTTTTGCTTCTTCTTACAAAGAAACTAAATATATTACAGTCTATTAGTAAACATATTTTGTGCCACGCTGAGAAACTCACTATGAGAGAGCATATGCTTCTAGAAATTATAAAAACTATAAATCTGCCAAGCCACAAACTACTATTACAGTTCACACTTACATTTTATATGTGGTCACAACTGGCTAAGATTGGAATGATTTAATTAAATAAATTTTAGTATCAAAAGTAAGCTGGTATAAAATCAGAATTTTGTTTTCTGTTAAAAGAACAGTATTTTCTTGGTCTACTGGTCTGCTCTTGATAAGAGATTATGAAGGTTCTTCCTTACCTTTTAGAATAAAACAAAGATCTCGTGTCTTGTGAAAATCATCACCTATGTTCTATGCTCTCTTTATCAAGTTTTAGATTACTTAGGTAGACCCAGTCCTCTCAATATCAAAAGTACTAACTTTTGCTCAGAAATACATAACCTATACTTGCCTGTGAAGTCTTTAGCTGTCACTATGATTCAATGGATAATCAAGTATTGTTTCACAGTCTAGGTAAAACTGCATTATTTCCAGAATCTCTTGCCTGGCCTTGTACATCTCCATATCAATAGATGTTTCCAAGGGTGGAGAAAAGTCCATCTCCATATCTATAGGTGATTACAAGGGTGGGGAGAGGGAGGGTAAACTGGACCTGATAAGTCTGGTGGGGTCCCCTTTTTGCAGCCAGGTGGTGGGAGACATGGAGGAGCAAAAGTGGATGACTGCTTGTCGGCAATGAATGTGTTTCTCCCACTTCTCCTTTTGACTGATTTTGGTTTCAAAGGTAATTTGCCCCGGGATGGGAGAAAGATTCCCCCACCCCCTGGGGTTACACCTGTCGGTAGTGGGCAGAATCTCTGAACCCAAAATCTGTCTTCATGGGTGCGCTTGAGTGGGTTGCCACTGTGGATGATGGGGAGGGTCCAGTGGCTGCAGTGGTGGACGGTGCAGCTTTACCTGGGAGCCCCCTATCCATGGGGCTTCGTCTTGGGGAGCCCCTAGTGGGAAACTGGTCGAGGGTACCTAGATGGGTGGGGCCTTCCACAGAACTGGAGAAGAGTGAGGACACCAGAAGCTGTGGAATTAAGCCCTCCATGAGATAGAAGCCTGATTAGAGGCTGTGAGTGGACATGTAACAGCCAAGATTGTTGGATGTATGTTTGATGAGATAGTAGAAAGGGTTATCAAGGAGAGAGACACACTTTGGCAGGAGAGAGAAACACTTTGGTGTCACCTGGAAAAGCTGGGCAATGACCTATGGGATGCCCTTAAGAAAGAGACAGTTATTGAGAAAACGGGCGGTACTCCTAGAGATATGTTAGCAGTGAGGGAGGAGGCAGCCAGAGAATCTGCACTGAAGGAGGCTGCAGGGGAAGGGGAGGAAAAAGTGGGGCCCTCAGCCACAGAGATGGTAAAAGAGATGTTGAGAGAGGATGAGGGGTTTGAGCTGAGGGCAAGCTGTTGCCAAGGGCAGAGCTTGTGCCTGAGGCACAAGCCTCTCTCGTATTAAAGACCCGTCTGGTTCTAATTAAGAAAGTAAAAATGCAATAACACCATGCTCCCCAGGGGGAGGAGTAGCCCCTTTTCGGGTTATGGAGCACTCCATGGTCTCCCCCTATAGCTAGGATAAGCTAGTGGACGTGAGCATCCAGTTTCGGCAAAAGCTGTTGGAACCTCTGCCTATATGGCTTTTACATCACTGGGATATATGGATGGGGGTGGAAAACATCGTTGTGCTGGGTTCTGAAATGGGTAGATTGGCTTCGTGATGACTCACTCTTCCCTCCAGCAGTGGTTGCAAGGTGCCTGTCACACTTCAGAAAATCAGGCACTTCTGGATTGGCTAACAAGAGCCATCAGGGCAGTTTGGCCTAATCAAGGTGATTTGACATATTTACCCACTAGCTGGAAAACATGCAGAGCTCCAGCAGTTGTTACAGGAGCAGGGCATGAAAAATACAATCTATAATATGGAACCCCAGGGCCTGGATGAGGAGCTGTTCACCTTAGGAATGAGAAATCTGGTGCTCCATACAGCTTCACCATCCCTCTTTGGGTCCCTAGTGACTACTGTTGCCCCCCATATAGGGGAACCCATAAGTGAGGCTACTCATATTTTAGCAGATCTGAGGGAGGTTGAAACAATAAGAGCCCAGAAGGAAGTATGGGCTATGACTGAAAGGAGAGGTGCAAAACACCCCATGAAGTCTCGAGAACCCAGATGTGGGTTGATTTGATAAAGGTGAGGGTAATGAAAGAAAAACATGATGGACAGCCAAAAGGACCTCGATAGAACTGTGGCACCAACTAACACTAGAGCAGTTCTAGCCACTAAGGCCCAGGACATGGAAGCCAGAGAGGTAAAGCCCCATGTCTGGCCTGTGTCCCTGCAAGACTTCCTGGGGGACAGTACTCAGGATCCACCTGGGCTCTCACACTGACAGGAAGATGATTGGGCATTGTGGTTTGACTGAGGTAGAGGTCAAGGCCCCCACCTTGGGGGACGTGGTGGGGACTGGAGGCCACATGTAGAATTAGCGACTCATTGGACCCCTGTGAATGTACAACATGTCTTGGCACTGGTGGACACAGGAGGTGAATGAATGTTCGCTGATTTATGGCAACCCTCAGCATTTTCCGGGGACCCTTCTGTAATAGATGGCTATGGGGGTAAGGCACTTAGAGTGAAGAAAGCCCAAATACCATTGGGGATAGGGCGTTTATACCTAAAGGCGTAGACTGTGTATGGTTCTCCCATCCCTGAATATATTTTGGGGGTATATATCCTCAGAGCCTATAGTTACACGCCACTGTAGGTGAGTTCAGACCGAGGATACACGTGGTAAATGCAGTTCAGAGGGGACATGCTAAGCATCCGTCTGTAGCTCTGCCTGTACCTAGGGGGTAACAAATACTAAGCAGTGTAAATTTCCTGGGGGGCACAAGGAAATTGGAGAAACTCTATAGGAGCTGGAGAAGATACACATCATAAAGCCCACTCATAGTCCTTTTAATTCCATTACGACCAGTGAAAAAGCCATATGGCTCAGGGAGTATGACTACAGGGACTACAGGAATTGGACTACAGGGAATTAAATAACTCACACCCCCTTTGCATGCTGCTGCCCCCTCTACAGGAGCCCTTATGGACACACTCAGTCATGAACTAGGGACATATCATTAAGTTGTGGAGCTTGCTATTGCCTTCTTCTCTAGTGACACAGAGAGGAAAGTCAGAAAGTTTGGGTTCATGTGGGAAGGCTGGCAGTGGACATTCACTGTCCTTCCACAGGGGTCTCTCCACAGTCCCACCATTTGTGACGGACTTGTAGCTCAGGACTTGGCCACATGGAATTAACTGCAAACACTGCGGTTGTGTCACTACATTGATGATATGCTCGTATCTGATTCACTTGCAGATTTAGATGGGGAAGTACCTAGACTGCTGCATCATCTACAGGAGAAAGGATGGGCTGTGGAAAGCACCAAGTTTCAGGGACCTGGCTTGTCAATAAAATTCTTGGGGGTTGCCTGTTTGGGTAAAACCAAAGTTATACCAGAAGCAGTCATGGACAAGGTCCAGGCTTTCCCTACCCCTAGCACTGCAACACTATTACAAGAGTTTTTGTGTGTTTGGGCTACTAGAGAGTGTTTATCTCACAGTTGGCACAAATTCTCAAGCCCTTATGCTGGTTGGTATTAAAGGGCAACAGGTGGGACTGGGATGAAACATGTGCAGCTGCTTTTACTACCACTAAGCAAACAGTCAAGGCCATACATGTCCTGAGTGCAATGGACTCAAGGCCCTGTGAGCTAGATGTTCATGTAACTGAAGATGGTTATGGATGGGTCCTTTGGCATGGCTTGAATGGACATGCCAACCTACTGAATTCTATTTTTTTTTATTAAGGTATTGTTGATACACACTCTTATGAAGGTTTCACATGAAAAAACAATGTGGTTACTACATTTACCTGTATTATCAAGTCCCCACTCATACCCCAGTTCAGTCACTGTCCATCAGTGTAGTGAGATGACACAGATTCACTGTTTGCCTTCTCTATGCTACACTGTTTTCTCCGTGATTCCCCACACCATGTGTACTAAACATAGTACCCCACAATTCCCTTCTCCTGTCCTCACCACCCACCCTCCCACACCCTTCACCTTTGGTAACCACTAGTTCCTTCTTGGAGTCTCTGAGTCTGCTACTATTTTGTTCCTTCAGTTTTGCTTCGTTGTTATACTCCACAAATGAGGGAAATCATTTGGCTCTTGTCTTTCTCCACCTGGCTTATTTCACTGAGCATAATATCCTCCAGCTTCATCCATATTGTTGGAAATGGCAGGATTTGTTTCCTACTTATGGCTGAATAGTATTCCATTGTGTATATGTACCCCATCTTCTTAATCCATTCACATACTGATGGACACTTAGGTTGCTTCCATATCTTGGCTATTGTAAAAAGTGCTGCAATAAACATAGGGGTGCATATGTCCTTTTGAATCTGAGAAGTTGTTTTCTTTGGGTACATTCCAAGAAGTGGGATCCCCGGGTCAAATGGTACTTGTATTTTTAGTTTTTTGAGGAACATCTATATTGCTTTCCACAATGGTTGAACTAGCTTACATTTCCACCAGAAGTGTAGGAGGGTTCCCCTTTCTCCACATCATCACCAGCATTTGTTGTTCTTAGTCTTTTGGATGGTGGCCATCCTTACTGGTGTGAGGTGATATCTCATTGTGGTTTTAATTTGCATTTCCCTGAA
>JAQQAC010008880.1:37205910-37244628 GCA_029783875.1 Phataginus tricuspis | reverse complement strand
TGTAAGTTCTTTATATATTTTGGATGTTAACCCCCTCTTGGATAGGTCATTTACAAATATATTCTCCCATACTATTGGATGTGTTTTTGTTCTGCTGATGGTGTCCTTTGATGTACAGAAACTTTTTAGTTTGATGTAGTCCCATGAGTTCATTTTTGCTTTTGTTTCCCTTGCTCAAGGAGATGCGTTCAGGAAGAAGTCGCTCATGCTTATATTCAGGAGATTTTTGCCTATGCTGTCTTCTAAGAGTTTTATGGTTTCATGACTTACATTCAGGTCCTTGATCCATTTTGAGTTTACTTTTGTGTATGGGAGTAAACAATAATCCAGTTTCATTCTCTTGCATGTAGCTGTCCAGTTTTGCCAACACCAGCTGTTGAAGAGGCTGTCATTTCCCCATTGTGTGTCCATGGCTCCTTTATCATATATTAATTGACCATATATGGTTGGGTTTATATCAGGGCTCTCTAGTCTGTTCCATTGGTCTATGGGTCTGTTCTGGTGCCAGTACCAAATTGTCTTGAGTACTGGGGAGTTGTAGTAAAGCTTGAAGTTGGTGAGGATAATCCCCCCAGCTTTATTCTTTCTTCTCAGGATTGCTTTTGCTATTTGGGGTCTTTCGTGGTTCCATATGAATTTTAGAATGATTTTCTCTAGTTCGTTGAAAAATGCTGTTGGTATTATGATAGAAATTGCATTGAATCTGTAGAATGCTTTAGGCAGGATGACATTTTGACAATATTAATTCTTACTATCCATGAGCATGGAATGTTTCCATTTATTGGTATCTTCTTTAATTTCTCTCATGAGTGTCTTGTAGTTTTCAAAGTATTGGTCTTTCACTTCCTTGGTTAGGTTTACTCCTAGGTATTTTATTCTTTTTGATGCAACTTTGAATGGAATTGTTTTCCTGATTTTTCTCTCTGCTAGGTCATTGTTAGTGTATAGGAATGCCATAGATTTCTGTGCATTAATTTTGTATCCCGCAACTTTATAGATGGGTCTTGTTTTTTTATCCATTCAGTGACTCTGTGTCTTTCGACTGGTGCATTAATTCCATTTACATTTAGGGTAATTATGGATAGGTATGTAGTTACTGGCATTGCAGGCTTTAGATTTGTGGTTACCAAAGGTTCAAGGTTAACTTCCCTACTATCTAAGAGTCGAACAACTCACTTAATATGCTATTAAAAACACAATCTAAAGGTTCTTTTTTTTGTTTGTTTTTTTCCCCCCTCTTTTTTCTTCCTCCTCCATTCTTTATATATTAAGTATCATATTCTGTACTGTTTGTCTATCCCTTGATTGACTTTGGGGATAGTTAACTTAATTTTGCATTTTCTTAGGAATTAGCTGTTCTGTTTTCTTTACTGTGGTTTTATTGCCTCTGGTAACAGCTATTAATTATTTCTCTCTCTGGTTGGTTTTAATAGTCTGTCCTTATCCTTGATCTTTGCCATTTTAATTATTATGTGTCTTGGTGTTGTCTTCCTTGGGTCCCTTGTGTTCGGAGATCTGTGGGCTTCCATGCTCTGAGAGACTATTTCCTTCCCCAGCTTGGGGAAGTTTTCAGCAATCACCTCTTCAAAGATACTTTCAATCCCTTTTTCTCCCTCTTCTTCTTTTGGTACCCCTATAATGCGAATATTGTTCCGTTTGGATTGGTCACACAGTTCTCTCAATATTCTTTCATTCTTAGAGATCCTTTTTTCTCTCTGTGCCTCAGCTTCTTTGTATTCCTCTTCTCTAGTTTCTATTTCATTTATCGTGTCCTCCACCGTATCCAATTTGCTTTTATACTGTCCATTGTGCTCTTCAATGATTGGATCTCTGACCAGAATTCATTCCTGAGTTCTTGAGTATCTATCCGTACCTCCATGAGCATGTTAATGATATTTATTTTGAACTCCCTTTCAGGGAGAGTCATGAGGTCCATATCATTTAAATCTTTCTCAGGAGTTGTATTCATAATTTTACTATGGACCAGGTTCCTTTGGCATTTCATATTTGTGTATGGTGCCATCTTGTGCCCAGAAGCTCTACTCTCTGGAGCTGCTCAGCCCCTGAAGCAACATCAGGGATTGTAGGGGAGTGGTATTGGTGTCTTGGAGGAGGAAAGGACTGTTTCCTGGTTCCTGGCTGCTATGCCTGTCTCCACTGCCTGAACTAGTGGGCCGAGCATACAGGTATAGGCCTCTGTACTTTGCGTTTTTAGTTGCTGTAGACAGATCTTCCCTCTGACTGGCCTAACACCAGGGTAGGGTTTCCCAGTTTGCAAGCCCAGTGGGGCTGGCCAGGAGAAAGGCACACTAGTCTGCCTGTCACAGAAGGGGTTCTTGGAGCTGCGTAGGCAGCCAGGGAGCTGGAGCACCTGAAGATTGTGAAAGCTCCAAATCTGCTGGGCAGAGTGCACCCGGACAATTTTGTCTACCTGTCCTTTCTCCTGAGCAGTAAGCTCTGTGCAATTCTTGCCCCTTTATCAGCCCTCTTGCTAAGGGCTTCTTTGTTAGGGAGTCTCTCAGACTGCCCGCCTTTCTTTTGTCCCAGAGCAGCTGGATATGGATCCCTGCTTTCCAGAAGCAGTTGGAATCTTTGTCTCTCCAGGAATTCTGCCTGTATTAACTTTCCAACTCTCTAATTATGAGAGTATCATGTAAGCACCATGAAATGTAGGTTTGTGCTCCCAAAGCAGATCTCCAGAGTTAGGTATTCAGCAGTCCCAGATCTCCACTCCCTCCCTGCTCTGTTCCTCTTCCTCTTGCCAGTGAGCTGGGGTGGGGGAACGGCTTGGGTCCTGCAGGACCACAGCTTTAGTACTTACCCTTTTCCGCGAGGGCTGCTCTTGTGTCCAGGTATATGCAGTTTGTTGCAGTCCTCTTTTCCTGTTGCTCTTTCAAGAGTAGTTGTATTAGTTATATTTTCATATTATATGCGGTTTTAGGAGGAAGCCTCTGTCTCACCTCTCATGCCTCCATCTTTAATCCAATCCTCTCCAACCTACTTAATTCTTGTCACGACCATGGAAAGGAGCAGTGGTCTGGTACACCTTGATAGAGGAGCAACTGGCTGCCGTGTACCATGCCTTGATGGCTACAGAACCCATCACCCTCTCCTACAGTTGTGTGCACTGACAGCTGGGCCGTCTATTGGGGCTTGACCCTGTGGCTACCGACATGGAACCATGGCAATTGGATGGTTGGTCATCAAACCCTTTGGGGGCAAGAGTTGTGGCAAGACTTGTGGGCCTTTGGTCAGAGTAGGACAGGTTCCATATATCATGTGACTGGCTATTTGCCTTTAGCATCCCCAGGGAATAATGAAGCAAACACACTGGCTCAGATGAGTGTGGATAGAAGGAAAGCCTGCCTCTGATGTAGCCCAATGATTACATAAGCATTTGTTGTACAGAGAGCAAAAGACAATGGGCTTTAGCCCATTAGTGGGGCTTGCTGGCAACCTTTGAAGAAGTCAGCAGAGCCTGGTAGGAGTGCCTTATGTGCTCTGAGAGGGGCTTACACAAAGTCCCACAGCAACATGGGACATTAGTAAAGGGGCTGATATTCCTTATCAAGTGGCAGATAAACTATACTGGGCCTCTGTCCATATCAGAAGGCTATCAGTATGCCATGACTTGTGTGGACACAGGTACTGGAATGTTGGCTGCTTTTCCTGCATGTCCTTTAGATCAGCAAATGACCAAAAGGGGCCTAGAGCACCTCTTTGCAACCTACAGCTGGCTGCAGGTTTAATTGAGAGTAATCAAGGCACTCACTTTATTGGACATGCATTACACAAATGGGTTCAGCAATTAGGAATAACGTGGAATTTTCATGTAGTATATAACCCTACTGGGGGAGGCATGATTGAGAGGTACATCGTCTTTTGAAATCTGGCCAAAGCTGGACACCAAAAGTCTATGGGGCTGATCAGTTCACTTATGGCCAGTGTTAGGACATTTGAATGAGAAGCTCCGAAAAGGAGCCTTGAACTCTGTAGACATGCTAACACACATTGCTGCTTCTCCTATACAACTGTATGTGCAAACCAAAAAGGAGTTTTTGAAGCCAAGATGTGGCCAGCAGAGCAACATCCTGCTGCTAGTCCCAACTGTGTTAAAGCCTGAAGACTGTTGAGTTGATGTGGCCCTGGACATTTTGACACATGGACCAGCAATGGCTTGCCCTTCTGGCACCTTGGGGAAAAGGCCTGGAAGCTGGCCTCATGTATATTCCTGGAATAACAGCAGAGTGACCCCAAAGATCACAATATGTACCCAAAACATCTGGGAGTTAAAAGCATCTTACAGGGAAGTTTCGTTTTATCTTTATGGTCAGTGCATGTACTTCCTGTAGTCATATATATTAACACATCTATAATTCCCACAGGGAGAGGCGTGAAAGTCTGGTATACTAGACCAGGACAAGATTGCATTCCTGCTACTGTCCTACCACAGGACCACTCTGTTGCATGTATCCCACCTGATGGACAAGATTTGCTTATGCTGGTGTCATTAAAACATGTATCTTATTTCCCTTAAGTTTATCTTCTATAGTCCCTGAGGCCTGGACCTGCCCCCTTGCTGCAGCTGCCATGTGATGATTTTCAACTCGCTACCTGTTCTGCTACTGGCACCTGAGGAATGGGGGAACTATGGACTTGATCTGCACAGGACTTTGAACCTAGCTGAATCCTCTGGTTTGAGGATTATCATGATTTTATTGCTGTTGTTATTTTATGTTATTAGTCTCATTACATTACTCCAGTTCTCTCGCACAGGGGCCACTGTGGAAGATGGGGAGCAAGTAGATTGTGAGGCGAGATTTCTGGAGGGGTGGGCTGTGGATAAAATTGCAGTATTTCCAGAATCTCTTGCCTGGCTGTGTGCATCTCCAAATCAGTAGGTGTTTCCAAGGGTGGAGACGTAGTCCATCTCCATATCAATAGGCGATTATAAGGGTGGGGGAAGTGAGGGTATAACCGGACCAGAGAAATTTGATCGGGTCCCCCTTCTGCACCCAGGTGGTGAGAGACACAGGGGAGCAGAAGTGGATGACTATTTGTAAGCAATAAATGAGTTTCTTTCACTTTATTTCTCTCCTTAATTTTAGTTTCAAAGGTAATTTGCTACGGGCTAGGAGAAAGATTCCCCTTCGCACTGCACCCCCCCTGGAATTACACAGTCTTCTATGATCCTATTTGACCAAGTGTTTTAAAACCTCTTAGTATTTTCAAAAAACTTCCCCAAATTAAATTCTAAATGAAGTCTTTTTGATCTTGAAGTAACTTTGGGAGTTTTCAGAGGACCCCTGGAACATCTGAAAAGATTTGTTCTCTCTCCTTATAAAAAAGAGAAATGTTAAACTAATTAGGTATATTTAATATGCTAAAGTATATATGTCAAATAAGAATATTAAGCCTTCTTTATACTGTATTTGTATATGTTCTAGAAATTGTATGAAATTCCTAAATTTTGATATGTCCTGATGTTATTGTTCTTTAAATATTATACATTACAGAAATAACCAAATTTCCTTGTCAATCCCATTATAATGAATTCTCATCAGATCTCTAACAATGGACATTTTAAAAAGTCTCATCACTTACAGTTATTGTTTTACTCTGATAACTTTGCAACAGTGTTCCTACAAAGTGCTTCACCTTCAAGAAGACTCAAGGAAAGGACTTTTGACAGGTATAGGTTTCTGATAACTTTAAGAGAATAAAACTGAACTAGGTAAGAAATTTCAGAACTAATGGAAAAACTGGATTCAAGTAGAAAAAAAGTTAATTATATGGGACTGAATGAATTAAGAAGGACAATTATAATTTTTATGACTCTTGTTTGAAACACTGCTGGTTCTTTAATATTTTGTTTTCTAGATTTTAGGAAAACTTGTTCTCTTTTCTCTCAAGCTATCAACAATTTGGTAAGATACAGCTTTGTGAACAAAGATGAAACATTTACTTTTTCTCCTACCTTATTCCTCTGGAATTTGTAATCTCGAGTATTATTTTCATACTATATAGTCATTTGCATAAATTGATTGAGAATCTGTTCTTGCAACAGGACACAACTGGCACCAAGGCTTTGGCTAGAATGTCATATTTGAGAGTGATATACATAGACCTTAATATGACCAGATAGTTTTAAGGAACTAAGATTGACTTTATAGAGCCAATAAATCCCCTTGGAAAAATCAGTCAAGGTTCTAGTAAATCAATCTTAAAAAGAGCTTATATGGCCAATCACTACATTCAACCTTACGTAAATAATCAGTCCAACAAATGCAAACAAGTAAGTTTTATGATGATTATCCTTAGGAAAAAAAGTGGGAACAACTGGAGAGAAAAAACTTGTTTGCCCCTTTGTCTATATTAGATTCTAATCCTGTTAACTGTCTTTGATGTTTTGTTATATACCTATAAACTGGACTGGATCCTGAATCCTCCTAGTTTTCTCAATATTTGGCTACAGCTTACCAAGTTTACATTTCCAATTTTCTCCCACCCTTCAGATTTGGAATTGCTGACAACAAAGACTGCCCTTGGATCTCCTTGGAAGGGCCTATCCTAGTTCCTCCTCACTACCCAGATGATAGCCAAAGTTCAGGGACTTGAAACTTGAGTGCACATCGCACAGCTAAAGAAAGATCCACCTGACATCTGGTCCTATGCAAACATTGGAAACCTCCAAATCAAACTGACTAGGAAGAGAAGGAGCTGACATTGATGTAGACTGCTTCCTCCCAAAAGTTCAGATCAAGAGTTCATATTTTAAATCATAAAACACCTTCCCTTTCCTTTACTCTGGCATTGGCCTAGAAAGGTAATATCATCATGTCTCCCAGGCGACTGCTGAAAAAGGGTAATATCTGGAATTTTGAACAATTTTTTATTTCAGGCTAGGAAAAAATGTAACTGACCCCTGGCTTGAAAGGACAAATGCAACAATCTCTGTGAGTGAATCCATGAACAGTACCATCTTAACAGTAACAGCTTATGCTCCAACAGGGTTTATTTTTGTCTGTTATGGTAATTATTCTCCTTGAGCCTATGAATACCTAAATACATGGCACATAACTAGGCAATGCCTCTTAGATCTAACTGTGCCCTAACTTTTCACATCTTTTAATAGATCTCATTGGTCAACTCCCTGGAATTTACATTGTTGACTTTAAAAGGACCTACCAGGAAGCCTTCATGATTCAGGATTCACTTCCTTTGGCAGGTCCCTAATTCCTTGCTCAGAAGTACATGCAATTGAGACTGTTATTATGAATCTCTCCGTAACTCTCACAATTACTGCAGAATCAGCTGCAAAAGTGATAGCTGCCCAGAAAAAAAAACCTTAGACTCTCTGGTCAAAGTTGTTCTTGATAATAGCATAACCCTTGATTATCTTTTAGCTAAGCAAGGAGGTGTATTTGCTGTGGCCAACACTACCTGCTATGCCTGGATTAACATTTCTGGGAAAGTTGAAACTCAGTTACACAAGTTCATAGAGCAAGCCACTTAACTTAAAATGGTGACTCCTTCAATAGGCCTTTGACTTATTTAATTTTGATTGGCTTGAGTCTTAGGAACATGGCTCTGAAGTACAGACATTGGGAATTATCCTCCTCATGGTATTCATGGCAATATCCCTGGTGCACTATATTCTCTCGAAGGATTTAAATGCTATGTTCACAGTCACTAGCCATCTAGAAAATGATCTCCCTAAGACCTGGAATACCAGAAAAGTAGTGAAGAAAATGACCAATTAAAAAAACTAAAAACACAGAGATTCAGCAAAAGACATCATGGCCCATGAATATCACACAGAGGATCAGTAATAACCATAGGAAGAGTGGTAGCTAAGAGTAGCACAAATGCCTTAAATTTGATCATATTTCTCAGTTAGGCTGAGTCTGATCAAAAGTGGGGAGTTGTTTTAAAAAGAAACAAGCCCAAAACAGAATGACTTGCTCCCACAACAGCAAACCAAGACTTAATCGCAGGAATGTGACCTTTAACCAGTCAAGTTCCTGACCAGAACTAGTGAGGATGCCTCAAAGGAAAGTGACCTTGCCTAAAACAATCCTTTATTCTTTTACTAATAACTCCTTGTCCCACCCTGCTTCTGCCTATGAAGGTCTTCCATTTTGTACAGCTCTTCAGAGCTCCTTTTTACTTGCAAGATGAGATGCAGCCCCATCCATGAATTGTAGAAAAAAGACAATCAGATATTCAAATTTATTCAGTTGAAATTCTTTTCTTAACAAATGTAATAAAGATGTGTGGTTGTAATTTTATTTTTAAATATTTAAGTTTACAAAGATGGGTTGAATGAGAGAAAAGTTGACTTTGGAAGCTGTAAAGAGTGGACAAAGGAGAGGTAGCTCAGTGTGGCACAAATGCCTTAAATTCTGATCACATTTCTCAGGCTGAAAGTCTGATCAAAGTGAGGAGTTGTTTTAAAAAAAGAAACAAGCCCCAAAATGAATCACTTGCCCCCATAACAGCAAACTAAGACTTAATTGCAGGAATGTGACCTTTAACCAGTCAGACCTAATGAGTCTAAACTCTAAACTAGCCATAGGGAATGCAGAAAGTCATTTCATTTACACGAGAAAATCTTTCAGAGGCGGTGGAATTAGCAGCCCAAGGTACTTGAGGTGAGGACAACTACAATAAGACTGAGATAACAAAACTCATGGGCTGATCCATTAGTATCTGTAGTTACCTTTCTCTATTCCCATGTTTTTTACTTTCTTGGAGTTAGTATGGCTTAGTTTCTCACATATAGTACTTATCAATAATTCATTTCCACCCTCTTTATAGATTAATTGCCTACCCCTTACCCTCTACCATGAAGGTCCAAAAACTAGAGATTTGTTCTCAGGGAAGAATAAGATGTGTCTTTTGACAAAGGACAAGATGTCATATGGAAAATAGGATTACTGAATGATGAGACAACCCCTCCACCAGCTTCTCCTGCTTGACTTTCAGAAACCTTTAGCCTGGTCTTTACCTTCCAGTCAGATGTGAACAATCTTCTCTAGAGAATATGACCAGCCTAAGAGGAAAGATATAGATACCAAGGTCAGGTATTACCCCCAACAATCCAGTCACAGAACAGCTAGAGAAACTCAACATGCAAACAGAATGTCATGTTTTTAGTTCTCCACTCTTAACAACAAGCTAATAACACTGAGGATATCAGATGCTATGAAAAGCCTATAACATTAAAGATAGATAGCAATCAAACAGGTACAATCTACCTGGCATAATGAAACCAGCAGGGCAAAGAAAACAAAATGGTCATTAAAATTCTCAGAGAAGTAAGAGAATATTGTATTCATTAAATTAGAATAAGACTGCTTTGGAGAGGAACATCCAGGGGAAGCAAAAGAGGTCTGTAGAAAATAAAAATGCAAATGCAGAAATGAAAAATTCAATAGAAATTATTAAAGATAAATTTGGGAAAATACCAAAATAGTAGAAAACTGTAAGAAGTAGAAAAATAGAAGAAGAAAAGAGAACCTGGCAGCTAAATAAAAGGAATTATAGAAAGAAGAATAGGAAAAATGGAGGGGAGAAAAACATTAATGAAATAATATTTTCCAGAAATGAAAGCTGTAAGTGGAGCATGGAGCACCCAGTGAAACAGATGAAAATAGACTCATACCAAGCACATAATTGTGAAATTTTAGAAGCCAAGGGAAAAAAGATACACTCACATGTCAAGAATCAGGAATCAAAGTGCTTTTGAACATTTCAATGATGCCATCTAAAGTTACAAGACAATGAAATGATACATTTAAAAACATTTTCACCCTAAAATTTTTTTACCCTGCCAAAATATTAATCAAGTGTGAGGATACGTAAAATTAAGTCTCAGACTTGTTTATAAGGTTTCATAAAATTAATCTATCATAAATGCTTTTCTTCAGAAAGATAAAAAGGAAAGATGTGCTGCCTCTGAGCATGAAACAAAGGGGCAAAATAGAAAAAGGGAAAATATGAGATATAGGAATGCTGGGGTGATGATTTTATTCTCCTCGGTTCTTGTCCCCACTGCAACAACGAATTGAAGGGCAGAGACACGGTAGTGAAGCAGGAAGAATGAAAGTTTTATTTGAATACATCTAAGGGAGGAACGGGCTAGAGTCAAGGTAGATAAAGGCAGGTTTACTTGCTTATCTGGAGTAGGGCAGAGAGAGTGAAGACTTATGCTTAAAGTCTGGAAAACAGAATGGAATAGCAAAGTGACAAAGACACTACTGGGTAAGTTGAGCAGTATGAAGTCTTTTAAAGATACACACTCCAAGACGGGGAGTGTGGGCAACTTCAGAGAAGAGGAGGCACATTTAAGAGCTTAGGATTCTGTCTTTCAAAAAGGCTTTCAAGAATGGGATAAAGGTAAGGGTCAGGGTTGGGGTGGGTGGCATAGGCTTGTCAGGTGGTCTTATGATGTTTGTCTCTGGTGAGAGACAGTATATCATTGTCTATAGCCAGTCCTCTAGGTAATTCTGTAAGACAAACCTTTTGTTCCTCTCTAAGATAGTGGCTACTCCCAAGCACTGGGAACACATCAGTTAAGACTGCATACCTTACCTTAAGGTAAGTCTGAGTCGTTGGCTGATTACCAAAGAATCCCAACTCTCTTTCAAAAGTGGAATCTCCGCCTTAAGAAAAGTTTCTACTGTTCTTATTATGCTAATCTCAGCATTTTTAAGGAAAATTAATCACGATGCTTGTCTTCTGTCTCTGCCTATCTCACCAGCATTCATTAGGGCAAGTCTCAAGGTCAGCCCAGATTCAGAGCAAGTGGATTGAACTCACAATGCAAAGGGCATTAACTCTGTCCTTTCTGGCACTCTGGCTTTATCTGATTAACTCCTGGAGTTCTTTTGGGCCTCACCTTCTTTTCAACCCACTCATATCTGTCTGTCTGCCTAACAGAACTAGAAGACCCATTCCAGGAGAAAAGCAAAGGTCATTCTCAGGAAGATGATGACAAGTGTGTATCAGGTATGGTGAATAATAAGTCCCTACTGGACTGGTCCCTAATGCTCCAGGAGTGACATCTTCCAGAAAATGAAACTGATAAACTTGAATAAACATATTGAAAGGTGATTTAGAAAACTAGCAGAAATTTGGGGATTGAACTATTGATAAGTAGTATGTATGGAAAAGTAAGCAAACACTTAAAGAAAATAAAAATACAGTGTGGGTAAAATTGTAATATTTCCAGAATATCTTGCCTGGCTTTAGTACATATGCATGCCAACAGGCATTCAAGGGTGGAGAGAAGTATGGTTTTAGCATATTTGCATTATTCCTCAGGGGTGGAGAGAAGTTAATCTCCATATCAATGGGTAATTACCTGGGCAACGGGAGGGCTTATCTATACGTGAAAGGTGAGGAGGAGGGCCGGTTTTGCTTCTGCTGGAGCAGGAAAGAGAGAAGGGCCTTGACTGCAGTTTGTAAGCAATAAACAGATTTTAAACTTTATTTTTCCCTTTGACTGATTTTGGTTTTTAGAGGTATTTTGCCCCAGGACTTCCTTTCCCCAGACTTACATCTGGCATTAGTTGACAGGAGTCCTCTGAACCCAAAATCTGTCATAACGGGTGCAACATTTGGGAGGGCCACCCCTAGAAGTGATGGGTAGAAGTGGCACTAGCGCCAAGGGAAGTGTGTCTACACTCGTGTGGTTGTGGAGGCACCACCACTGCTGCTGGCCACGCTGACCCCGGCCCGTGGCCCAAGCCTAAGGATACTGCTTGTGCCACTGCTGCAGCTCCTGCTGCTGGCCGGTGCCTATCACAACTATGGAAAGGAGCAGGGGTCTGGGTCACCTTGATAGAGAAGCAACTGGCTGCTGTGTACCACACCTTGCTGGTTACGGAGCCCATTGCTGGAACAGCTCCAACCAAGGTTATAACTCCCTATCCCACCACAGAGTGGGTAAGAGACTGGACCCAAAGGCCATAGAGTGGTGTGGCACAGACACCTACCGCATATCATCTGACTGGCCATTTGCCTTTGGCATCCCCAGGGAATAATGAAGCAGACGCATTGGCCCAGGTGTACTGGCTAGAAGGAAAGCCTGCCTCTGATATGGCCTAATGGTTACACCAGTGTTTGTTGCACGTGGGACAAAAGACAATGTGGGCCTGTCAGTGGGACTTGCCAATGACCTTTGAAGAAGTCAGCCAAGCCCAGAAGGAGTGCCCTGCATGTTGTGCATATCAGCAAACCACCAAGGGGGGCCTAGAGTGTCTCTTTGCAGCCTATGGCCAGTCGCCAGTGACTGAGAGTGATCAAGGCAACCACTTTATTGGACATGCGTTGCAAGGATGTGTGCAAGAATTAGAAATAAAATAGACGTAGCCCTGGACATTTCAACACATGGACCGGTGATGGCTGACTCTTCTGGCACCTTGGAGAAAAGGCCTGGAAGTTGGCCTCCTGTGTATTCCTGGAATAACAGCCAAGTGACCCCCCCAAAATCACAGTTATTTGCTTTTATAGTCCTAGATGCGCCACCCTGGCTGCAGCTGCTGCATGATGGCTGGAATGGATGAGCTTTGGACTTAATCTGCATGGACTCTGAACTTAGCTGAAGCCTCTGGCTTGAGAATTATCATGATTGTATTGCTGTTGTCAAGAAAAAAATGTGTAAAGAGAAGCCTGACTTTGTCTAATGTTTGGTAAAAGTTTTGTGAGTAATCTAGCATGGTTGTTAGGAACAAGTAAACAAGTGTAGAAACATATTTTGTGCTTAGTGAGAGACTGAGCTGTAAAGTACATTTACTTAATCTGCATAGGCTGAATCCTCTGGCTTGAGGATTATCAAGATTTTATTGCTGTTGCTATTGTATGTTACTAGTTTCGTCAGAATAGGAGGAATGAGTAAATTATAAGTTGAGATTTCTGAAGGGGTGGCCTGTGGGTAAAATTGTAATATTTCCAGAATACCTTGCCTGACTTTACTACATATGCATATCAACAGGCACTCACAGGTGAAGAGAAGTATGGCTTTTAGTGTATTTGCATCATTCCTCAGGGGTGGAGAGAAGTTCACCTCCATATCAATGGGTAATTACCTGGGCAAAGGAGGGCTTATCTGTACCTGAGAGGTGAGGAGGAGAGCCTATTTTGCTTCTGCTGGAGCAGGAAAAAGAGAAGGGCCTGGACTACAGTTTGTAAGCAATAAACAGATTTTAAACTATTTCTCCCTTTGACTGATTTCAGTTTTTAGAAGTATTTTGCCCCGGATTTCCTTTCCCTGGACTTACATACAGGAATAGAGAAAAAGAACTACAGTTTACTAATGGGTCAATTAAGAAATATTGATCTAATCAAAACCACCAATATAATTATATTGAGAGATGTGAGGAATCAGAAGAATATATGTATACATACAGAGAATGGGGGTAGAGCGGGAAAAGAACTAAACCCTCACCTTCCATAATGGTTAAAACTGAAAAATCAAGAATCAGCCACATAAGCAGGCCATTTACTGATACAGAGCTAAATGCCAAAAGAATCAGTGAAAAGTTTAAAAGCAGTAGCCACAAGAAATAGAGATAAAGAAAACTGGGGAGCATTACTGGTCTTTCATCTGTACATGAATTAACAAATTTAATAAAAAATAAAAACCTATCAAAAAATACCTCTCTCATATGTAAATAGCAACCAGTTTGAATGTTGGAAAATCAGAGAATTACAACCATTCTTTTATAGCTAAAATAAACAGGAATTTTTCTTTTAAGGTGGAAGCTTAGGGAAGTCCAAGTTGTCCTTGCATGGTACGTTTCACTAAGTTCTTCCTTGTGTATGTCATGAAATATATTTCAGTAAAATATTCCTCAAAAAACCATAACATACCAAATCAATATTTAAAAACCTACAAAGAATATTTTCAGTTTTCAAAAGATATATTGTAATTCCAGGGGGAAAATCCCGGGGAAAAAATACCTTTAAAACTGAAACCAGTCAAAGGGAGAAATAAAGTGGGAGAAACACATTTAGTTCTTATAAGCAGTGGTCCTGTATCTCTTGACTAGGCTACAGCAGAAGAGAACTCCACCCAACCTCTCCAGTCCAGATAAGCCATAGCAGCCCTTGTAATTACCTACTGTTATGTAGATGGGCCACTTCTCTCCACCCCTTGAAACACCTATTGATATGGAGATGCACTAAAGCCAGGTGAGAGATTCTGGAAATATTGCAATTTTACCCACATATATATATTCTGTACATCTATAAGCATAAAGATTTAATTTAAACAAAAGGAAACTTAAATTCATCACAAAACTGCTTCTATTTACTGCCATGTTTGTTTAGTATCAACCCAAATAATTTTCCTTAATTCACACATACCAATTCCTCTCTGAGAAGGAATCAGAGCTCAGAAATCATTGACCTCTAATCAAATGCAATTCAGATTACAGAATTGTTATACTAAAAGGACACAGATCTATGTAAAAATATTTTGTAAGCTACTAGAATTAGCTATCAGTTTGGAATATTTTATTCTTATCTCACTCAACACTCAGGCTGTTATTCACTTCTACGTATACCAGCCTTTAAAGCATTGAGTAAAACATTACATAAAAAGTAAGTACAAGGCACTGTGTTAAAAATAAGCACAAAAATATATTTTTCATGGTGAAAAAGAAATGGGAAACATTCTTTTTTAAAGGTAGGATGCCACTCAGTTAGCTCTCTAGGCAGGAATGCTCAGGTAAGATGATAGGGGAACATGGGCTCCCCACTTACGGAGTCTTTGTATAAAATGTCAAAACATAGTCCGAATGTTAGAAAACTTAGATTCTATGTGTCCAGATGAAAATCCTGCACAGAAAGCCTTGTGTGGATAAAACTAGTATTTCCAGAATCTCTTGCCTGGCTTTAGTGCATCCACATATCAATAGGTGTTTCAAGGGGTGGAGAGAAGTGGTCCATCTACATATAAATAGGCAATTACAAGGGTGTGTGAGGGTTTATCTGGACTGGAGAGGTTGGGTGGAGCTCTCTTCTGCTGCAGCCTGGTCAAGAGAGAGACTGGACAACGGCTTGTAAGAAATGAACAGGTTTTAAACTTTATTTCTCTCTTTGACTACTTTGGCTTCAAAGGTATTTTGCCCTCGGATTGTCCCCCTGGAGTTACACCTTGCTAATTATTTAACAAAGTTTTAGAAATTAATAAAGTCCAAAGAGGTCTCACCTCAGTGAGAGCAGCAAATTATACCCTATCCAAAATGAAGAGATTATTTTAAGCTTAACCTCACATTTCTTATCTGGAAGACTTTCTGGTTTTAAGAAACTTAATATGCAGTATGTTCAAAGTGATAAAAGAGTACTCTAAATAGATGAAATGACAATTGAATCTTCCACTATTTAAATCTTTTTCTCATTGCAAATTTCCCTATGGCAAGCATAAACACTAGACACAACTGGATATCCATGCCAGCCCTTCATTTCTAGCAGTTAAGGACTGAGCTGGATACCATGTTTTGAGATGACTGATAACTCAAAATACAGTCATTCATGTCTTTCATAAATTTTAAAAGGTTACATAAAACTATTGTTTTAAATATTGCAGAATGTTTTACAAGTCCTTTTCTACAATGATAGTTTTCTGCTTTAACAGAACTTCTTTCATATGTATTGGCTACATAAAATGGCATTAATGGTATAGCTTACAATTAGACTTAGTAAAAAGATATACCCAGTGTCCTGGCTACAGCTTGCCTCCACTCATTTCAATATAGGTAGCCCTGGACAAGATGTCAGGCAATCAGGTTTGTCTTCCTCTTCCCTCACTCTATTTCCACCACTCTTTCCTCTACTTCAGTGCCTTCCTTCCTATTCTTCTCAGGTTGTGCAATATGCTCAAATGTCTCTGCTTCTCCCCAAATCAGCAAAGTCCCAAATACTGCAGAACAATTCTATTACTTGCCCCTTCTTGGGACCTCTCATGTTTCCTATTTCAAGTATTTACTACACGAAATTGTCAGCACACTGTTTTGACAGATATCTTCCCAGATACCTACCTAACCAAGCCTACCCCTTCTACTATAGATTCTACCTCTTATTTTTACTATGACATCACCAACTGCCCATTCCACAAAGCTTACAATCTCAGAATCATCTGATTTTCTCTTTCCCTTAAACTCTACACACCTAATTCTCCTCTAAATTCATTCTGCTCCATAAAGTCTCAAATTTATCCTCTTCACAAATTCCACACTCCAACCTTTGGTTTAGAATTTTTATCTTTTCTTGCCCACATTATTTAAAAAATCTCTTAACTGGTCTACCATCTCCCACCTTTCTCTACTCTAGCCTGTGCTCTATTCTATGTCCAGAAGTATCCTCGTTACAGTGCAGAGCTCAACCAAAGAAAAGGTACATCTACAGAGATTCATTTTTTTTTTCAACAGCTCAAATAAATAGTCTTGTTCCTAATTTGCTCTCATAATGTAGAAGCTCTGCTTTGAATATTTTTATTGGCCTTCTTCACCACTAATTAACAAAGAAGGCCAAAGATTCATTATAAAAAATATGTAGTATTATAACAGAGTCAGAATTGTCTGGAAGTATTTTTATACAATAAGCACTAATGAATATGAAATATGATTATGGGATAACTGCCAGAATTTATTAAATATGCAAATTTGGATCTCTTAGTATCTCAAATCTAGATTATTTTTGAACCATAAACCACATCAATAGTTTATTTCTTCAACACTTGTAAATGCACTTATAAAAATACCTAGAATTTACAACAGATCCAGTGACAAACTGATTTTTAAAGTCAGCCACATGGGGGTGGTTAAAGAAACGTAAATTTAAGTATCTGACTCAAATCTGACTCTCTCACCTCTCCACTTTACTCTGAGCCACCATCATCTCTGGCTCACTTCAGTAGTCACTCAACTGGTCCCTTACTTTCACTCTAGTTCTCAACAATAATCTCAGAGAGGCTAGAGGCAAAATTTAAAAATGTAAAACAAGTTTTGTTAGTGTTCCACTAAAACTCTCCAAAGGCTTCCCACTGCACTTAGAAATATCTCTAGGCTCTGGGCCACAGCTCACAAGAGCCTTCATGATTTGGCACTCCACATGCCCTCTGAGCTCATCTGCAACTCTCCTCCTTGTCTGCTCATCTCTAGTAGCCCTGGGCTTCCTTTTGTTCCTCAAACATCTCTCATTTCCCATCTTTACCACTTTCTATTCTCTCTGCTTGAGATAATCTTCCCAGATATCTACACACATATTCTTATTCTCTTCATTTTTGTCCCAGTATGTCACCTCCCCAGAAAGTGAATCCAAACACACAATACACACTAGCCCCACTCTGTCATACATACCCTTAGCCACTCTACCTCCTGTCAGTTTCATCATAGCCTTTATCTGAAAGTATCTGGCTTGCTCTTTGTCTCCTCAGTGGAAATGCACTCATCATTCTTCCTCCCATTACACCAGGAATGTGCCTTGACACATTCCTCCCCTTGATTGAATGTGCAGGCATTCAGATACTTATCAATCCATTAATAAATACATACTGATGTCTCTTAAAGTTTTACCGCCTGAGCTTCAGACGTATCTCCTTGCTACATCTCTGTAAAGATGTCCCATGCGCACCATAAACTCGACATGTCCAAAACATATCCTCATCACCTATAAAAATCCAAATTCCTTAATATGGCATAATGGTCTCACATTTCCCTCCTTAATTGTCCAAACATGCTCTCTTGCTCCTCCTTATAAGCACCCTTATTATTTTTTTTTTTTAATTTATTTTGGTATCATTAACCTACAGTTACATGTGCAATATTATGGTGATTAAACTACCCCCTTCATCAGGTCCCCCCCACCAACCCCATTACAGTCACTGTCCATCAGTGTAGTGAGATGCTATAGAGTCACTACTTGTCTTCTCTGAGTTGTCAGCCGTCCCCGTGCCCCGGCTACCTTACGTCGGCTAATCATAATACCCCTTTTACCCTCTTATCCCTCCCTTCCCACCCATCTTCCCCAGTCCCTTTCCTTTGGTAACTATTAGTACGTTCTTGGGTTCTGTGAGTCTGCTGCTGTTTTGTTCCTTCAGTTTTTTTCTTTGTTCTTATACTCCACATATGAGTGAAATCATTTGATACTTGTCTTTTTTGGCTTGGCTTATTTCACTGAGCATAATACCCTCTAACTCCATCCATGTTGTTGCAAATGGTAGATTTGTTTTCTTCTTAAGGCTGAATAATATTCCATTGTGTATATGTACCACATCTTTTTAATCCATTCATCTACTGATGGACACTTAGGTTGCTTCCATTTCTTGGCTATTGTAAATAGTGCTGCAATAAACATAAGGGTGCATCTGTCTTTTTGAAACTGGGCTGCTGCATTCTTAGGGTAAATTCCTAGGAGTGGGATTCCTGGGTCAAATCATATTACTATTTTGAGTTTTTTGAGGAACCTCCATACTGCTTTCCACAATGGTTGAACTAAATTGCATTCCCACCAGCAGTGTAGGAGGGTTCCCTTTTTTCCACATCCTCGCCAACATTTGTTGTTGTTTGTGTTTTGGATGTTGGCCATGCTCACTGGTGTGAAGTGATATCTCATTGTGGTTTTAATCTGCATTTCTCTGATGACCGGCGATGTGGAGCATCTTTTCATGTGCCTGTTGGCCATCTGAATTTCTTCTTTAGAGAAGTGTCTATTCATGTCCTCTGCCCATTTCTTAATTGGATTATTTGCTTTTTGTTTGTTAAGGTGCGTGAGTTCTTTATATATTTTGGATGTCAACCCCTTCTCAGATGCATCATTTATGAATATATTTTCCCATACTGTAGGATGTATTTTGTTCTACTAATGGTGTCCTTTGCTGTACAGAAGCTTTTTACTTTGATATTCTCCCAACTGTTCATTTTTGCTTTTATTTCCCTTGCCCTGGGAGATATGATCCTGAAGAAGTCGCTCATGTTTATGTCCAAGAGATTTTTGCCTATGTTTTTTTCTAAGAGTTTTATGGTTTCATGACTTACATTCAGGTCTTTGATCCATTTTGAATTTACCTTTGTGTATGGGGCTAGACTGTAGTCCAGTTTCATTCTCTTACATGTAGCTGTCCAGTTTTTCCAACACCAGCTGCTGAAGAGGCTGTCATCTCCCCATTGTATATCCAAGGCTCCTTTATCAAATATTAATTGGCAGTAAGTGTTTGGGTTAATGTTTGGATTTTCTATTCTGTTCCACTGGTATGTGGGTCTGTTTTTGTGCCAGTACCAAATTGTCTTGATTACTGTGGCTTTGTAGTAGAGTTTGAAGTCAGGGAGCGTAATTCCCCCCGTTTGATTCCTCCTTCTCAGGATTGCTTTGGATATTCGGGGTCTTTTCTGGTTCCATATGAATTTTTGAGTTATTTGTTCCAGTTCATTGAAGAAAGCTGTTGGTAGTTTGATAGGGATTGCATTGAATCTGTAGATTACTTTAGGTAGTATAGCCATTTTGACAATATTTATTCTTCCTAGCCAAGAGCATGGGATGCATTTCCATTTGATAGTGTCCTCTTTAATTTCTCCTAGGGATGTCTTGTAGTTTTCAGAGTACAGGTCTTTCACTTCCTTCATTAGGTTTATTCCTAGGTATTTTATTCTTTTTGATGCAATTGTGAATGAAATTGTTTTTCTGATTTCTCTTTCTGTTACTTCATCGTTAGTGTATAGGAAAGCAAGAGATTTCTGTGTGTTAATTGTGTATGCTGCAACTTTGCTGAATTCAGATATTAGTTCTAGTAGTTTTGGAGTGGAGTCTTTAGGGTTTTTTATGTACAGTATCATGTCATCTGCAAATAGTGACAATTTGACTTCTTCTTTACCAATCTGGATGCCTTTTATATCTTTGTTTTGTCTGATTGCCGTGGCTAGGACGTCCAGTACTATGTTGAATAACAGTGGAGAGAGTGGGCATCCCTGTCTTGTTCCCGATCTTAGATGAAAAGCTTTCAGCTTCTCGCTGTTACGTATGATGTTAGCTGTGGGTTTGTCATATATAGCCTTTATGATGTTGAGGTACTTGCCATCTATACCCATTTTGTTGAGAGTTTTAATCATGAATGGATGCTGAATTTTGTCAAATGCTTTTTCAGCATCTATGGAGATGATCATGTGGTTTTTGTTCTTCTTTTTGTTGATGTGGTGGATGATGATGGATTTTCGAATGTTGTACCATCCTTGCATCCCTGGGATGAATCCCACTTGATCATGGTGTATGATCCTCTTGATGTATTTTTGAATTCGGTTTGCTAATATTTTGTTGAGTATTTTTGCATCTACGTTCATCAGGGATATAGGTCTGTAATTTTCTTTTTTGGTGAGGTCTTTGCCTGGTTTTGGTAATAGAGTGATGCTGACTTCATAGAAAGATTTTGGAAGTATTCCCTCCTCTTCTATTTTTTGGAAAACTTTAAGGAGAATGGGTGTTATTTCTTCTCTATATGTCTGGTAGAATTCAGAGGTGAATCCATCAGGTCCGGGGTTTTGTTCTTGGGTAGTTTTTTGATTACTGATTCAATTTCTTTGCTGGTGATTGGTCTGTTTAGTTTTTCTGTTTCTTGCTTGGTCAGTCTTGGAAAGTTGTATTTTTCTAAGAAGTTGTCCATTTCTTCTAGGTTTTGCAGCTTATTAGCATACAGATGCTCATAATATTCTCTTATAATTCTTTGTATTTCTGTGGGGTCCGTCGTCATTTTCCCCTTCTCATTTCTGATTCTGTTTATGTGTGTAGATTCTCTTTTTCTCTTAATGAGTCTGGATAGGGGTTTATCTATTTTGTTTATTTTTTCAAAGAACCAGCTCTTGGTTTCATTGATTTTTTCTATTGTTTTATTCTTCTCAATTTTATTTATTTCTTCTCTGATCTTTATTATGTCCCTCCTTCTGGTGACTTTGGGCCTCATTTGTTCTTCTTTTTCCAATTTCAATAATTGTGTCTTTAGACTGTTCATTTGGGAATGCTCTTCCTTCTTTAAATAGGCCTGGATTGCAATATACTTTCCTCTTAGAACTGCCTTCGCTGCGTCTCACAGAAGTTGTGGCTTTGTGTTGTTGTTGTCATTAGGCTCCATATATTCTTTGATTTCTGTTTTGATTTGGGCGTTAACCCATTGATTCATTAAGAGAATGTTGTTAAGTCTCCATGTATTTGTGAGCCTTTTTGATTTCTTTCTAAAATTTATTTCTAGTTTTATACCTTCGTGATCTGAGAAGTTGGTTGGTAGGATTTCAATATTTTTGAATTTACTGAGGTTCTTTTTGTGGCCTAGTATGTGGTCTATTCTGGAAAATGTTCCATGTGCACTTGAGAAGAATGTGTATCCTGCTGCTTTTGGGTGCAGAGTTCTGTAGATGTCTGTTAGGTCCATCTGTTCTAGTGTGTTCTTCAGTGCCTCTGTGTCTTTACTTATTCTTTGTCTGGTTGATCTATCCTTTGGAGTGAGTGGTGTGTTGAAGTCTCCTAAAATGAATGCATTGTTGTCTATTTCCTCCTTCAATTCTGTTAGTATTTGTTTCACATAGGTTGGCGCTCCTGTGTTGGGTGTATATATGTTTTTAATGGTTATATCTTCTTGTTGGACTGACCCCTTTATCATTTTGTAATGTCCTTCTTTATCTCTTGCTACTTTCTTCGTTTTGAAGTCTATTTTGTCTGATACAAATACTGCAACACCTGCTTTTTTCTCTTTGTTGTTTGCATGAAATATCTTTTTCCAACCCTTCACTTTTAGTCTGTGTATATCTTTGGGTTTGAGGGGAGTCTCTTGTAAGCAGCATATAGATGGGTCTTGCTTTTTTATCCAATCTGTTACTCTGTGTCTTTTGATTGGTGCATTCAGTCCATTTACATTTAGGTTGATTATTGATAGATATGTACTTATTGCCATTGCTGGCTTTAGATTCGTGGTACCAAAGGTTCTAGGGTTGCTTTTTTACTATCTGACAATCTAACTTAACTTTCTTGTTAAGTTATTGTGAACACCGTCTGATGTTTCTTTATTTCTCCCTTCCTATTCTTCCTCCTCCATTCTTTATATATTGGGTGTTTTATTTTTTGCCTTTATTTAGTATTTGGATGGTCTGCTTTCTTTGCTATGATTTTATTTTCTCTGGTGACATCTTTTTAGCCTTAGGGGTGCTTCCCTCTAGAGCAGTCCGTTTAAGATATCCTGTAGTGGTGGTTTATGAGAGGCAAACTGTTTCAACTTTCGTTTGTTTGGAAATTGTTTAATCCCTCCATCATATTTAAATGATAATTGTGCTGGATACAATATTCTTGGTTCGAGGTCCTTCTGTTTCATTACGTTAAATATATCATGCGATTATCTTCTGGCCTGTAAGGTTTCTGTTGAGAAGTCTGATGATAGTCTGATGGGTTTTCCTTTGTAGGTGATCTGTTTTCTCTCTCTAGCTGCCTTTAATACTCTGTCTTTATCTTTGACCTTTGCCATCTTAATTATTATGTGTCTTGGTGTCTTCTTTGGGTCCCTTGTGTTGGGAGTTCTGTGGGCTTCCGTGGACTGCGAGACTATTTCCTTCCCCAGTGTGGGAAAGTTTTCAGCAATTATTTCTTCAAAGACACTTTCTATCCCTTTTTCTCTCTCTTCTTTCTCTGGTACTCCTATAATGCGAATATTGTTCCGTTTGTATTGGTCACACAGTTCTCTCAATATTCTTTCATTCTTAGAGATCCTTTTTTCTCTCAGTACCTCAGCTTCTTTGTTTTCCTCTTCTCTAATTTTTATTTCAGTTATCGTCTCCTCCACCGTATCCAACCTGCGTTTGATACCATCGTGTTCTTCAATGATTGGATGTCTGACCGGAATTCATTCCTGAGTTCTTGAATATCTTTCCGTACCTCCATGAGCATGTGAATAATTTTTATTTTGAACTCCCTTTCAGGGAGAGTCATAAGGTGCATATCATTAAAATCTTTCTCAGGAGTTGTATTCATAATTTTACTCTGGATCAGGTTCCTTTGGCGTTTCATATTTGTGTATGGAGCCCTCCAGTGCCCAGAAGCTCTACTCTCTGGAGCTGCTCAGCCCCTGAAGCAATGTCAGGGATTGTAGGGGAGTGCTTTGGTGCGTTGGGGGAGGAAAGGGCTGTTTCCTGGTTCCTGGCTGCTATGCCTGTCTCCACTGTCTGAACCAGTGGGCTGAGCACACAGGTATAAGCCTCTGTGCTTTGCCTTTTAAGTTGCTGTAGACAGATCCTCCCTCTGGCTGGCCCAACACCAGGGAAGGGCTTCCAGGTTTGCAAGCCCAGTGGGGCTGGCCAGGTGAAAGGTGCACTAGTCTGCCTGTCATAGAAGGGGTTCCTGGAGCCATGCAGGCAGCCAGGGAGCTGGCACACCTGAAGATCAGAAAACTCCCAAACTGCTGGGCAGAGTACACCAGGACAATCTTGTCCACCTGTCCTTTCTCCTGAGCAGCAAGCTCCTTGCAGTCCTTTCCCCCTCAGCAGGCCTCCTGCCAAGGTCCTCCCTGCCAGGAAGTCTCTCAGACTGCCTGCCCCTCCCCCGTCCCAGAGCTGGGTATGGATCCCTGATCTCACAAGCAGCCGGAATCTTAGTCTCTCCAGGAACTCCGCCTGTCTTAGCTTTCCAAGCTCCTAATTACAAGAGTATCCTGCCAGCACCATGAAATGTAGGTTTGTGCTCCTGGAGTAGATCTCCAGAGTTAGGTATTCAGCAGTCCCAGTTCTCCACTCCCTCTCTGCTCTGTTCCTGTTCCTCCTGCCGGTGAGCTGGGGTGGGGGAAGGGCTTGGATCCCGCAGGACCACAGCTTTAGTACATTACCGTTTTCTGTGAGGGCTGCTCTTGTCTCCAGGTGTATGCAGTTTATTGTAGTTCTCTTTCCCGTAGCTCTTTCAAGAGTAGTTGTAGTAGCTTTATTTTCATATTATATGCGGTTTTAGGAGGAAGCCTCTGTCTCACCTTTCACGCCGCCATCTTTAATCTAAGCACCCTTTTAATTCCAACCACACTGGGTCATTTGTTATTCCCTAAATCCATTGCTTCAGACTACTATAGCTTCACCTTAACTGTCTCAAAAGAAACCTTTCCTGACCCATCCCAGCAGATTTACAATAAATAGCACTTACTGTATAGCACAGCGATCCTCATTATTTGTGGGTTCTGTACATGTGAATTCTCCTACTTGTTAAAATTTATTTGTAACCCCAAGGTCACTAGTTGCAGAGCTTTCATTTGCAGTCAGGCACAGAGCAGCAAGAAGTGTGCCCAAGGTGCACATCCCAGCTTAGGTGCAACAAGGTAAAGCTCTGCGTTCTGGAAAACCAAGTATCCTTTTCATAGCCTATTTATTTAGTGCCATGTTTTTCACAGTTTTGTGCTTTTTTCATGACTATTTCTCTGTCTAAAATGTCCCTCCAAGCATAGTGCTTAAGAGATGTCTAAGCCCAAGAAGACTATACCTGCCTATAGAGAAGACACAAGTGTTCAATGAGCTTCCTTCAGGCATGAGTTATAGTACTGTTTTTCATTCAATGTTAATGAATCAATAATATATACTATGGTGTCTTTAAACAGAAAACACATAAAACAAGGTGATGTATTGAGCAGTTAATGAAAATGTGATCAGAGGCTCAAAGGGGCCTAACCTGGTATTTCCCCTAGAAGCAATGGTTCAGTATTCATGAATTCAGTGTTCACAGAGAATTTATAGAACATAAACATGTATAGAACTACCATGAATAATGAAAATCAACTGTATTCTCATTTACACATCTGCCTTCACCACAAAATCAGTGGGCTTTCTGAGAGCAGAAATGGCATCTTACTTATCTTTGGGCTCTAATTCTTAGTATTATGCCAGAAGAATGCATACTACAGTTAATATTTATTGCACGTAATTTTTAAATTGTGGCTTCTCATCACTGTAATGTGATTTGTCCTCTCTATACACAGACATTGCGGTAGAATCCCCACACTGCTCCCTACTACAGCAAGGCCTTGCTCAACAGCACAGTTAATGGCCTGAAGTTCATCTTCCATCCCTGTCTCTTCATTTTCACAGCCAAAGATCATGCTTCCTAAATTCAAACTTTAAAATCACAATTAAATGAAAAGGCATTTACAGAGATTCACTTTCAATCAGATCAGTCAGCCCTAACTGGCTTACATCTAAAAACTATTAGATAAGCTGCCAGCCAAAATGGAAGACTGAGCACACATACCTACATTCCCTCCCTTTTGAGGTACCACTGAAATGACAGGAAAGACACTTTGAAAAGAATTTGAAAAATGCGAACAATACTAGAGGTAAGATGGGGGAGAAATGAAAGAGATTAGCAAACCAGACATTCTAGGAAATTTCTATAAATTTGAAAGCAGATGAATGAGGTTTTGTCAAGTCCAACAAAAAATTAGACTTCATAATTTGAAAATAATTGCCTCGTTTAAAAAATGGCTAGAAATACTAAATAAACACCAAAAATGTCATCTCAGATACAAAAACAAGTCCCTATGAAAACATCCATCAGCCAACATGAAGAAGATTAAAATAAACTGGTAAGCAGGTGCTGAAGACATGGCTACCCTGGGGTGTTTGCAGATTTCAATACTTAGAAGTTCAGAGGCAGCAATTTAGGCCTTGGTCACTTCAAGATGAACTGCAACTTAAAGCTGAGAGCTTACAGATGCTGCCAAGGAAGACAATGAGGAAATTAACCTGTCTAAGCTTGGACTCCATATTAAGGGAAAATACCACCTGAGAATTTGTAACCACAACCTATTCTCAAGGATTCAGGGTTCCAGTATACCTACTTAGTTTAGGAAACCCCAAGCACAGAAATTACAAAGGTACCCAAGAAAAGCCTCAGCAAATTTTCCTTTCTTAGAGAAATGTGCCCTCTAACAGGCTGTACAGAACCCTCTGAATAAACCCTCACCAAGCATCATATCACAACTCCAAAATCACAAAACACTCAAGAAAAAAAAAAGGTAACTGAAAACACAGAACAGTAACACTGTCATAAAGGAGAGCAGATTAAGACTGAGTAAACTTTGTGAGCTCAGACATCAGAGACAAATACAGTTCTTCCAACTGGATTTTCTCTGGGCCTCCCTTGAGAAGCGCACATGTGCTCAAATATTATTTTATAGTGGAGTCAATGAAGTTACTGTGTAAAGCTGAAAAGATGCATTGTCTAAGACATATGGTATAATTTAAAAATTACAATATTCTCACCCAGGGTAAGTACCATGCCCTTCCCCCACAAGCATTTGGAAATGAATGATGGCATTTTTGATGTCCCAATGGCTTGGCAGAGAACAGGGACACTAAACATTAAGTTGTGTTCAGGACAATCCCACATGACAAAGTACAGTACTGCCAAAAATGCCACTGAAGAATTGTTGAAAAACATTTACTAACATAGCTAAATCTGAAACTGTTATCAATGGTTAACTCTATGAAGACCAGAAACAGACATTTTTAACTTTCATAGCACACTCATTATTTTGTACTATTTTAACTGTATTTACCACATAATAGTACTTTCTAAAGTTTAATTAAAATAGATTATTCAGAAATAAGCAATTAAGGAAAAGCTGTCCTGCTCATTGGTCAACACGAATCCCTCCCTCCAGATTAACTGGGTAATTCACAGCATCAAAGCAGTACACTCAGTTATCCTGGAATTTCTAGTCTCAGAAGAGTGGTCTCTTCAAACACATAAATGTTTCTTTGCTAAGGTAAGATATCTCCAGAATTCAAACAGGCTTACTGATGGGGGCTGTGTGCTCAAACAGTGAGGACCTGGTGTTGTGAGGCAGAGGCTGCAACACCAACACTTTCCACAGCTGACAAAAAGGAGCCAAGCAAGGAGGCAAGGCTTAAAAAATAATAACCATAAACATTTGAAGTGATGCGTAGGAGGGTTCTGTGGTGCGGTTCAAGAATATATCACTTAGTGAACTAATGAAAGCCTACTGTTAACAACTGATCAATGAAGAAGATCAGTTTTAGGTTTGATTGAAACACTTGCACAGATGAAAATGGATGATGAAGATATAAACTGATGTGTACAAGAAACAAACAGGAAGTATCTACTAAAAAGTAAATGTGTACTTCCTCCAGAACTTTACTTCTCAAGCATGATGAATTCCCAACACACACACACATTCTGACTACTACACAGTAGTTTTTTTTCTATATTTTTGCTTTCCCACCCTATTCCTTTATCGTACATTAAGTAGCAAGTACACACAGGTATACTGTGTTTGTATTTTAGTAAACAGCCAATATGTTTAGATTAACATCAAACTGAGGTGGGTTAAGGAAAAATAAACTGGTTCTTTGAAATATTCCCCTTTCTCCATCAATGGAATGCCCATTCAACTTTTATCTTTATATTCCAATAAGTATTTTGTACTATTTAACAATAATAATAAAACTAAACAGAAGCCTTCACATGCCTATTTTCATTCTAGAATTTCAATTGTTTTCCAATTATTATAAAACTTACATTATAAAACCATTTTTGTATGCAGCTGTTATATGTAGGACATTCTTCATCTATAAGCAGTGGTAAAATTATTGTAACAGAAATAACTCCTAGATGTTTTTTCCTTTCAAACATTTTAGTCAAATAAAGGTCTTGTATATAGAAAAATTAGAACAGGTTCAAATACTGTCAAAAAAATCTTGCATAAAAAAAATCAGAACAGATTCAAACACTATCAGAAAAAATCCTGGACTCAAGAACTAACGTATGCCAAACTTGGGACATGAAGTACCTCAAAGCACATGAAAAGCCTTGTTGCAAAATAAAGTACCTAGGAATCATATCCAGAGGCCCTCAGAATTTGGAAGTAGGGTGATCCTTCAAGGATTAAATTAGTAAAAGGAAACATGACATAAATAACTTTAGCAGAAAAAAGCCACTGTCAGAGAATATGGGTAGAACTATTTAGAAACATTTGTCTAATAAAAGCATCTAAAGATAAACTCTTAGGATAGGAACACAATAAAGAAATCAATGACAATCAAGTGTATTGTTGTGTTGGAAGAAAGCGTGTTAACAAAAGGACAGTATCTGGCCCGGTCAAGTCCAGAAAAAGGAAGAAATTGACCCAGGTCTCTAAAATTGCCCAGGGGAGCACTTGACTTTTAGATTCCAGGGCTTCTCAGTCTTGACACTACTGACATTTGGGGCCAGAAAATTCTTTGTTATAGGGGTGCTGTCCTATGAATTATTTAGTAGCATCCCTGGCTTCTACCCACTAGATGCTGGTAAACACTCCCAATCCAACTGTGACAACCAAAAAGTCTTCAGATATTACCAAATGTCCTGTGGGAGGCAAAAACTGACCCCTTAAAGAAATCAATGGAATATTTTCAATAATGCAAATAGATGTGCCAAGCTGAAACAGTCTGATATTTCTAGCATCAAAATCACTCCACTTTTCTCGTTCACTCAGTCAGTATCTCATAATAATCTGGCTTTATAGAGAAAATGTGTTTATGGTTGCCAGAATTGTTATACAGTTCTTTGGTGAAATAAAAAAAGTTTCCAGAGAGAAAGACCCATGACCATACTTAATACATGATTTGATAACAAAAATCAAGTCACATACTTCTCTTATTTGTTCACAACTAACACTGTATTATTAAGTATACATCAGGCATTTGAATGCTTTTAAAATGCGTTTTAATATTCCTTGTTTAATACTCTTATCATCTTCCTTATTATTATCAGTCTCTTGATTTCCTATGTTTCTCTTTTCCCTAATTTTTACAGTTCCCCTGCCCTCCCCCCAGGACAAAACCCACACAGCTCATCCACCACCATTTTCATAAATATCTTTCCTTTGGAAGTTAAGCTAATAGTATATCATGCAGGCATAAGGGAAATTTGACTTGCTAATTAATACCCAGATAAGTGGTCTCAAAAGAACTTTTCTGTCCTTTAATAAGAGGGATCAAATATAGTTGAGAACCTGCTCAAATCTAAGGATATAACAACTTACTAAAAGATAAGAACCTAAATGAACCTTTAAACAAGATAAGGAATTATCTTCAGAAAAGATTCCCAAACCTGGAAATCCAGGGACAGTCCTTTGCCGAGGAATCCCTTGAAAACTACAAAACACCTCTCTGTGTCATTTGCTTGGCTGTGATGAATTCACAATTTCCCTATATTCATCTTACTCCCCATTCCCTCTACCACCCTCTTTCAAGCTCTCATTGCTTTGTCTTTAAATTATCACAAGTCTCTTTCTACTATTCTTTTTCTGAACTCTTTCAGAATTTATAGTCTGCTGTACACTGTTTACATGCTAAGTACCTAATCTGTTCAAAAATAAATATTTAGCATAGCCTATGAACCTGGAACAATGCTTGGCTGAGAGGACCCAAAAATTTCTTTTCTCAGATATATAAAGTATAACTCTATCATTATGTGGAATTCCAGTATATACATATATTCACAGATTTAAAAACTTTTGGTGAAAACTTCTACTTGAGTGTGACAAATTCTAAGTTGTTCTTTTTGGAGGTACTTTGTGAAAGAGGAAACTGCAGGTTTGGAAGATAAAAGAGAAGGGAAACAAAGAGATGGCAGAGTAGGAGTAAGAGATTATTTGCAGTGCATTCTTAGAAGCCGAGACAAAACAAATTTCCAGCGTTTGATCTAGAATCACAGGGAAGGAAAGGAGATTAAGAATGAGAGCGAAAGAGCCAAGTTAGTGTTCCGTTATGTTATGTTCTCCTGAGTACTGGCATGAAATTGTCATGGGTGGAAAAGATCTATAAATACCCTTTTGGCTATAGCAAGCTGAGTGAGTTAAATAAAGGTTACTAAAAGCTTTTCTCATATATATATATATCAAACATCCAAGTTGTCTCTAGAACAACAGTGGAACCAGAAGTTGGAGTTAGTAACTTAAGTGTAAATAAGAAAGGTTCTGAACAAGACATCCTAAAATATGCCTCTTAGGATTTATAAATACTTCCCCCACAATGTCCCTAAATTGGAAATCCTGAAAGGTTTATTTCAGGAAAGGAATTGTATATGGAAACTAATTCTACAGTATCCGTTATTTCAATTTGAATTGCTTAAGACGTTATTGATAATGGTTGATATATTTTATTTAATCTTTCAATGGGTGGACATTAAAAGTTTTTAAGAATTTTTAAGTATTCATTCACGACCTCAGACTCCTTAACTATATTTCCCCCATAACATCTTAAATTTCTTCAGGGAAAATTTCTCTACCTTGGGGTTTTGAAGACCCTGATTAGGATGGTGAGGACATACTGTGATAACTTTACCATTCGCCTCACAAGGTGTTCCAACCTTCTTAAAAACATGGTTTACATTTTTCTCATTTATCTCTTAACCCAAAAGATTACTAGCTTAGAAAATGAAAAAACAGCTGAATCAACTTATTAAAAAAAATACATGACAATTGTTTAATTTCTAAAATAAGTAACTTCAATGAATGAAATATCTTTAACTCAGTTACCCAAGTTTTTTATACCATGGTCTCAAATAGAAGGATATTTAATACATGAATAAAAAGGCAACTAGTCTTATTTATGTAGGTCTAAATTTTCCATAAAACATTTTATTATATGCATACAGACAGACATAGCTTTGGTAAAATAAAAAGACAAATCCACTTGAAGACGGCCACATTCATTAAAAATACTAAAGAATTCCCATTATGTGATAATGGAGCATTATGAACATATTGCAAGTATGATCATTTTCTTCACTTAAAATGCTACACTATCAGACACTACTTACTTCTGTTGACTATTAAAGGGAAAGCATGAGAAAAAAACAGGATTGTGTGAATTTTATAATAGTTTTAGATCATGCTGAAAGGAATCTTTGAGGTCAGTCATCTTTCGACCCAATATTTAATTTGCCTTTGTAAGTACACTGAAATGTCATGTAAAAATGAGACAATAACTTTAGTCAACAGCACATAATTTATTGGACTACTTTAAAAGCAAAGTTCTTTAAAAAAAATATTTACTAAATGAGACAGCTCTTTTACTGGAGAGGGAAAAAAAATGAAAGTTATGAATTAAGCAAAGGCAACTGAAAACATGTTTATTCAACAAATATTATCCACTGTACATGTAATGCTGTACCAGACAGTAGGACAAAGAAAGGATACTGACATTTACTGAACACTTAAATGTACCAGACTCTGTGCTAAACATTTACTTATATTATCCGATTAAAATTTGTACACCAATGCTATAAAGTGGATATTATAATCCCTGTTTTAGAGATGAGGTATATTGGGTTCAGCAGTAATTTCAGACAAGCCTGCCAGCAAGCTTATTATTGGCACCTCATAGAGTTATGTGTCCTGAACAAAGTAAAAGGGCTGGAAGCCGGAAAAATTGAGATTATAACCCCATGTCTTTAAGTCTCCTGCCATGCTGAGTAAGAAAATAATCAGCTAAAGTACCTAGTTTCAAGAACTGTATGATGTAACTATACAAGAAGCAGTGAAAATATTTTGCTAGTAAGCAAAACTCTGAACAACATTTATTATAGTTAATGAAAAGCCATTGTTTCCTTTAGTAGAAAAGTAACTAAAGCATTAATCTGGTAGTAGCAATAAAGTATTTATAGTACTATCCTGTAGATAATTAATAAACTGTCAATATAGTTTTAAAACAAATTTTCTGAGACTTCCAAAAATTTGGAAGCAACTGTGACATTAGGTCTCACCATGTTACCAGATTAGAAGCTATTCAGATGAGGTACAAGTGAGAGTAGTAGTATCAATATTTTTGGGAGCTACTATTTTTTGTACAAAACAGGATTTTTCTCTATATATAAATGAGTGTCTATATAAAGAGTAATTTACATATACACACATACACACATATATACAACACATTATATTTGATATAAGACCATGGGAGTTATATTATTCTTTACATGAAAATCAAGTTTAAAGCTTTGGAAAGACCCAAAAAGAGTAAGTAACAAAACAAAACCAGAAAACGAAAAGCTAAATTGCTTTATAATTGTGAGCAAGACAATTATATAAACAACTAAGGAGTCATAAAACACCACAAAGATCCTACACTCAGATTCCTTCACAAACTTTTAAGTTTTTGCTCCAAAGTTAGGAATTGGCAATAATGTACTATTTTATGTAAGAATGGTGACCTAGACCTCCAGCAAGATACATACTCAAAGAAATGACTGGCACTTGAATGTATATTTGAAGTAAATAAAAAAGTATAAGTAAAAACATATTATTTAAGGTTTAGGTGAATTAATTCTTATGAACTCCTCATGTAAATCAACTTTCAGTCAACCAAGAACTACCACCAGTCATAATCAAGTCATATTAGAAAGCTGCACTCATGATATGTTCTGGTATAGTTATAAAAAGTTTTTCAGGCATAATACAGAAGAAACTACTGGCAATAGTTACCTTTAGAACAGTGTTTCTTAAGCTCAGCACCGTGACATTTGTAGCTGGGTGATTCTCTGTTGTGGAGGCCAGCCCCAAGCACTGTCTACAGCAACTCTGGCCTCTGGCAGCGGCAAATAGCAACCCCCTTCCCTGGGTGAGGGAAGGAGGGGGCAGCAAAACTGCCTCTGGCTAAGACACTCCGACTTAAGAGTGAGACAAGGGGGGATAAGAAAACTTCTATCAGCCTTCTTCTGGACCATGTGAATTATCATTAGGTAGGCTGAATAATGGTCCCCCAGGACATCAATGTATTAGTCCCTGGAAACTGTGACATTTACCTTATTTGGAAAACAGGTCTTTGCAGGTGTGATTAAGTTAAGGCTCCCATAATGGGGAGATTTCCTGGATCATCAGGTGGACCTAAATGCTATCATATGTGTCCTTACAAGAGGAAGGCAAATAAGGAAGGCAAAGGGTGACTTCTCTTTTTCTCTTACACATACAGAAGAAGGCAATGAGAAGAACAGAAGCGAGGGAGATTTGAAACTGACCTTCAAGACTGGAGTGATGCAACCACAAGCCAAGGAATGCTGGCAGCTCACCAGAACTGTGGAATAGATTCTCCTCGTGAGCCATTAAGGAAGCAGAGCCCTGCTAACACCCTAAACTTGGCTCAACAATATGGCTTCAGACACCTGACCTCCGGAATTGTGAGAGAATAAATTTTGTTTTAAGCCACCTAGCTTGTGGCAATTTGTAACAGCAGCCACAGGACTAGCATACTTTAAGGGTTTTACTTTGATTTAAAAAAACCTGTTGATAAGCAAATGAGGTAATATGTGGTAGAACATTTAGTATAGTTCCTAAAACACAGTAAGCATTCAACAATATTATTGATGCCCTTGTCAACCCTAAGCCACTGTGACTAAGCTCTTGGTAGTGAGAGGAAAAATTATGGCTGTTCAAATAGTAAAACCAAGCATGCATGCACAAAGTTCATGTAAGTGAAAAGACATAAATAAGCCAGTCACATGATGTGTACTTACAGTTTTGTAACTGTTGTTATAATTTGTCCTGTAAAGAAAAATATAAATTGTAGGTGAGGCCAGCCAATGACAGTGACAGGTTCTTGGGAGAGGCAAGATCGAACATTTACTAGTGGAGAAGAAACAAGAGGATGAGAGTAAGGAGACCAATGGAAATTAATTATATGCTTGTAGAGGTATCAATCTGACTAAAATAGAGACCATGGTGAGACAGATCAAGTTCTAGGGTTACACTTATCTAAATGGTATAGAACCCTAAAATCCATGCTGATTTGCTTATTAAAGAGCATATTTTATAGGGTGTCTTATTTTATAAATACTGGCTCTTGGGAACTTTAAAAATATAAACATACATTGGCCCCACATCAAACCTGCTAAATTAGAATCCTTTGGTGTAAGGTAACTGTAAAGGGTTCTAGTGTCCCCTCAGGTGGAGAACCTCTGTACCAGAGTCAATTCATGGTAAAAATTACCTACAGAATATTGTATCCTCAGAGAATATATTCAGCTACATCAGCTTGGTGTTTCTGTAGGTTAAAACTTCTCCCAAGATGTAGCCCCTCTGGGTTCTACCACAGACTTTCCCTAAACCAATCCCTCACCCTTCTCTTTTCCATTCCTAAGTACATGACCCTTGATCTGCTCAGAAAGTCATTTTCCTCATACTTTCTCATATTTTGCAGAAAAGCTGCATGCATCTTTATCTGCTCCCTCCCTTTCCACATTTATCCAACCCATCTAAGATCTAAAAATATTGTATAAAACAAAGGAACCACGTAAAAGTAAAGTTCCATTAATATACTGTATAATAATTTATAAAAATGCTCTAGTGACCACTTATTATAATAAAATCTTAAGTACATTTACCAAGTAAAATTCTAAGTCACTTTTTACAAGAGGTTTCCAAAGGCATGAAAATTATGAAGTGGCTAAGCACCTTGACTTCAGTCTTATGTGCTACTAAGTAGCTAACAAAGTGAAAGGCTGTAAAAGGTACAAAGTATACAGAAATCTCAGTGATTTAGAAACAAACTTCAAAGTACTAGGGCAGAAGGAAGAGTGATCTGGGAAGGGAAACTGATTATGATCCTGAAAGGAATTTTGCAGGGTCGGTGGGACAGGACACAATGACATGACCTTGCTGGCTTTACCCTGGCCTGGAACTGTTTAATGACTGAAGCCAAAAATAAAGCAACACAAATTAGTGTTCAGATAAATAAGTATCTGAACTTTAGGTCTTTCCTCTCCCACAAACACATATTCTCAGGTATTTCTATTTACCTTGGTACTTTTCAGAAATTTCAATCACAAATTCTATTGCTTTATATTTCTACCAGCAGTGTTAGAGAGCACCTGTTAATCTCTATCCTCTTCAAAAGTATTATCAAACTTTTTGATCTGTCAATCTAATTATATCTCCATTTTATGATATTTATATTATGTAAGGTTGACTATCTTTATATATGCTTAAGGATCATTTGGATTTCTTTTTCTGTGAATTATCTGTTAATGATCTTTGCCCAATTTATGGCTGATCTTATCAATTTGCAGGTACTCTTTATTTATTGAGGACATTTGCCTTTTGTATGGAATACAAGTTGCAAATATTTTTCCCAGTTCCTGCATTATCACCAGGCTATTTTTTATCAATTGTTTCTTTCCCTCATGTATATATTCTATTGTCCTCAACCAAACTGTAAATCCCTTCCATGAAAAAAAGGACATTTCTTTTGAATATCCCCAGGAGAGTGCTTTTTAGATCTTCCAACTTCATATACCAGCAAAATTAAAAGAGGGGAAACCAGCCTTTTGGGGGTTGGTCAAATGTGAACATTAATTATCATTGGGGTACCTATTTGGCTTTGTCTCTCTTGATCCCATTTCACATGGTTACAGCAAGTACACCAAACTGTAATAAAACAGTGTAGTTTGTTGAACACAGAAGGGAGGGGAGCTAGATGAATCTATTTCCTGTTGTCTGAGCAGGTACTGAGAAAACTCAGGATTTGCTGGCAGCCATATTTTCCATTAAGAGGCCTAGGAAGTAGTCCAGTGCAACAAAAAAAAGAAATGAAGCAAATGCATAGTGAGGAATAGAGAGAAGAGATGAAGGGTATCATGTTGGCACTGGAGTCCCCAACTTTTGGATTCCATTCCATTTCCTGCTCTTTCAATCTCATCTCTTGCCTAAAGCAGTTAGAAGGATTTGTTACTTACAGCCAAAAGTAGTCTATTTATTAGAATTACCATCTACTCATACCATTTCAAAAAATGATATTAACATCAATACCTCAGGAAGGACAGAACATCAGATTTTTTCAAAAGGATATTCATTTAATGACAACTCTGTGCCAGGAACAGATTAAGTCCTTGAAATACAGTGTTAAACAAAAGACGTAAAATTACTGTTCTCATGGGGCTTATACATTCTAGTGAGAGTATACAGACAATAATATAAAAGTATAATTTCAGACAGTGACAAACGGTTTGCAGAAAAAAAAACTTAAGGTAATGGCATAGAGGGCAATGAGGATACTGCCATTCGGAAAAGGGTGGTTAGATAATACTGCTTGTCTAAGAAGGTAATATTTGAACTGAAACCTGAAATGATGAAAAGTAGCCAGTCATGTAATGTTTTAGGAAGAGAATTTCAAGCAAATGGAATGGTCCTAAGTTAGGAACAAACTATGACATTTCTGAGGGACAAAAAGGAGGGCATGTATATGGGATATAGTGAACAAGGAGGATGTTAAACAGGTGATAAAGGAGTAACAGACCTAAAAGAAAACAATGCAAGATGAAGTTAGTAGGGATCAGATCACATACAGCAACTAGTAGGCAGTGCAGATTTGAAAATAACTTGAGCTTTATGAAAAATCACTGTATTATCTTTAACTCTCGTTTTGCCTTGCACCAGTGATTACTTTATCAGAGAGGCCTTTAGAAATTGCCATCCCCAAGTATTTGATACGATCCTAAAGTTAGCTAGTAACGAACATTTCCTATGTGGAAAGTATCTCTTCTGGTATACTAGAATATTAAGAAGACAGAAGAAGAAAGGAGGAGGAGGGAAGAGGAGGAAGGAGGAGGAATTATTATTATTTTTAGGACAGAAGCAAAGCCATCTTAAAGGAAGGAAGAATAATCTAGGATGAAAGGATGACAGAAACTTTCAAATTCTATCCCATTTATTATGTTAATGAATGTGCTAGATCAAGTACGATCAAGTACTGCATAAAGGTCTTAAGAGCATGAAAACTTAAGTTCTATTTACTGTAAACACAATCTTTTACTTACTTAATTTACTATTATTGAGCTGGACATTAGCAAGGTTAAAACTATCAGAAGAGAAAAAGTGGAAACCTAACTTCTGACTTCATTTTACCTCCTAAGAAGAGTCACAGCTTAATAGCCAAGAAAGTTGTGTGTTTTAATCTTATCTCTATTATTATGATAAAGGAAAAACTTCCCCTATGTGGTGAAATTAGGTACAAAGGACGCTTCAATCATCTCCTCTGAAAGCTTTTTAAAATAGTAGACCAATCTGTTTACAGAGGTTTGGATATAGTACACCTCGAGGAAGAGTGAAGTTCTCTCAAGATCTTTTCAGACAACTAGTATCTCTGTACACTAAGCAAGTAATTTAACCTACATTGCTTCTAAAATTAATGTCAGTAAAGTCACATCTTTGAAAGCTCTAAGTATTCATGAATCTCCTCTTTCACCATATTAGATATTTCATTAGCCCACTTAACGGTAGACCAAAAAGAAGACTGTTAATAACACAATCTATAAAGAGATGTATTTTGTGAATGTGGTGTGAGTTAAAGAAATAAAAGTCATTAGACACCTTGATCAAGACTTTCTTCTGAGTGCATCCTCCTCAACACATTTCCATCAGTTTGGCAAAGTGCCCAGGGATGATTAGCAGCCAGTGTAACTGAGGGAGGGACATGGTCAGGCTAATTGAAAAGTCTCCCCCCAGTGGTCATATACAAATAACAGGGAACGTGGGGAAATCACTGTAGCTTTTGTGAGACTGACCATAAACACCCTATGCAGAACCTGGTTCCTACAACAAAGAAATAAAATTCACTACTAGCACATCAGTAAAGAGATCTCCCATGCTTATCTGCTTTTATGACATTCATAAATGTGAAGACTAATTTTGGAAGGAAAGAATCTACAGGCAAAACAAATGTTTTGTGTAATTTTTTATAGCATAATTTATAGCATATAAAAAATGTATAGCATAATTTTTTAAGTAATAACTTAATATCCTCAGATAGCCCAGTATTTGTTTTATTCTAATGGGTAGGTGTCATTCTTCCTGAAATAATATCAGCACATGCTTTGCAAGTTAAGTACATTTATCTTAAGTAGAGTTCTGATACAAATTTAGTCACTTACCAAATGAATCATCCTGGAAAAGAAAATTATCGGTGTTATATACCTAATGTCTAATTTACAAAATACTCTTTCAAAATCCACCTAGAACTAGGTGATTTATGATATAGTAAATGGTGTCAAAAGTACAAGTGGGTCCTCTACCTCAAGAAAATGTTTATTTTCTTGGTGTTTTTATAATTAGATAGCCTTTGACTAGCACCAATCCTGCTTTTCTTTCCAACTCTCAGCAGTAATTTGTTGATGTTACTTGTAGCTTGGATGTCAAAAATGTGAAAGGCATTTAATCAAAACATTTGCTGTCTTCTACTAACGATCTGTCATTAAATGGTATAGTATATAAAGGGATGGTTAATACTCAACTTCAATTTCAAAACAGCTTTTAAAAAGGTGACACATACAGAGTCTCACAATTATGATTTTTTTGGTTCTCCCAACCTAAAAACAAGGGGAGAAGGGAAGGAGGGAGAGGAGCAGGCTGTGTAGTCTTCTGGAAAAATTTCAGCTTGAAATGAGGCTCAGAAAAAAACCAAACTGCTCCCTCCAATGTTTAAGAAAAATGATTCATTTTTTAAAAATCCAACAGTTGGCTTAGAGAACAAAAAATGATTGTCTTATACAGAGCTACCAGACTTGCTTAAGCACCTTAATTTTTCCAGTGTTTATTTTATCGAGAATGTAAAACAATTCATTTTGAAATTCTAGGTGAGAAAGGAACTGAGTGGCAGGAATTAGAAAAGTGCACACACACACTCCTGAATATTTATTCATAAAGGTATTTAGTGT